>OY804593.1:24821417-25421417 GCA_963680895.1 Fragum sueziense
CTCAAACCTATGCTGCGTGCGTATTTCGAATTAGAACTCCTTCAAACTGGCTTCAACGGTGTCGAAAGATCCCAGGACGCAGAAAGCCGGTTTTCTGCCAAATTAGGTTTTTGGCTAAAATCCTATTTTCAAGCGGAAAGAGGGGCCTCCGGTGCCCAAATTTTGTTTAGAATACATCCACAGCTTCCAAATATGCAAGTTCAAGAAATCCGAGACAAAAAAAATTTGGCCAAAAATGACAAAATCGGTAAGGGGGGTGCGGAGGAAAAATCGCGATTTTGACGAAAAAATTTTGTCTCTGCAAATTCGTTCAAACTTTGATATTTTATCTCTCAACCTATGCTGCGTGCGTATTTCGAATTAGAACTCCTTCAAACTGCTTCAACGGTG
The DNA here is from genome assembly GCA_963680895.1 of Fragum sueziense. NCBI lineage: Eukaryota > Metazoa > Mollusca > Bivalvia > Cardiida > Cardiidae > Fragum > Fragum sueziense. The sequence goes on from OY804593.1 coordinate 24,821,808, forward strand.
TCGAAAGATCCCAGGACGCAGAAAGCCGGTTTTCTGCCAAATTAGGTTTTTGGCTAAAATCCTATTTTCAAGCGGAAAGAGGGCCTCCGGTGCCCAAATTTTGTTTAGAATACATCCACAGCTTCCAAATATGCAAGTTTCAAGAAATCCGAGACAAAAAAAATTTGGCCAAAAATGACAAAATCGGTAAGGGGGGTGCGGAGGAAAAATCGCGATTTTGACGAAAAAATTTTGTCTCTGCAAATTCGTTCAAACTTTGATATTTTATCTCTCAACCTATGCTGCGTGCGTATTTCGAATTAGAACTCCTTCAAACTGGCTTCACAACGGTGTCGAAAGATCCCAGGACGCAGAAAGCCGGTTTTCTGCCAAATTAGGTTTTTGGCTAAAATCCTATTTTCAAGCGGAAAGAGGGGCCTCCGGTGCCCAAATTTTGTTTAGAATTACATCCACAGCTTCCAAATATGCAAGTTTCAAGAAAATCCGAGACAAAAAAAATTTGGCCAAAAATGACAAAATCGGTAAGGGGGGTGCGGAGGAAAAATCGCGATTTTGACGAAAAAATTTTGTCTCTGCAAATTCGTTCAAACTTTGATATTTTATCTCTCAACCTATGCTGCGTGCGTATTTCGAATTAGAACTCCTTCAAACTGGCTTCAACGGTGTCGAAAGACCCCAGGACGCAGAAAGCCGGTTTTCTGCCAAATTAGGTTTTTGGCTAAAATCCTATTTTCAAGCGGAAAGAGGGGCCTCCGGTGCCCAAATTTTGTTTAGAATACATCCACAGCTTCCAAATATGCAAGTTTCAAGAAAATCCGAGACAAAAAAAATTTTGGCCAAAAATGACAAAATCGGTAAGGGGGGTGCGGAGGAAAAATCGCGATTTTGACTGAAAAAATTTTGTCTCTGCAAATTCGTTCAAACTTTGATATTTTATCTCTCAACCTATGCTGCGTGCGTATTTCGAATTAGAACTCCTTCAAACTGGCTTCAACGGTGTCGAAAGATCCCAGGACGCAGAAAGCCGGTTTTCTGCCAAATTAGGTTTTTGGCTAAAATCCTATTTTCAAGCGGAAAGAGGGGCCTCCGGTGCCCAAATTTTGTTTAGAATACATCCACAGCTTCCAAATATGCAAGTTTCAAGAAAATCCGAGACAAAAAAAATTTGGCCAAAAATGACAAAATCGGTAAGGGGGGTGCGGAGGAAAAATCGCGATTTTGACGAAAAAAATTTGTCTCTGCAAATTCGTTCAAACTTTGATATTTTATCTCTCCACCTATGCTGCGTGCGTATTTCGAATTAGAACTCCTTCAAACTGGCTTCAACGGTGTCGAAAGATCCCAGGACGCAGAAATCCGGTTTTCTGCCAAATTAGGTTTTTGGCTAAAATCCTATTTTCAAGCGGAAAGAGGGGGCCTCCGGTGCCCAAATTTTGTTTAGAATACATCCACAGCTTCCAAATATGCAAGTTTCAAGAAAATCCGAGACAAAAAAAATTTGGCCAAAAATGACAAAATCGGTAAGGGGGGTGCGGAGGAAAAATCGCGATTTGACGAAAAAATTTTGTCTCTGCAAATTCGTTCAAACTTTGATATTTTATCTCTCAACCTATGCTGCGTGCGTATTTCGAATTAGAACTCCTTCAAACTGGCTTCAACGGTGTCGAAAGATCCCAGGACGCAGAAAGCCGGTTTTCTGCCAAATTAGGTTTTTGGCTAAAATCCTATTTTCAAGCGGAAAGAGGGGCCTCCGGTGCCCAAATTTTGTTTAGAATACATCCACAGCTTCCAAATATGCAAGTTTCAAGAAAATCCGAGACAAAAAAAATTTGGCCAAAAATGACAAAATCGGTAAGGGGGGTGCGGAGGAAAAATCGCGATTTTGACGAAAAATTTTTGTCTCTGCAAATTCGTTCAAACTTTGATATTTTATCTCTCAACCTATGCTGCGTGCGTATTTCGAATTAGAACTCCTTCAAACTGGCTTCAACGGTGTCGAAAGATCCCAGGACGCAGAAAGCCGGTTTTCTGCCAAATTAGGTTTTTGGCTAAAATCCTATTTTCAAGCGGAAAGAGGGGCCTCCGGTGCCCAAATTTTGTTTAGAATACATCCACAGCTTCCAAATATGCAAGTTTCAAGAAAATCCGAGACAAAAAAAATTTGGCCAAAATGACAAAATCGGTAAGGGGGGTGCGGAGAAAAATCGCGATTTTGACGAAAAAATTTTGTCTCTGCAAATTCGTTCAAACTTTGATATTATTATCTCTCAACCTATGCTGCGTGCGTATTTCGAATTAGAACTCCTTCAAACTGGCTTCAACGGTGTCGAAAGACCCCAGGACGCAGAAAGCCGGTTTTCTGCCAAATTAGGTTTTTGGCTAAAATCCTATTTTCAAGCGAAAGAGGGGCCTCCGGTGCCCAAATTTTGTTTAGAATACATCCACAGCTTCCAAATATGCAAGTTTCAAGAAAATCCGAGACAAAAAAAATTTGGCCAAAAATGACAAAATCGGTAAGGGGGGTGCGGAGGAAAAATCGCGATTTTGACGAAAAAATTTTGTCTCTGCAAATTCGTTCAAACTTTGATATTTTATCTCTCAACCTATGCTGCGTGCGTATTTCGAATTAGAACTCCTTCAAACTGGCTTCAACGGTGTCGAAAGATCCCAGGACGCAGAAAGCCGGTTTTCTGCCAAATTAGGTTTTTGGCTAAAATCCTATTTTCAAGCGGAAAGAGGGGCCTCCGGTGCCCAAATTTTGTTTAGAATACATCCCAGCTTCCAAATATGCAAGTTTCAAGAAATCCGAGACAAAAAAAATTTGGCCAAAAATGACAAATCGGTAAGGGGGGTGCGGAGGAAAAATCGCGATTTTGGACGAAAAAATTTTGTCTCTGCAAATTCGTTCAAACTTTGATATTTTAATCTCTCAAACCTATGCTGCGTGCGTATTTCGAATTAGAACTCCTTCAAACTGGCTTCAACGGTGTCGAAAGATCCCAGGACGCAGAAAGCCGGTTTTCTGCCAAATTAGGTTTTTGGCTAAAATCCTATTTTCAAGCGGAAAGAGGGGCCTCCGGTGCCCAAATTTTGTTTAGAATACATCCACAGCTTCCAAATATGCAAGTTTCAAGAAAATCCGAGACAAAAAAAATTTGGCCAAAAATGACAAAATCGGTAAGGGGGGTGCGGAGGAAAAATCGCGATTTTGACGAAAAAATTTTGTCTCTGCAAATTCGTTCAAACTTTGATATTTTATCTCTCAACCTATGCTGCGTGCGTATTTCGAATTAGAACTCCTTCAAACTGGCTTCAACGGTGTCGAAAGATCCCAGGACGCAGAAAGCCGGTTTTCTGCCAAATTAGGTTTTTGGCTAAAATCCTATTTTCAAGCGGAAAGAGGGGCCTCCGGTGCCCAAATTTTGTTTAGAATACATCCACAGCTTCCAAATATGCAAGTTTCAAGAAAATCCGAGACAAAAAAAAATTTGGCCAAAAATGACAAAATCGGTAAGGGGGGTGCGGAGGAAAAATCGCGATTTTGACGAAAAAATTTTGTCTCTGCAAATTCGTTCAAACTTTGATATTTTATCTCTCAACCTATGCTGCGTGCGTATTTCGAATTAGAACTCCTTCAAACTGGCTTCAACGGTGTCGAAAGATCCCAGGACGCAGAAAGCCGGTTTTCTGCCAAATTAGGTTTTTGGCTAAAATCCTATTTTCAAGCGGAAAGAGGGGCCTCCGGTGCCCAAATTTTGTTTAGAATACATCCACAGCTTCCAAATATGCAAGTTTCAAGAAAATCCGAGACAAAAAAAAAATTGGCCAAAAATGACAAAATCGGTAAGGGGGGTGCGGAGGAAAAATCGCGATTTTGACGAAAAAATTTTGTCTCTGCAAATTCGTTCAAACTTTGATATTTTATCTCTCAACCTATGCTGCGTGCGTATTTCGAATTAGAACTCCTTCAAACTGGCTTCAACGGTGTCGAAAGATCCCAGGACGCAGAAAGCCGGTTTTCTGCCAAATTAGGTTTTTGGCTAAAATCCTATTTTCAAGCGGAAAGAGGGGCCTCCGGTGCCCAAATTTTGTTTAGAATACATCCACAGCTTCCAAATATGCAAGTTTCAAGAAAATCCGAGACAAAAAAAATTTGGCCAAAAATGACAAAATCGGTAAGGGGGGTGCGGAGGAAAAATCGCGATTTTGACGAAAAAATTTTGTCTCTGCAAATTCGTTCAAACTTTGATATTTTATCTCTCAACCTATGCTGCGTGCGTATTTCGAATTAGAACTCCTTCAAACTGGCTTCAACGGTGTCGAAAGACCCCAGGACGCAGAAAGCCGGTTTTCTGCCAAATTAGGTTTTTGGCTAAAATCCTATTTTCAAGCGGAAAGAGGGGCCTCCGGTGCCCAAATTTTGTTTAGAATACATCCACAGCTTCCAAATATGCAAGTTTCAAGAAAATCCGAGACAAAAAAAATTTGGCCAAAAATGACAAAATCGGTAAGGGGGGTGCGGAGGAAAAATCGCGATTTTGACGAAAAAATTTTGTCTCTGCAAATTCGTTCAAACTTTGATATTTTATCTCTCAACCTATGCTGCGTGCGTATTTCGAATTAGAACTCCTTCAAACTGGCTTCAACGGTGTCGAAAGATCCCAGGACGCAGAAAGCCGGTTTTCTGCCAAATTAGGTTTTTGGCTAAAATCCTATTTTCAAGCGGAAAGAGGGGCCTCCGGTGCCCAAATTTTGTTTAGAATACATCCACAGCTTCCAAATATGCAAGTTTCAAGAAAATCCGAGACAAAAAAAATTTGGCCAAAAATGACAAAATCGGTAAGGGGGGTGCGGAGGAAAAATCGCGATTTTGACGAAAAAAATTTGTCTCTGCAAATTCGTTCAAACTTTGATATTTTATCTCTCAACCTATGCTGCGTGCGTATTTCGAATTAGAACTCCTTCAAACTGGCTTCAACGGTGTCGAAAGATCCCAGGACGCAGAAAGCCGGTTTTCTGCCAAATTAGGTTTTTGGCTAAAATCCTATTTTCAAGCGGAAAGAGGGGCCTCCGGTGCCCAAATTTTGTTTAGAATACATCCACAGCTTCCAAATATGCAAGTTTCAAGAAAATCCGAGACAAAAAAAAATTTGGCCAAAAATGACAAAATCGGTAAGGGGGGTGCGGAGGAAAAATCGCGATTTTGACGAAAAAATTTTGTCTCTGCAAATTCGTTCAAACTTTGATATTTTATCTCTCAACCTATGCTGCGTGCGTATTTCGAATTAGAACTCCTTCAAACTGGCTTCAACGGTGTCGAAAGATCCCAGGACACAGAAAGCCGGTTTTCTGCCAAATTAGGTTTTTGGCTAAAATCCTATTTTCAAGCGGAAAGAGGGGCCTCCGGTGCCCAAATTTTGTTTAGAATACATCCACAGCTTCCAAATATGCAAGTTTCAAGAAAATCCGAGACAAAAAAAATTTGGCCAAAAATGACAAAATCGGTAAGGGGGGTGCGGAGGAAAAATCGCGATTTTGACGAAAAAATTTTGTCTCTGCAAATTAGTTCAAACTTTGATATTTTATCTCTCAACCTATGCTGCGTGCGTATTTCGAATTAGAACTCCTTCAAACTGGCTTCAACGGTGTCGAAAGACCCCAGGACGCAGAAAGCCGGTTTTCTGCCAAATTAGGTTTTTGGCTAAAATCCTATTTTCAAGCGGAAAGAGGGGCCTCCGGTGCCCAAATTTTGTTTAGAATACATCCACAGCTTCCAAATATGCAAGTTTCAAGAAAATCCGAGACAAAAAAAATTTGGCCAAAAATGACAAAATCGGTAAGGGGGGTGCGGAGGAAAAATCGCGATTTTGACGAAAAAATTTTGTCTCTGCAAATTCGTTCAAACTTTGATATTTTATCTCTCAACCTATGCTGCGTGCGTATTTCGAATTAGAACTCCTTCAAACTGGCTTCAACGGTGTCGAAAGATCCCAGGACGCAGAAAGCCGGTTTTCTGCCAAATTAGGTTTTTGGCTAAAATCCTATTTTCAAGCGGAAAGAGGGGCCTCCGGTGCCCAAATTTTGTTTAGAATACATCCACAGCTTCCAAATATGCAAGTTTCAAGAAAATCCGAGACAAAAAAAATTTGGCCAAAAATGACAAAATCGGTAAGGGGGGTGCGGAGGAAAAATCGCGATTTTGACGAAAAAATTTTGTCTCTGCAAATTCGTTCAAACTTTGATATTTTATCTCTCAACCTATGCTGCGTGCGTATTTCGAATTAGAACTCCTTCAAACTGGCTTCAACGGTGTCGAAAGATCCCAGGACGCAGAAAGCCGGTTTTCTGCCAAATTAGGTTTTTGGCTAAAATCCTATTTTCAAGCGGAAAGAGGGGCCTCCGGTGCCCAAATTTTGTTTAGAATACATCCACAGCTTCCAAATATGCAAGTTTCAAGAAAATCCGAGACAAAAAAAATTTGGCCAAAAATGACAAAATCGGTAAGGGGGGTGCGGAGGAAAAATCGCGATTTTGACGAAAAAATTTTGTCTCTGCAAATTCGTTCAAACTTTGATATTTTATCTCTCAACCTATGCTGCGTGCGTATTTCGAATTAGAACTCCTTCAAACTGGCTTCAACGGTGTCGAAAGACCCCAGGACGCAGAAAGCCGGTTTTCTGCCAAATTAGGTTTTTGGCTAAAATCCTATTTTCAAGCGGAAAGAGGGGCCTCCGGTGCCCAAATTTTGTTTAGAATACATCCACAGCTTCCAAATATGCAAGTTTCAAGAAAATCCGAGACAAAAAAAATTTGGCCAAAAATGACAAAATCGGTAAGGGGGGTGCGGAGGAAAAATCGCGATTTTGACGAAAAAATTTTGTCTCTGCAAATTCGTTCAAACTTTGATATTTTATCTCTCAACCTATGCTGCGTGCGTATTTCGAATTAGAACTCCTTCAAACTGGCTTCAACGGTGTCGAAAGATCCCAGGACGCAGAAAGCCGGTTTTCTGCCAAATTAGGTTTTTGGCTAAAATCCTATTTTCAAGCGGAAAGAGGGGCCTCCGGTGCCCAAATTTTGTTTAGAATACATCCACAGCTTCCAAATATGCAAGTTTCAAGAAAATCCGAGACAAAAAAAATTTGGCCAAAAATGACAAAATCGGTAAGGGGGGTGCGGAGGAAAAATCGCGATTTTGACGAAAAAATTTTGTCTCTGCAAATTCGTTCAAACTTTGATATTTTATCTCTCAACCTATGCTGCGTGCGTATTTCGAATTAGAACTCCTTCAAACTGGCTTCAACGGTGTCGAAAGATCCCAGGACGCAGAAAGCCGGTTTTCTGCCAAATTAGGTTTTTGGCTAAAATCCTATTTTCAAGCGGAAAGAGGGGCCTCCGGTGCCCAAATTTTGTTTAGAATACATCCACAGCTTCCAAATATGCAAGTTTCAAGAAAATCCGAGACAAAAAAAATTTGGCCAAAAATGACAAAATCGGTAAGGGGGGTGCGGAGGAAAAATCGCGATTTTGACGAAAAAATTTTGTCTCTGCAAATTCGTTCAAACTTTGATATTTTATCTCTCAACCTATGCTGCGTGCGTATTTCGAATTAGAACTCCTTCAAACTGGCTTCAACGGTGTCGAAAGATCCCAGGACGCAGAAAGCCGGTTTTCTGCCAAATTAGGTTTTTGGCTAAAATCCTATTTTCAAGCGGAAAGAGGGGCCTCCGGTGCCCAAATTTTGTTTAGAATACATCCACAGCTTCCAAATATGCAAGTTTCAAGAAAATCCGAGACAAAAAAAATTTGGCCAAAAATGACAAAATCGGTAAGGGGGGTGCGGAGGAAAAATCGCGATTTTGACGAAAAAATTTTGTCTCTGCAAATTCGTTCAAACTTTGATATTTTATCTCTCAACCTATGCTGCGTGCGTATTTCGAATTAGAACTCCTTCAAACTGGCTTCAACGGTGTCGAAAGACCCCAGGACGCAGAAAGCCGGTTTTCTGCCAAATTAGGTTTTTGGCTAAAATCCTATTTTCAAGCGGAAAGAGGGGCCTCCGGTGCCCAAATTTTGTTTAGAATACATCCACAGCTTCCAAATATGCAAGTTTCAAGAAAATCCGAGACAAAAAAATTTTGGCCAAAAATGACAAAATCGGTAAGGGGGGTGCGGAGGAAAAATCGCGATTTTGACGAAAAAATTTTGTCTCTGCAAATTCGTTCAAACTTTGATATTTTATCTCTCAACCTATGCTGCGTGCGTATTTCGAATTAGAACTCCTTCAAACTGGCTTCAACGGTGTCGAAAGATCCCAGGACGCAGAAAGCCGGTTTTCTGCCAAATTAGGTTTTTGGCTAAAATCCTATTTTCAAGCGGAAAGAGGGGCCTCCGGTGCCCAAATTTTGTTTAGAATACATCCACAGCTTCCAAATATGCAAGTTTCAAGAAAATCCGAGACAAAAAAAATTTGGCCAAAAATGACAAAATCGGTAAGGGGGGTGCGGAGGAAAAATCGCGATTTTGACGAAAAAATTTTGTCTCTGCAAATTCGTTCAAACTTTGATATTTTATCTCTCAACCTATGCTGCGTGCGTATTTCGAATTAGAACTCCTTCAAACTGGCTTCAACGGTGTCGAAAGATCCCAGGACGCAGAAAGCCGGTTTTCTGCCAAATTAGGTTTTTGGCTAAAATCCTATTTTCAAGCGGAAAGAGGGGCCTCCGGTGCCCAAATTTTGTTTAGAATACATCCACAGCTTCCAAATATGCAAGTTTCAAGAAAATCCGAGACAAAAAAAATTTGGCCAAAAATGACAAAATCGGTAAGGGGGGTGCGGAGGAAAAATCGCGATTTTGACGAAAAAATTTTGTCTCTGCAAATTCGTTCAAACTTTGATATTTTATCTCTCAACCTATGCTGCGTGCGTATTTCGAATTAGAACTCCTTCAAACTGGCTTCAACGGTGTCGAAAGATCCCAGGACGCAGAAAGCCGGTTTTCTGCCAAATTAGGTTTTTGGCTAAAATCCTATTTTCAAGCGGAAAGAGGGGCCTCCGGTGCCCAAATTTTGTTTAGAATACATCCACAGCTTCCAAATATGCAAGTTTCAAGAAAATCCGAGACAAAAAAAATTTGGCCAAAAATGACAAAATCGGTAAGGGGGGTGCGGAGGAAAAATCGCGATTTTGACGAAAAAATTTTGTCTCTGCAAATTCGTTCAAACTTTGATATTTTATCTCTCAACCTATGCTGCGTGCGTATTTCGAATTAGAACTCCTTCAAACTGGCTTCAACGGTGTCGAAAGACCCCAGGACGCAGAAAGCCGGTTTTCTGCCAAATTAGGTTTTTGGCTAAAATCCTATTTTCAAGCGGAAAGAGGGGCCTCCGGTGCCCAAATTTTGTTTAGAATACATCCACAGCTTCCAAATATGCAAGTTTCAAGAAAATCCGAGACAAAAAAAATTTGGCCAAAAATGACAAAATCGGTAAGGGGGGTGCGGAGGAAAAATCGCGATTTTGACGAAAAAATTTTGTCTCTGCAAATTCGTTCAAACTTTGATATTTTATCTCTCAACCTATGCTGCGTGCGTATTTCGAATTAGAACTCCTTCAAACTGGCTTCAACGGTGTCGAAAGATCCCAGGACGCAGAAAGCCGGTTTTCTGCCAAATTAGGTTTTTGGCTAAAATCCTATTTTCAAGCGGAAAGAGGGGCCTCCGGTGCCCAAATTTTGTTTAGAATACATCCACAGCTTCCAAATATGCAAGTTTCAAGAAAATCCGAGACAAAAAAAATTTGGCCAAAAATGACAAAATCGGTAAGGGGGGTGCGGAGGAAAAATCGCGATTTTGACGAAAAAATTTTGTCTCTGCAAATTCGTTCAAACTTTGATATTTTATCTCTCAACCTATGCTGCGTGCGTATTTCGAATTAGAACTCCTTCAAACTGGCTTCAACGGTGTCGAAAGACCCCAGGACGCAGAAAGCCGGTTTTCTGCCAAATTAGGTTTTTGGCTAAAATCCTATTTTCAAGCGGAAAGAGGGGCCTCCGGTGCCCAAATTTTGTTTAGAATACATCCACAGCTTCCAAATATGCAAGTTTCAAGAAAATCCGAGACAAAAAAAATTTGGCCAAAAATGACAAAATCGGTAAGGGGGGTGCGGAGGAAAAATCGCGATTTTGACGAAAAAATTTTGTCTCTGCAAATTCGTTCAAACTTTGATATTTTATCTCTCAACCTATGCTGCGTGCGTATTTCGAATTAGAACTCCTTCAAACTGGCTTCAACGGTGTCGAAAGATCCCAGGACGCAGAAAGCCGGTTTTCTGCCAAATTAGGTTTTTGGCTAAAATCCTATTTTCAAGCGGAAAGAGGGGCCTCCGGTGCCCAAATTTTGTTTAGAATACATCCACAGCTTCCAAATATGCAAGTTTCAAGAAAATCCGAGACAAAAAAAATTTGGCCAAAAATGACAAAATCGGTAAGGGGGGTGCGGAGGAAAAATCGCGATTTTGACGAAAAAATTTTGTCTCTGCAAATTCGTTCAAACTTTGATATTTTATCTCTCAACCTATGCTGCGTGCGTATTTCGAATTAGAACTCCTTCAAACTGGCTTCAACGGTGTCGAAAGATCCCAGGACGCAGAAAGCCGGTTTTCTGCCAAATTAGGTTTTTGGCTAAAATCCTATTTTCAAGCGGAAAGAGGGGCCTCCGGTGCCCAAATTTTGTTTAGAATACATCCACAGCTTCCAAATATGCAAGTTTCAAGAAAATCCGAGACAAAAAAAATTTGGCCAAAAATGAAAAAAATCGGTAAGGGGGGTGCGGAGGAAAAATCGCGATTTTGACGAAAAAATTTTGTCTCTGCAAATTCGTTCAAACTTTGATATTTTATCTCTCAACCTATGCTGCGTGCGTATTTCGAATTAGAACTCCTTCAAACTGGCTTCAACGGTGTCGAAAGATCCCAGGACGCAGAAAGCCGGTTTTCTGCCAAATTAGGTTTTTGGCTAAAATCCTATTTTCAAGCGGAAAGAGGGGCCTCCGGTGTCCAAATTTTGTTCAGAATACATCCACAGCTTCCAAATATGCAAGTTTCAAGAAAATCCGAGACAAAAAAAAATTGGCCAAAAATGACAAAATCGGTAAGGGGGGTGCGGAGGAAAAATCGCGATTTTGACGAAAAAATTTTGTCTCTGCAAATTCGTTCAAACTTTGATATTTTATCTCTCAACCTATGCTGCGTGCGTATTTCGAATTAGAACTCCTTCAAACTGGCTTTAACGGTGTCGAAAGACCCCAGGACGCAGAAAGCCGGTTTTCTGCCAAATTAGGTTTTTGGCTAAAATCCTATTTTCAAGCGGAAAGAGGGGCCTCCGGTGCCCAAATTTTGTTTAGAATACATCCACAGCTTCCAAATATGCAAGTTTCAAGAAAATCCGAGACAAAAAAAATTTGGCCAAAAAATGACAAAATCGGTAAGGGGGGTGCGGAGGAAAAATCGCGATTTTGACGAAAAAATTTTGTCTCTGCAAATTCGTTCAAACTTTGATATTTTATCTCTCAACCTATGCTGCGTGCGTATTTCGAATTAGAACTCCTTCAAACTGGCTTCAACGGTGTCGAAAGATCCCAGGACGCAGAAAGCCGGTTTTCTGCCAAATTAGGTTTTTGGCTAAAATCCTATTTTCAAGCGGAAAGAGGGGGCCTCCGGTGCCCAAATTTTGTTTAGAATACATCCACAGCTTCCAAATATGCAAGTTTCAAGAAAATCCGAGACAAAAAAAAATTGGCAAAAAATGACAAAATCGGTAAGGGGGGTGCGGAGGAAAAATCGCGATTTTGACGAAAAAATTTTGTCTCTGCAAATTCGTTCAAACTTTGATATTTTATCTCTCAACCTATGCTGCGTGCGTATTTCGAATTAGAACTCCTTCAAACTGGCTTCAACGGTGTCGAAAGACCCCAGGACGCAGAAAGCCGGTTTTCTGCCAAATTAGGTTTTTGGCTAAAATCCTATTTTCAAGCGGAAAGAGGGGCCTCCGGTGCCCAAATTTTGTTTAGAATACATCCACAGCTTCCAAATATGCAAGTTTAAAGAAAATCCGAGACAAAAAAAATTTGGCCAAAAATGACAAAATCGGTAAGGGGGGTGCGGAGGAAAAATCGCGATTTTGACGAAAAAATTTTGTCTCTGCAAATTCGTTCAAACTTTGATATTTTATCTCTCAACCTATGCTGCGTGCGTATTTCGAATTAGAACTCCTTCAAACTGGCTTCAACGGTGTCGAAAGATCCCAGGACGCAGAAAGCCGGTTTTCTGCCAAATTAGGTTTTTGGCTAAAATCCTATTTTCAAGCGGAAAGAGGGGCCTCCGGTGCCCAAATTTTGTTTAGAATACATCCACAGCTTCCAAATATGCAAGTTTCAAGAAAATCCGAGACAAAAAAAAATTGGCCAAAAATGACAAAATCGGTAAGGGGGGTGCGGAGGAAAAATCGCGATTTTGACGAAAAAATTTTGTCTCTGCAAATTCGTTCAAACTTTGATATTTTATCTCTCAACCTATGCTGCGTGCGTATTTCGAATTAGAACTCCTTCAAACTGGCTTCAACGGTGTCGAAAGACCCCAGGACGCAGAAAGCCGGTTTTCTGCCAAATTAGGTTTTTGGCTAAAATCCTATTTTCAAGCGGAAAGAGGGGCCTCCGGTGCCCAAATTTTGTTTAGAATACATCCACAGCTTCCAAATATGCAAGTTTCAAGAAAATCCGAGACAAAAAAAATTTGGCCAAAAATGACAAAATCGGTAAGGGGGGTGCGGAGGAAAAATCGCGATTTTGACGAAAAAATTTTGTCTCTGCAAATTCGTTCAAACTTTGATATTTTATCTCTCAACCTATGCTGCGTGCGTATTTCGAATTAGAACTCCTTCAAACTGGCTTCAACGGTGTCGAAAGATCCCAGGACGCAGAAAGCCGGTTTTCTGCCAAATTAGGTTTTTGGCTAAAATCCTATTTTCAAGCGGAAAGAGGGGCCTCCGGTGCCCAAATTTTGTTTAGAATACATCCACAGCTTCCAAATATGCAAGTTTCAAGAAAATCCGAGACAAAAAAAATTTGGCCAAAAATGACAAAATCGGTAAGGGGGGTGCGGAGGAAAAATCGCGATTTTGACGAAAAAATTTTGTCTCTGCAAATTCGTTCAAACTTTGATATTTTATCTCTCAACCTATGCTGCGTGCGTATTTCGAATTAGAACTCCTTCAAACTGGCTTCAACGGTGTCGAAAGATCCCAGGACGCAGAAAGCCGGTTTTCTGCCAAATTAGGTTTTTGGCTAAAATCCTATTTTCAAGCGGAAAGAGGGGCCTCCGGTGCCCAAATTTTGTTTAGAATACATCCACAGCTTCCAAATATGCAAGTTTCAAGAAAATCCGAGACAAAAAAAATTTGGCCAAAAATGACAAAATCGGTAAGGGGGGTGCGGAGGAAAAATCGCGATTTTGACGAAAAAATTTTGTCTCTGCAAATTCGTTCAAACTTTGATATTTTATCTCTCAACCTATGCTGCGTGCGTATTTCGAATTAGAACTCCTTCAAACTGGCTTCAACGGTGTCGAAAGATCCCAGGACGCAGAAAGCCGGTTTTCTGCCAAATTAGGTTTTTGGCTAAAATCCTATTTTCAAGCGGAAAGAGGGGCCTCCGGTGCCCAAATTTTGTTTAGAATACATCCACAGCTTCCAAATATGCAAGTTTCAAGAAAATCCGAGACAAAAAAAATTTGGCCAAAAATGACAAAATCGGTAAGGGGGGTGCGGAGGAAAAATCGCGATTTTGACGAAAAAATTTTGTCTCTGCAAATTCGTTCAAACTTTGATATTTTATCTCTCAACCTATGCTGCGTGCGTATTTCGAATTAGAACTCCTTCAAACTGGCTTCAACGGTGTCGAAAGACCCCAGGACGCAGAAAGCCGGTTTTCTGCCAAATTAGGTTTTTGGCTAAAATCCTATTTTCAAGCGGAAAGAGGGGCCTCCGGTGCCCAAATTTTGTTTAGAATACATCCACAGCTTCCAAATATGCAAGTTTCAAGAAAATCCGAGACAAAAAAAATTTGGCCAAAAATGACAAAATCGGTAAGGGGGGTGCGGAGGAAAAATCGCGATTTTGACGAAAAAATTTTGTCTCTGCAAATTCGTTCAAACTTTGATATTTTATCTCTCAACCTATGCTGCGTGCGTATTTCGAATTAGAACTCCTTCAAACTGGCTTCAACGGTGTCGAAAGATCCCAGGACGCAGAAAGCCGGTTTTCTGCCAAATTAGGTTTTTGGCTAAAATCCTATTTTCAAGCGGAAAGAGGGGCCTCCGGTGCCCAAATTTTGTTTAGAATACATCCACAGCTTCCAAATATGCAAGTTTCAAGAAAATCCGAGACAAAAAAAATTTGGCCAAAAATGACAAAATCGGTAAGGGGGGTGCGGAGGAAAAATCGCGATTTTGACGAAAAAATTTTGTCTCTGCAAATTCGTTCAAACTTTGATATTTTATCTCTCAACCTATGCTGCGTGCGTATTTCGAATTAGAACTCCTTCAAACTGGCTTCAACGGTGTCGAAAGATCCCAGGACGCAGAAAGCCGGTTTTCTGCCAAATTAGGTTTTTGGCTAAAATCCTATTTTCAAGCGGAAAGAGGGGCCTCCAGTGCCCAAATTTTGTTTAGAATACATCCACAGCTTCCAAATATGCAAGTTTCAAGAAAATCCGAGACAAAAAAAATTTGGCCAAAAATGACAAAATCGGTAAGGGGGGTGCGGAGGAAAAATCGCGATTTTGACGAAAAAATTTTGTCTCTGCAAATTCGTTCAAACTTTGATATTTTATCTCTCAACCTATGCTGCGTGCGTATTTCGAATTAGAACTCCTTCAAACTGGCTTCAACGGTGTCGAAAGATCCCAGGACGCAGAAAGCCGGTTTTCTGCCAAATTAGGTTTTTGGCTAAAATCCTATTTTCAAGCGGAAAGAGGGGCCTCCGGTGCCCAAATTTTGTTTAGAATACATCCACAGCTTCCAAATATGCAAGTTTCAAGAAAATCCGAGACAAAAAAAATTTGGCCAAAAATGACAAAATCGGTAAGGGGGGTGCGGAGGAAAAATCGCGATTTTGACGAAAAAATTTTGTCTCTGCAAATTCGTTCAAACTTTGATATTTTATCTCTCAACCTATGCTGCGTGCGTATTTCGAATTAGAACTCCTTCAAACTGGCTTCAACGGTGTCGAAAGATCCCAGGACGCAGAAAGCCGGTTTTCTGCCAAATTAGGTTTTTGGCTAAAATCCTATTTTCAAGCGGAAAGAGGGGCCTCCGGTGCCCAAATTTTGTTTAGAATACATCCACAGCTTCCAAATATGCAAGTTTCAAGAAAATCCGAGACAAAAAAAATTTGGCCAAAAATGACAAAATCGGTAAGGGGGGTGCGGAGGAAAAATCGCGATTTTGACGAAAAAATTTTGTCTCTGCAAATTCGTTCAAACTTTGATATTTTATCTCTCAACCTATGCTGCGTGCGTATTTCGAATTAGAACTCCTTCAAACTGGCTTCAACGGTGTCGAAAGATCCCAGGACGCAGAAAGCCGGTTTTCTGCCAAATTAGGTTTTTGGCTAAAATCCTATTTTCAAGCGGAAAGAGGGGCCTCCGGTGCCCAAATTTTGTTTAGAATACATCCACAGCTTCCAAATATGCAAGTTTCAAGAAAATCCGAGACAAAAAAAATTTGGCCAAAAATGACAAAATCGGTAAGGGGGGTGCGGAGGAAAAATCGCGATTTTGACGAAAAAATTTTGTCTCTGCAAATTCGTTCAAACTTTGATATTTTATCTCTCAACCTATGCTGCGTGCGTATTTCGAATTAGAACTCCTTCAAACTGGCTTCAACGGTGTCGAAAGATCCCAGGACGCAGAAAGCCGGTTTTCTGCCAAATTAGGTTTTTGGCTAAAATCCTATTTTCAAGCGGAAAGAGGGGCCTCCGGTGCCCAAATTTTGTTTAGAATACATCCACAGCTTCCAAATATGCAAGTTTCAAGAAAATCCGAGACAAAAAAAATTTGGCCAAAAATGACAAAATCGGTAAGGGGGGTGCGGAGGAAAAATCGCGATTTTGACGAAAAAAATTTGTCTCTGCAAATTCGTTCAAACTTTGATATTTTATCTCTCAACCTATGCTGCGTGCGTATTTCGAATTAGAACTCCTTCAAACTGGCTTCAACGGTGTCGAAAGACCCCAGGACGCAGAAAGCCGGTTTTCTGCCAAATTAGGTTTTTGGCTAAAATCCTATTTTCAAGCGGAAAGAGGGGCCTCCGGTGCCCAAATTTTGTTTAGAATACATCCACAGCTTCCAAATATGCAAGTTTCAAGAAAATCCGAGACAAAAAAAATTTGGCCAAAAATGACAAAATCGGTAAGGGGGGTGCGGAGGAAAAATCGCGATTTTGACGAAAAAATTTTGTCTCTGCAAATTCGTTCAAACTTTGATATTTTATCTCTCAACCTATGCTGCGTGCGTATTTCGAATTAGAACTCCTTCAAACTGGCTTCAACGGTGTCGAAAGATCCCAGGACGCAGAAAGCCGGTTTTCTGCCAAATTAGGTTTTTGGCTAAAATCCTATTTTCAAGCGGAAAGAGGGGCCTCCGGTGCCCAAATTTTGTTTAGAATACATCCACAGCTTCCAAATATGCAAGTTTCAAGAAAATCCGAGACAAAAAAAATTTGGCCAAAAATGACAAAATCGGTAAGGGGGGTGCGGAGGAAAAATCGCGATTTTGACGAAAAAATTTTGTCTCTGCAAATTCGTTCAAACTTTGATATTTTATCTCTCAACCTATGCTGCGTGCGTATTTCGAATTAGAACTCCTTCAAACTGGCTTCAACGGTGTCGAAAGACCCCAGGACGCAGAAAGCCGGTTTTCTGCCAAATTAGGTTTTTGGCTAAAATCCTATTTTCAAGCGGAAAGAGGGGCCTCCGGTGCCCAAATTTTGTTTAGAATACATCCACAGCTTCCAAATATGCAAGTTTCAAGAAAATCCGAGACAAAAAAAATTTGGCCAAAAATGACAAAATCGGTAAGGGGGGTGCGGAGGAAAAATCGCGATTTTGACGAAAAAATTTTGTCTCTGCAAATTCGTTCAAACTTTGATATTTTATCTCTCAACCTATGCTGCGTGCGTATTTCGAATTAGAACTCCTTCAAACTGGCTTCAACGGTGTCGAAAGATCCCAGGACGCAGAAAGCCGGTTTTCTGCCAAATTAGGTTTTTGGCTAAAATCCTATTTTCAAGCGGAAAGAGGGGCCTCCGGTGCCCAAATTTTGTTTAGAATACATCCACAGCTTCCAAATATGCGAGTTTCAAGAAAATCCGAGACAAAAAAAATTTGGCCAAAAATGACAAAATCGGTAAGGGGGTGCGGAGGAAAAATCGCGATTTTGACGAAAAAATTTTGTCTCTGCAAATTCGTTCAAACTTTGATATTTTATCTCTCAACCTATGCTGCGTGCGTATTTCGAATTAGAACTCCTTCAAACTGGCTTCAACGGTGTCGAAAGACCCCAGGACGCAGAAAGCCGGTTTTCTGCCAAATTAGGTTTTTGGCTAAAATCCTATTTTCAAGCGGAAAGAGGGGCCTCCGGTGCCCAAATTTTGTTTAGAATACATCCACAGCTTCCAAATATGCAAGTTTCAAGAAAATCCGAGACAAAAAAAATTTGGCCAAAAATGACAAAATCGGTAAGGGGGGTGCGGAGGAAAAATCGCGATTTTGACAAAAAAATTTTGTCTCTGCAAATTCGTTCAAACTTTGATATTTTATCTCTCAACCTATGCTGCGTGCGTATTTCGAATTAGAACTCCTTCAAACTGGCTTCAACGGTGTCGAAAGATCCCAGGACGCAGAAAGCCGGTTTTCTGCCAAATTAGGTTTTTGGCTAAAATCCTATTTTCAAGCGGAAAGAGGGGCCTCCGGTGCCCAAATTTTGTTTAGAATACATCCACAGCTTCCAAATATGCAAGTTTCAAGAAAATCCGAGACAAAAAAAATTTGGCCAAAAATGACAAAATCGGTAAGGGGGGTGCGGAGGAAAAATCGCGATTTTGACGAAAAAATTTTGTCTCTGCAAATTCGTTCAAACTTTGATATTTTATCTCTCAACCTATGCTGCGTGCGTATTTCGAATTAGAACTCCTTCAAACTGGCTTCAACGGTGTCGAAAGATCCCAGGACGCAGAAAGCCGGTTTTCTGCCAAATAAGGTTTTTGGCTAAAATCCTATTTTCAAGCGGAAAGAGGGGCCTCCGGTGCCCAAATTTTGTTTAGAATACATCCACAGCTTCCAAATATGCAAGTTTCAAGAAAATCCGAGACAAAAAAAATTTGGCCAAAAATGACAAAATCGGTAAGGGGGGTGCGGAGGAAAAATCGCGATTTTGACGAAAAAATTTTGTCTCTGCAAATTCGTTCAAACTTTGATATTTTATCTCTCAACCTATGCTGCGTGCGTATTTCGAATTAGAACTCCTTCAAACTGGCTTCAACGGTGTCGAAAGACCCCAGGACGCAGAAAGCCGGTTTTCTGCCAAATTAGGTTTTTGGCTAAAATCCTATTTTCAAGCGGAAAGAGGGGCCTCCGGTGCCCAAATTTTGTTTAGAATACATCCACAGCTTCCAAATATGCAAGTTTCAAGAAAATCCGAGACAAAAAAAATTTGGCCAAAAATGACAAAATCGGTAAGGGGGGTGCGGAGGAAAAATCGCGATTTTGACGAAAAAATTTTGTCTCTGCAAATTCGTTCAAACTTTGATATTTTATCTCTCAACCTATGCTGCGTGCGTATTTCGAATTAGAACTCCTTCAAACTGGCTTCAACGGTGTCGAAAGATCCCAGGACGCAGAAAGCCGGTTTTCTGCCAAATTAGGTTTTTGGCTAAAATCCTATTTTCAAGCGGAAAGAGGGGCCTCCGGTGCCCAAATTTTGTTTAGAATACATCCACAGCTTCCAAATATGCAAGTTTCAAGAAAATCCGAGACAAAAAAAATTTGGCCAAAAATGACAAAATCGGTAAGGGGGGTGCGGAGGAAAAATCGCGATTTTGACGAAAAAATTTTGTCTCTGCAAATTCGTTCAAACTTTGATATTTTATCTCTCAACCTATGCTGCGTGCGTATTTCGAATTAGAACTCCTTCAAACTGGCTTCAACGGTGTCGAAAGATCCCAGGACGCAGAAAGCCGGTTTTCTGCCAAATTAGGTTTTTGGCTAAAATCCTATTTTCAAGCGGAAAGAGGGGCCTCCGGTGCCCAAATTTTGTTTAGAATACATCCACAGCTTCCAAATATGCAAGTTTAAAGAAAATCCGAGACAAAAAAAAATTGGCCAAAAATGACAAAATCGGTAAGGGGGGTGCGGAGGAAAAATCGCGATTTTGACGAAAAAATTTTGTCTCTGCAAATTCGTTCAAACTTTGATATTTTATCTCTCAACCTATGCTGCGTGCGTATTTCGAATTAGAACTCCTTCAAACTGGCTTCAACGGTGTCGAAAGATCCCAGGACGCAGAAAGCCGGTTTTCTGCCAAATTAGGTTTTTGGCTAAAATCCTATTTTCAAGCGGAAAGAGGGGCCTCCGGTGCCCAAATTTTGTTTAGAATACATCCACAGCTTCCAAATATGCAAGTTTCAAGAAAATCCGAGACAAAAAAAATTTGGCCAAAAATGACAAAATCGGTAAGGGGGGTGCGGAGGAAAAATCGCGATTTTGACGAAAAAATTTTGTCTCTGCAAATTCGTTCAAACTTTGATATTTTATCTCTCAACCTATGCTGCGTGCGTATTTCGAATTAGAACTCCTTCAAACTGGCTTCAACGGTGTCGAAAGATCCCAGGACGCAGAAAGCCGGTTTTCTGCCAAATTAGGTTTTTGGCTAAAATCCTATTTTCAAGCGGAAAGAGGGGCCTCCGGTGCCCAAATTTTGTTTAGAATACATCCACAGCTTCCAAATATGCAAGTTTCAAGAAAATCCGAGACAAAAAAAATTTGGCCAAAAATGACAAAATCGGTAAGGGGGGTGCGGAGGAAAAATCGCGATTTTGACGAAAAAATTTTGTCTCTGCAAATTCGTTCAAACTTTGATATTTTATCTCTCAACCTATGCTGCGTGCGTATTTCGAATTAGAACTCCTTCAAACTGGCTTCAACGGTGTCGAAAGATCCCAGGACGCAGAAAGCCGGTTTTCTGCCAAATTAGGTTTTTGGCTAAAATCCTATTTTCAAGCGGAAAGAGGGGCCTCCGGTGCCCAAATTTTGTTTAGAATACATCCACAGCTTCCAAATATGCAAGTTTCAAGAAAATCCGAGACAAAAAAAATTTGGCCAAAAATGACAAAATCGGTAAGGGGGGTGCGGAGGAAAAATCGCGATTTTGACGAAAAAATTTTGTCTCTGCAAATTCGTTCAAACTTTGATATTTTATCTCTCAACCTATGCTGCGTGCGTATTTCGAATTAGAACTCCTTCAAACTGGCTTCAACGGTGTCGAAAGATCCCAGGACGCAGAAAGCCGGTTTTCTGCCAAATTAGGTTTTTGGCTAAAATCCTATTTTCAAGCGGAAAGAGGGGCCTCCGGTGCCCAAATTTTGTTTAGAATACATCCACAGCTTCCAAATATGCAAGTTTCAAGAAAATCCGAGACAAAAAAAATTTGGCCAAAAATGACAAAATCGGTAAGGGGGGTGCGGAGGAAAAATCGCGATTTTGACGAAAAAATTTTGTCTCTGCAAATTCGTTCAAACTTTGATATTTTATCTCTCAACCTATGCTGCGTGCGTATTTCGAATTAGAACTCCTTCAAACTGGCTTCAACGGTGTCGAAAGACCCCAGGACGCAGAAAGCCGGTTTTCTGCCAAATTAGGTTTTTGGCTAAAATCCTATTTTCAAGCGGAAAGAGGGGCCTCCGGTGCCCAAATTTTGTTTAGAATACATCCACAGCTTCCAAATATGCAAGTTTCAAGAAAATCCGAGACAAAAAAAAATTTGGCCAAAAATGACAAAATCGGTAAGGGGGGTGCGGAGGAAAAATCGCGATTTTGACGAAAAAATTTTGTCTCTGCAAATTCGTTCAAACTTTGATATTTTATCTCTCAACCTATGCTGCGTGCGTATTTCGAATTAGAACTCCTTCAAACTGGCTTCAACGGTGTCGAAAGATCCCAGGACGCAGAAAGCCGGTTTTCTGCCAAATTAGGTTTTTGGCTAAAATCCTATTTTCAAGCGGAAAGAGGGGCCTCCGGTGCCCAAATTTTGTTTAGAATACATCCACAGCTTCCAAATATGCAAGTTTCAAGAAAATCCGAGACAAAAAAAATTTGGCCAAAAATGACAAAATCGGTAAGGGGGGTGCGGAGGAAAAATCGCGATTTTGACGAAAAAATTTTGTCTCTGCAAATTCGTTCAAACTTTGATATTTTATCTCTCAACCTATGCTGCGTGCGTATTTCGAATTAGAACTCCTTCAAACTGGCTTCAACGGTGTCGAAAGATCCCAGGACGCAGAAAGCCGGTTTTCTGCCAAATTAGGTTTTTGGCTAAAATCCTATTTTCAAGCGGAAAGAGGGGCCTCCGGTGCCCAAATTTTGTTTAGAATACATCCACAGCTTCCAAATATGCAAGTTTCAAGAAAATCCGAGACAAAAAAAATTTGGCCAAAAATGACAAAATCGGTAAGGGGGGTGCGGAGGAAAAATCGCGATTTTGACGAAAAAATTTTGTCTCTGCAAATTCGTTCAAACTTTGATATTTTATCTCTCAACCTATGCTGCGTGCGTATTTCGAATTAGAACTCCTTCAAACTGGCTTCAACGGTGTCGAAAGATCCCAGGACGCAGAAAGCCGGTTTTCTGCCAAATTAGGTTTTTGGCTAAAATCCTATTTTCAAGCGGAAAGAGGGGCCTCCGGTGCCCAAATTTTGTTTAGAATACATCCACAGCTTCCAAATATGCAAGTTTCAAGAAAATC
Source organism: Fragum sueziense (assembly GCA_963680895.1). Taxonomy (NCBI): domain Eukaryota; kingdom Metazoa; phylum Mollusca; class Bivalvia; order Cardiida; family Cardiidae; genus Fragum; species Fragum sueziense. The sequence continues at coordinate 24,843,878 of OY804593.1, forward strand.
CGAGACAAAAAAAATTTGGCCAAAAATGACAAAATCGGTAAGGGGGGTGCGGAGGAAAAATCGCGATTTTGACGAAAAAATTTTGTCTCTGCAAATTCGTTCAAACTTTGATATTTTATCTCTCAACCTATGCTGCGTGCGTATTTCGAATTAGAACTCCTTCAAACTGGCTTCAACGGTGTCGAAAGATCCCAGGACGCAGAAAGCCGGTTTTCTGCCAAATTAGGTTTTTGGCTAAAATCCTATTTTCAAGCGGAAAGAGGGGCCTCCGGTGCCCAAATTTTGTTTAGAATACATCCACAGCTTCCAAATATGCAAGTTTCAAGAAAATCCGAGACAAAAAAAATTTGGCCAAAAATGACAAAATCGGTAAGGGGGGTGCGGAGGAAAAATCGCGATTTTGACGAAAAAATTTTGTCTCTGCAAATTCGTTCAAACTTTGATATTTTATCTCTCAACCTATGCTGCGTGCGTATTTCGAATTAGAACTCCTTCAAACTGGCTTCAACGGTGTCGAAAGACCCCAGGACGCAGAAAGCCGGTTTTCTGCCAAATTAGGTTTTTGGCTAAAATCCTATTTTCAAGCGGAAAGAGGGGCCTCCGGTGCCCAAATTTTGTTTAGAATACATCCACAGCTTCCAAATATGCAAGTTTCAAGAAAATCCGAGACAAAAAAAATTTGGCCAAAAATGACAAAATCGGTAAGGGGGGTGCGGAGGAAAAATCGCGATTTTGACGAAAAAATTTTGTCTCTGCAAATTCGTTCAAACTTTGATATTTTATCTCTCAACCTATGCTGCGTGCGTATTTCGAATTAGAACTCCTTCAAACTGGCTTCAACGGTGTCGAAAGACCCCAGGACGCAGAAAGCCGGTTTTCTGCCAAATTAGGTTTTTGGCTAAAATCCTATTTTCAAGCGGAAAGAGGGGCCTCCGGTGCCCAAATTTTGTTTAGAATACATCCACAGCTTCCAAATATGCAAGTTTCAAGAAAATCCGAGACAAAAAAAATTTGGCCAAAAATGACAAAATCGGTAAGGGGGGTGCGGAGGAAAAATCGCGATTTTGACGAAAAAATTTTGTCTCTGCAAATTCGTTCAAACTTTGATATTTTATCTCTCAACCTATGCTGCGTGCGTATTTCGAATTAGAACTCCTTCAAACTGGCTTCAACGGTGTCGAAAGATCCCAGGACGCAGAAAGCCGGTTTTCTGCCAAATTAGGTTTTTGGCTAAAATCCTATTTTCAAGCGGAAAGAGGGGCCTCCGGTGCCCAAATTTTGTTTAGAATACATCCACAGCTTCCAAATATGCAAGTTTCAAGAAAATCCGAGACAAAAAAAATTTGGCCAAAAATGACAAAATCGGTAAGGGGGGTGCGGAGGAAAAATCGCGATTTTGACGAAAAAATTTTGTCTCTGCAAATTCGTTCAAACTTTGATATTTTATCTCTCAACCTATGCTGCGTGCGTATTTCGAATTAGAACTCCTTCAAACTGGCTTCAACGGTGTCGAAAGACCCCAGGACGCAGAAAGCCGGTTTTCTGCCAAATTAGGTTTTTGGCTAAAATCCTATTTTCAAGCGGAAAGAGGGGCCTCCGGTGCCCAAATTTTGTTTAGAATACATCCACAGCTTCCAAATATGCAAGTTTCAAGAAAATCCGAGACAAAAAAAATTTGGCCAAAAATGACAAAATCGGTAAGGGGGGTGCGGAGGAAAAATCGCGATTTTGACGAAAAAAATTTGTCTCTGCAAATTCGTTCAAACTTTGATATTTTATCTCTCAACCTATGCTGCGTGCGTATTTCGAATTAGAACTCCTTCAAACTGGCTTCAACGGTGTCGAAAGATCCAAGGACGCAGAAAGCCGGTTTTCTGCCAAATTAGGTTTTTGGCTAAAATCCTATTTTCAAGCGGAAAGAGGGGCCTCCGGTGCCCAAATTTTGTTTAGAATACATCCACAGCTTCCAAATATGCAAGTTTCAAGAAAATCCGAGACAAAAAAAATTTGGCCAAAAATGACAAAATCGGTTAGGGGGGTGCGGAGGAAAAATCGCGATTTTGACGAAAAAATTTTGTCTCTGCAAATTCGTTCAAACTTTGATATTTTATCTCTCAACCTATGCTGCGTGCGTATTTCGAATTAGAACTCCTTCAAACTGGCTTCAACGGTGTCGAAAGATCCCAGGACGCAGAAAGCCGGTTTTCTGCCAAATTAGGTTTTTGGCTAAAATCCTATTTTCAAGCGGAAAGAGGGGCCTCCGGTGCCCAAATTTTGTTTAGAATACATCCACAGCTTCCAAATATGCAAGTTTCAAGAAAATCCGAGACAAAAAAAATTTGGCCAAAAATGACAAAATCGGTAAGGGGGGGTGCGGAGGAAAAATCGCGATTTTGACGAAAAAATTTTGTCTCTGCAAATTCGTTCAAACTTTGATATTTTATCTCTCAACCTATGCTGCGTGCGTATTTCGAATTAGAACTCCTTCAAACTGGCTTCAACGGTGTCGAAAGATCCCAGGACGCAGAAAGCCGGTTTTCTGCCAAATTAGGTTTTTGGCTAAAATCCTATTTTCAAGCGGAAAGAGGGGCCTCCGGTGCCCAAATTTTGTTTAGAATACATCCACAGCTTCCAAATATGCAAGTTTCAAGAAAATCCGAGACAAAAAAAATTTGGCCAAAAATGACAAAATCGGTAAGGGGGGTGCGGAGGAAAAATCGCGATTTTTACGAAAAAATTTTGTCTCTGCAAATTCGTTCAAACTTTGATATTTTATCTCTCAACCTATGCTGCGTGCGTATTTCGAATTAGAACTCCTTCAAACTGGCTTCAACGGTGTCGAAAGACCCCAGGACGCAGAAAGCCGGTTTTCTGCCAAATTAGGTTTTTGGCTAAAATCCTATTTTCAAGCGGAAAGAGGGGCCTCCGGTGCCCAAATTTTGTTTAGAATACATCCACAGCTTCCAAATATGCAAGTTTCAAGAAAATCCGAGACAAAAAAAATTTGGCCAAAAATGACAAAATCGGTAAGGGGGGTGCGGAGGAAAAATCGCGATTTTGACGAAAAAATTTTGTCTCTGCAAATTCTTTCAAACTTTGATATTTTATCTCTCAACCTATGCTGCGTGCGTATTTCGAATTAGAACTCCTTCAAACTGGCTTCAACGGTGTCGAAAGATCCCAGGACGCAGAAAGCCGGTTTTCTGCCAAATTAGGTTTTTGGCTAAAATCCTATTTTCAAGCGGAAAGAGGGGCCTCCGGTGCCCAAATTTTGTTTAGAATACATCCACAGCTTCCAAATATGCAAGTTTCAAGAAAATCCGAGACAAAAAAAATTTGGCCAAAAATGACAAAATCGGTAAGGGGGGTGCGGAGGAAAAATCGCGATTTTGACGAAAAAATTTTGTCTCTGCAAATTCGTTCAAACTTTGATATTTTATCTCTCAACCTATGCTGCGTGCGTATTTCGAATTAGAACTCCTTCAAACTGGCTTCAACGGTGTCGAAAGATCCCAGGACGCAGAAAGCCGGTTTTCTGCCAAATTAGGTTTTTGGCTAAAATCCTATTTTCAAGCGGAAAGAGGGGCCTCCGGTGCCCAAATTTTGTTTAGAATACATCCACAGCTTCCAAATATGCAAGTTTCAAGAAAATCCGAGACAAAAAAAATTTGGCCAAAAATGACAAAATCGGTAAGGGGGGTGCGGAGGAAAAATCGCGATTTTGACGAAAAAATTTTGTCTCTGCAAATTCGTTCAAACTTTGATATTTTATCTCTCAACCTATGCTGCGTGCGTATTTCGAATTAGAACTCCTTCAAACTGGCTTCAACGGTGTCGAAAGATCCCAGGACGCAGAAAGCCGGTTTTCTGCCAAATTAGGTTTTTGGCTAAAATCCTATTTTCAAGCGGAAAGAGGGGCCTCCGGTGCCCAAATTTTGTTTAGAATACATCCACAGCTTCCAAATATGCAAGTTTCAAGAAAATCCGAGACAAAAAAAAATTGGCCAAAAATGACAAAATCGGTAAGGGGGGTGCGGAGGAAAAATCGCGATTTTGACGAAAAAATTTTGTCTCTGCAAATTCGTTCAAACTTTGATATTTTATCTCTCAACCTATGCTGCGTGCGTATTTCGAATTAGAACTCCTTCAAACTGGCTTCAACGGTGTCGAAAGATCCCAGGACGCAGAAAGCCGGTTTTCTGCCAAATTAGGTTTTTGGCTAAAATCCTATTTTCAAGCGGAAAGAGGGGCCTCCGGTGCCCAAATTTTGTTTAGAATACATCCACAGCTTCCAAATATGCAAGTTTCAAGAAAATCCGAGACAAAAAAAATTTGGCCAAAAATGACAAAATCGGTAAGGGGGGTGCGGAGGAAAAATCGCGATTTTGACGAAAAAATTTTGTCTCTGCAAATTCGTTCAAACTTTGATATTTTATCTCTCAACCTATGCTGCGTGCGTATTTCGAATTAGAACTCCTTCAAACTGGCTTCAACGGTGTCGAAAGACCCCAGGACGCAGAAAGCCGGTTTTCTGCCAAATTAGGTTTTTGGCTAAAATCCTATTTTCAAGCGGAAAGAGGGGCCTCCGGTGCCCAAATTTTGTTTAGAATACATCCACAGCTTCCAAATATGCAAGTTTCAAGAAAATCCGAGACAAAAAAAATTTGGCCAAAAATGACAAAATCGGTAAGGGGGGTGCGGAGGAAAAATCGCGATTTTGACGAAAAAATTTTGTCTCTGCAAATTCGTTCAAACTTTGATATTTTATCTCTCAACCTATGCTGCGTGCGTATTTCGAATTAGAACTCCTTCAAACTGGCTTCAACGGTGTCGAAAGATCCCAGGACGCAGAAAGCCGGTTTTCTGCCAAATTAGGTTTTTGGCTAAAATCCTATTTTCAAGCGGAAAGAGGGGCCTCCGGTGCCCAAATTTTGTTTAGAATACATCCACAGCTTCCAAATATGCAAGTTTCAAGAAAATCCGAGACAAAAAAAATTTGGCCAAAAATGACAAAATCGGTAAGGGGGGTGCGGAGGAAAAATCGCGATTTTGACGAAAAAATTTTGTCTCTGCAAATTCGTTCAAACTTTGATATTTTATCTCTCAACCTATGCTGCGTGCGTATTTCGAATTAGAACTCCTTCAAACTGGCTTCAACGGTGTCGAAAGATCCCAGGACGCAGAAAGCCGGTTTTCTGCCAAATTAGGTTTTTGGCTAAAATCCTATTTTCAAGCGGAAAGAGGGGCCTCCGGTGCCCAAATTTTGTTTAGAATACATCCACAGCTTCCAAATATGCAAGTTTCAAGAAAATCCGAGACAAAAAAAATTTGGCCAAAAATGACAAAATCGGTAAGGGGGGTGCGGAGGAAAAATCGCGATTTTGACGAAAAAATTTTGTCTCTGCAAATTCGTTCAAACTTTGATATTTTATCTCTCAACCTATGCTGCGTGCGTATTTCGAATTAGAACTCCTTCAAACTGGCTTCAACGGTGTCGAAAGACCCCAGGACGCAGAAAGCCGGTTTTCTGCCAAATTAGGTTTTTGGCTAAAATCCTATTTTCAAGCGGAAAGAGGGGCCTCCGGTGCCCAAATTTTGTTTAGAATACATCCACAGCTTCCAAATATGCAAGTTTCAAGAAAATCCGAGACAAAAAAAATTTGGCCAAAAATGACAAAATCGGTAAGGGGGGTGCGGAGGAAAAATCGCGATTTTGACGAAAAAATTTTGTCTCTGCAAATTCGTTCAAACTTTGATATTTTATCTCTCAACCTATGCTGCGTGCGTATTTCGAATTAGAACTCCTTCAAACTGGCTTCAACGGTGTCGAAAGATCCCAGGACGCAGAAAGCCGGTTTTCTGCCAAATTAGGTTTTTGGCTAAAATCCTATTTTCAAGCGGAAAGAGGGGCCTCCGGTGCCCAAATTTTGTTTAGAATACATCCACAGCTTCCAAATATGCAAGTTTCAAGAAAATCCGAGACAAAAAATATGGCCAAAAATGACAAAATCGGTAAGGGGGGTGCGGAGGAAAAATCGCGATTTTGACGAAAAAATTTTGTCTCTGCAAATTCGTTCAAACTTTGATATTTTATCTCTCAACCTATGCTGCGTGCGTATTTCGAATTAGAACTCCTTCAAACTGGCTTCAACGGTGTCGAAAGATCCCAGGACGCAGAAAGCCGGTTTTCTGCCAAATTAGGTTTTTGGCTAAAATCCTATTTTCAAGCGGAAAGAGGGGCCTCCGGTGCCCAAATTTTGTTTAGAATACATCCACAGCTTCCAAATATGCAAGTTTCAAGAAAATCCGAGACAAAAAAAATTTGGCCAAAAATGACAAAATCGGTAAGGGGGTGCGGAGGAAAAATCGCGATTTTGACGAAAAAATTTTGTCTCTGCAAATTCGTTCAAACTTTGATATTTTATCTCTCAACCTATGCTGCGTGCGTATTTCGAATTAGAACTCCTTCAAACTGGCTTCAACGGTGTCGAAAGATCCCAGGACGCAGAAAGCCGGTTTTCTGCCAAATTAGGTTTTTGGCTAAAATCCTATTTTCAAGCGGAAAGAGGGGCCTCCGGTGCCCAAATTTTGTTTAGAATACATCCACAGCTTCCAAATATGCAAGTTTCAAGAAAATCCGAGACAAAAAAAATTTGGCCAAAAATGACAAAATCGGTAAGGGGGGTGCGGAGGAAAAATCGCGATTTTGACGAAAAAATTTTGTCTCTGCAAATTCGTTCAAACTTTGATATTTTATCTCTCAACCTATGCTGCGTGCGTATTTCGAATTAGAACTCCTTCAAACTGGCTTCAACGGTGTCGAAAGATCCCAGGACGCAGAAAGCCGGTTTTCTGCCAAATTAGGTTTTTGGCTAAAATCCTATTTTCAAGCGGAAAGAGGGGCCTCCGGTGCCCAAATTTTGTTTAGAATACATCCACAGCTTCCAAATATGCAAGTTTCAAGAAAATCCGAGACAAAAAAAATTTGGCCAAAAATGACAAAATCGGTAAGGGGGGTGCGGAGGAAAAATCGCGATTTTGACGAAAAAATTTTGTCTCTGCAAATTCGTTCAAACTTTGATATTTTATCTCTCAACCTATGCTGCGTGCGTATTTCGAATTAGAACTCCTTCAAACTGGCTTCAACGGTGTCGAAAGATCCCAGGACGCAGAAAGCCGGTTTTCTGCCAAATTAGGTTTTTGGCTAAAATCCTATTTTCAAGCGGAAAGAGGGGCCTCCGGTGCCCAAATTTTGTTTAGAATACATCCACAGCTTCCAAATATGCAAGTTTCAAGAAAATCCGAGACAAAAAAAATTTGGCCAAAAATGACAAAATCGGTAAGGGGGGTGCGGAGGAAAAATCGCGATTTTGACGAAAAAATTTTGTCTCTGCAAATTCGTTCAAACTTTGATATTTTATCTCTCAACCTATGCTGCGTGCTTATTTCGAATTAGAACTCCTTCAAACTGGCTTCAACGGTGTCGAAAGACCCCAGGACGCAGAAAGCCGGTTTTCTGCCAAATTAGGTTTTTGGCTAAAATCCTATTTTCAAGCGGAAAGAGGGGCCTCCGGTGCCCAAATTTTGTTTAGAATACATCCACAGCTTCCAAATATGCAAGTTTCAAGAAAATCCGAGACAAAAAAAATTTGGCCAAAAATGACAAAATCGGTAAGGGGGGTGCGGAGGAAAAATCGCGATTTTGACGAAAAAATTTTGTCTCTGCAAATTCGTTCAAACTTTGATATTTTATCTCTCAACCTATGCTGCGTGCGTATTTCGAATTAGAACTCCTTCAAACTGGCTTCAACGGTGTCGAAAGATCCCAGGACGCAGAAAGCCGGTTTTCTGCCAAATTAGGTTTTTGGCTAAAATCCTATTTTCAAGCGGAAAGAGGGGCCTCCGGTGCCCAAATTTTGTTTAGAATACATCCACAGCTTCCAAATATGCAAGTTTCAAGAAAATCCGAGACAAAAAATATGGCCAAAAATGACAAAATCGGTAAGGGGGGTGCGGAGGAAAAATCGCGATTTTGACGAAAAAATTTTGTCTCTGCAAATTCGTTCAAACTTTGATATTTTATCTCTCAACCTATGCTGCGTGCGTATTTCGAATTAGAACTCCTTCAAACTGGCTTCAACGGTGTCGAAAGATCCCAGGACGCAGAAAGCCGGTTTTCTGCCAAATTAGGTTTTTGGCTAAAATCCTATTTTCAAGCGGAAAGAGGGGCCTCCGGTGCCCAAATTTTGTTTAGAATACATCCACAGCTTCCAAATATGCAAGTTTCAAGAAAATCCGAGACAAAAAAAATTTGGCCAAAAATGACAAAATCGGTAAGGGGGGTGCGGAGGAAAAATCGCGATTTTGACGAAAAAATTTTGTCTCTGCAAATTCGTTCAAACTTTGATATTTTATCTCTCAACCTATGCTGCGTGCGTATTTCGAATTAGAACTCCTTCAAACTGGCTTCAACGGTGTCGAAAGATCCCAGGACGCAGAAAGCCGGTTTTCTGCCAAATTAGGTTTTTGGCTAAAATCCTATTTTCAAGCGGAAAGAGGGGCCTCCGGTGCCCAAATTTTGTTTAGAATACATCCACAGCTTCCAAATATGCAAGTTTCAAGAAAATCCGAGACAAAAAAAATTTGGCCAAAAATGACAAAATCGGTAAGGGGGGTGCGGAGGAAAAATCGCGATTTTGACGAAAAAATTTTGTCTCTGCAAATTCGTTCAAACTTTGATATTTTATCTCTCAACCTATGCTGCGTGCGTATTTCGAATTAGAACTCCTTCAAACTGGCTTCAACGGTGTCGAAAGATCCCAGGACGCAGAAAGCCGGTTTTCTGCCAAATTAGGTTTTTGGCTAAAATCCTATTTTCAAGCGGAAAGAGGGGCCTCCGGTGCCCAAATTTTGTTTAGAATACATCCACAGCTTCCAAATATGCAAGTTTCAAGAAAATCCGAGACAAAAAAAATTTGGCCAAAAATGACAAAATCGGTAAGGGGGGTGCGGAGGAAAAATCGCGATTTTGACGAAAAAATTTTGTCTCTGCAAATTCGTTCAAACTTTGATATTTTATCTCTCAACCTATGCTGCGTGCGTATTTCGAATTAGAACTCCTTCAAACTGGCTTCAACGGTGTCGAAAGATCCCAGGACGCAGAAAGCCGGTTTTCTGCCAAATTAGGTTTTTGGCTAAAATCCTATTTTCAAGCGGAAAGAGGGGCCTCCGGTGCCCAAATTTTGTTTAGAATACATCCACAGCTTCCAAATATGCAAGTTTCAAGAAAATCCGAGACAAAAAAATTTGGCCAAAAATGACAAAATCGGTAAGGGGGGTGCGGAGGAAAAATCGCGATTTTGACGAAAAAATTTTGTCTCTGCAAATTCGTTCAAACTTTGATATTTTATCTCTCAACCTATGCTGCGTGCGTATTTCGAATTAGAACTCCTTCAAACTGGCTTCAACGGTGTCGAAAGATCCCAGGACGCAGAAAGCCGGTTTTCTGCCAAATTAGGTTTTTGGCTAAAATCCTATTTTCAAGCGGAAAGAGGGGCCTCCGGTGCCCAAATTTTGTTTAGAATACATCCACAGCTTCCAAATATGCAAGTTTCAAGAAAATCCGAGACAAAAAAAATTTGGCCAAAAATGACAAAATCGGTAAGGGGGGTGCGGAGGAAAAATCGCGATTTTGACGAAAAAAATTTGTCTCTGCAAATTCGTTCAAACTTTGATATTTTATCTCTCAACCTATGCTGCGTGCGTATTTCGAATTAGAACTCCTTCAAACTGGCTTCAACGGTGTCGAAAGACCCCAGGACGCAGAAAGCCGGTTTTCTGCCAAATTAGGTTTTTGGCTAAAATCCTATTTTCAAGCGGAAAGAGGGGCCTCCGGTGCCCAAATTTTGTTTAGAATACATCCACAGCTTCCAAATATGCAAGTTTCAAGAAAATCCGAGACAAAAAAAAATTTGGCCAAAAATGACAAAATCGGTAAGGGGGGTGCGGAGGAAAAATCGCGATTTTGACGAAAAAATTTTGTCTCTGCAAATTCGTTCAAACTTTGATATTTTATCTCTCAACCTATGCTGCGTGCGTATTTCGAATTAGAACTCCTTCAAACTGGCTTCAACGGTGTCGAAAGATCCCAGGACGCAGAAAGCCGGTTTTCTGCCAAATTAGGTTTTTGGCTAAAATCCTATTTTCAAGCGGAAAGAGGGGCCTCCGGTGCCCAAATTTTGTTTAGAATACATCCACAGCTTCCAAATATGCAAGTTTCAAGAAAATCCGAGACAAAAAAAATTTGGCCAAAAATGACAAAATCGGTAAGGGGGGGTGCGGAGGAAAAATCGCGATTTTGACGAAAAAATTTTGTCTCTGCAAATTCGTTCAAACTTTGATATTTTATCTCTCAACCTATGCTGCGTGCGTATTTCGAATTAGAACTCCTTCAAACTGGCTTCAACGGTGTCGAAAGATGCCAGGACGCAGAAAGCCGGTTTTCTGCCAAATTAGGTTTTTGGCTAAAATCCTATTTTCAAGCGGAAAGAGGGGCCTCCGGTGCCCAAATTTTGTTTAGAATACATCCACAGCTTCCAAATATGCAAGTTTCAAGAAAATCCGAGACAAAAAAAATTTGGCCAAAAATGACAAAATCGGTAAGGGGGGTGCGGAGGAAAAATCGCGATTTTGACGAAAAAATTTTGTCTCTGCAAATTCGTTCAAACTTTGATATTTTATCTCTCAACCTATGCTGCGTGCGTATTTCGAATTAGAACTCCTTCAAACTGGCTTCAACGGTGTCGAAAGACCCCAGGACGCAGAAAGCCGGTTTTCTGCCAAATTAGGTTTTTGGCTAAAATCCTATTTTCAAGCGGAAAGAGGGGCCTCCGGTGCCCAAATTTTGTTTAGAATACATCCACAGCTTCCAAATATGCAAGTTTCAAGAAAATCCGAGACAAAAAAAATTTGGCCAAAAATGACAAAATCGGTAAGGGGGGGTGCGGAGGAAAAATCGCGATTTTGACGAAAAAATTTTGTCTCTGCAAATTCGTTCAAACTTTGATATTTTATCTCTCAACCTATGCTGCGTGCGTATTTCGAATTAGAACTCCTTCAAACTGGCTTCAACGGTGTCGAAAGATCCCAGAACGCAGAAAGCCGGTTTTCTGCCAAATTAGGTTTTTGGCTAAAATCCTATTTTCAAGCGGAAAGAGGGGCCTCCGGTGCCCAAATTTTGTTTAGAATACATCCACAGCTTCCAAATATGCAAGTTTCAAGAAAATCCGAGACAAAAAAAAAATTGGCCAAAAATGACAAAATCGGTAAGGGGGGTGCGGAGGAAAAATCGCGATTTTGACGAAAAAATTTTGTCTCTGCAAATTCGTTCAAACTTTGATATTTTATCTCTCAACCTATGCTGCGTGCGTATTTCGAATTAGAACTCCTTCAAACTGGCTTCAACGGTGTCGAAAGATCCCAGGACGCAGAAAGCCGGTTTTCTGCCAAATTAGGTTTTTGGCTAAAATCCTATTTTCAAGCGGAAAGAGGGGCCTCCGGTGCCCAAATTTTGTTTAGAATACATCCACAGCTTCCAAATATGCAAGTTTCAAGAAAATCCGAGACAAAAAAAATTTGGCCAAAAATGACAAAATCGGTAAGGGGGGTGCGGAGGAAAAATCGCGATTTTGACGAAAAAATTTTGTCTCTACAAATTCGTTCAAACTTTGATATTTTATCTCTCAACCTATGCTGCGTGCGTAGTTCGAATTAGAACTCCTTCAAACTGGCTTCAACGGTGTCGAAAGATCCCAGGACGCAGAAAGCCGGTTTTCTGCCAAATTAGGTTTTTGGCTAAAATCCTATTTTCAAGCGGAAAGAGGGGCCTCCGGTGCCCAAATTTTGTTTAGAATACATCCACAGCTTCCAAATATGCAAGTTTCAAGAAAATCCGAGACAAAAAAAATTTGGCCAAAAATGACAAAATCGGTAAGGGGGGTGCGGAGGAAAAATCGCGATTTTGACGAAAAAATTTTGTCTCTGCAAATTCGTTCAAACTTTGATATTTTATCTCTCAACCTATGCTGCGTGCGTATTTCGAATTAGAACTCCTTCAAACTGGCTTCAACGGTGTCGAAAGATCCCAGGACGCTGAAAGCCGGTTTTCTGCCAAATTAGGTTTTTGGCTAAAATCCTATTTTCAAGCGGAAAGAGGGGCCTCCGGTGCCCAAATTTTGTTTAGAATACATCCACAGCTTCCAAATATGCAAGTTTCAAGAAAATCCGAGACAAAAAAAATTTGGCCAAAAATGACAAAATCGGTAAGGGGGGTGCGGAGGAAAAATCGCGATTTTGACGAAAAAATTTTGTCTCTGCAAATTCGTTCAAACTTTGATATTTTATCTCTCAACCTATGCTGCGTGCGTATTTCGAATTAGAACTCCTTCAAACTGGCTTCAACGGTGTCGAAAGATCCCAGGACGCAGAAAGCCGGTTTTCTGCCAAATTAGGTTTTTGGCTAAAATCCTATTTTCAAGCGGAAAGAGGGGCCTCCGGTGCCCAAATTTTGTTTAGAATACATCCACAGCTTCCAAATATGCAAGTTTCAAGAAAATCCGAGACAAAAAAAATTTGGCCAAAAATGACAAAATCGGTAAGGGGGGTGCGGAGGAAAAATCGCGATTTTGACGAAAAAATTTTGTCTCTGCAAATTCGTTCAAACTTTGATATTTTATCTCTCAACATATGCTGCGTGCGTATTTCGAATTAGAACTCCTTCAAACTGGCTTCAACGGTGTCGAAAGATCCCAGGACGCAGAAAGCCGGTTTTCTGCCAAATTAGGTTTTTGGCTAAAATCCTATTTTCAAGCGGAAAGAGGGGCCTCCGGTGCCCAAATTTTGTTTAGAATACATCCACAGCTTCCAAATATGCAAGTTTCAAGAAAATCCGAGACAAAAAAAAATTGGCCAAAAATGACAAAATCGGTAAGGGGGGTGCGGAGGAAAAATCGCGATTTTGACGAAAAAATTTTGTCTCTGCAAATTCGTTCAAACTTTGATATTTTATCTCTCAACCTATGCTGCGTGCGTATTTCGAATTAGAACTCCTTCAAACTGGCTTCAACGGTGTCGAAAGACCCCAGGACGCAGAAAGCCGGTTTTCTGCCAAATTAGGTTTTTGGCTAAAATCCTATTTTCAAGCGGAAAGAGGGGCCTCCGGTGCCCAAATTTTGTTTAGAATACATCCACAGCTTCCAAATATGCAAGTTTCAAGAAAATCCGAGACAAAAAAAATTTGGCCAAAAATGACAAAATCGGTAAGGGGGGTGCGGAGGAAAAATCGCGATTTTGACGAAAAAATTTTGTCTCTGCAAATTCGTTCAAACTTTGATATTTTATCTCTCAACCTATGCTGCGTGCGTATTTCGAATTAGAACTCCTTCAAACTGGCTTCAACGGTGTCGAAAGATCCCAGGACGCAGAAAGCCGGTTTTCTGCCAAATTAGGTTTTTGGCTAAAATCCTATTTTCAAGCGGAAAGAGGGGCCTCCGGTGCCCAAATTTTGTTTAGAATACATCCACAGCTTCCAAATATGCAAGTTTCAAGAAAATCCGAGACAAAAAAAAATTGGCCAAAAATGACAAAATCGGTAAGGGGGGTGCGGAGGAAAAATCGCGATTTTGACGAAAAAATTTTGTCTCTGCAAATTCGTTCAAACTTTGATATTTTATCTCTCAATCTATGCTGCGTGCGTATTTCGAATTAGAACTCCTTCAAACTGGCTTCAACGGTGTCGAAAGACCCCAGGACGCAGAAAGCCGGTTTTCTGCCAAATTAGGTTTTTGGCTAAAATCCTATTTTCAAGCGGAAAGAGGGGCCTCCGGTGCCCAAATTTTGTTTAGAATACATCCACAGCTTCCAAATATGCAAGTTTCAAAAAAATCAGAGACAAAAAAAAAATTGGCCAAAAATGACAAAATCGGTAAGGGGGGTGCGGAGGAAAAATCGCGATTTTGACGAAAAAATTTTGTCTCTGCAAATTCGTTCAAACTTTGATATTTTATCTCTCAACCTATGCTGCGTGCGTATTTCGAATTAGAACTCCTTCAAACTGGCTTCAACGGTGTCGAAAGATCCCAGGACGCAGAAAGCCGGTTTTCTGCCAAATTAGGTTTTTGGCTAAAATCCTATTTTCAAGCGGAAAGAGGGGCCTCCGGTGCCCAAATTTTGTTTAGAATACATCCACAGCTTCCAAATATGCAAGTTTCAAGAAAATCCGAGACAAAAAAAATTTGGCCAAAAATGACAAAATCGGTAAGGGGGGTGCGGAGGAAAAATCGCGATTTTGACGAAAAAATTTTGTCTCTGCAAATTCGTTCAAACTTTGATATTTTATCTCTCAACCTATGCTGCGTGCGTATTTCGAATTAGAACTCCTTCAAACTGGCTTCAACGGTGTCGAAAGACCCCAGGACGCAGAAAGCCGGTTTTCTGCCAAATTAGGTTTTTGGCTAAAATCCTATTTTCAAGCGGAAAGAGGGGCCTCCGGTGCCCAAATTTTGTTTAGAATACATCCACAGCTTCCAAATATGCAAGTTTCAAGAAAATCCGAGACAAAAAAAATTTGGCCAAAAATGACAAAATCGGTAAGGGGGGTGCGGAGGAAAAATCGCGATTTTGACGAAAAAATTTTGTCTCTGCAAATTCGTTCAAACTTTGATATTTTATCTCTCAACCTATGCTGCGTGCGTATTTCGAATTAGAACTCCTTCAAACTGGCTTCAACGGTGTCGAAAGACCCCAGGACGCAGAAAGCCGGTTTTCTGCCAAATTAGGTTTTTGGCTAAAATCCTATTTTCAAGCGGAAAACGGGGCCTCCGGTGCCCAAATTTTGTTTAGAATACATCCACAGCTTCCAAATATGCAAGTTTCAAGAAAATCCGAGACAAAAAAAATTTGGCCAAAAATGACAAAATCGGTAAGGGGGGTGCGGAGGAAAAATCGCGATTTTGACGAAAAAATTTTGTCTCTGCAAATTCGTTCAAACTTTGATATTTTATCTCTCAACCTATGCTGCGTGCGTATTTCGAATTAGAACTCCTTCAAACTGGCTTCAACGGTGTCGAAAGATCCCAGGACGCAGAAAGCCGGTTTTCTGCCAAATTAGGTTTTTGGCTAAAATCCTATTTTCAAGCGGAAAGAGGGGCCTCCGGTGCCCAAATTTTGTTTAGAATACATCCACAGCTTCCAAATATGCAAGTTTCAAGAAAATCCGAGACAAAAAAAATTTGGCCAAAAATGACAAAATCGGTAAGGGGGGTGCGGAGGAAAAATCGCGATTTTGACGAAAAAATTTTGTCTCTGCAAATTCGTTCAAACTTTGATATTTTATCTCTCAACCTATGCTGCGTGCGTATTTCGAATTAGAACTCCTTCAAACTGGCTTCAACGGTGTCGAAAGACCCCAGGACGCAGAAAGCCGGTTTTCTGCCAAATTAGGTTTTTGGCTAAAATCCTATTTTCAAGCGGAAAGAGGGGCCTCCGGTGCCCAAATTTTGTTTAGAATACATCCACAGCTTCCAAATATGCAAGTTTCAAGAAAATCCGAGACAAAAAAAATTTGGCCAAAAATGACAAAATCGGTAAGGGGGGTGCGGAGGAAAAATCGCGATTTTGACGAAAACATTTTGTCTCTGCAAATTCGTTCAAACTTTGATATTTTATCTCTCAAGCTATGCTGCGTGCGTATTTCGAATTAGAACTCCTTCAAACTGGCTTCAACGGTGTCGAAAGATCCCAGGACGCAGAAAGCCGGTTTTCTGCCAAATTAGGTTTTTGGCTAAAATCCTATTTTCAAGCGGAAAGAGGGGCCTCCGGTGCCCAAATTTTGTTTAGAATACATCCACAGCTTCCAAATATGCAAGTTTCAAGAAAATCCGAGACAAAAAAAATTTGGCCAAAAATGACAAAATCGGTAAGGGGGGTGCGGAGGAAAAATCGCGATTTTGACGAAAAAATTTTGTCTCTGCAAATTCGTTCAAACTTTGATATTTTATCTCTCAACCTATGCTGCGTGCGTATTTCGAATTAGAACTCCTTCAAACTGGCTTCAACGGTGTCGAAAGACCCCAGGACGCAGAAAGCCGGTTTTCTGCCAAATTAGGTTTTTGGCTAAAATCCTATTTTCAAGCGGAAAGAGGGGCCTCCGGTGCCCAAATTTTGTTTAGAATACATCCACAGCTTCCAAATATGCAAGTTTCAAGAAAATCCGAGACAAAAAAAATTTGGCCAAAAATGACAAAATCGGTAAGGGGGGTGCGGAGGAAAAATCGCGATTTTGACGAAAAAATTTTGTCTCTGCAAATTCGTTCAAACTTTGATATTTTATCTCTCAACCTATGCTGCGTGCGTATTTCGAATTAGAACTCCTTCAAACTGGCTTCAACGGTGTCGAAAGACCCCAGGACGCAGAAAGCCGGTTTTCTGCCAAATTAGGTTTTTGGCTAAAATCCTATTTTCAAGCGGAAAGAGGGGCCTCCGGTGCCCAAATTTTGTTTAGAATACATCCACAGCTTCCAAATATGCAAGTTTCAAGAAAATCCGAGACAAAAAAAATTTGGCCAAAAATGACAAAATCGGTAAGGGGGGTGCGGAGGAAAAATCGCGATTTTGACGAAAAAATTTTGTCTCTGCAAATTCGTTCAAACTTTGATATTTTATCTCTCAACCTATGCTGCGTGCGTATTTCGAATTAGAACTCCTTCAAACTGGCTTCAACGGTGTCGAAAGATCCCAGGACGCAGAAAGCCGGTTTTCTGCCAAATTAGGTTTTTGGCTAAAATCCTATTTTCAAGCGGAAAGAGGGGCCTCCGGTGCCCAAATTTTGTTTAGAATACATCCACAGCTTCCAAATATGCAAGTTTCAAGAAAATCCGAGACAAAAAAAAATTTGGCCAAAAATGACAAAATCGGTAAGGGGGGTGCGGAGGAAAAATCGCGATTTTGACGAAAAAATTTTGTCTCTGCAAATTCGTTCAAACTTTGATATTTTATCTCTCAACCTATGCTGCGTGCGTATTTCGAATTAGAACTCCTTCAAACTGGCTTCAACGGTGTCGAAAGACCCCAGGACGCAGAAAGCCGGTTTTCTGCCAAATTAGGTTTTTGGCTAAAATCCTATTTTCAAGCGGAAAGAGGGGCCTCCGGTGCCCAAATTTTGTTTAGAATACATCCACAGCTTCCAAATATGCAAGTTTCAAGAAAATCCGAGACAAAAAAAATTTGGCCAAAAATGACAAAATCGGTAAGGGGGGTGCGGAGGAAAAATCGCGATTTTGACGAAAACATTTTGTCTCTGCAAATTCGTTCAAACTTTGATATTTTATCTCTCAACCTATGCTGCGTGCGTATTTCGAATTAGAACTCCTTCAAACTGGCTTCAACGGTGTCGAAAGATCCCAGGACGCAGAAAGCCGGTTTTCTGCCAAATTAGGTTTTTGGCTAAAATCCTATTTTCAAGCGGAAAGAGGGGCCTCCGGTGCCCAAATTTTGTTTAGAATACATCCACAGCTTCCAAATATGCAAGTTTCAAGAAAATCCGAGACAAAAAAAATTTGGCCAAAAATGACAAAATCGGTAAGGGGGGTGCGGAGGAAAAATCGCGATTTTGACGAAAAAATTTTGTCTCTGCAAATTCGTTCAAACTTTGATATTTTATCTCTCAACCTATGCTGCGTGCGTATTTCGAATTAGAACTCCTTCAAACTGGCTTCAACGGTGTCGAAAGATCCCAGGACGCAGAAAGCCGGTTTTCTGCCAAATTAGGTTTTTGGCTAAAATCCTATTTTCAAGCGGAAAGAGGGGCATCCGGTGCCCAAATTTTGTTTAGAATACATCCACAGCTTCCAAATATGCAAGTTTCAAGAAAATCCGAGACAAAAAAAATTTGGCCAAAAATGACAAAATCGGTAAGGGGGGTGCGGAGGAAAAATCGCGATTTTGACGAAAAAATTTTGTCTCTGCAAATTCGTTCAAACTTTGATATTTTATCTCTCAACCTATGCTGCGTGCGTATTTCGAATTAGAACTCCTTCAAACTGGCTTCAACGGTGTCGAAAGACCCCAGGACGCAGAAATCCGGTTTTCTGCCAAATTAGGTTTTTGGCTAAAATCCTATTTTCAAGCGGAAAGAGGGGCCTCCGGTGCCCAAATTTTGTTTAGAATACATCCACAGCTTCAAAATATGCAAGTTTCAAGAAAATCCGAGACAAAAAAAATTTGGCCAAAAATGACAAAATCGGTAAGGGGGGTGCGGAGGAAAAATCGCGATTTTGACGAAAAAATTTTGTCTCTGCAAATTCGTTCAAACTTTGATATTTTATCTCTCAACCTATGCTGCGTGCGTATTTCGAATTAGAACTCCTTCAAACTGGCTTCAACGGTGTCGAAAGACCCCAGGACGCAGAAAGCCGGTTTTCTGCCAAATTAGGTTTTTGGCTAAAATCCTATTTTCAAGCGGAAAGAGGGGCCTCCGGTGCCCAAATTTTGTTTAGAATACATCCACAGCTTCCAAATATGCAAGTTTCAAGAAAATCCGAGACAAAAAAATTTTGCCATAAATGACAAAATCGGTAAGGGGGTTGCGGAGGAAAAATCGCGATTTTGACGAAAAAATTTTGTCTCTGCAAATTCGTTCAAACTTTGATATTTTATCTCTCAACCTATGCTGCGTGCGTATTTCGAATTAGAACTCCTTCAAACTGGCTTCAACGGTGTCGAAAGACCCCAGGACGCAGAAAGCCGGTTTTCTGCCAAATTAGGTTTTGGGCTAAAATCCTATTTTCAAGCGGAAAGAGGGGCCTCCGGTGCCCAAATTTTGTATAGAATACATCCACAGCTTCCAAATATGCAAGTTTCAAGAAAATCCGAGACAAAAAAAATTTGGCCAAAAATGACAAAATCGGTAAGGGGGGTGCGGAGGAAAAATCGCGATTTTGACGAAAAAATTTTGTCTCTGCAAATTCGTTCAAACTTTGATATTTTATCTCTCAACCTATGCTGCGTGCGTATTTCGAATTAGAACTCCTTCAAACTGGCTTCAACGGTGTCGAAAGACCCCAGGACGCAGAAAGCCGGTTTTCTGCCAAATTAGGTTTTTGGCTAAAATCCTATTTTCAAGCGGAAAGAGGGGCCTCCGGTGCCCAAATTTTGTTTAGAATACATCCACAGCTTCCAAATATGCAAGTTTCAAGAAAATCCGAGACAAAAAAAATTTGGCCAAAAATGACAAAATCGGTAAGGGGGTGCGGAGGAAAAATCGCGATTTTGACGAAAAAATTTTGTCTCTGCAAATTCGTTCAAACTTTGATATTTTATCTCTCAACCTATGCTGCGTGCGTATTTCGAATTAGAACTCCTTCAAACTGGCTTCAACGGTGTCGAAAGACCCCAGGACGCAGAAAGCCGGTTTTCTGCCAAATTAGGTTTTTGGCTAAAATCCTATTTTCAAGCGGAAAGAGGGGCCTCCGGTGCCCAAATTTTGTTTAGAATACATCCACAGCTTCCAAATATGCAAGTTTCAAGAAAATCCGAGACAAAAAAAAATTGGCCAAAAATGACAAAATCGGTAAGGGGGGTGCGGAGGAAAAATCGCGATTTTGACGAAAAAATTTTGTCTCTGCAAATTCGTTCAAACTTTGATATTTTATCTCTCAACCTATGCTGCGTGCGTATTTCGAATTAGAACTCCTTCAAACTGGCTTCAACGGTGTCGAAAGACCCCAGGACGCAGAAAGCCGGTTTTCTGCCAAATTAGGTTTTTGGCTAAAATCCTATTTTCAAGCGGAAAGAGGGGCCTCCGGTGCCCAAATTTTGTTTAGAATACATCCACAGCTTCCAAATATGCAAGTTTCAAGAAAATCCGAGACAAAAAAAAATTTGGCCAAAAATGACAAAATCGGTAAGGGGGGTGCGGAGGAAAAATCGCGATTTTGACGAAAAAATTTTGTCTCTGCAAATTCGTTCAAACTTTGATATTTTATCTCTCAACCTATGCTGCGTGCGTATTTCGAATTAGAACTCCTTCAAACTGGCTTCAACGGTGTCGAAAGACCCCAGGACGCAGAAAGCCGGTTTTCTGCCAAATTAGGTTTTTGGCTAAAATCCTATTTTCAAGCGGAAAGAGGGGCCTCCGGTGCCCAAATTTTGTTTAGAATACATCCACAGCTTCCAAATATGCAAGTTTCAAGAAAATCCGAGACAAAAAAAATTTGGCCAAAAATGACAAAATCGGTAAGGGGGGTGCGGAGGAAAAATCGCGATTTTGACGAAAAAATTTTGTCTCTGCAAATTCGTTCAAACTTTGATATTTTATCTCTCAACCTATGCTGCGTGCGTATTTCGAATTAGAACTCCTTCAAACTGGCTTCAACGGTGTCGAAAGACCCCAGGACGCAGAAAGCCGGTTTTCTGCCAAATTAGGTTTTTGGCTAAAATCCTATTTTCAAGCGGAAAGAGGGGCCTCCGGTGCCCAAATTTTGTTTAGAATACATCCACAGCTTCCAAATATGCAAGTTTCAAGAAAATCCGAGACAAAAAAAATTTGGCCAAAAATGACAAAATCGGTAAGGGGGGTGCGGAGGAAAAATCGCGATTTTGACGAAAAAATTTTGTCTCTGCAAATTCGTTCAAACTTTGATATTTTATCTCTCAACCTATGCTGCGTGCGTATTTCGAATTAGAACTCCTTCAAACTGGCTTCAACGGTGTCGAAAGACCCCAGGACGCAGAAAGCCGGTTTTCTGCCAAATTAGGTTTTTGGCTAAAATCCTATTTTCAAGCGGAAAGAGGGGCCTCCGGTGCCCAAATTTTGTTTAGAATACATCCACAGCTTCCAAATATGCAAGTTTCAAGAAAATCCGAGACAAAAAAAATTTGGCCAAAAATGACAAAATCGGTAAGGGGGGTGCGGAGGAAAAATCGCGATTTTGACGAAAAAATTTTGTCTCTGCAAATTCGTTCAAACTTTGATATTTTATCTCTCAACCTATGCTGCGTGCGTATTTCGAATTAGAACTCCTTCAAACTGGCTTCAACGGTGTCGAAAGACCCCAGGACGCAGAAAGCCGGTTTTCTGCCAAATTAGGTTTTTGGCTAAAATCCTATTTTCAAGCGGAAAGAGGGGCCTCCGGTGCCCAAATTTTGTTTAGAATACATCCACAGCTTCCAAATATGCAAGTTTCAAGAAAATCCGAGACAAAAAAAAATTGGCCAAAAATGACAAAATCGGTAAGGGGGGTGCGGAGGAAAAATCGCGATTTTGACGAAAAAATTTTGTCTCTGCAAATTCGTTCAAACTTTGATATTTTATCTCTCAACCTATGCTGCGTGCGTATTTCGAATTAGAACTCCTTCAAACTGGCTTCAACGGTGTCGAAAGACCCCAGGACGCAGAAAGCCGGTTTTCTGCCAAATTAGGTTTTTGGCTAAAATCCTATTTTCAAGCGGAAAGAGGGGCCTTCGGTGCCCAAATTTTGTTTAGAATACATCCACAGCTTCCAAATATGCAAGTTTCAAGAAAATCCGAGACAAAAAAAATTTGGCCAAAAATGACAAAATCGGTAAGGGGGGTGCGGAGGAAAAATCGCGATTTTGACGAAAAAATTTTGTCTCTGCAAATTCGTTCAAACTTTGATATTTTATCTCTCAACCTATGCTGCGTGCGTATTTCGAATTAGAACTCCTTCAAACTGGCTTCAACGGTGTCGAAAGACCCCAGGACGCAGAAAGCCGGTTTTCTGCCAAATTAGGTTTTTGGCTAAAATCCTATTTTCAAGCGGAAAGAGGGGCCTCCGGTGCCCAAATTTTGTTTAGAATACATCCACAGCTTCCAAATATGCAAGTTTCAAGAAAATCCGAGACAAAAAAAATTTGGCCAAAAATGACAAAATCGGTAAGGGGGGTGCGGAGGAAAAATCGCGATTTTGACGAAAAAAATTTGTCTCTGCAAATTCGTTCAAACTTTGATATTTTATCTCACAACCTATGCTGCGTGCGTATTTCGAATTAGAACTCCTTCAAACTGGCTTCAACGGTGTCGAAAGACCCCAGGACGCAGAAAGCCGGTTTTCTGCCAAATTAGGTTTTGGGCTAAAATCCTATTTTCAAGCGGAAAGAGGGGCCTCCGGTGCCCAAATTTTGTTTAGAATACATCCACAGCTTCCAAATATGCAAGTTTCAAGAAAATCCGAGACAAAAAAAATTTGGCCAAAAATGACAAAATCGGTAAGGGGGGTGCGGAGGAAAAATCGCGATTTTGACGAAAAAATTTTGTCTCTGCAAATTCGTTCAAACTTTGATATTTTATCTCTCAACCTATGCTGCGTGCGTATTTCGAATTAGAACTCCTTCAAACTGGCTTCAACGGTGTCGAAAGACCCCAGGACGCAGAAAGCCGGTTTTCTGCCAAATTAGGTTTTTGGCTAAAATCCTATTTTCAAGCGGAAAGAGGGGCCTCCGGTGCCCAAATTTTGTTTAGAATACATCCACAGCTTCCAAATATGCAAGTTTCAAGAAAATCCGAGACAAAAAAAATTTGGCCAAAAATGACAAAATCGGTAAGGGGGGTGCGGAGGAAAAATCGCGATTTTGACGAAAAAATTTTGTCTCTGCAAATTCGTTCAAACTTTGATATTTTATCTCTCAACCTATGCTGCGTGCGTATTTCGAATTAGAACTCCTTCAAACTGGCTTCAACGGTGTCGAAAGACCCCAGGACGCAGAAAGCCGGTTTTCTGCCAAATTAGGTTTTTGGCTAAAATCCTATTTTCAAGCGGAAAGAGGGGCCTCCGGTGCCCAAATTTTGTTTAGAATACATCCACAGCTTCCAAATATGCAAGTTTCAAGAAAATCCGAGACAAAAAAAATTTGGCCAAAAATGACAAAATCGGTAAGGGGGGTGCGGAGGAAAAATCGCGATTTTGACGAAAAAATTTTGTCTCTGCAAATTCGTTCAAACTTTGATATTTTATCTCTCAACCTATGCTGCGTGCGTATTTCGAATTAGAACTCCTTCAAACTGGCTTCAACGGTGTCGAAAGACCCCAGGACGCAGAAAGCCGGTTTTCTGCCAAATTAGGTTTTTGGCTAAAATCCTATTTTCAAGCGGAAAGAGGGGCCTCCGGTGCCCAAATTTTGTTTAGAATACATCCACAGCTTCCAAATATGCAAGTTTCAAGAAAATCCGAGACAAAAAAAATTTGGCCAAAAATGACAAAATCGGTAAGGGGGGTGCGGAGGAAAAATCGCGATTTTGACGAAAAAATTTTGTCTCTGCAAATTCGTTCAAACTTTGATATTTTATCTCTCAACCTATGCTGCGTGCGTATTTCGAATTAGAACTCCTTCAAACTGGCTTCAACGGTGTCGAAAGACCCCAGGACGCAGAAAGCCGGTTTTCTGCCAAATTAGGTTTTTGGCTAAAATCCTATTTTCAAGCGGAAAGAGGGGCCTCCGGTGCCCAAATTTTGTTTAGAATACATCCACAGCTTCCAAATATGCAAGTTTCAAGAAAATCCGAGACAAAAAAAATTTGGCCAAAAATGACAAAATCGGTAAGGGGGGTGCGGAGGAAAAATCGCGATTTTGACGAAAAAATTTTGTCTCTGCAAATTCGTTCAAACTTTGATATTTTATCTCTCAACCTATGCTGCGTGCGTATTTCGAATTAGAACTCCTTCAAACTGGCTTCAACGGTGTCGAAAGACCCCAGGACGCAGAAAGCCGGTTTTCTGCCAAATTAGGTTTTTGGCTAAAATCCTATTTTCAAGCGGAAAGAGGGGCCTCCGGTGCCCAAATTTTGTTTAGAATACATCCACAGCTTCCAAATATGCAAGTTTCAAGAAAATCCGAGACAAAAAAAAATTTGGCCAAAAATGACAAAATCGGTAAGGGGGGTGCGGAGGAAAAATCGCGATTTTGACGAAAAAATTTTGTCTCTGCAAATTCGTTCAAACTTTGATATTTTATCTCTCAACCTATGCTGCGTGCGTATTTCGAATTAGAACTCCTTCAAACTGGCTTCAACGGTGTCGAAAGACCCCAGGACGCAGAAAGCCGGTTTTCTGCCAAATTAGGTTTTTGGCTAAAATCCTATTTTCAAGCGGAAAGAGGGGCCTTCGGTGCCCAAATTTTGTTTAGAATACATCCACAGCTTCCAAATATGCAAGTTTCAAGAAAATCCGAGACAAAAAAAATTTGGCCAAAAATGACAAAATCGGTAAGGGGGGTGCGGAGGAAAATCGCGATTTTGACGAAAAAATTTTGTCTCTGCAAATTCGTTCAAACTTTGATATTTTATCTCTCAACCTATGCTGCGTGCGTATTTCGAATTAGAACTCCTTCAAACTGGCTTCAACGGTGTCGAAAGACCCCAGGACGCAGAAAGCCGGTTTTCTGCCAAATTAGGTTTTTGGCTAAAATCCTATTTTCAAGCGGAAAGAGGGGCCTCCGGTGCCCAAATTTTGTTTAGAATACATCCACAGCTTCCAAATATGCAAGTTTCAAGAAAATCCGAGACAAAAAAAATTGGCCAAAAATGACAAAATCGGTAAGGGGGGTGCGGAGGAAAAATCGCGATTTTGACGAAAAAATTTTGTCTCTGCAAATTCGTTCAAACTTTGATATTTTATCTCTCAACCTATGCTGCGTGCGTATTTCGAATTAGAACTCCTTCAAACTGGCTTCAACGGTGTCGAAAGATCCCAGGACGCAGAAAGCCGGTTTTCTGCCAAATTAGGTTTTTGGCTAAAATCCTATTTTCAAGCGGAAAGAGGGGCCTCCGGTGCCCAAATTTTGTTTAGAATACATCCACAGCTTCCAAATATGCAAGTTTCAAGAAAATCCGAGACAAAAAAAATTTGGCCAAAAATGACAAAATCGGTAAGGGGGGTGCGGAGGAAAAATCGCGATTTTGACGAAAAAATTTTGTCTCTGCAAATTCGTTCAAACTTTGATATTTTATCTCTCAACCTATGCTGCGTGCGTATTTCGAATTAGAACTCCTTCAAACTGGCTTCAACGGTGTCGAAAGACCCCAGGACGCAGAAAGCCGGTTTTCTGCCAAATTAGGTTTTTGGCTAAAATCCTATTTTCAAGCGGAAAGAGGGGCCTCCGGTGCCCAAATTTTGTTTAGAATACATCCACAGCTTCCAAATATGCAAGTTTCAAGAAAATCCGAGACAAAAAAAATTTGGCCAAAAATGACAAAATCGGTAAGGGGGGTGCGGAGGAAAAATCGCGATTTTGACGAAAAAATTTTGTCTCTGCAAATTCGTTCAAACTTTGATATTTTATCTCTCAACCTATGCTGCGTGCGTATTTCGAATTAGAACTCCTTCAAACTGGCTTCAACGGTGTCGAAAGACCCCAGGACGCAGAAAGCCGGTTTTCTGCCAAATTAGGTTTTTGGCTAAAATCCTATTTTCAAGCGGAAAGAGGGGCCTCCGGTGCCCAAATTTTGTTTAGAATACATCCACAGCTTCCAAATATGCAAGTTTCAAGAAAATCCGAGACAAAAAAAATTTGGCCAAAAATGACAAAATCGGTAAGGGGGGTGCGGAGGAAAAATCGCGATTTTGACGAAAAAATTTTGTCTCTGCAAATTCGTTCAAACTTTGATATTTTATCTCTCAACCTATGCTGCGTGCGTATTTCGAATTAGAACTCCTTCAAACTGGCTTCAACGGTGTCGAAAGATCCCAGGACGCAGAAAGCCGGTTTTCTGCCAAATTAGGTTTTTGGCTAAAATCCTATTTTCAAGCGGAAAGAGGGGCCTCCGGTGCCCAAATTTTGTTTAGAATACATCCACAGCTTCCAAATATGCAAGTTTCAAGAAAATCCGAGACAAAAAAAATTTGGCCAAAAATGACAAAATCGGTAAGGGGGGTGCGGAGGAAAAATCGCGATTTTGACGAAAAAATTTTGTCTCTGCAAATTCGTTCAAACTTTGATATTTTATCTCTCAACCTATGCTGCGTGCGTATTTCGAATTAGAACTCCTTCAAACTGGCTTCAACGGTGTCGAAAGACCCCAGGACGCAGAAAGCCGGTTTTCTGCCAAATTAGGTTTTTGGCTAAAATCCTATTTTCAAGCGGAAAGAGGGGCCTCCGGTGCCCAAATTTTGTTTAGAATACATCCACAGCTTCCAAATATGCAAGTTTCAAGAAAATCCGAGACAAAAAAAAAATTGGCCAAAAATGACAAAATCGGTAAGGGGGGTGCGGAGGAAAAATCACGATTTTGACGAAAAAATTTTGTCTCTGCAAATTCGTTCAAACTTTGATATTTTATCTCTCAACCTATGCTGCGTGCGTATTTCGAATTAGAACTCCTTCAAACTGGCTTCAACGGTGTCGAAAGATCCCAGGACGCAGAAAGCCGGTTTTCTGCCAAATTAGGTTTTTGGCTAAAATCCTATTTTCAAGCGGAAAGAGGGGCCTCCGGTGCCCAAATTTTGTTTAGAATACATCCTCAGCTTCCAAATATGCAAGTTTCAAGAAAATCCGAGACAAAAAAAATTTGGCCAAAAATGACAAAATCGGTAAGGGGGGTGCGGAGGAAAAATCGCGATTTTGACGAAAAAATTTTGTCTCTGCAAATTCGTTCAAACTTTGATATTTTATCTCTCAACCTATGCTGCGTGCGTATTTCGAATTAGAACTCCTTCAAACTGGCTTCAACGGTGTCGAAAGATCCCAGGACGCAGAAAGCCGGTTTTCTGCCAAATTAGGTTTTTGGCTAAAATCCTATTTTCAAGCGGAAAGAGGGGCCTCCGGTGCCCAAATTTTGTTTAGAATACATCCACAGCTTCCAAATATGCAAGTTTCAAGAAAATCCGAGACAAAAAAAATTTGGCCAAAAATGACAAAATCGGTAAGGGGGGTGCGGAGGCAAAATCGCGATTTTGACGAAAAAATTTTGTCTCTGCAAATTCGTTCAAACTTTGATATTTTATCTCTCAACCTATGCTGCGTGCGTATTTCGAATTAGAACTCCTTCAAACTGGCTTCAACGGTGTCGAAAGACCCCAGGACGCAGAAAGCCGGTTTTCTGCCAAATTAGGTTTTTGGCTAAAATCCTATTTTCAAGCGGAAAGAGGGGCCTCCGGTGCCCAAATTTTGTTTAGAATACATCCACAGCTTCCAAATATGCAAGTTTCAAGAAAATCCGAGACAAAAAAAATTTGGCCAAAAATGACAAAATCGGTAAGGGGGGTGCGGAGGAAAAATCGCGATTTTGACGAAAAAATTTTGTCTCTGCAAATTCGTTCAAACTTTGATATTTTATCTCTCAACCTATGCTGCGTGCGTATTTCGAATTAGAACTCCTTCAAACTGGCTTCAACGGTGTCGAAAGACCCCAGGACGCAGAAAGCCGGTTTTCTGCCAAATTAGGTTTTTGGCTAAAATCCTATTTTCAAGCGGAAAGAGGGGCCTCCGGTGCCCAAATTTTGTTTAGAATACATCCACAGCTTCCAAATATGCAAGTTTCAAGAAAATCCGAGACAAAAAAAATTTGGCCAAAAATGACAAAATCGGTAAGGGGGGTGCGGAGGAAAAATCGCGATTTTGACGAAAAAATTTTGTCTCTGCAAATTCGTTCAAACTTTGATATTTTATCTCTCAACCTATGCTGCGTGCGTATTTCGAATTAGAACTCCTTCAAACTGGCTTCAACGGTGTCGAAAGATCTCAGGACGCAGAAAGCCGGTTTTCTGCCAAATTAGGTTTTTGGCTAAAATCCTATTTTCAAGCGGAAAGAGGGGCCTCCGGTGCCCAAATTTTGTTTAGAATACATCCACAGCTTCCAAATATGCAAGTTTCAAGAAAATCCGAGACAAAAAAAATTTGGCCAAAAATGACAAAATCGGTAAGGGGGGTGCGGAGGAAAAATCGCGATTTTGACGAAAAAATTTTGTCTCTGCAAATTCGTTCAAACTTTGATATTTTATCTCTCAACCTATGCTGCGTGCGTATTTCGAATTAGAACTCCTTCAAACTGGCTTCAACGGTGTCGAAAGACCCCAGGACGCAGAAAGCCGGTTTTCTGCCAAATTAGGTTTTTGGCTAAAATCCTATTTTCAAGCGGAAAGAGGGGCCTCCGGTGCCCAAATTTTGTTTAGAATACATCCACAGCTTCCAAATATGCAAGTTTCAAGAAAATCCGAGACAAAAAAAATTTGGCCAAAAATGACAAAATCGGTAAGGGGGGTGCGGAGGAAATATCGCGATTTTGACGAAAAAATATTGTCTCTGCAAATTCGTTCAAACTTTGATATTTTATCTCTCAACCTATGCTGCGTGCGTATTTCGAATTAGAACTCCTTCAAACTGGCTTCAACGGTGTCGAAAGACCCCAGGACGCAGAAAGCCGGTTTTCTGCCAAATTAGGTTTTTGGCTAAAATCCTATTTTCAAGCGGAAAGAGGGGCCTCCGGTGCCCAAATTTTGTTTAGAATACATCCACAGCTTCCAAATATGCAAGTTTCAAGAAAATCCGAGACAAAAAAAATTTGGCCAAAAATGACAAAATCGGTAAGGGGGGTGCGGAGGAAAAATCGCGATTTTGACGAAAAAATTTTGTCTCTGCAAATTCGTTCAAACTTTGATATTTTATCTCTCAACCTATGCTGCGTGCGTATTTCGAATTAGAACTCCTTCAAACTGGCTTCAACGGTGTCGAAAGATCCCAGGACGCAGAAAGCCGGTTTTCTGCCAAATTAGGTTTTTGGCTAAAATCCTATTTTCAAGCGGAAAGAGGGGCCTCCGGTGCCCAAATTTTGTTTAGAATACATCCACAGCTTCCAAATATGCAAGTTTCAAGAAAATCCGAGACAAAAAAAATTTGGCCAAAAATGACAAAATCGGTAAGGGGGGTGCGGAGGAAAAATCGCGATTTTGACGAAAAAATTTTGTCTCTGCAAATTCGTTCAAACTTTGATATTTTATCTCTCAACCTATGCTGCGTGCGTATTTCGAATTAGAACTCCTTCAAACTGGCTTCAACGGTGTCGAAAGACCCCAGGACGCAGAAAGCCGGTTTTCTGCCAAATTAGGTTTTTGGCTAAAATCCTATTTTCAAGCGGAAAGAGGGGCCTCCGGTGCCCAAATTTTGTTTAGAATACATCCACAGCTTCCAAATATGCAAGTTTCAAGAAAATCCGAGACAAAAAAAATTTGGCCAAAAATGACAAAATCGGTAAGGGGGGTGCGGAGGAAAAATCGCGATTTTGACGAAAAAATTTTGTCTCTGCAAATTCGTTCAAACTTTGATATTTTATCTCTCAACCTATGCTGCGTGCGTATTTCGAATTAGAACTCCTTCAAACTGGCTTCAACGGTGTCGAAAGACCCCAGGACGCAGAAAGCCGGTTTTCTGCCAAATTAGGTTTTTGGCTAAAATCCTATTTTCAAGCGGAAAGAGGGGCCTCCGGTGCCCAAATTTTGTTTAGAATACATCCACAGCTTCCAAATATGCAAGTTTCAAGAAAATCCGAGACAAAAAAAATTTGGCCAAAAATGACAAAATCGGTAAGGGGGGTGCGGAGGAAAAATCGCGATTTTGACGAAAAAATTTTGTCTCTGCAAATTCGTTCAAACTTTGATATTTTATCTCTCAACCTATGCTGCGTGCGTATTTCGAATTAGAACTCCTTCAAACTGGCTTCAACGGTGTCGAAAGATCCCAGGACGCAGAAAGCCGGTTTTCTGCCAAATTAGGTTTTTGGCTAAAATCCTATTTTCAAGCGGAAAGAGGGGCCTCCGGTGCCCAAATTTTGTTTAAAATACATCCACAGCTTCCAAATATGCAAGTTTCAAGAAAATCCGAGACAAAAAAAATTTGGCCAAAAATGACAAAATCGGTAAGGGGGGTGCGGAGGAAAAATCGCGATTTTGACGAAAAAATTTTGTCTCTGCAAATTCGTTCAAACTTTGATATTTTATCTCTCAACCTATGCTGCGTGCGTATTTCGAATTAGAACTCCTTCAAACTGGCTTCAACGGTGTCGAAAGACCCCAGGACGCAGAAAGCCGGTTTTCTGCCAAATTAGGTTTTTGGCTAAAATCCTATTTTCAAGCGGAAAGAGGGGCCTCCGGTGCCCAAATTTTGTTTAGAATACATCCACAGCTTCCAAATATGCAAGTTTCAAGAAAATCCGAGACAAAAAAAATTTGGCCAAAAATGACAAAATCGGTAAGGGGGGTGCGGAGGAAAAATCGCGATTTTGACGAAAAAATTTTGTCTCTGCAAATTCGTTCAAACTTTGATATTTTATCTCTCAACCTATGCTGCGTGCGTATTTCGAATTAGAACTCCTTCAAACTGGCTTCAACGATGTCGAAAGATCCCAGGACGCAGAAAGCCGGTTTTCTGCCAAATTAGGTTTTTGGCTAAAATCCTATTTTCAAGCGGAAAGAGGGGCCTCCGGTGCCCAAATTTTGTTTAGAATACATCCACAGCTTCCAAATATGCAAGTTTCAAGAAAATCCGAGACAAAAAAAATTTGGCCAAAAATGACAAAATCGGTAAGGGGGGTGCGGAGGAAAAATCGCGATTTTGACGAAAAAATTTTGTCTCTGCAAATTCGTTCAAACTTTGATATTTTATCTCTCAACCTATGCTGCGTGCGTATTTCGAATTAGAACTCCTTCAAACTGGCTTCAACGGTGTCGAAAGATCCCAGGACGCAGAAAGCCGGTTTTCTGCCAAATTAGGTTTTTGGCTAAAATCCTATTTTCAAGCGGAAAGAGGGGCCTCCGGTGCCCAAATTTTGTTTAGAATACATCCACAGCTTCCAAATATGCAAGTTTCAAGAAAATCCGAGACAAAAAAAATTTGGCCAAAAATGACAAAATCGGTAAGGGGGGTGCGGAGGAAAAATCGCGATTTTGACGAAAAAATTTTGTCTCTGCAAATTCGTTCAAACTTTGATATTTTATCTCTCAACCTATGCTGCGTGCGTATTTCGAATTAGAACTCCTTCAAACTGGCTTCAACGGTGTCGAAAGATCCCAGGACGCAGAAAGCCGGTTTTCTGCCAAATTAGGTTTTTGGCTAAAATCCTATTTTCAAGCGGAAAGAGGGGCCTCCGGTGCCCAAATTTTGTTTAGAATACATCCACAGCTTCCAAATATGCAAGTTTCAAGAAAATCCGAGACAAAAAAAATTTGGCCAAAAATGACAAAATCGGTAAGGGGGGTGCGGAGGAAAAATCGCGATTTTGACGAAAAAATTTTGTCTCTGCAAATTCGTTCAAACTTTGATATTTTATCTCTCAACCTATGCTGCGTGCGTATTTCGAATTAGAACTCCTTCAAACTGGCTTCAACGGTGTCGAAAGATCCCAGGACGCAGAAAGCCGGTTTTCTGCCAAATTAGGTTTTTGGCTAAAATCCTATTTTCAAGCGGAAAGAGGGGCCTCCGGTGCCCAAATTTTGTTTAGAATACATCCACAGCTTCCAAATATGCAAGTTTCAAGAAAATCCGAGACAAAAAAAATTTGGCCAAAAATGACAAAATCGGTAAGGGGGGTGCGGAGGAAAAATCGCGATTTTGACGAAAAAATTTTGTCTCTGCAAATTCGTTCAAACTTTGATATTTTATCTCTCAACCTATGCTGCGTGCGTATTTCGAATTAGAACTCCTTCAAACTGGCTTCAACGGTGTCGAAAGACCCCAGGACGCAGAAAGCCGGTTTTCTGCCAAATTAGGTTTTTGGCTAAAATCCTATTTTCAAGCGGAAAGAGGGGCCTCCGGTGCCCAAATTTTGTTTAGAATACATCCACAGCTTCCAAATATGCAAGTTTCAAGAAAATCCGAGACAAAAAAAATTTGGCCAAAAATGACAAAATCGGTAAGGGGGGTGCGGAGGAAAAATCGCGATTTTGACGAAAAAATTTTGTCTCTGCAAATTCGTTCAAACTTTGATATTTTATCTCTCAACCTATGCTGCGTGCGTATTTCGAATTAGAACTCCTTCAAACTGGCTTCAACGGTGTCGAAAGACCCCAGGACGCAGAAAGCCGGTTTTCTGCCAAATTAGGTTTTTGGCTAAAATCCTATTTTCAAGCGGAAAGAGGGGCCTCCGGTGCCCAAATTTTGTTTAGAATACATCCACAGCTTCCAAATATGCAAGTTTCAAGAAAATCCGAGACAAAAAAAATTTGGCCAAAAATGACAAAATCGGTAAGGGGGGTGCGGAGGAAAAATCGCGATTTTGACGAAAAAATTTTGTCTCTGCAAATTCGTTCAAACTTTGATATTTTATCTCTCAACCTATGCTGCGTGCGTATTTCGAATTAGAACTCCTTCAAACTGGCTTCAACGGTGTCGAAAGACCCCAGGACGCAGAAAGCCGGTTTTCTGCCAAATTAGGTTTTTGGCTAAAATCCTATTTTCAAGCGGAAAGAGGGGCCTCCGGTGCCCAAATTTTGTTTAGAATACATCCACAGCTTCCAAATATGCAAGTTTCAAGAAAATCCGAGACAAAAAAAATTTGGCCAAAAATGACAAAATCGGTAAGGGGGGTGCGGAGGAAAAATCGCGATTTTGACGAAAAAATTTTGTCTCTGCAAATTCGTTCAAACTTTGATATTTTATCTCTCAACCTATGCTGCGTGCGTATTTCGAATTAGAACTCCTTCAAACTGGCTTCAACGGTGTCGAAAGACCCCAGGACGCAGAAAGCCGGTTTTCTGCCAAATTAGGTTTTTGGCTAAAATCCTATTTTCAAGCGGAAAGAGGGGCCTCCGGTGCCCAAATTTTGTTTAGAATACATCCACAGCTTCCAAATATGCATGTTTTAAGAAAATCCGAGACAAAAAAAATTGGCCAAAAATGACAAAATCGGTAAGGGGGGTGCGGAGGAAAAATCGCGATTTTGACGAAAAAATTTTGTCTCTGCAAATTCGTTCAAACTTTGATATTTTATCTCTCAACCTATGCTGCGTGCGTATTTCGAATTAGAACTCCTTCAAACTGGCTTCAACGGTGTCAAAAGACCCCAGGACGCAGAAAGCCGGTTTTCTGCCAAATTAGGTTTTTGGCTAAAATCCTATTTTCAAGCGGAAAGAGGGGCATCCGGTGCCCAAATTTTGTTTAGAATACATCCACAGCTTCCAAATATGCAAGTTTCAAGAAAATCTGAGACAAAAAAAATTTGGCCAAAAATGACAAAATCGGTAAGGGGGTGCGGAGGAAAAATCGCGATTTTGACGAAAAAATTTTGTCTCTGCAAATTCGTTCAAACTTTGATATTTTATCTCTCAACCTATGCTGCGTGCGTATTTCGAATTAGAACTCCTTCAAACTGGCTTCAACGGTGTCGAAAGACCCCAGGACGCAGAAAGCCGGTTTTCTGCCAAATTAGGTTTTTGGCTAAAATCCTATTTTCAAGCGGAAAGAGGGGCCTCCGGTGCCCAAATTTTGTTTAGAATACATCCACAGCTTCCAAATATGCAAGTTTTAAGAAAATCCGAGACAAAAAAATTTGGCCAAAAAATGACAAAATCGGTAAGGGGGGTGCGGAGGAAAAATCGCGATTTTGACGAAAAAATTTTGTCTCTGCAAATTCGTTCAAACTTTGATATTTTATCTCTCAACCTATGCTGCGTGCGTATTTCGAATTAGAACTCCTTCAAACTGGCTTCAACGGTGTCGAAAGACCCCAGGACGCAGAAAGCCGGTTTTCTGCCAAATTAGGTTTTTGGCTAAAATCCTATTTTCAAGCGGAAAGAGGGGCCTCCGGTGCCCAAATTTTGTTTAGAATACATCCACAGCTTCCAAATATGCAAGTTTCAAGAAAATCCGAGACAAAAAAACTTTGGCCAAAAATGACAAAATCGGTAAGGGGGGTGCGGAGGAAAAATCGCGATTTTGACGAAAAAATTTTGTCTCTGCAAATTCGTTCAAACTTTGATATTTTATCTCTCAACCTATGCTGCGTGCGTATTTCGAATTAGAACTCCTTCAAACTGGCTTCAACGGTGTCGAAAGACCCCAGGACGCAGAAAGCCGGTTTTCTGCCAAATTAGGTTTTTGGCTAAAATCCTATTTTCAAGCGGAAAGAGGGGCCTCCGGTGCCCAAATTTTGTTTAGAATACATCCACAGCTTCCAAATATGCAAGTTTTAAGAAAATCCGAGACAAAAAAATTTGGCCAAAAATGACAAAATCGGTAAGGGGGGTGCGGAGGAAAAATCGCGATTTTGACGAAAAAATTTTGTCTCTGCAAATTCGTTCAAACTTTGATATTTTATCTCTCAACCTATGCTGCGTGCGTATTTCGAATTAGAACTCCTTCAAACTGGCTTCAACGGTGTCGAAAGACCCCAGGACGCAGAAAGCCGGTTTTCTGCCAAATTAGGTTTTTGGCTAAAATCCTATTTTCAAGCGGAAAGAGGGGCCTCCGGTGCCCAAATTTTGTTTAAAATACATCCACAGCTTCCAAATATGCAAGTTTCAAGAAAATCCGAGACAAAAAAAATTTGGCCAAAAATGACAAAATCTGTAAGGGGGTGCGGAGGAAAAATCGCGATTTTGACGAAAAAATTTTGTCTCTGCAAATTCGTTCAAACTTTGATATTTTATCTCTCAACCTATGCTGCGTGCGTATTTCGAATTAGAACTCCTTCAAACTGGCTTCAACGGTGTCGAAAGACCCCAGGACGCAGAAAGCCGGTTTTCTGCCAAATTAGGTTTTTGGCTAAAATCCTATTTTCAAGCGGAAAGAGGGGCCTCCGGTGCCCACATTTTGTTTAGAATACATCCACAGCTTCCAAATATGCAAGTTTTAAGAAAATCCGAGACAAAAAAATTTGGCCAAAAATGACAAAATCGGTAAGGGGGGTGCGGAGGAAAAATCGCGATTTTGACGAAAAAATTTTGTCTCTGCAAATTCGTTCAAACTTTGATATTTTATCTCTCAACCTATGCTGCGTGCG
This sequence comes from Fragum sueziense, assembly GCA_963680895.1. NCBI lineage: Eukaryota > Metazoa > Mollusca > Bivalvia > Cardiida > Cardiidae > Fragum > Fragum sueziense. The sequence continues at coordinate 24,878,874 of OY804593.1, forward strand.
TATTTCGAATTAGAACTCCTTCAAACTGGCTTCAACGGTGTCGAAAGACCCCAGGACGCAGAAAGCCGGTTTTCTGCCAAATTAGGTTTTTGGCTAAAATCCTATTTTCAAGCGGAAAGAGGGGCCTCCGGTGCCCAAATTTTGTTTAGAATACATCCACAGCTTCCAAATATGCAAGTTTCAAGAAAATCCGAGACAAAAAAAAATTTGGCCAAAAATGACAAAATCGGTAAGGGGGGTGCGGAGGAAAAATCGCGATTTTGACGAAAAAATTTTGTCTCTGCAAATTCGTTCAAACTTTGATATTTTATCTCTCAACCTATGCTGCGTGCGTATTTCGAATTAGAACTCCTTCAAACTGGCTTCAACGGTGTCGAAAGACCCCAGGACGCAGAAAGCCGGTTTTCTGCCAAATTAGGTTTTTGGCTAAAATCCTATTTTCAAGCGGAAAGAGGGGCCTCCGGTGCCCAAATTTTGTTTAGAATACATCCACAGCTTCCAAATATGCAAGTTTCAAGAAAATCCGAGACAAAAAAAAATTGGCCAAAAATGACAAAATCGGTAAGGGGGGTGCGGAGGAAAAATCGCGATTTTGACGAAAAAATTTTGTCTCTGCAAATTCGTTCAAACTTTGATATTTTATCTCTCAACCTATGCTGCGTGCGTATTTCGAATTAGAACTCCTTCAAACTGGCTTCAACGGTGTCGAAAGACCCCAGGACGCAGAAAGCCGGTTTTCTGCCAAATTAGGTTTTTGGCTAAAATCCTATTTTCAAGCGGAAAGAGGGGCCTCCGGTGCCCAAATTTTGTTTAGAATACATCCACAGCTTCCAAATATGCAAGTTTTAAGAAAATCCGAGACAAAAAAAATTTGGCCAAAAATGACAAAATCGGTAAGGGGGGTGCGGAGGAAAAATCGCGATTTTGACGAAAAAATTTTGTCTCTGCAAATTCGTTCAAACTTTGATATTTTATCTCTCAACCTATGCTGCGTGCGTATTTCGAATTAGAACTCCTTCAAACTGGCTTCAACGGTGTCGAAAGACCCCAGGACGCAGAAAGCCGGTTTTCTGCCAAATTAGGTTTTTGGCTAAAATCCTATTTTCAAGCGGAAAGAGGGGCATCCGGTGCCCAAATTTTGTTTAGAATACATCCACAGCTTCCAAATATGCAAGTTTCAAGAAAATCCGAGACAAAAAAAATTTGGCCAAAAATGACAAAATCGGTAAGGGGGGTGCGGAGGAAAAATCGCGATTTTGACGAAAAAATTTTGTCTCTGCAAATTCGTTCAAACTTTGATATTTTATCTCTCAACCTATGCTGCGTGCGTATTTCGAATTAGAACTCCTTCAAACTGGCTTCAACGGTGTCGAAAGACCCCAGGACGCAGAAAGCCGGTTTTCTGCCAAATTAGGTTTTTGGCTAAAATCCTATTTTCAAGCGGAAAGAGGGGCCTCCGGTGCCCAAATTTTGTTTAGAATACATCCACAGCTTCCAAATATGCAAGTTTCAAGAAAATCCGAGACAAAAAAAATTTGGCCAAAAATGACAAAATCTGTAAGGGAGGTGTGGAGGAAAAATCGCGATTTTGACAAAAAAATTTTGTCTCTGCAAATTCGTTCAAACTTTGATATTTTATCTCTCAACCTATGCTGCGTGCGTATTTCGAATTAGAACTCCTTCAAACTGGCTTCAACGGTGTCGAAAGACCCCAGGACGCAGAAAGCCGGTTTTCTGCCAAATTAGGTTTTTGGCTAAAATCCTATTTTCAAGCGGAAAGAGGGGCCTCCGGTGCCCAAATTTTGTTTAGAATACATCCACAGCTTCCAAATATGCAAGTTTTAAGAAAATCCGAGACAAAAAAATTTGGCCAAAAATGACAAAATCGGTAAGGGGGGTGCGGAGGAAAAATCGCGATTTTGACGAAAAAATTTTGTCTCTGCAAATTCGTTCAAACTTTGATATTTTATCTCTCAACCTATGCTGCGTGCGTATTTCGAATTAGAACTCCTTCAAACTGGCTTCAACGGTGTCGAAAGACCCCAGGACGCAGAAAGCCGGTTTTCTGCCAAATTAGGTTTTTGGCTAAAATCCTATTTTCAAGCGGAAAGAGGGGCCTCCGGTGCCCAAATTTTGTTTAGAATACATCCACAGCTTCCAAATATGCAAGTTTCAAGAAAATCCGAGACAAAAAAAATTTGGCCAAAAATGACAAAATCGGTAAGGGGGGTGCGGAGGAAAAATCGCGATTTTGACGAAAAAATTTTGTCTCTGCAAATTCGTTCAAACTTTGATATTTTATCTCTCAACCTATGCTGCGTGCGTATTTCGAATTAGAACTCCTTCAAACTGGCTTCAACGGTGTCGAAAGACCCCAGGACGCAGAAAGCCGGTTTTCTGCCAAATTAGGTTTTTGGCTAAAATCCTATTTTCAAGCGGAAAGAGGGGCCTCCGGTGCCCAAATTTTGTTTAGAATACATCCACAGCTTCCAAATATGCAAGTTTCAAGAAAATCCGAGACAAAAAAAATTTGGCCAAAAATGACAAAATCGGTAAGGGGGGTGCGGAGGAAAAATCGCGATTTTGACGAAAAAATTTTGTCTCTGCAAATTCGTTCAAACTTTGATATTTTATCTCTCAACCTATGCTGCGTGCGTATTTCGAATTAGAACTCCTTCAAACTGGCTTCAACGGTGTCGAAAGACCCCAGGACGCAGAAAGCCGGTTTTCTGCCAAATTAGGTTTTTGGCTAAAATCCTATTTTCAAGCGGAAAGAGGGGCCTCCGGTGCCCAAATTTTGTTTAGAATACATCCACAGCTTCCAAATATGCAAGTTTTAAGAAAATCCGAGACAAAAAAATTAAGCCAAAAATGACAAAATCGGTAAGGGGGGTGCGGAGGAAAAATCGCGATTTTGACGAAAAAATTTTGTCTCTGCAAATTCGTTCAAACTTTGATATTTTATCTCTCAACCTATGCTGCGTGCGTATTTCGAATTAGAACTCCTTCAAACTGGCTTCAACGGTGTCGAAAGACCCCAGGACGCAGAAAGCCGGTTTTCTGCCAAATTAGGTTTTTGGCTAAAATCCTATTTTCAAGCGGAAAGAGGGGCCTCCGGTGCCCAAATTTTGTTTAGAATACATCCACAGCTTCCAAATATGCAAGTTTCAAGAAAATCCGAGACAAAAAAAAATGGCCAAAAATGACAAAATCTGTAAGGGGGTGCGGAGGAAAAATCGCGATTTTGACGAAAAAATTTTGTCTCTGCAAATTCGTTCAAACTTTGATATTTTATCTCTCAACCTATGCTGCGTGCGTATTTCGAATTAGAACTCCTTCAAACTGGCTTCAACGGTGTCGAAAGACCCCAGGACGCAGAAAGCCGGTGTTCTGCCAAATTAGGTTTTTGGCTAAAATCCTATTTTCAAGCGGAAAGAGGGGCCTCCGGTGCCCAAATTTTGTTTAGAATACATCCACAGCTTCCAAATATGCAAGTTTTAAGAAAATCCGAGACAAAAAAATTTGGCCAAAAATGACAAAATCGGTAAGGGGGGTGCGGAGGAAAAATCGCGATTTTGACGAAAAAAATTTGTCTCTGCAAATTCGTTCAAACTTTGATATTTTATCTCTCAACCTATGCTGCGTGCGTATTTCGAATTAGAACTCCTTCAAACTGGCTTCAACGGTGTCGAAAGACCCCAGGACGCAGAAAGCCGGTTTTCTGCCAAATTAGGTTTTTGGCTAAAATCCTATTTTCAAGCGGAAAGAGGGGCCTCCGGTGCCCAAATTTTGTTTAGAATACATCCACAGCTTCCAAATATGCAAGTTTCAAGAAAATCCGAGACAAAAAAAATTTGGCCAAAAATGACAAAATCGGTAAGGGGGGTGCGGAGGAAAAATCGCGATTTTGACGAAAAAATTTTGTCTCTGCAAATTCGTTCAAACTTTGATATTTTATCTCTCAACCTATGCTGCGTGCGTATTTCGAATTAGAACTCCTTCAAACTGGCTTCAACGGTGTCGAAAGACCCCAGGACGCAGAAAGCCGGTTTTCTGCCAAATTAGGTTTTTGGCTAAAATCCTATTTTCAAGCGGAAAGAGGGGCCTCCGGTGCCCAAATTTTGTTTAGAATACATCCACAGCTTCCAAATATGCAAGTTTCAAGAAAATCCGAGACAAAAAAAATTTGGCCAAAAATGACAAAATCGGTAAGGGGGGTGCGGAGGAAAAATCGCGATTTTGACGAAAAAATTTTGTCTCTGCAAATTCGTTCAAACTTTGATATTTTATCTCTCAACCTATGCTGCGTGCGTATTTCGAATTAGAACTCCTTCAAACTGGCTTCAACGGTGTCGAAAGACCCCAGGACGCAGAAAGCCGGTTTTCTGCCAAATTAGGTTTTTGGCTAAAATCCTATTTTCAAGCGGAAAGAGGGGCCTCCGGTGCCCAAATTTTGTTTAGAATACATCCACAGCTTCCAAATATGCAAGTTTTAAGAAAATCCGAGACAAAAAATTTGGCCAAAAATGACAAAATCGGTAAGGGGGGTGCGGAGGAAAAATCGCGATTTTGACGAAAAAATTTTGTCTCTGCAAATTCGTTCAAACTTTGATATTTTATCTCTCAACCTATGCTGCGTGCGTATTTCGAATTAGAACTCCTTCAAACTGGCTTCAACGGTGTCGAAAGACCCCAGGACGCAGAAAGCCGGTTTTCTGCCAAATTAGGTTTTTGGCTAAAATCCTATTTTCAAGCGGAAAGAGGGGCATCCGGTGCCCAAATTTTGTTTAGAATACATCCACAGCTTCCAAATATGCAAGTTTCAAGAAAATCCGAGACAAAAAAAATTTGGCCAAAAATGACAAAATCGGTAAGGGGGGTGCGGAGGAAAAATCGCGATTTTGACGAAAAAATTTTGTCTCTGCAAATTCGTTCAAACTTTGATATTTTATCTCTCAACCTATGCTGCGTGCGTATTTCGAATTAGAACTCCTTCAAACTGGCTTCAACGGTGTCGAAAGATCCCAGGACGCAGAAAGCCGGTTTTCTGCCAAATTAGGTTTTTGGCTAAAATCCTATTTTCAAGCGGAAAGAGGGGCCTCCGGTGCCCAAATTTTGTTTAGAATACATCCACAGCTTCCAAATATGCAAGTTTTAAGAAAATCCGAGACAAAAAAATTTGGCCAAAAATGACAAAATCGGTAAGGGGGGTGCGGAGGAAAAATCGCGATTTTGACGAAAAAATTTTGTCTCTGCAAATTCGTTCAAACTTTGATATTTTATCTCTCAACCTATGCTGCGTGCGTATTTCGAATTAGAACTCCTTCAAACTGGCTTCAACGGTGTCGAAAGACCCCAGGACGCAGAAAGCCGGTTTTCTGCCAAATTAGGTTTTTGGCTAAAATCCTATTTTCAAGCGGAAAGAGGGGCCTCCGGTGCCCAAATTTTGTTTAGAATACATCCACAGCTTCCAAATATGCAAGTTTCAAGAAAATCCGAGACAAAAAAAATTTGGCCAAAAATGACAAAATCGGTAAGGGGGGTGCGGAGGAAAAATCGCGATTTTGACGAAAAAATTTTGTCTCTGCAAATTCGTTCAAACTTTGATATTTTATCTCTCAACCTATGCTGCGTGCGTATTTCGAATTAGAACTCCTTCAAACTGGCTTCAACGGTGTCGAAAGACCCCAGGACGCAGAAAGCCGGTTTTCTGCCAAATTAGGTTTTTGGCTAAAATCCTATTTTCAAGCGGAAAGAGGGGCCTCCGGTGCCCAAATTTTGTTTAGAATACATCCACAGCTTCCAAATATGCAAGTTTTAAGAAAATCCGAGACAAAAAAATTTGGCCAAAAATGACAAAATCGGTAAGGGGGGTGCGGAGGAAAAATCGCGATTTTGACGAAAAAATTTTGTCTCTGCAAATTCGTTCAAACTTTGATATTTTATCTCTCAACCTATGCTGCGTGCGTATTTCGAATTAGAACTCCTTCAAACTGGCTTCAACGGTGTCGAAAGACCCCAGGACGCAGAAAGCCGGTTTTCTGCCAAATTAGGTTTTTGGCTAAAATCCTATTTTCAAGCGGAAAGAGGGGCCTCCGGTGCCCAAATTTTGTTTAGAATACATCCACAGCTTCCAAATATGCAAGTTTCAAGAAAATCCGAGACAAAAAAAATTTGGCCAAAAATGACAAAATCGGTAAGGGGGGTGCGGAGGAAAAATCGCGATTTTGACGAAAAAATTTTGTCTCTGCAAATTCGTTCAAACTTTGATATTTTATCTCTCAACCTATGCTGCGTGCGTATTTCGAATTAGAACTCCTTCAAACTGGCTTCAACGGTGTCGAAAGACCCCAGGACGCAGAAAGCCGGTTTTCTGCTAAATTAGGTTTTTGGCTAAAATCCTATTTTCAAGCGGAAAGAGGGGCCTCCGGTGCCCAAATTTTGTTTAGAATACATCCACAGCTTCCAAATATGCAAGTTTCAAGAAAATCCGAGACAAAAAAATTTGGCCAAAAATGACAAAATCGGTAAGGGGGGTGCGGAGGAAAAATCGCGATTTTGACGAAAAAATTTTGTCTCTGCAAATTCGTTCAAACTTTGATATTTTATCTCTCAACCTATGCTGCGTGCGTATTTCGAATTAGAACTCCTTCAAACTGGCTTCAACGGTGTCGAAAGACCCCAGGACGCAGAAAGCCGGTTTTCTGCTAAATTAGGTTTTTGGCTAAAATCCTATTTTCAAGCGGAAAGAGGGGCCTCCGGTGCCCAAATTTTGTTTAGAATACATCCACAGCTTCCAAATATGCAAGTTTCAAGAAAATCCGAGACAAAAAAATTTGGCCAAAAATGACAAAATCGGTAAGGGGGGTGCGGAGGAAAAATCGCGATTTTGACGAAAAAATTTTGTCTCTGCAAATTCGTTCAAACTTTGATATTTTATCTCTCAACCTATGCTGCGTGCGTATTTCGAATTAGAACTCCTTCAAACTGGCTTCAACGGTGTCGAAAGACCCCAGGACGCAGAAAGCCGGTTTTCTGCCAAATTAGGTTTTTGGCTAAAATCCTATTTTCAAGCGGAAAGAGGGGCCTCCGGTGCCCAAATTTTGTTTAGAATACATCCACAGCTTCCAAATATGCAAGTTTCAAGAAAATCCGAGACAAAAAAAATTTGGCCAAAAATGACAAAATCGGTAAGGGGGGTGCGGAGGAAAAATCGCGATTTTGACGAAAAAATTTTGTCTCTGCAAATTCGTTCAAACTTTGATATTTTATCTCTCAACCTATGCTGCGTGCGTATTTCGAATTAGAACTCCTTCAAACTGGCTTCAACGGTGTCGAAAGACCCCAGGACGCAGAAAGCCGGTTTTCTGCCAAATTAGGTTTTTGGCTAAAATCCTATTTTCAAGCGGAAAGAGGGGCCTCCGGTGCCCAAATTTTGTTTAGAATACATCCACAGCTTCCAAATATGCAAGTTTTAAGAAAATCCGAGACAAAAAAATTTGGCCAAAAATGACAAAATCGGTAAGGGGGGTGCGGAGGAAAAATCGCAATTTTGACGAAAAAATTTTGTCTCTGCAAATTCGTTCAAACTTTGATATTTTATCTCTCAACCTATGCTGCGTGCGTATTTCGAATTAGAACTCCTTCAAACTGGCTTCAACGGTGTCGAAAGACCCCAGGACGCAGAAAGCCGGTTTTCTGCCAAATTAGGTTTTTGGCTAAAATCATATTTTCAAGCGGAAAGAGGGGCCTCCGGTGCCCAAATTTTGTTTAGAATACATCCACAGCTTCCAAATATGCAAGTTTCAAGAAAATCCGAGACAAAAAAAATTTGGCCAAAAATGACAAAATCGGTAAGGGGGGTGCGGAGGAAAAATCGCGATTTTGACGAAAAAATTTTGTCTCTGCAAATTCGTTCAAACTTTGATATTTTATCTCTCAACCTATGCTGCGTGCGTATTTCGAATTAGAACTCCTTCAAACTGGATTCAACGGTGTCGAAAGACCCCAGGACGCAGAAAGCCGGTTTTCTGCCAAATTAGGTTTTTGGCTAAAATCCTATTTTCAAGCGGAAAGAGGGGCCTCCGGTGCCCAAATTTTGTTTAGAATACATCCACAGCTTCCAAATATGCAAGTTTTAAGAAAATCCGAGACAAAAAAAATTTGGCCAAAAATGACAAAATCGGTAAGGGGGGTGCGGAGGAAAAATCGCGATTTTGACGAAAAAATTTTGTCTCTGCAAATTCGTTCAAACTTTGATATTTTATCTCTCAACCTATGCTGCGTGCGTATTTCGAATTAGAACTCCTTCAAACTGGCTTCAACGGTGTCGAAAGACCCCAGGACGCAGAAAGCCGGTTTTCTGCCAAATTAGGTTTTTGGCTAAAATCCTATTTTCAAGCGGAAAGAGGGGCCTCCGGTGCCCAAATTTTGTTTAGAATACATCCACAGCTTCCAAATATGCAAGTTTTAAGAAAATCCGAGACAAAAAAATTTGGCCAAAAATGACAAAATCGGTAAGGGGGGTGCGGAGGAAAAATCGCGATTTTGACGAAAAAATTTTGTCTCTGCAAATTCGTTCAAACTTTGATATTTTATCTCTCAACCTATGCTGCGTGCGTATTTCGAATTAGAACTCCTTCAAACTGGCTTCAACGGTGTCGAAAGACCCCAGGACGCAGAAAGCCGGTTTTCTGCCAAATTAGGTTTTTGGCTAAAATCCTATTTTCAAGCGGAAAGAGGGGCCTCCGGTGCCCAAATTTTGTTTAGAATACATCCACAGCTTCCAAATATGCAAGTTTCAAGAAAATCCGAGACAAAAAAATTTGGCCAAAAATGACAAAATCGGTAAGGGGGGTGCGGAGGAAAAATCGCGATTTTGACGAAAAAATTTTGTCTCTCCAAATTCGTTCAAACTTTGATATTTTATATCTCAACCTATGCTGCGTGCGTATTTCGAATTAGAACTCCTTCAAACTGGCTTCAACGGTGTCGAAAGACCCCAGGACGCAGAAAGCCGGTTTTCTGCAAAATTAGGTTTTTGGCTAAAATCCTATTTTCAAGCGGAAAGAGGGGCCTCCGGTGCCCAAATTTTGTTTAGAATACATCCACAGCTTCCAAATATGCAAGTTTTAAGAAAATCCGAGACAAAAAAAATGGCCAAAAATGACAAAATCGGTAAGGGGGGTGCGGAGGAAAAATCGCGATTTTGACGAAAAAATTTTGTCTCTGCAAATTCGTTCAAACTTTGATATTTTATCTCTCAACCTATGCTGCGTGCGTATTTCGAATTAGAACTCCTTGAAACTGGCTTCAACGGTGTCGAAAGACCCCAGGACGCAGAAAGCCGGTTTTCTGCCAAATTAGGTTTTTGGCTAAAATCCTATTTTCAAGCGGAAAGAGGGGCCTCCGGTGCCCAAATTTTGTTTAGAATACATCCACAGCTTCCAAATATGCAAGTTTCAAGAAAATCCGAGACAAAAAAAATTTGGCCAAAAATGACAAAATCGGTAAGGGGGGTGCGGAGGAAAAATCGCGATTTTGACGAAAAAATTTTGTCTCTGCAAATTCGTTCAAACTTTGATATTTTATCTCTCAACCTATGCTGCGTGCGTATTTCGAATTAGAACTCCTTCAAACTGGCTTCAACGGTGTCGAAAGACCCCAGGACGCAGAAAGCCGGTTTTCTGCCAAATTAGGTTTTTGGCTAAAATCCTATTTTCAAGCGGAAAGAGGGGCCTCCGGTGCCCAAATTTTGTTTAGAATACATCCACAGCTTCCAAATATGCAAGTTTCAAGAAAATCCGAGACAAAAAAACTTTGGCCAAAAATGACAAAATCGGTAAGGGGGGTGCGGAGGAAAAATCGCGATTTTGACGAAAAAAATTTGTCTCTGCAAATTCGTTCAAACTTTGATATTTTATCTCTCAACCTATGCTGCGTGCGTATTTCGAATTAGAACTCCTTCAAACTGGCTTCAACGGTGTCGAAAGACCCCAGGACGCAGAAAGCCGGTTTTCTGCCAAATTAGGTTTTTGGCTAAAATCCTATTTTCAAGCGGAAAGAGGGGCCTCCGGTGCCCAAATTTTGTTTAGAATACATCCACAGCTTCCAAATATGCAAGTTTCAAGAAAATCCGAGACAAAAAAACTTTGGCCAAAAATGACAAAATCGGTAAGGGGGGTGCGGAGGAAAAATCGCGATTTTGACGAAAAAATTTTGTCTCTGCAAATTCGTTCAAACTTTGATATTTTATCTCTCAACCTATGCTGCGTGCGTATTTCGAATTAGAACTCCTTCAAACTGGCTTCAACGGTGTCGAAAGACCCCAGGACGCAGAAAGCCGGTTTTCTGCCAAATTAGGTTTTTGGCTAAAATCCTATTTTCAAGCGGAAAGAGGGGCCTCCGGTGCCCAAATTTTGTTTAGAATACATCCACAGCTTCCAAATATGCAAGTTTTAAGAAAATCCGAGACAAAAAAATTTGGCCAAAAATGACAAAATCGGTAAGGGGGGTGCGGAGGAAAAATCGCGATTTTGACGAAAAAATTTTGTCTCTGCAAATTCGTTCAAACTTTGATATTTTATCTCTCAACCTATGCTGCGTGCGTATTTCGAATTAGAACTCCTTCAAACTGGCTTCAACGGTGTCGAAAGACCCCAGGACGCAGAAAGCCGGTTTTCTGCCAAATTAGGTTTTTGGCTAAAATCCTATTTTCAAGCGGAAAGAGGGGCCTCCGGTGCCCAAATTTTGTTTAGAATACATCCACAGCTTCCAAATATGCAAGTTTCAAGAAAATCCGAGACAAGAAAAAATTGGCCAAAAATGACAAAATCGGTAAGGGGGGTGCGGAGGAAAAATCGCGATTTTGACGAAAAAAATTTGTCTCTGCAAATTCGTTCAAACTTTGATATTTTATCTCTCAACCTATGCTGCGTGCGTATTTCGAATTAGAACTCCTTCAAACTGGCTTCAACGGTGTCGAAAGACCCCAGGACGCAGAAAGCCGGTTTTCTGCCAAATTAGGTTTTTGGCTAAAATCCTATTTTCAAGCGGAAAGAGGGGCCTCCGGTGCCCAAATTTTGTTTAGAATACATCCACAGCTTCCAAATATGCAAGTTTCAAGAAAATCCGAGACAAAAAAAATTTGGCCAAAAATGACAAAATCGGTAAGGGGGGTGCGGAGGAAAAATCGCGATTTTGACGAAAAAATTTTGTCTCTGCAAATTCGTTCAAACTTTGATATTTTATCTCTCAACCTATGCTGCGTGCGTATTTCGAATTAGAACTCCTTCAAACTGGCTTCAACGGTGTCGAAAGACCCCAGGACGCAGAAAGCCGGTTTTCTGCCAAATTAGGTTTTTGGCTAAAATCCTATTTTCAAGCGGAAAGAGGGGCCTCCGGTGCCCAAATTTTGTTTAGAATACATCCACAGCTTTCAAATATGCAAGTTTCAAGAAAATCCGAGACAAAAAAAAAATTGGCCAAAAATGACAAAATCGGTAAGGGGGGTGCGGAGGAAAAATCGCGATTTTGACGAAAAAAAATTGTCTCTGCAAATTCGTTCAAACTTTGATATTTTATCTCTCAACCTATGCTGCGTGCGTATTTCGAATTAGAACTCCTTCAAACTGGCTTCAACGGTGTCGAAAGACCCCAGGACGCAGAAAGCCGGTTTTCTGCCAAATTAGGTTTTTGGCTAAAATCCTATTTTTAAGCGGAAAGAGGGGCCTCTGGTGCCCAAATTTTGTTTAGAATACATCCACAGCTTCCAAATATGCAAGTTTCAAGAAAATCCGAGACAAAAAAAAATTGGCCAAAAATGACAAAATCGGTAAGGGGGTGCGGAGGAAAAATCGCGATTTTGACGAAAAAATTTTGTCTCTGCAAATTCGTTCAAACTTTGATATTTTATCTCTCAACCTATGCTGCGTGCGTATTTCGAATTAGAACTCCTTCAAACTGGCTTCAACGGTGTCGAAAGACCCCAGGACGCAGAAAGCCGGTTTTCTGCCAAATTAGGTTTTTGGCTAAAATCCTATTTTCAAGCGGAAAGAGGGGCCTCCGGTGCCCAAATTTTGTTTAGAATACATCCACAGCTTCCAAATATGCAAGTTTTAAGAAAATCCGAGACAAAAAAATTTGGCCAAAAATGACAAAATCGGTAAGGGGGTGCGGAGGAAAAATCGCGATTTTGACGAAAAAATTTTGTCTCTGCAAATTCGTTCAAACTTTGATATTTTATCTCTCAACCTATGCTGCGTGCGTATTTCGAATTAGAACTCCTTCAAACTGGCTTCAACGGTGTCGAAAGACCCCAGGACGCAGAAAGCCGGTTTTCTGCCAAATTAGGTTTTTGGCTAAAATCCTATTTTCAAGCGGAAAGAGGGGCCTCCGGTGCCCAAATTTTGTTTAGAATACATCCACAGCTTCCAAATATGCAAGTTTCAAGAAAATCCGAGACAAAAAAAAAATTGGCCAAAAATGACAAAATCGGTAAGGGGGGTGCGGAGGAAAAATCGCGATTTTGACGAAAAAAATTTGTCTCTGCAAATTCGTTCAAACTTTGATATTTTATCTCTCAACCTATGCTGCGTGCGTATTTCGAATTAGAACTCCTTCAAACTGGCTTCAACGGTGTCGAAAGACCCCAGGACGCAGAAAGCCGGTTTTCTGCCAAATTAGGTTTTTGGCTAAAATCCTATTTTCAAGCGGAAAGAGGGGCCTCCGGTGCCCAAATTTTGTTTAGAATACATCCACAGCTTCCAAATATGCAAGTTTCAAGAAAATCCGAGACAAAAAAAATTTGGCCAAAAATGACAAAATCGGTAAGGGGGGTGCGGAGGAAAAATCGCGATTTTGACGAAAAAATTTTGTCTCTGCAAATTCGTTCAAACTTTGATATTTTATCTCTCAACCTATGCTGCGTGCGTATTTCGAATTAGAACTCCTTCAAACTGGCTTCAACGGTGTCGAAAGACCCCAGGACGCAGAAAGCCGGTTTTCTGCCAAATTAGGTTTTTGGCTAAAATCCTATTTTCAAGCGGAAAGAGGGGCCTCCGGTGCCCAAATTTTGTTTAGAATACATCCACAGCTTCCAAATATGCAAGTTTCAAGAAAATCCGAGACAAAAAAAAATTTGGCCAAAAATGACAAAATCGGTAAGGGGGGTGCGGAGGAAAAATCGCGATTTTGACGAAAAAATTTTGTCTCTGCAAATTCGTTCAAACTTTGATATTTTATCTCTCAACCTATGCTGCGTGCGTATTTCGAATTAGAACTCCTTCAAACTGGCTTCAACGGTGTCGAAAGACCCCAGGACGCAGAAAGCCGGTTTTCTGCCAAATTAGGTTTTTGGCTAAAATCCTATTTTCAAGCGGAAAGAGGGGCCTCCGGTGCCAAAATTTTGTTTAGAATACATCCACAGCTTCCAAATATGCAAGTTTCAAGAAAATCCGAGACAAAAAAAAATTTGGCCAAAAATGACAAAATCGGTAAGGGGGGTGCGGAGGAAAAATCGCGATTTTGACGAAAAAATTTTGTCTCTGCAAATTCGTTCAAACTTTGATATTTTATCTCTCAACCTATGCTGCGTGCGTATTTCGAATTAGAACTCCTTCAAACTGGCTTCAACGGTGTCGAAAGACCCCAGGACGCAGAAAGCCGGTTTTCTGCCAAATTAGGTTTTTGGCTAAAATCCTATTTTCAAGCGGAAAGAGGGGCCTCCGGTGCCCAAATTTTGTTTAGAATACATCCACAGCTTCCAAATATGCAAGTTTTAAGAAAATCCGAGACAAAAAAAATTTGGCCAAAAATGACAAAATCGGTAAGGGGGGTGCGGAGGAAAAATCGCGATTTTGACGAAAAAATTTTGTCTCTGCAAATTCGTTCAAACTTTGATATTTTATCTCTCAACCTATGCTGCGTGCGTATTTCGAATTAGAACTCCTTCAAACTGGCTTCAACGGTGTCGAAAGACCCCAGGACGCAGAAAGCCGGTTTTCTGCCAAATTAGGTTTTTGGCTAAAATCCTATTTTCAAGCGGAAAGAGGGGCCTCCGGTGCCCAAATTTTGTTTAGAATACATCCACAGCTTCCAAATATGCAAGTTTCAAGAAAATCCGAGACAAAAAAAAAATTGGCCAAAAATGACAAAATCGGTAAGGGGGGTGCGGAGGAAAAATCGCGATTTTGACGAAAAAAATTTGTCTCTGCAAATTCGTTCAAACTTTGATATTTTATCTCTCAACCTATGCTGCGTGCGTATTTCGAATTAGAACTCCTTCAAACTGGCTTCAACGGTGTCGAAAGACCCCAGGACGCAGAAAGCCGGTTTTCTGCCAAATTAGGTTTTTGGCTAAAATCCTATTTTCAAGCGGAAAGAGGGGCCTCCGGTGCCCAAATTTTGTTTAGAATACATCCACAGCTTCCAAATATGCAAGTTTCAAGAAAATCCGAGACAAAAAAAAATTGGCCAAAAATGACAAAATCGGTAAGGGGGGTGCGGAGGAAAAATCGCGATTTTGACGAAAAAAATTTGTCTCTGCAAATTCGTTCAAACTTTGATATTTTATCTCTCAACCTATGCTGCGTGCGTATTTCGAATTAGAACTCCTTCAAACTGGCTTCAACGGTGTCGAAAGACCCCAGGACGCAGAAAGCCGGTTTTCTGCCAAATTAGGTTTTTGGCTAAAATCCTATTTTCAAGCGGAAAGAGGGGCCTCCGGTGCCCAAATTTTGTTTAGAATACATCCACAGCTTCCAAATATGCAAGTTTCAAGAAAATCCGAGACAAAAAAAATTGGCCAAAAATGACAAAATCGGTAAGGGGGGTGCGGAGGAAAAATCGCGATTTTGACGAAAAATTTTGTCTCTGCAAATTCGTTCAAACTTTGATATTTTATCTCTCAACCTATGCTGCGTGCGTATTTCGAATTAGAACTCCTTCAAACTGGCTTCAACGGTGTCGAAAGACCCCAGGACGCAGAAAGCCGGTTTTCTGCCAAATTAGGTTTTTGGCTAAAATCCTATTTTCAAGCGGAAAGAGGGGCCTCCGGTGCCCAAATTTTGTTTAGAATACATCCACAGCTTCCAAATATGCAAGTTTTAAGAAAATCCGAGACAAAAAAATTTGGCCAAAAATGATAAAATCGGTAAGGGGGGTGCGGAGGAAAAATCGCGATTTTGACGAAAAAAATTTGTCTCTGCAAATTCGTTCAAACTTTGATATTTTATCTCTCAACCTATGCTGCGTGCGTATTTCGAATTAGAACTCCTTCAAACTGGCTTCAACGGTGTCGAAAGACCCCAGGACGCAGAAAGCCGGTTTTCTGCCAAATTAGGTTTTTGGCTAAAATCCTATTTTCAAGCGGAAAGAGGGGCCTCCGGTGCCCAAATTTTGTTTAGAATACATCCACAGCTTCCAAATATGCAAGTTTCAAGAAAATCCGAGACAAAAAAAATTTGGCCAAAAATGACAAAATCGGTAAGGGGGGTGCGGAGGAAAAATCGCGATTTTGACGAAAAAAATTTGTCTCTGCAAATTCGTTCAAACTTTGATATTTTATCTCTCAACCTATGCTGCGTGCGTATTTCGAATTAGAACTCCTTCAAACTGGCTTCAACGGTGTCGAAAGACCCCAGGACGCAGAAAGCCGGTTTTCTGCCAAATTAGGTTTTTGGCTAAAATCCTATTTTCAAGCGGAAAGAGGGGCCTCCGGTGCCCAAATTTTGTTTAGAATACATCCACAGCTTCCAAATATGCAAGTTTTAAGAAAATCCGAGACAAAAAAATTTGGCCAAAAATGATAAAATCGGTAAGGGGGGTGCGGAGGAAAAATCGCGATTTTGACGAAAAAATTTGCCTCTGCAAATTCGTTCAAACTTTGATATTTTATCTCTCAACCTATGCTGCGTGCGTATTTCGAATTAGAACTCCTTCAAACTGGCTTCAACGGTGTCGAAAGACCCCAGGACGCAGAAAGCCGGTTTTCTGCCAAAGTAGATTTTTGACTAAAATCCTATTTTCAAGCGGAAAGAGGGGCCTCCGGTGCCCAAATTTTGTTTAGAATACATCCACAGCTTCCAAATATGCAAGTTTCAAGAAAATCCGAGACAAAAAAAAATTGGCCAAAAATGACAAAATCGGTAAGGGGGGTGCGGAGGAAAAATCGCGATTTTGACGAAAAAAATTTGTCTCTGCAAATTCGTTCAAACTTTGATATTTTATCTCTCAACCTATGCTGCGTGCGTATTTCGAATTAGAACTCCTTCAAACTGGCTTCAACGGTGTCGAAAGACCCCAGGACGCAGAAAGCCGGTTTTCTGCCAAATTAGGTTTTTGGCTAAAATCCTATTTTCAAGCGGAAAGAGGGGCCTCCGGTGCCCAAATTTTGTTTAGAATACATCCACAGCTTCCAAATATGCAAGTTTCAAGAAAATCCGAGACAAAAAAAATTTGGCCAAAAATGACAAAATCGGTAAGGGGGGTGCGGAGGAAAAATCGCGATTTTGACGAAAAAATTTTGTCTCTGCAAATTCGTTCAAACTTTGATATTTTATTTCTCAACCTATGCTGCGTGCGTATTTCGAATTAGAACTCCTTCAAACTGGCTTCAACGGTGTCGAAAGACCCCAGGACGCAGAAAGCCGGTTTTCTGCCAAATTAGGTTTTTGGCTAAAATCCTATTTTCAAGCGGAAAGAGGGGCCTCCGGTGCCCAAATTTTGTTTAGAATACATCCACAGCTTCCAAATATGCAAGTTTCAAGAAAATCCGAGACAAAAAAAAATTGGCCAAAAATGACAAAATCGGTAAGGGGGGTGCGGAGGAAAAATCGCGATTTTGACGAAAAAATTTTGTCTCTGCAAATTCGTTCAAACTTTGATATTTTATCTCTCAACCTATGCTGCGTGCGTATCTCGAATTAGAACTCCTTCAAACTGGCTTCAACGGTGTCGAAAGACCCCAGGACGCAGAAAGCCGGTTTTCTGCCAAATTAGGTTTTTGGCTAAAATCCTATTTTCAAGCGGAAAGAGGGGCCTCCGGTGCCCAAATTTTGTTTAGAATACATCCACAGCTTCCAAATATGCAAGTTTCAAGAAAATCCGAGACAAAAAAAAATGGCCAAAAATGACAAAATCGGTAAGGGGGGTGCGGAGGAAAAATCGCGATTTTGACGAAAAAAATTTGTCTCTGCAAATTCGTTCAAACTTTGATATTTTATCTCTCAACCTATGCTGCGTGCGTATTTCGAATTAGAACTCCTTCAAACTGGCTTCAACGGTGTCGAAAGACCCCAGGACGCAGAAAGCCGGTTTTCTGCCAAATTAGGTTTTTGGCTAAAATCCTATTTTCAAGCGGAAAGAGGGGCCTCCGGTGCCCAAATTTTGTTTAGAATACATCCACAGCTTCCAAATATGCAAGTTTCAAGAAAATCCGAGACAAAAAAAAATTGGCCAAAAATGACAAAATCGGTAAGGGGGGTGCGGAGGAAAAATCGCGATTTTGACGAAAAAAATTTGTCTCTGCAAATTGGTTCAAACTTTGATATTTTATCTCTCAACCTATGCTGCGTGCGTATTTCGAATTAGAACTCCTTCAAACTGGCTTCAACGGTGTCGAAAGACCCCAGGACGCAGAAAGCCGGTTTTCTGCCAAATTAGGTTTTTGGCTAAAATCCTATTTTCAAGCGGAAAGAGGGGCCTCCGGTGCCCAAATTTTGTTTAGAATACATCCACAGCTTCCAAATATGCAAGTTTCAAGAAAATCCGAGACAAAAAAAATTTGGCCAAAAATGACAAAATCGGTAAGGGGGGTGCGGAGGAAAAATCGCGATTTTGACGAAAAAATTTTGTCTCTGCAAATTCGTTCAAACTTTGATATTTTATCTCTCAACCTATGCTGCGTGCGTATTTCGAATTAGAACTCCTTCAAACTGGCTTCAACGGTGTCGAAAGACCCCAGGACGCAGAAAGCCGGTTTTCTGCCAAATTAGGTTTTTGGCTAAAATCCTATTTTCAAGCGGAAAGAGGGGCCTCCGGTGCCCAAATTTTGTTTAGAATACATCCAAAGCTTCCAAATATGCAAGTTTTAAGAAAATCGGAGACAAAAAAATTTGGCCAAAAATGACAAAATCGGTAAGGGGGGTGCGGAGGAAAAATCGCGATTTTGACGAAAAAAATTTGTCTCTGCAAATTCGTTCAAACTTTGATATTTTATCTCTCAACCTATGCTGCGTGCGTATTTCGAATTAGAACTCCTTCAAACTGGCTTCAACGGTGTCGAAAGACCCCAGGACGCAGAAAGCCGGTTTTCTGCCAAATTAGATTTTTGGCTAAAATCCTATTTTCAAGCGGAAAGAGGGGCCTCCGGTGCCCAAATTTTGTTTAGAATACATCCACAGCTTCCAAATATGCAAGTTTCAAGAAAATCCGAGACAAAAAAAAATTGGCCAAAAATGACAAAATCGGTAAGGGGGGTGCGGAGGAAAAATCGCGATTTTGACGAAAAAATTTTGTCTCTGCAAATTCGTTCAAACTTTGATATTTTATCTCTCAACCTATGCTGCGTGCGTATTTCGAATTAGAACTCCTTCAAACTGGCTTCAACGGTGTCGAAAGACCCCAGGACGCAGAAAGCCGGTTTTCTGCCAAATTAGGTTTTTGGCTAAAATCCTATTTTCAAGCGGAAAGAGGGGCCTCCGGTGCCCAAATTTTGTTTAGAATACATCCACAGCTTCCAAATATGCAAGTTTCAAGAAAATCCGAGACAAAAAAAAATTGGCCAAAAATGACAAAATCGGTAAGGGGGGTGCGGAGGAAAAATCGCGATTTTGACGAAAAAATTTTGTCTCTGCAAATTCGTTCAAACTTTGATATTTTATCTCTCAACCTATGCTGCGTGCGTATTTCGAATTAGAACTCCTTCAAACTGGCTTCAACGGTGTCGAAAGACCCCAGGACGCAGAAAGCCGGTTTTCTGCCAAATTAGGTTTTTGGCTAAAATCCTATTTTCAAGCGGAAAGAGGGGCCTCCGGTGCCCAAATTTTGTTTAGAATACATCCACAGCTTCCAAATATGCAAGTTTTAAGAAAATCCGAGACAAAAAAATTTGGCCAAAAATGACAAAATCGGTAAGGGGGTGCGGAGGAAAAATCGCGATTTTGACGAAAAAATTTTGTCTCTGCAAATTCGTTCAAACTTTGATATTTTATCTCTCAACCTATGCTGCGTGCGTATTTCGAATTAGAACTCCTTCAAACTGGCTTCAACGGTGTCGAAAGACCCCAGGACGCAGAAAGCCGGTTTTCTGCCAAATTAGGTTTTTGGCTAAAATCCTATTTTCAAGCGGAAAGAGGGGCCTCCGGTGCCCAAATTTTGTTTAGAATACATCCACAGCTTCCAAGTATGCAAGTTTCAAGAAAATCCGAGACAAAAAAAATTGGCCAAAAATGACAAAATCGGTAAGGGGGGTGCGGAGGAAAAATCGCGATTTTGACGAAAAAAAATTGTCTCTGCAAATTCGTTCAAACTTTGATATTTTATCTCTCAACCTATGCTGCGTGCGTATTTCGAATTAGAACTCCTTCAAACTGGCTTCAACGGTGTCGAAAGACCCCAGGACGCAGAAAGCCGGTTTTCTGCCAAATTAGGTTTTTGGCTAAAATCCTATTTTCAAGCGGAAAGAGGGGCCTCCGGTGCCCAAATTTTGTTTAGAATACATCCACAGCTTCCAAATATGCAAGTTTCAAGAAAATCCGAGACAAAAAAAAATTGGCCAAAAATGACAAAATCGGTAAGGGGGGTGCGGAGGAAAAATCGCGATTTTGACGAAAAAATTTTGTCTCTGCAAATTCGTTCAAACTTTGATATTTTATCTCTCAACCTATGCTGCGTGCGTATTTCGAATTAGAACTCCTTCAAACTGGCTTCAACGGTGTCGAAAGACCCCAGGACGCAGAAAGCCGGTTTTCTGCCAAATTAGGTTTTTGGCTAAAATCCTATTTTCAAGCGGAAAGAGGGGCCTCCGGTGCCCAAATTTTGTTTAGAATACATCCACAGCTTCCAAATATGCAAGTTTCAAGAAAATCCGAGACAAAAAAAAAATTGGCCAAAAATGACAAAATCGGTAAGGGGGGTGCGGAGGAAAAATCGCGATTTTGACGAAAAAATTTTGTCTCTGCAAATTCGTTCAAACTTTGATATTTTATCTCTCAACCTATGCTGCGTGCGTATTTCGAATTAGAACTCCTTCAAACTGGCTTCAACGGTGTCGAAAGACCCCAGGACGCAGAAAGCCGGTTTTCTGCCAAATTAGGTTTTTGGCTAAAATCCTATTTTCAAGCGGAAAGAGGGGCCTCCGGTGCCCAAATTTTGTTTAGAATACATCCACAGCTTCCAAATATGCAAGTTTCAAGAAAATCCGAGACAAAAAAAATTTGGCCAAAAATGACAAAATCGGTAAGGGGGTGCGGAGGAAAAATCGCGATTTTGACGAAAAAATTTTGTCTCTGCAAATTCGTTCAAACTTTGATATTTTATCTCTCAACCTATGCTGCGTGCGTATTTCGAATTAGAACTCCTTCAAACTGGCTTCAACGGTGTCGAAAGACCCCAGGACGCAGAAAGCCGGTTTTCTGCCAAATTAGGTTTTTGGCTAAAATCCTATTTTCAAGCGGAAAGAGGGGCCTCCGGTGCCCAAATTTTGTTTAGAATACATCCACAGCTTCCAAGTATGCAAGTTTCAAGAAAATCCGAGACAAAAAAAATTGGCCAAAAATGACAAAATCGGTAAGGGGGGTGCGGAGGAAAAATCGCGATTTTGACGAAAAAAAATTGTCTCTGCAAATTCGTTCAAACTTTGATATTTTATCTCTCAACCTATGCTGCGTGCGTATTTCGAATTAGAACTCCTTCAAACTGGCTTCAACGGTGTCGAAAGACCCCAGGACGCAGAAAGCCGGTTTTCTGCCAAATTAGGTTTTTGGCTAAAATCCTATTTTCAAGCGGAAAGAGGGGCCTCCGGTGCCCAAATTTTGTTTAGAATACATCCACAGCTTCCAAATATGCAAGTTTCAAGAAAATCCGAGACAAAAAAAAATTGGCCAAAAATGACAAAATCGGTAAGGGGGGTGCGGAGGAAAAATCGCGATTTTGACGAAAAAATTTTGTCTCTGCAAATTCGTTCAAACTTTGATATTTTATCTCTCAACCTATGCTGCGTGCGTATTTCGAATTAGAACTCCTTCAAACTGGCTTCAACGGTGTCGAAAGACCCCAGGACGCAGAAAGCCGGTTTTCTGCCAAATTAGGTTTTTGGCTAAAATCCTATTTTCAAGCGGAAAGAGGGGCCTCCGGTGCCCAAATTTTGTTTAGAATACATCCACAGCTTCCAAATATGCAAGTTTCAAGAAAATCCGAGACAAAAAAAAAAATTGGCCAAAAATGACAAAATCGGTAAGGGGGGTGCGGAGGAAAAATCGCGATTTTGACGAAAAAATTTTGTCTCTGCAAATTCGTTCAAACTTTGATATTTTATCTCTCAACCTATGCTGCGTGCGTATTTCGAATTAGAACTCCTTCAAACTGGCTTCAACGGTGTCGAAAGACCCCAGGACGCAGAAAGCCGGTTTTCTGCCAAATTAGGTTTTTGGCTAAAATCCTATTTTCAAGCGGAAAGAGGGGCCTCCGGTGCCCAAATTTTGTTTAGAATACATCCACAGCTTCCAAATATGCAAGTTTCAAGAAAATCCGAGACAAAAAAAATTTGGCCAAAAATGACAAAATCGGTAAGGGGGGTGCGGAGGAAAAATCGCGATTTTGACGAAAAAATTTTGTCTCTGCAAATTCGTTCAAACTTTGATATTTTATCTCTCAACCTATGCTGCGTGCGTATTTCGAATTAGAACTCCTTCAAACTGGCTTCAACGGTGTCGAAAGACCCCAGGACGCAGAAAGCCGGTTTTCTGCCAAATTAGGTTTTTGGCTAAAATCCTATTTTCAAGCGGAAAGAGGGGCCTCCGGTGCCCAAATTTTGTTTAGAATACATCCACAGCTTCCAAATATGCAAGTTTTAAGAAAATCCGAGACAAAAAAAATTTGGCCAAAAATGACAAAATCGGTAAGGGGGTGCGGAGGAAAAATCGCGATTTTGACGAAAAAATTTTGTCTCTGCAAATTCGTTCAAACTTTGATATTTTATCTCTCAACCTATGCTGCGTGCGTATTTCGAATTAGAACTCCTTCAAACTGGCTTCAACGGTGTCGAAAGACCCCAGGACGCAGAAAGCCGGTTTTCTGCCAAATTAGGTTTTTGGCTAAAATCCTATTTTCAAGCGGAAAGAGGGGCCTCCGGTGCCCAAATTTTGTTTAGAATACATCCACAGCTTCCAAATATGCAAGTTTCAAGAAAATCCGAGACAAAAAAAAATTGGCCAAAAATGACAAAATCGGTAAGGGGGGTGCGGAGGAAAAATCGCGATTTTGACGAAAAAAAATTGTCTCTGCAAATTCGTTCAAACTTTGATATTTTATCTCTCAACCTATGCTGCGTGCGTATTTCGAATTAGAACTCCTTCAAACTGGCTTCAACGGTGTCGAAAGACCCCAGGACGCAGAAAGCCGGTTTTCTGCCAAATTAGGTTTTTGGCTAAAATCCTATTTTCAAGCGGAAAGAGGGGCCTCCGGTGCCCAAATTTTGTTTAGAATACATCCACAGCTTCCAAATATGCAAGTTTCAAGAAAATCCGAGACAAAAAAAATTGGCCAAAAATGACAAAATCGGTAAGGGGGGTGCGGAGGAAAAATCGCGATTTTGACGAAAAAATTTTGTCTCTGCAAATTCGTTCAAACTTTGATATTTTATCTCTCAACCTATGCTGCGTGCGTATTTCGAATTAGAACTCCTTCAAACTGGCTTCAACGGTGTCGAAAGACCCCAGGACGCAGAAAGCCGGTTTTCTGCCAAATTAGGTTTTTGGCTAAAATCCTATTTTCAAGCGGAAAGAGGGGCCTCCGGTGCCCAAATTTTGTTTAGAATACATCCACAGCTTCCAAATATGCAAGTTTCAAGAAAATCCGAGACAAAAAAAAATTGGCCAAAAATGACAAAATCGGTAAGGGGGGTGCGGAGGAAAAATCGCGATTTTGACGAAAAAATTTGTCTCTGCAAATTCGTTCAAACTTTGATATTTTATCTCTCAACCTATGCTACGTGCGTATTTCGAATTAGAACTCCTTCAAACTGGCTTCAACGGTGTCGAAAGACCCCAGGACGCAGAAAGCCGGTTTTCTGCCAAATTAGGTTTTTGGCTAAAATCCTATTTTCAAGCGGAAAGAGGGGCCTCCGGTGCCCAAATTTTGTTTAGAATACATCCACAGCTTCCAAATATGCAAGTTTCAAGAAAATCCGAGACAAAAAAAAATTGGCCAAAAATGACAAAATCGGTAAGGGGGGTGCGGAGGAAAAATCGCGATTTTGACGAAAAAATTTTGTCTCTGCAAATTCGTTCAAACTTTGATATTTTATCTCTCAACCTATGCTGCGTGTGTATTTCGAATTAGAACTCCTTCAAACTCGCTTCAACGGTGTCGAAAGACCCCAGGACGCAGAAAGCCGGTTTTCTGCCAAATTAGGTTTTTGGCTAAAATCCTATTTTCAAGCGGAAAGAGGGGCCTCCGGTGCCCAAATTTTGTTTAGAATACATCCACAGCTTCCAAATATGCAAGTTTTAAGAAAATCCGAGACAAAAAAATTTGGCCAAAAATGACAAAATCGGTAAGGGGGGTGCGGAGGAAAAATCGCGATTTTGACGAAAAAATTTTGTCTCTGCAAATTCGTTCAAACTTTGATATTTTACCTCTCAACCTATGCTGCGTGCGTATTTCGAATTAGAACTCCTTCAAACTGGCTTCAACGGTGTCGAAAGACCCCAGGACGCAGAAAGCCGGTTTTCTGCCAAATTAGGTTTTTGGCTAAAATCCTATTTTCAAGCGGAAAGAGGGGCCTCCGGTGCCCAAATTTTGTTTAGAATACATCCACAGCTTCCAAATATGCAAGTTTCAAGAAAATCCGAGACAAAAAAAATTGGCCAAAAATGACAAAATCGGTAAGGGGGGTGCGGAGGAAAAATCGCGATTTTGACGAAAAAATTTTGTCTCTGCAAATTCGTTCAAACTTTGATATTTTATCTCTCAACCTATGCTGCGTGCGTATTTCGAATTAGAACTCCTTCAAACTGGCTTCAACGGTGTCGAAAGACCCCAGGACGCAGAAAGCCGGTTTTCTGCCAAATTAGGTTTTTGGCTAAAATCCTATTTTCAAGCGGAAAGAGGGGCCTCCGGTGCCCAAATTTTGTTTAGAATACATCCACAGCTTCCAAATATGCAAGTTTCAAGAAAATCCGAGACAAAAAAAAATTGGCCAAAAATGACAAAATCGGTAAGGGGGGTGCGGAGGAAAAATCGCGATTTTGACGAAAAAATTTGTCTCTGCAAATTCGTTCAAACTTTGATATTTTATCTCTCAACCTATGCTACGTGCGTATTTCGAATTAGAACTCCTTCAAACTGGCTTCAACGGTGTCGAAAGACCCCAGGACGCAGAAAGCCGGTTTTCTGCCAAATTAGGTTTTTGGCTAAAATCCTATTTTCAAGCGGAAAGAGGGGCCTCCGGTGCCCAAATTTTGTTTAGAATACATCCACAGCTTCCAAATATGCAAGTTTCAAGAAAATCCGAGACAAAAAAAAATTGGCCAAAAATGACAAAATCGGTAAGGGGGGTGCGGAGGAAAAATCGCGATTTTGACGAAAAAATTTTGTCTCTGCAAATTCGTTCAAACTTTGATATTTTATCTCTCAACCTATGCTGCGTGTGTATTTCGAATTAGAACTCCTTCAAACTGGCTTCAACGGTGTCGAAAGACCCCAGGACGCAGAAAGCCGGTTTTCTGCCAAATTAGGTTTTTGGCTAAAATCCTATTTTCAAGCGGAAAGAGGGGCCTCCGGTGCCCAAATTTTGTTTAGAATACATCCACAGCTTCCAAATATGCAAGTTTCAAGAAAATCCGAGACAAAAAAAAATTGGCCAAAAATGACAAAATCGGTAAGGGGGGTGCGGAGGAAAAATCGCGATTTTGACGAAAAAATTTTGTCTCTGCAAATTCGTTCAAACTTTGATATTTTATCTCTCAACCTATGCTGCGTGTGTATTTCGAATTAGAACTCCTTCAAACTGGCTTCAACGGTGTCGAAAGACCCCAGGACGCAGAAAGCCGGTTTTCTGCCAAATTAGGTTTTTGGCTAAAATCCTATTTTCAAGCGGAAAGAGGGGCCTCCGGTGCCCAAATTTTGTTTAGAATACATCCACAGCTTCCAAATATGCAAGTTTTAAGAAAATCCGAGACAAAAAAATTTGGCCAAAAATGACAAAATCGGTAAGGGGGGTGCGGAGGAAAAATCGCGATTTTGACGAAAAAATTTTGTCTCTGCAAATTCGTTCAAACTTTGATATTTTATCTCTCAACCTATGCTGCGTGCGTATTTCGAATTAGAACTCCTTCAAACTGGCTTCAACGGTGTCGAAAGACCCCAGGACGCAGAAAGCCGGTTTTCTGCCAAATTAGGTTTTTGGCTAAAATCCTATTTTCAAGCGGAAAGAGGGGCCTCCGGTGCCCAAATTTTGTTTAGAATACATCCACAGCTTCCAAATATGCAAGTTTCAAGAAAATCCGAGACAAAAAAAATTGGCCAAAAATGACAAAATCGGTAAGGGGGGTGCGGAGGAAAAATCGCGATTTTGACGAAAAAATTTTGTCTCTGCAAATTCGTTCAAACTTTGATATTTTATCTCTCAACCTATGCTGCGTGCGTATTTCGAATTAGAACTCCTTCAAACTGGCTTCAACGGTGTCGAAAGACCCCAGGACGCAGAAAGCCGGTTTTCTGCCAAATTAGATTTTTGGCTAAAATCCTATTTTCAAGCGGAAAGAGGGGCCTCCGGTGCCCAAATTTTGTTTAGAATACATCCACAGCTTCCAAATATGCAAGTTTCAAGAAAATCCGAGACAAAAAAAAATTGGCCAAAAATGACAAAATCGGTAAGGGGGGTGCGGAGGAAAAATCGCGATTTTGACGAAAAAATTTGTCTCTGCAAATTCGTTCAAACTTTGATATTTTATCTCTCAACCTATGCTACGTGCGTATTTCGAATTAGAACTCCTTCAAACTGGCTTCAACGGTGTCGAAAGACCCCAGGACGCAGAAAGCCGGTTTTCTGCCAAATTAGGTTTTTGGCTAAAATCCTATTTTCAAGCGGAAAGAGGGGCCTCCGGTGCCCAAATTTTGTTTAGAATACATCCACAGCTTCCAAATATGCAAGTTTCAAGAAAATCCGAGACAAAAAAAAATTGGCCAAAAATGACAAAATCGGTAAGGGGGGTGCGGAGGAAAAATCGCGATTTTGACGAAAAAATTTTGTCTCTGCAAATTCGTTCAAACTTTGATATTTTATCTCTCAACCTATGCTGCGTGTGTATTTCGAATTAGAACTCCTTCAAACTGGCTTCAACGGTGTCGAAAGACCCCAGGACGCAGAAAGCCGGTTTTCTGCCAAATTAGGTTTTTGGCTAAAATCCTATTTTCAAGCGGAAAGAGGGGCCTCCGGTGCCCAAATTTTGTTTAGAATACATCCACAGCTTCCAAATATGCAAGTTTTAAGAAAATCCGAGACAAAAAAATTTGGCCAAAAATGACAAAATCGGTAAGGGGGGTGCGGAGGAAAAATCGCGATTTTGACGAAAAAATTTTGTCTCTGCAAATTCGTTCAAACTTTGATATTTTATCTCTCAACCTATGCTGCGTGCGTATTTCGAATTAGAACTCCTTCAAACTGGCTTCAACGGTGTCGAAAGACCCCAGGACGCAGAAAGCCGGTTTTCTGCCAAATTAGGTTTTTGGCTAAAATCCTATTTTCAAGCGGAAAGAGGGGCCTCCGGTGCCCAAATTTTGTTTAGAATACATCCACAGCTTCCAAATATGCAAGTTTCAAGAAAATCCGAGACAAAAAAAATTTGGCCAAAAATGACAAAATCGGTAAGGGGGGTGCGGAGGAAAAATCGCGATTTTGACGAAAAAATTTTGTCTCTGCAAATTCGTTCAAACTTTGATATTTTATCTCTCAACCTATGCTGCGTGCGTATTTCGAATTAGAACTCCTTCAAACTGGCTTCAACGGTGTCGAAAGACCTCAGGACGCAGAAAGCCGGTTTTCTGCCAAATTAGGTTTTTGGCTAAAATCCTATTTTCAAGCGGAAAGAGGGGCCTCCGGTGCCCAAATTTTGTTTAGAATACATCCACAGCTTCCAAATATGCAAGTTTCAAGAAAATCCGAGACAAAAAAAATTTGGCCAAAAATGACAAAATCGGTAAGGGGGTGCGGAGGAAAAATCGCGATTTTGACGAAAAAATTTTGTCTCTGCAAATTCGTTCAAACTTTGATATTTTATCTCTCAACCTATGCTGCGTGCGTATTTCGAATTAGAACTCCTTCAAACTGGCTTCAACGGTGTCGAAAGACCCCAGGACGCAGAAAGCCGGTTTTCTGCCAAATTAGGTTTTTGGCTAAAATCCTATTTTCAAGCGGAAAGAGGGGCCTCCGGTGCCCAAATTTTGTTTAGAATACATCCACAGCTTCCAAATATGCAAGTTTTAAGGAAATCCGAGACAAAAAAAAATGGCCAAAAATGACAAAATCGGTAAGGGGGGTGCGGAGGAAAAATCGCGATTTTGACGAAAAAATTTTGTCTCTGCAAATTCGTTCAAACTTTGATATTTTATCTCTCAACCTATGCTGCGTGCGTATTTCGAATTAGAACTCCTTCAAACTGGCTTCAACGGTGTCGAAAGACCCCAGGACGCAGAAAGCCGGTTTTCTGCCAAATTAGGTTTTTGGCTAAAATCCTATTTTCAAGCGGAAAGAGGGGCCTCCGGTGCCCAAATTTTGTTTAGAATACATCCACAGCTTCCAAATATGCAAGTTTCAAGAAAATCCGAGACAAAAAAAAATTGGCCAAAAATGACAAAATCGGTAAGGGGGGGTGCGGAGGAAAAATCGCGATTTTGACGAAAAAAAATTGTCTCTGCAAATTCGTTCAAACTTTGATATTTTATCTCTCAACCTATGCTGCGTGCGTATTTCGAATTAGAACTCCTTCAAACTGGCTTCAACGGTGTCGAAAGACCCCAGGACGCAGAAAGCCGGTTTTCTGCCAAATTAGGTTTTTGGCTAAAATCCTATTTTCAAGCGGAAAGAGGGGCCTCCGGTGCCCAAATTTTGTTTAGAATACATCCACAGCTTCCAAATATGCAAGTTTCAAGAAAATCCGAGACAAAAAAAATTTGGCCAAAAATGACAAAATCGGTAAGGGGGGTGCGGAGGAAAAATCGCGATTTTGACGAAAAAATTTTGTCTCTGCAAATTCGTTCAAACTTTGATATTTTATCTCTCAACCTATGCTGCGTGCGTATTTCGAATTAGAACTCCTTCAAACTGGCTTCAACGGTGTCGAAAGACCCCAGGACGCAGAAAGCCGGTTTTCTGCCAAATTAGGTTTTTGGCTAAAATCCTATTTTCAAGCGGAAAGAGGGGCCTCCGGTGCCCAAATTTTGTTTAGAATACATCCACAGCTTCCAAATATGCAAGTTTTAAGAAAATCCGAGACAAAAAAATTTGGCCAAAAATGACAAAATCGGTAAGGGGGGTGCGGAGGAAAAATCGCGATTTTGACGAAAAAATTTTGTCTCTGCAAATTCGTTCAAACTTTGATATTTTATCTCTCAACCTATGCTGTGTGCGTATTTCGAATTAGAACTCCTTCAAACTGGCTTCAACGGTGTCGAAAGACCCCAGGACGCAGAAAGCCGGTTTTCTGCCAAATTAGGTTTTTGGCTAAAATCCTATTTTCAAGCGGAAAGAGGGGCCTCCGGTGCCCAAATTTTGTTTAGAATACATCCACAGCTTCCAAATATGCAAGTTTCAAGAAAATCCGAGACAAAAAAAAAATTGGCCAAAAATGACAAAATCGGTAAGGGGGGTGCGGAGGAAAAATCGCGATTTTGACGAAAAAATTTTGTCTCTGCAAATTCGTTCAAACTTTGATATTTTATCTCTCAACCTATGCTGCGTGTGTATTTCGAATTAGAACTCCTTCAAACTCGCTTCAACGGTGTCGAAAGACCCCAGGACGCAGAAAGCCGGTTTTCTGCCAAATTAGGTTTTTGGCTAAAATCCTATTTTCAAGCGGAAAGAGGGGCCTCCGGTGCCCAAATTTTGTTTAGAATACATCCACAGCTTCCAAATATGCAAGTTTTAAGAAAATCCGAGACAAAAAAATTTGGCCAAAAATGACAAAATCGGTAAGGGGGGTGCGGAGGAAAAATCGCGATTTTGACGAAAAAATTTTGTCTCTGCAAATTCGTTCAAACTTTGATATTTTACCTCTCAACCTATGCTGCGTGCGTATTTCGAATTAGAACTCCTTCAAACTGGCTTCAACGGTGTCGAAAGACCCCAGGACGCAGAAAGCCGGTTTTCTGCCAAATTAGGTTTTTGGCTAAAATCCTATTTTCAAGCGGAAAGAGGGGCCTCCGGTGCCCAAATTTTGTTTAGAATACATCCACAGCTTCCAAATATGCAAGTTTCAAGAAAATCCGAGACAAAAAAAATTGGCCAAAAATGACAAAATCGGTAAGGGGGGTGCGGAGGAAAAATCGCGATTTTGACGAAAAAATTTTGTCTCTGCAAATTCGTTCAAACTTTGATATTTTATCTCTCAACCTATGCTGCGTGCGTATTTCGAATTAGAACTCCTTCAAACTGGCTTCAACGGTGTCGAAAGACCCCAGGACGCAGAAAGCCGGTTTTCTGCCAAATTAGGTTTTTGGCTAAAATCCTATTTTCAAGCGGAAAGAGGGGCCTCCGGTGCCCAAATTTTGTTTAGAATACATCCACAGCTTCCAAATATGCAAGTTTCAAGAAAATCCGAGACAAAAAAAAATTGGCCAAAAATGACAAAATCGGTAAGGGGGGTGCGGAGGAAAAATCGCGATTTTGACGAAAAAATTTGTCTCTGCAAATTCGTTCAAACTTTGATATTTTATCTCTCAACCTATGCTACGTGCGTATTTCGAATTAGAACTCCTTCAAACTGGCTTCAACGGTGTCGAAAGACCCCAGGACGCAGAAAGCCGGTTTTCTGCCAAATTAGGTTTTTGGCTAAAATCCTATTTTCAAGCGGAAAGAGGGGCCTCCGGTGCCCAAATTTTGTTTAGAATACATCCACAGCTTCCAAATATGCAAGTTTCAAGAAAATCCGAGACAAAAAAAAATTGGCCAAAAATGACAAAATCGGTAAGGGGGGTGCGGAGGAAAAATCGCGATTTTGACGAAAAAATTTTGTCTCTGCAAATTCGTTCAAACTTTGATATTTTATCTCTCAACCTATGCTGCGTGTGTATTTCGAATTAGAACTCCTTCAAACTGGCTTCAACGGTGTCGAAAGACCCCAGGACGCAGAAAGCCGGTTTTCTGCCAAATTAGGTTTTTGGCTAAAATCCTATTTTCAAGCGGAAAGAGGGGCCTCCGGTGCCCAAATTTTGTTTAGAATACATCCACAGCTTCCAAATATGCAAGTTTCAAGAAAATCCGAGACAAAAAAAAATTGGCCAAAAATGACAAAATCGGTAAGGGGGGTGCGGAGGAAAAATCGCGATTTTGACGAAAAAATTTTGTCTCTGCAAATTCGTTCAAACTTTGATATTTTATCTCTCAACCTATGCTGCGTGTGTATTTCGAATTAGAACTCCTTCAAACTGGCTTCAACGGTGTCGAAAGACCCCAGGACGCAGAAAGCCGGTTTTCTGCCAAATTAGGTTTTTGGCTAAAATCCTATTTTCAAGCGGAAAGAGGGGCCTCCGGTGCCCAAATTTTGTTTAGAATACATCCACAGCTTCCAAATATGCAAGTTTTAAGAAAATCCGAGACAAAAAAATTTGGCCAAAAATGACAAAATCGGTAAGGGGGGTGCGGAGGAAAAATCGCGATTTTGACGAAAAAATTTTGTCTCTGCAAATTCGTTCAAACTTTGATATTTTATCTCTCAACCTATGCTGCGTGCGTATTTCGAATTAGAACTCCTTCAAACTGGCTTCAACGGTGTCGAAAGACCCCAGGACGCAGAAAGCCGGTTTTCTGCCAAATTAGGTTTTTGGCTAAAATCCTATTTTCAAGCGGAAAGAGGGGCCTCCGGTGCCCAAATTTTGTTTAGAATACATCCACAGCTTCCAAATATGCAAGTTTCAAGAAAATCCGAGACAAAAAAAATTGGCCAAAAATGACAAAATCGGTAAGGGGGGTGCGGAGGAAAAATCGCGATTTTGACGAAAAAATTTTGTCTCTGCAAATTCGTTCAAACTTTGATATTTTATCTCTCAACCTATGCTGCGTGCGTATTTCGAATTAGAACTCCTTCAAACTGGCTTCAACGGTGTCGAAAGACCCCAGGACGCAGAAAGCCGGTTTTCTGCCAAATTAGATTTTTGGCTAAAATCCTATTTTCAAGCGGAAAGAGGGGCCTCCGGTGCCCAAATTTTGTTTAGAATACATCCACAGCTTCCAAATATGCAAGTTTCAAGAAAATCCGAGACAAAAAAAAATTGGCCAAAAATGACAAAATCGGTAAGGGGGGTGCGGAGGAAAAATCGCGATTTTGACGAAAAAATTTGTCTCTGCAAATTCGTTCAAACTTTGATATTTTATCTCTCAACCTATGCTACGTGCGTATTTCGAATTAGAACTCCTTCAAACTGGCTTCAACGGTGTCGAAAGACCCCAGGACGCAGAAAGCCGGTTTTCTGCCAAATTAGGTTTTTGGCTAAAATCCTATTTTCAAGCGGAAAGAGGGGCCTCCGGTGCCCAAATTTTGTTTAGAATACATCCACAGCTTCCAAATATGCAAGTTTCAAGAAAATCCGAGACAAAAAAAAATTGGCCAAAAATGACAAAATCGGTAAGGGGGGTGCGGAGGAAAAATCGCGATTTTGACGAAAAAATTTTGTCTCTGCAAATTCGTTCAAACTTTGATATTTTATCTCTCAACCTATGCTGCGTGTGTATTTCGAATTAGAACTCCTTCAAACTGGCTTCAACGGTGTCGAAAGACCCCAGGACGCAGAAAGCCGGTTTTCTGCCAAATTAGGTTTTTGGCTAAAATCCTATTTTCAAGCGGAAAGAGGGGCCTCCGGTGCCCAAATTTTGTTTAGAATACATCCACAGCTTCCAAATATGCAAGTTTTAAGAAAATCCGAGACAAAAAAATTTGGCCAAAAATGACAAAATCGGTAAGGGGGGTGCGGAGGAAAAATCGCGATTTTGACGAAAAAATTTTGTCTCTGCAAATTCGTTCAAACTTTGATATTTTATCTCTCAACCTATGCTGCGTGCGTATTTCGAATTAGAACTCCTTCAAACTGGCTTCAACGGTGTCGAAAGACCCCAGGACGCAGAAAGCCGGTTTTCTGCCAAATTAGGTTTTTGGCTAAAATCCTATTTTCAAGCGGAAAGAGGGGCCTCCGGTGCCCAAATTTTGTTTAGAATACATCCACAGCTTCCAAATATGCAAGTTTCAAGAAAATCCGAGACAAAAAAAATTTGGCCAAAAATGACAAAATCGGTAAGGGGGGTGCGGAGGAAAAATCGCGATTTTGACGAAAAAATTTTGTCTCTGCAAATTCGTTCAAACTTTGATATTTTATC
The DNA here is from genome assembly GCA_963680895.1 of Fragum sueziense. Taxonomy (NCBI): domain Eukaryota; kingdom Metazoa; phylum Mollusca; class Bivalvia; order Cardiida; family Cardiidae; genus Fragum; species Fragum sueziense. The sequence continues at coordinate 24,911,680 of OY804593.1, forward strand.
TCTCAACCTATGCTGCGTGCGTATTTCGAATTAGAACTCCTTCAAACTGGCTTCAACGGTGTCGAAAGACCTCAGGACGCAGAAAGCCGGTTTTCTGCCAAATTAGGTTTTTGGCTAAAATCCTATTTTCAAGCGGAAAGAGGGGCCTCCGGTGCCCAAATTTTGTTTAGAATACATCCACAGCTTCCAAATATGCAAGTTTCAAGAAAATCCGAGACAAAAAAAATTTGGCCAAAAATGACAAAATCGGTAAGGGGGTGCGGAGGAAAAATCGCGATTTTGACGAAAAAATTTTGTCTCTGCAAATTCGTTCAAACTTTGATATTTTATCTCTCAACCTATGCTGCGTGCGTATTTCGAATTAGAACTCCTTCAAACTGGCTTCAACGGTGTCGAAAGACCCCAGGACGCAGAAAGCCGGTTTTCTGCCAAATTAGGTTTTTGGCTAAAATCCTATTTTCAAGCGGAAAGAGGGGCCTCCGGTGCCCAAATTTTGTTTAGAATACATCCACAGCTTCCAAATATGCAAGTTTTAAGGAAATCCGAGACAAAAAAAAATGGCCAAAAATGACAAAATCGGTAAGGGGGGTGCGGAGGAAAAATCGCGATTTTGACGAAAAAATTTTGTCTCTGCAAATTCGTTCAAACTTTGATATTTTATCTCTCAACCTATGCTGCGTGCGTATTTCGAATTAGAACTCCTTCAAACTGGCTTCAACGGTGTCGAAAGACCCCAGGACGCAGAAAGCCGGTTTTCTGCCAAATTAGGTTTTTGGCTAAAATCCTATTTTCAAGCGGAAAGAGGGGCCTCCGGTGCCCAAATTTTGTTTAGAATACATCCACAGCTTCCAAATATGCAAGTTTCAAGAAAATCCGAGACAAAAAAAAATTGGCCAAAAATGACAAAATCGGTAAGGGGGGGTGCGGAGGAAAAATCGCGATTTTGACGAAAAAAAATTGTCTCTGCAAATTCGTTCAAACTTTGATATTTTATCTCTCAACCTATGCTGCGTGCGTATTTCGAATTAGAACTCCTTCAAACTGGCTTCAACGGTGTCGAAAGACCCCAGGACGCAGAAAGCCGGTTTTCTGCCAAATTAGGTTTTTGGCTAAAATCCTATTTTCAAGCGGAAAGAGGGGCCTCCGGTGCCCAAATTTTGTTTAGAATACATCCACAGCTTCCAAATATGCAAGTTTCAAGAAAATCCGAGACAAAAAAAATTTGGCCAAAAATGACAAAATCGGTAAGGGGGGTGCGGAGGAAAAATCGCGATTTTGACGAAAAAATTTTGTCTCTGCAAATTCGTTCAAACTTTGATATTTTATCTCTCAACCTATGCTGCGTGCGTATTTCGAATTAGAACTCCTTCAAACTGGCTTCAACGGTGTCGAAAGACCCCAGGACGCAGAAAGCCGGTTTTCTGCCAAATTAGGTTTTTGGCTAAAATCCTATTTTCAAGCGGAAAGAGGGGCCTCCGGTGCCCAAATTTTGTTTAGAATACATCCACAGCTTCCAAATATGCAAGTTTTAAGAAAATCCGAGACAAAAAAATTTGGCCAAAAATGACAAAATCGGTAAGGGGGGTGCGGAGGAAAAATCGCGATTTTGACGAAAAAATTTTGTCTCTGCAAATTCGTTCAAACTTTGATATTTTATCTCTCAACCTATGCTGTGTGCGTATTTCGAATTAGAACTCCTTCAAACTGGCTTCAACGGTGTCGAAAGACCCCAGGACGCAGAAAGCCGGTTTTCTGCCAAATTAGGTTTTTGGCTAAAATCCTATTTTCAAGCGGAAAGAGGGGCCTCCGGTGCCCAAATTTTGTTTAGAATACATCCACAGCTTCCAAATATGCAAGTTTCAAGAAAATCCGAGACAAAAAAAAATTTGGCCAAAAATGACAAAATCGGTAAGGGGGGTGCGGAGGAAAAATCGCGATTTTGACGAAAAAATTTTGTCTCTGCAAATTCGTTCAAACTTTGATATTTTATCTCTCAACCTATGCTGCGTGCGTATTTCGAATTAGAACTCCTTCAAACTGGCTTCAACCCCCAGGACGCAGAAAGCCGGTTTTCTGCCAAATTAGGTTTTTGGCTAAAATCCTATTTTCAAGCAGAAAGAGGGGCCTCCGGTGCCCAAATTTTGTTTAGAATACATCCACAGCTTCCAAATATGCAAGTTTTAAGAAAATCCGAGACAAAAAAATTTGGCCAAAAATGACAAAATCGGTAAGGGGGTGCGGAGGAAAAATCGTAATTTTGACCAAAAAATTTTGTCTCTGCAAATTCGTTCAAACTTTGATATTTTATCTCTCAACCTATGCTGCGTGCGTATTTCGAATTAGAACTCCTTCAAACTGGCTTCAACGGTGTCGAAAGACCCCAGGACGCAGAAAGCCGGTTTTCTGCCAAATTAGGTTTTTGGCTAAAATCCTATTTTCAAGCGGAAAGAGGGGCCTCCGGTGCCCAAATTTTGTTTAGAATACATCCACAGCTTCCAAATATGCAAGTTTCAAGAAAATCCGAGACAAAAAAAAATTGGCCAAAAATGACAAAATCGGTAAGGGGGGTGCGGAGGAAAAATCGCGATTTTGACGAAAAAAATTTGTCTCTGCAAATTCGTTCAAACTTTGATATTTTATCTCTCAACCTATGCTGCGTGCGTATTTCGAATTAGAACTCCTTCAAACTGGCTTCAACGGTGTCGAAAGACCCCAGGACGCAGAAAGCCGGTTTTCTGCCAAATTAGGTTTTTGGCTAAAATCCTATTTTCAAGCGGAAAGAGGGGCCTCCGGTGCCCAAATTTTGTTTAGAATACATCCACAGCTTCCAAATATGCAAGTTTTAAGAAAATCCGAGACAAAAAAATTTGGCCAAAAATGACAAAATCGGTAAGGGGGGTGCGGAGGAAAAATCGCGATTTTGACGAAAAAATTTTGTCTCTGCAAATTCGTTCAAACTTTGATATTTTATCTCTCAACCTATGCTGCGTGCGTATTTCGAATTAGAACTCCTTCAAACTGGCTTCAACGGTGTCGAAAGACCCCAGGACGCAGAAAGCCGGTTTTCTGCCAAATTAGGTTTTTGGCTAAAATCCTATTTTCAAGCGGAAAGAGGGGCCTCCGGTGCCCAAATTTTGTTTAGAATACATCCACAGCTTCCAAATATGCAAGTTTCAAGAAAATCCGAGACAAAAAAAAAATTGGCCAAAAATGACAAAATCGGTAAGGGGGGTGCGGAGGAAAAATCGCGATTTTGACGAAAAAAATTTGTCTCTGCAAATTCGTTCAAACTTTGATATTTTATCTCTCAACCTATGCTGCGTGCGTATTTCGAATTAGAACTCCTTCAAACTGGCTTCAACGGTGTCGAAAGACCCCAGGACGCAGAAAGCCGGTTTTCTGCCAAATTAGGTTTTTGGCTAAAATCCTATTTTCAAGCGGAAAGAGGGGCCTCCGGTGCCCAAATTTTGTTTAGAATACATCCACAGCTTCCAAATATGCAAGTTTCAAGAAAATCCGAGACAAAAAAAATTTGGCCAAAAATGACAAAATCGGTAAGGGGGGTGCGGAGGAAAAATCGCGATTTTGACGAAAAAATTTTGTCTCTGCAAATTCGTTCAAACTTTGATATTTTATCTCTCAACCTATGCTGCGTGCGTATTTCGAATTAGAACTCCTTCAAACTGGCTTCAACGGTGTCGAAAGACCCCAGGACGCAGAAAGCCGGTTTTCTGCCAAATTAGGTTTTTGGCTAAAATCCTATTTTCAAGCGGAAAGAGGGGCCTCCGGTGCCCAAATTTTGTTTAGAATACATCCACAGCTTCCAAATATGCAAGTTTTAAGAAAATCCGAGACAAAAAAATTTGGCCAAAAATGACAAAATCGGTAAGGGGGGTGCGGAGGAAAAATCGCGATTTTGACGAAAAAATTTTGTCTCTGCAAATTCGTTCAAACTTTGATATTTTATCTCTCAACCTATGCTGCGTGCGTATTTCGAATTAGAACTCCTTCAAACTGGCTTCAACGGTGTCGAAAGACCCCAGGACGCAGAAAGCCGGTTTTCTGCCAAATTAGGTTTTTGGCTAAAATCCTATTTTCAAGCGGAAAGAGGGGCCTCCGGTGCCCAAATTTTGTTTAGAATACATCCACAGCTTCCAAATATGCAAGTTTTAAGAAAATCCGAGACAAAAAAAATTTGGCCAAAAATGACAAAATCGGTAAGGGGGGTGCGGAGGAAAAATCGCGATTTTGACGAAAAAATTTTGTCTCTGCAAATTCGTTCAAACTTTGATATTTTATCTCTCAACCTATGCTGCGTGTGTATTTCGAATTAGAACTCCTTCAAACTGGCTTCAACGGTGTCGAAAGACCCCAGGACGCAGAAAGCCGGTTTTCTGCCAAATTAGGTTTTTGGCTAAAATCCTATTTTCAAGCGGAAAGAGGGGCCTCCGGTGCCCAAATTTTGTTTAGAATACATCCACAGCTTCCAAATATGCAAGTTTTAAGAAAATCCGAGACAAAAAAATTTGGCCAAAAATGACAAAATCGGTAAGGGGGGTGCGGAGGAAAAATCGCGATTTTGACGAAAAAATTTTGTCTCTGCAAATTCGTTCAAACTTTGATATTTTATCTCTCAACCTATGCTGCGTGCGTATTTCGAATTAGAACTCCTTCAAACTGGCTTCAACGGTGTCGAAAGACCCCAGGACGCAGAAAGCCGGTTTTCTGCCAAATTAGGTTTTTGGCTAAAATCCTATTTTCAAGCGGAAAGAGGGGCCTCCGGTGCCCAAATTTTGTTTAGAATACATCCACAGCTTCCAAATATGCAAGTTTCAAGAAAATCCGAGACAAAAAAAATTGGCCAAAAATGACAAAATCGGTAAGGGGGGTGCGGAGGAAAAATCGCGATTTTGACGAAAAAATTTTGTCTCTGCAAATTCGTTCAAACTTTGATATTTTATCTCTCAACCTATGCTGCGTGCGTATTTCGAATTAGAACTCCTTCAAACTGGCTTCAACGGTGTCGAAAGACCCCAGGACGCAGAAAGCCGGTTTTCTGCCAAATTAGATTTTTGGCTAAAATCCTATTTTCAAGCGGAAAGAGGGGCCTCCGGTGCCCAAATTTTGTTTAGAATACATCCACAGCTTCCAAATATGCAAGTTTCAAGAAAATCCGAGACAAAAAAAAATTGGCCAAAAATGACAAAATCGGTAAGGGGGGTGCGGAGGAAAAATCGCGATTTTGACGAAAAAATTTGTCTCTGCAAATTCGTTCAAACTTTGATATTTTATCTCTCAACCTATGCTACGTGCGTATTTCGAATTAGAACTCCTTCAAACTGGCTTCAACGGTGTCGAAAGACCCCAGGACGCAGAAAGCCGGTTTTCTGCCAAATTAGGTTTTTGGCTAAAATCCTATTTTCAAGCGGAAAGAGGGGCCTCCGGTGCCCAAATTTTGTTTAGAATACATCCACAGCTTCCAAATATGCAAGTTTCAAGAAAATCCGAGACAAAAAAAAATTGGCCAAAAATGACAAAATCGGTAAGGGGGGTGCGGAGGAAAAATCGCGATTTTGACGAAAAAATTTTGTCTCTGCAAATTCGTTCAAACTTTGATATTTTATCTCTCAACCTATGCTGCGTGTGTATTTCGAATTAGAACTCCTTCAAACTGGCTTCAACGGTGTCGAAAGACCCCAGGACGCAGAAAGCCGGTTTTCTGCCAAATTAGGTTTTTGGCTAAAATCCTATTTTCAAGCGGAAAGAGGGGCCTCCGGTGCCCAAATTTTGTTTAGAATACATCCACAGCTTCCAAATATGCAAGTTTTAAGAAAATCCGAGACAAAAAAATTTGGCCAAAAATGACAAAATCGGTAAGGGGGGTGCGGAGGAAAAATCGCGATTTTGACGAAAAAATTTTGTCTCTGCAAATTCGTTCAAACTTTGATATTTTATCTCTCAACCTATGCTGCGTGCGTATTTCGAATTAGAACTCCTTCAAACTGGCTTCAACGGTGTCGAAAGACCCCAGGACGCAGAAAGCCGGTTTTCTGCCAAATTAGGTTTTTGGCTAAAATCCTATTTTCAAGCGGAAAGAGGGGCCTCCGGTGCCCAAATTTTGTTTAGAATACATCCACAGCTTCCAAATATGCAAGTTTCAAGAAAATCCGAGACAAAAAAAATTTGGCCAAAAATGACAAAATCGGTAAGGGGGGTGCGGAGGAAAAATCGCGATTTTGACGAAAAAATTTTGTCTCTGCAAATTCGTTCAAACTTTGATATTTTATCTCTCAACCTATGCTGCGTGCGTATTTCGAATTAGAACTCCTTCAAACTGGCTTCAACGGTGTCGAAAGACCTCAGGACGCAGAAAGCCGGTTTTCTGCCAAATTAGGTTTTTGGCTAAAATCCTATTTTCAAGCGGAAAGAGGGGCCTCCGGTGCCCAAATTTTGTTTAGAATACATCCACAGCTTCCAAATATGCAAGTTTCAAGAAAATCCGAGACAAAAAAAATTTGGCCAAAAATGACAAAATCGGTAAGGGGGTGCGGAGGAAAAATCGCGATTTTGACGAAAAAATTTTGTCTCTGCAAATTCGTTCAAACTTTGATATTTTATCTCTCAACCTATGCTGCGTGCGTATTTCGAATTAGAACTCCTTCAAACTGGCTTCAACGGTGTCGAAAGACCCCAGGACGCAGAAAGCCGGTTTTCTGCCAAATTAGGTTTTTGGCTAAAATCCTATTTTCAAGCGGAAAGAGGGGCCTCCGGTGCCCAAATTTTGTTTAGAATACATCCACAGCTTCCAAATATGCAAGTTTTAAGAAAATCCGAGACAAAAAAAAATGGCCAAAAATGACAAAATCGGTAAGGGGGGTGCGGAGGAAAAATCGCGATTTTGACGAAAAAATTTTGTCTCTGCAAATTCGTTCAAACTTTGATATTTTATCTCTCAACCTATGCTGCGTGCGTATTTCGAATTAGAACTCCTTCAAACTGGCTTCAACGGTGTCGAAAGACCCCAGGACGCAGAAAGCCGGTTTTCTGCCAAATTAGGTTTTTGGCTAAAATCCTATTTTCAAGCGGAAAGAGGGGCCTCCGGTGCCCAAATTTTGTTTAGAATACATCCACAGCTTCCAAATATGCAAGTTTCAAGAAAATCCGAGACAAAAAAAAATTGGCCAAAAATGACAAAATCGGTAAGGGGGGTGCGGAGGAAAAATCGCGATTTTGACGAAAAAAAATTGTCTCTGCAAATTCGTTCAAACTTTGATATTTTATCTCTCAACCTATGCTGCGTGCGTATTTCGAATTAGAACTCCTTCAAACTGGCTTCAACGGTGTCGAAAGACCCCAGGACGCAGAAAGCCGGTTTTCTGCCAAATTAGGTTTTTGGCTAAAATCCTATTTTCAAGCGGAAAGAGGGGCCTCCGGTGCCCAAATTTTGTTTAGAATACATCCACAGCTTCCAAATATGCAAGTTTCAAGAAAATCCGAGACAAAAAAAATTTGGCCAAAAATGACAAAATCGGTAAGGGGGGTGCGGAGGAAAAATCGCGATTTTGACGAAAAAATTTTGTCTCTGCAAATTCGTTCAAACTTTGATATTTTATCTCTCAACCTATGCTGCGTGCGTATTTCGAATTAGAACTCCTTCAAACTGGCTTCAACGGTGTCGAAAGACCCCAGGACGCAGAAAGCCGGTTTTCTGCCAAATTAGGTTTTTGGCTAAAATCCTATTTTCAAGCGGAAAGAGGGGCCTCCGGTGCCCAAATTTTGTTTAGAATACATCCACAGCTTCCAAATATGCAAGTTTTAAGAAAATCCGAGACAAAAAAATTTGGCCAAAAATGACAAAATCGGTAAGGGGGGTGCGGAGGAAAAATCGCGATTTTGACGAAAAAATTTTGTCTCTGCAAATTCGTTCAAACTTTGATATTTTATCTCTCAACCTATGCTGTGTGCGTATTTCGAATTAGAACTCCTTCAAACTGGCTTCAACGGTGTCGAAAGACCCCAGGACGCAGAAAGCCGGTTTTCTGCCAAATTAGGTTTTTGGCTAAAATCCTATTTTCAAGCGGAAAGAGGGGCCTCCGGTGCCCAAATTTTGTTTAGAATACATCCACAGCTTCCAAATATGCAAGTTTCAAGAAAATCCGAGACAAAAAAAAATTTGGCCAAAAATGACAAAATCGGTAAGGGGGGTGCGGAGGAAAAATCGCGATTTTGACGAAAAAATTTTGTCTCTGCAAATTCGTTCAAACTTTGATATTTTATCTCTCAACCTATGCTGCGTGCGTATTTCGAATTAGAACTCCTTCAAACTGGCTTCAACCCCCAGGACGCAGAAAGCCGGTTTTCTGCCAAATTAGGTTTTTGGCTAAAATCCTATTTTCAAGCAGAAAGAGGGGCCTCCGGTGCCCAAATTTTGTTTAGAATACATCCACAGCTTCCAAATATGCAAGTTTTAAGAAAATCCGAGACAAAAAAATTTGGCCAAAAATGACAAAATCGGTAAGGGGGTGCGGAGGAAAAATCGTAATTTTGACCAAAAAATTTTGTCTCTGCAAATTCGTTCAAACTTTGATATTTTATCTCTCAACCTATGCTGCGTGCGTATTTCGAATTAGAACTCCTTCAAACTGGCTTCAACGGTGTCGAAAGACCCCAGGACGCAGAAAGCCGGTTTTCTGCCAAATTAGGTTTTTGGCTAAAATCCTATTTTCAAGCGGAAAGAGGGGCCTCCGGTGCCCAAATTTTGTTTAGAATACATCCACAGCTTCCAAATATGCAAGTTTCAAGAAAATCCGAGACAAAAAAAAATTGGCCAAAAATGACAAAATCGGTAAGGGGGGTGCGGAGGAAAAATCGCGATTTTGACGAAAAAAATTTGTCTCTGCAAATTCGTTCAAACTTTGATATTTTATCTCTCAACCTATGCTGCGTGCGTATTTCGAATTAGAACTCCTTCAAACTGGCTTCAACGGTGTCGAAAGACCCCAGGACGCAGAAAGCCGGTTTTCTGCCAAATTAGGTTTTTGGCTAAAATCCTATTTTCAAGCGGAAAGAGGGGCCTCCGGTGCCCAAATTTTGTTTAGAATACATCCACAGCTTCCAAATATGCAAGTTTTAAGAAAATCCGAGACAAAAAAATTTGGCCAAAAATGACAAAATCGGTAAGGGGGGTGCGGAGGAAAAATCGCGATTTTGACGAAAAAATTTTGTCTCTGCAAATTCGTTCAAACTTTGATATTTTATCTCTCAACCTATGCTGCGTGCGTATTTCGAATTAGAACTCCTTCAAACTGGCTTCAACGGTGTCGAAAGACCCCAGGACGCAGAAAGCCGGTTTTCTGCCAAATTAGGTTTTTGGCTAAAATCCTATTTTCAAGCGGAAAGAGGGGCCTCCGGTGCCCAAATTTTGTTTAGAATACATCCACAGCTTCCAAATATGCAAGTTTCAAGAAAATCCGAGACAAAAAAAAAAAATTGGCCAAAAATGACAAAATCGGTAAGGGGGGTGCGGAGGAAAAATCGCGATTTTGACGAAAAAAATTTGTCTCTGCAAATTCGTTCAAACTTTGATATTTTATCTCTCAACCTATGCTGCGTGCGTATTTCGAATTAGAACTCCTTCAAACTGGCTTCAACGGTGTCGAAAGACCCCAGGACGCAGAAAGCCGGTTTTCTGCCAAATTAGGTTTTTGGCTAAAATCCTATTTTCAAGCGGAAAGAGGGGCCTCCGGTGCCCAAATTTTGTTTAGAATACATCCACAGCTTCCAAATATGCAAGTTTCAAGAAAATCCGAGACAAAAAAAATTTGGCCAAAAATGACAAAATCGGTAAGGGGGGTGCGGAGGAAAAATCGCGATTTTGACGAAAAAATTTTGTCTCTGCAAATTCGTTCAAACTTTGATATTTTATCTCTCAACCTATGCTGCGTGCGTATTTCGAATTAGAACTCCTTCAAACTGGCTTCAACGGTGTCGAAAGACCCCAGGACGCAGAAAGCCGGTTTTCTGCCAAATTAGGTTTTTGGCTAAAATCCTATTTTCAAGCGGAAAGAGGGGCCTCCGGTGCCCAAATTTTGTTTAGAATACATCCACAGCTTCCAAATATGCAAGTTTTAAGAAAATCCGAGACAAAAAAATTTGGCCAAAAATGACAAAATCGGTAAGGGGGGTGCGGAGGAAAAATCGCGATTTTGACGAAAAAATTTTGTCTCTGCAAATTCGTTCAAACTTTGATATTTTATCTCTCAACCTATGCTGCGTGCGTATTTCGAATTAGAACTCCTTCAAACTGGCTTCAACGGTGTCGAAAGACCCCAGGACGCAGAAAGCCGGTTTTCTGCCAAATTAGGTTTTTGGCTAAAATCCTATTTTCAAGCGGAAAGAGGGGCCTCCGGTGCCCAAATTTTGTTTAGAATACATCCACAGCTTCCAAATATGCAAGTTTCAAGAAAATCCGAGACAAAAAAAAAATTGGCCAAAAATGACAAAATCGGTAAGGGGGGTGCGGAGGAAAAATCGCGATTTTGACGAAAAAAATTTATCTCTGCAAATTCGTTCAAACTTTGATATTTTATCTCTCAACCTATGCTGCGTGTGTATTTCGAATTAGAACTCCTTCAAACTGGCTTCAACGGTGTCGAAAGACCCCAGGACGCAGAAAGCCGGTTTTCTGCCAAATTAGGTTTTTGGCTAAAATCCTATTTTCAAGCGGAAAGAGGGGCCTCCGGTGCCCAAATTTTGTTTAGAATACATCCACAGCTTCCAAATATGCAAGTTTCAAGAAAATCCGAGACAAAAAAAATTTGGCCAAAAATGACAAAATCGGTAAGGGGGGTGCGGAGGAAAAATCGCGATTTTGACGAAAAAATTTTGTCTCTGCAAATTCGTTCAAACTTTGATATTTTATCTCTCAACCTATGCTGCGTGCGTATTTCGAATTAGAACTCCTTCAAACTGGCTTCAACGGTGTCGAAAGACCCCAGGACGCAGAAAGCCGGTTTTCTGCCAAATTAGGTTTTTGGCTAAAATCCTATTTTCAAGCGGAAAGAGGGGCCTCCGGTGCCCAAATTTTGTTTAGAATACATCCACAGCTTCCAAATATGCAAGTTTCAAGAAAATCCGAGACAAAAAAATTGGCCAAAAATGACAAAATCGGTAAGGGGGGTGCGGAGGAAAAATCGCGATTTTGACGAAAAAATTTTGTCTCTGCAAATTCGTTCAAACTTTGATATTTTATCTCTCAACCTATGCTGCGTGCGTATTTCGAATTAGAACTCCTTCAAACTGGCTTCAACGGTGTCGAAAGACCCCAGGACGCAGAAAGCCGGTTTTCTGCCAAATTAGGTTTTTGGCTAAAATCCTATTTTCAAGCGGAAAGAGGGGCCTCCGGTGCCCAAATTTTGTTTAGAATACATCCACAGCTTCCAAATATGCAAGTTTCAAGAAAATCCGAGACAAAAAAAATTTGGCCAAAAATGACAAAATCGGTAAGGGGGGTGCGGAGGAAAAATCGCGATTTTGACGAAAAAATTTTGTCTCTGCAAATTCGTTCAAACTTTGATATTTTATCTCTCAACCTATGCTGCGTGCGTATTTCGAATTAGAACTCCTTCAAACTGGCTTCAACGGTGTCGAAAGACCCCAGCACGCAGAAAGCCGGTTTTCTGCCAAATTAGGTTTTTGGCTAAAATCCTATTTTCAAGCGGAAAGAGGGGCCTTCGGTGCCCAAATTTTGTTTAGAATACATCCACAGCTTCCAAATATGCAAATTTTAAGAAAATCCGAGACAAAAAAATTTGGCCAAAAATGACAAAATCGGTAAAGGGGGTGCGGAGGAAAAATCGCGATTTTGACGAAAAAATTTTGTCTCTGCAAATTCGTTCAAACTTTGATATTTTATCTCTCAACCTATGCTGCGTGCGTATTTCGAATTAGAACTCCTTCAAACTGGCTTCAACGGTGTCGAAAGACCCCAGGACGCAGAAAGCCGGTTTTCTGCCAAATTAGGTTTTTGGCTAAAATCCTATTTTCAAGCGGAAAGAGGGGCCTCCGGTGCCCAAATTTTGTTTAGAATACATCCACAGCTTCCAAATATGCAAGTTTCAAGAAAATCCGAGACAAAAAAAAATTGGCCAAAAATGACAAAATCGGTAAGGGGGGTGCGGAGGAAAAATCGCGATTTTGACGAAAAAAATTTGTCTCTGCAAATTCGTTCAAACTTTGATATTTTATCTCTCAACCTATGCTGCGTGCGTATTTCGAATTAGAACTCCTTCAAACTGGCTTCAACGGTGTCGAAAGACCCCAGGACGCAGAAAGCCGGTTTTCTGCCAAATTAGGTTTTTGGCTAAAATCCTATTTTCAAGCGGAAAGAGGGGCCTCCGGTGCCCAAATTTTGTTTAGAATACATCCACAGCTTCCAAATATGCAAGTTTCAAGAAAATCCGAGACAAAAAAAATTTGGCCAAAAATGACAAAATCGGTAAGGGGGGTGCGGAGGAAAAATCGCGATTTTGACGAAAAAATTTTGTCTCTGCAAATTCGTTCAAACTTTGATATTTTATCTCTCAACCTATGCTGCGTGCGTATTTCGAATTAGAACTCCTTCAAACTGGCTTCAACGGTGTCGAAAGACCCCAGGACGCAGAAAGCCGGTTTTCTGCCAAATTAGGTTTTTGGCTAAAATCCTATTTTCAAGCGGAAAGAGGGGCCTCCGGTGCCCAAATTTTGTTTAGAATACATCCACAGCTTCCAAATATGCAAGTTTCAAGAAAATCCGAGACAAAAAAAAAAATTGGCCAAAAATGACAAAATCGGTAAGGGGGTGCGGAGGAAAAATCGCGATTTTGACGAAAAAAATTTGTCTCTGCAAATTCGTTCAAACTTTGATATTTTATCTCTCAACCTATGCTGCGTGCGTATTTCGAATTAGAACTCCTTCAAACTGGCTTCAACGGTGTCGAAAGACCCCAGGACGCAGAAAGCCGGTTTTCTGCCAAATTAGGTTTTTGGCTAAAATCCTATTTTCAAGCGGAAAGAGGGGCCTCCGGTGCCCAAATTTTGTTTAGAATACATCCACAGCTTCCAAATATGCAAGTTTCAAGAAAATCCGAGACAAAAAAAATTTGGCCAAAAATGACAAAATCGGTAAGGGGGTGCGGAGGAAAAATCGCGATTTTGACGAAAAAATTTTGTCTCTGCAAATTCGTTCAAACTTTGATATTTTATCTCTCAACCTATGCTGCGTGCGTATTTCGAATTAGAACTCCTTCAAACTGGCTTCAACGGTGTCGAAAGACCCCAGGACGCAGAAAGCCGGTTTTCTGCCAAATTAGGTTTTTGGCTAAAATCCTATTTTCAAGCGGAAAGAGGGGCCTCCGGTGCCCAAATTTTGTTTAGAATACATCCACAGCTTCCAAATATGCAAGTTTTAAGAAAATCCGAGACAAAAAAAATGGCCAAAAATGACAAAATCGGTAAGGGGGGTGCGGAGGAAAAATCGCGATTTTGACGAAAAAATTTTGTCTCTGCAAATTCGTTCAAACTTTGATATTTTATCTCTCAACCTATGCTGCGTGCGTATTTCGAATTAGAACTCCTTCAAACTGGCTTCAACGGTGTCGAAAGACCCCAGGACGCAGAAAGCCGGTTTTCTGCCAAATTAGGTTTTTGGCTAAAATCCTATTTTCAAGCGGAAAGAGGGGCCTCCGGTGCCCAAATTTTGTTTAGAATACATCCACAGCTTCCAAATATGCAAGTTTCAAGAAAATCCGAGACAAAAAAAAATTGGCCAAAAATGACAAAATCGGTAAGGGGGGTGCGGAGGAAAAATCGCGATTTTGACGAAAAAATTTTGTCTCTGCAAATTCGTTCAAACTTTGATATTTTATCTCTCAACCTATGCTGCGTGCGTATTTCGAATTAGAACTCCTTCAAACTGGCTTCAACGGTGTCGAAAGACCCCAGGACGCAGAAAGCCGGTTTTCTGCCAAATTAGGTTTTTGGCTAAAATCCTATTTTCAAGCGGAAAGAGGGGCCTCCGGTGCCCAAATTTTGTTTAGAATACATCCACAGCTTCCAAATATGCAAGTTTCAAGAAAATCCGAGACAAAAAAAATTTGGCCAAAAATGACAAAATCGGTAAGGGGGGTGCGGAGGAAAAATCGCGATTTTGACGAAAAAATTTTGTCTCTGCAAATTCGTTCAAACTTTGATATTTTATCTCTCAACCTATGCTGCGTGCGTATTTCGAATTAGAACTCCTTCAAACTGGCTTCAACGGTGTCGAAAGACCCCAGGACGCAGAAAGCCGGTTTTCTGCCAAATTAGGTTTTTGGCTAAAATCCTATTTTCAAGCGGAAAGAGGGGCCTCCGGTGCCCAAATTTTGTTTAGAATACATCCACAGCTTCCAAATATGCAAGTTTTAAGAAAATCCGAGACAAAAAAATTTGGCCAAAAATGACAAAATCGGTAAGGGGGGTGCGGAGGAAAAATCGCGATTTTGACGAAAAAATTTTGTCTCTGCAAATTCGTTCAAACTTTGATATTTTATCTCTCAACCTATGCTGCGTGCGTATTTCGAATTAGAACTCCTTCAAACTGGCTTCAACGGTGTCGAAAGACCCCAGGACGCAGAAAGCCGGTTTTCTGCCAAATTAGGTTTTTGGCTAAAATCCTATTTTCAAGCGGAAAGAGGGGCCTCCGGTGCCCAAATTTTGTTTAGAATACATCCACAGCTTCCAAATATGCAAGTTTCAAGAAAATCCGAGACAAAAAAAAAATTGGCCAAAAATGACAAAATCGGTAAGGGGGGTGCGGAGGAAAAATCGCGATTTTGACGAAAAAAAATTGTCTCTGCAAATTCGTTCAAACTTTGATATTTTATCTCTCAACCTATGCTGCGTGCGTATTTCGAATTAGAACTCCTTCAAACTGGCTTCAACGGTGTCGAAAGACCCCAGGACGCAGAAAGCCGGTTTTCTGCCAAATTAGGTTTTTGGCTAAAATCCTATTTTCAAGCGGAAAGAGGGGCCTCCGGTGCCCAAATTTTGTTTAGAATACATCCACAGCTTCCAAATATGCAAGTTTCAAGAAAATCCGAGACAAAAAAATTTGGCCAAAAATGACAAAATCGGTAAGGGGGGTGCGGAGGAAAAATCGCGATTTTGACGAAAAAATTTTGTCTCTGCAAATTCGTTCAAACTTTGATATTTTATCTCTCAACCTATGCTGCGTGCGTATTTCGAATTAGAACTCCTTCAAACTGGCTTCAACGGTGTCGAAAGACCCCAGGACGCAGAAAGCCGGTTTTCTGCCAAATTAGGTTTTTGGCTAAAATCCTATTTTCAAGCGGAAAGAGGGGCCTCCGGTGCCCAAATTTTGTTTAGAATACATCCACAGCTTCCAAATATGCAAGTTTTAAGAAAATCCGAGACAAAAAAATTTGGCCAAAAATGACAAAATCGGTAAGGGGGTGCGGAGGAAAAATCGCGATTTTGACGAAAAAATTTTATCTCTGCAAATTCGTTCAAACTTTGATATTTTATCTCTCAACCTATGCTGCGTGCGTATTTCGAATTAGAACTCCTTCAAACTGGCTTCAACGGTGTCGAAAGACCCCAGGACGCAGAAAGCCGGTTTTCTGCCAAATTAGGTTTTTGGCTAAAATCCTATTTTCAAGCGGAAAGAGGGGCCTCCGGTGCCCTAATTTTGTTTAGAATACATCCACAGCTTCCAAATATGCAAGTTTCAAGAAAATCCGAGACAAAAAAAAATTGGCCAAAAATGACAAAATCGGTAAGGGGGGTGCGGAGGAAAAATCGCGATTTTGACGAAAAAAATTTGTCTCTGCAAATTCGTTCAAACTTTGATATTTTATCTCTCAACCTATGCTGCGTACGTATTTCGAATTAGAACTCCTTCAAACTGGCTTCAACGGTGTCGAAAGACCCCAGGACGCAGAAAGCCGGTTTTCTGCCAAATTAGGTTTTTGGCTAAAATCCTATTTTCAAGCGGAAAGAGGGGCCTCCGGTGCCCAAATTTTGTTTAGAATACATCCACAGCTTCCAAATATGCAAGTTTCAAGAAAATCCGAGACAAAAAAAAAATTGGCCAAAAATGACAAAATCGGTAAGGGGGTTGCGGAGGAAAAATCGCGATTTTGACGAAAAAAAATTGTCTCTGCAAATTCGTTCAAACTTTGATATTTTATCTCTCAACCTATGCTGCGTGCGTATTTCGAATTAGAACTCCTTCAAACTGGCTTCAACGGTGTCGAAAGACCCCAGGACGCAGAAAGCCGGTTTTCTGCCAAATTAGGTTTTTGGCTAAAATCCTATTTTCAAGCGGAAAGAGGGGCCTCCGGTGCCCAAATTTTGTTTAGAATACATCCACAGCTTCCAAATATGCAAGTTTCAAGAAAATCCGAGACAAAAAAATTTGGCCAAAAATGACAAAATCGGTAAGGGGGGTGCGGAGGAAAAATCGCGATTTTGACGAAAAAATTTTGTCTCTGCAAATTCGTTCAAACTTTGATATTTTATCTCTCAACCTATGCTGCGTGCGTATTTCGAATTAGAACTCCTTCAAACTGGCTTCAACGGTGTCGAAAGACCCCAGGACGCAGAAAGCCGGTTTTCTGCCAAATTAGGTTTTTGGCTAAAATCCTATTTTCAAGCGGAAAGAGGGGCCTCCGGTGCCCAAATTTTGTTTAGAATACATCCACAGCTTCCAAATATGCAAGTTTTAAGAAAATCCGAGACAAAAAAATTTGGCCAAAAATGACAAAATCGGTAAGGGGGGTGCGGAGGAAAAATCGCGATTTTGACGAAAAAATTTTATCTCTGCAAATTCGTTCAAACTTTGATATTTTATCTCTCAACCTATGCTGCGTGCGTATTTCGAATTAGAACTCCTTCAAACTGGCTTCAACGGTGTCGAAAGACCCCAGGACGCAGAAAGCCGGTTTTCTGCCAAATTAGGTTTTTGGCTAAAATCCTATTTTCAAGCGGAAAGAGGGGCCTCCGGTGCCCAAATTTTGTTTAGAATACATCCACAGCTTCCAAATATGCAAGTTTCAAGAAAATCCGAGACAAAAAAAAATTGGCCAAAAATGACAAAATCGGTAAGGGGGGTGCGGAGGAAAAATCGCGATTTTGACGAAAAAAATTTGTCTCTGCAAATTCGTTCAAACTTTGATATTTTATCTCTCAACCTATGCTGCGTACGTATTTCGAATTAGAACTCCTTCAAACTGGCTTCAACGGTGTCGAAAGACCCCAGGACGCAGAAAGCCGGTTTTCTGCCAAATTAGGTTTTTGGCTAAAATCCTATTTTCAAGCGGAAAGAGGGGCCTACGGTGCCCAAATTTTGTTTAGAATACATCCACAGCTTCCAAATATGCAAGTTTCAAGAAAATCCGAGACAAAAAAAATTTGGCCAAAAATGACAAAATCGGTAAGGGGGGTGCGGAGGAAAAATCGCGATTTTGACGAAAAAATTTTGTCTCTGCAAATTCGTTCAAACTTTGATATTTTATCTCTCAACCTATGCTGCGTGCGTATTTCGAATTAGAACTCCTTCAAACTGGCTTCAACGGTGTCGAAAGACCCCAGGACGCAGAAAGCCGGTTTTCTGCCAAATTAGGTTTTTGGCTAAAATCCTATTTTCAAGCGGAAAGAGGGGCCTCCGGTGCCCAAATTTTGTTTAGAATACATCCACAGCTTCCAAATATTCAAGTTTTAAGAAAATCCGAGACAAAAAAATTTGGCCAAAAATGACAAAATCGGTAAGGGGGGTGCGGAGGAAAAATCGCGATTTTGACGAAAAAATTTTGTCTCTGCAAATTCGTTCAAACTTTGATATTTTATCTCTCAACCTATGCTGCGTGCGTATTTCGAATTAGAACTCCTTCAAACTGGCTTCAACGGTGTCGAAAGACCCCAGGACGCAGAAAGCCGGTTTTCTGCCAAATTAGGTTTTTGGCTAAAATCCTATTTTCAGGCGGAAAGAGGGGCCTCCGGTGCCCAAATTTTGTTTAGAATACATCCACAGCTTCCAAATATGCAAGTTTCAAGAAAATCCGAGACAAAAAAAAAATTGGCCAAAAATGACAAAATCGGTAAGGGGGGAGCGGAGGAAAAATCGCGATTTTGACGAAAAAAATTTGTCTCTGCAAATTCGTTCAAACTTTGATATTTTATCTCTCAACCTATGCTGCGTGCGTATTTCGAATTAGAACTCCTTCAAACTGGCTTCAACGGTGTCGAAAGACCCCAGGACGCAGAAAGCCGGTTTTCTGCCAAATTAGGTTTTTGGCTAAAATCCTATTTTCAAGCGGAAAGAGGGGCCTCCGGTGCCCAAATTTTGTTTAGAATACATCCACAGCTTCCAAATATGCAAGTTTCAAGAAAATCCGAGACAAAAAAAAATTTGGCCAAAAATGACAAAATCGGTAAGGGGGGTGCGGAGGAAAAATCGCGATTTTGACGAAAAAATTTTGTCTCTGCAAATTCGTTCAAACTTTGATATTTTATCTCTCAACCTATGCTGCGTGCGTATTTCGAATTAGAACTCCTTCAAACTGGCTTCAACGGTGTCGAAAGACCCCAGGACGCAGAAAGCCGGTTTTCTGCCAAATTAGGTTTTTGGTTAAAATCCTATTTTCAAGCGGAAAGAGGGGCCTCCGGTGCCCAAATTTTGTTTAGAATACATCCACAGCTTCCAAATATGCAAGTTTCAAGAAAATCCGAGACAAAAAAAATTTGGCCAAAAATGACAAAATCGGTAAGAGGGGTGCGGAGGAAAAATCGCGATTTTGACGAAAAAAATTTGTCTCTGCAAATTCGTTCAAACTTTGATATTTTATCTCTCAACCTATGCTGCGTGCGTATTTCGAATTAGAACTCCTTCAAACTGGCTTCAACGGTGTCGAAAGACCCCAGGACGCAGAAAGCCGGTTTTCTGCCAAATTAGGTTTTTGGCTAAAATCCTATTTTCAAGCGGAAAGATGGGCCTCCGGTGCCCAAATTTTGTTTAGAATACATCCACAGCTTCCAAATATGCAAGTTTCAAGAAAATCCGAGACAAAAAAAATTTGGCCAAAAATGACAAAATCGGTAAGGGGGGTGCGGAGGAAAAATCGCGATTTTGACGAAAAAATTTTGTCTCTGCAAATTCGTTCAAACTTTGATATTTTATCTCTCAACCTATGCTGCGTGCGTATTTCGAATTAGAACTCCTTCAAACTGGCTTCAACGGTGTCGAAAGACCCCAGGACGCAGAAAGCCGGTTTTCTGCCAAATTAGGTTTTTGGCTAAAATCCTATTTTCAAGCGGAAAGAGGGGCCTCCGGTGCCCAAATTTTGTTTAGAATACATCCACAGCTTCCAAATATGCAAGTTTTAAGAAAATCCGAGACAAAAAAATTTGGCCAAAAATGACAAAATCGGTAAGGGGGGTGCGGTGGAAAAATCGCGATTTTGACGAAAAAATTTTGTCTCTGCAAATTCGTTCAAACTTTGATATTTTATCTCTCAACCTATGCTGCGTGCGTATTTCGAATTAGAACTCCTTCAAACTGGCTTCAACGGTGTCGAAAGACCCCAGGACGCAGAAAGCCGGTTTTCTGCCAAATTAGGTTTTTGGCTAAAATCCTATTTTCAAGCGGAAAGAGGGGCCTCCGGTGCCCAAATTTTGTTTAGAATACATCCACAGCTTCCAAATATGCAAGTTTCAAGAAAATCCGAGACAAAAAAAAATGGCCAAAAATGACAAAATCGGTAAGGGGGGTGCGGAGGAAAAATCGCGATTTTGACGAAAAAAATTTGTCTCTGCAAATTCGTTCAAACTTTGATATTTTATCTCTCAACCTATGCTGCGTGCGTATTTCGAATTAGAACTCCTTCAAACTGGCTTCAACGGTGTCGAAAGACCCCAGGACGCAGAAAGCCGGTTTTCTGCCAAATTAGGTTTTTGGCTAAAATCCTATTTTCAAGCGGAAAGAGGGGCCTCCGGTGCCCAAATTTTGTTTAGAATACATCCACAGCTTCCAAATATGCAAGTTTCAAGAAAATCCGAGACAAAAAAAATTTGGCCAAAAATGACAAAATCGGTAAGGGGGGTGCGGAGGAAAAATCGCGATTTTGACGAAAAAATTTTGTCTCTGCAAATTCGTTCAAACTTTGATATTTTATCTCTCAACCTATGCTGCGTGCGTATTTCGAATTAGAACTCCTTCAAACTGGCTTCAACGGTGTCGAAAGACCCCAGGACGCAGAAAGCCGGTTTTCTGCCAAATTAGGTTTTTGGCTAAAATCCTATTTTCAAGCGGAAAGAGGGGCCTCCGGTGCCCAAATTTTGTTTAGAATACATCCACAGCTTCCAAATATGCAAGTTTTAAGAAAATCCGAGACAAAAAAAATTGGCCAAAAATGACAAAATCGGTAAGGGGGGTGCGGAGGAAAAATCGCGATTTTGACGAAAAAATTTTGTCTCTGCAAATTCGTTCAAACTTTGATATTTTATCTCTCAACCTATGCTGCGTGCGTATTTCGAATTAGAACTCCTTCAAACTGGCTTCAACGGTGTCGAAAGACCCCAGGACGCAGAAAGCCGGTTTTCTGCCAAATTAGGTTTTTGGCTAAAATCCTATTTTCAAGCGGAAAGAGGGGCCTCCGGTGCCCAAATTTTGTTTAGAATACATCCACAGCTTCCAAATATGCAAGTTTCAAGAAAATCCGAGACAAAAAAAATTTGGCCAAAAATGACAAAATCGGTAAGGGGGGTGCGGAGGAAAAATCGCGATTTTGACGAAAAAAATTTGTCTCTGCAAATTCGTTCAAACTTTGATATTTTATCTCTCAACCTATGCTGCGTGCGTATTTCGAATTAGAACTCCTTCAAACTGGCTTCAACGGTGTCGAAAGACCCCAGGACGCAGAAAGCCGGTTTTCTGCCAAATTAGGTTTTTGGCTAAAATCCTATTTTCAAGCGGAAAGAGGGGCCTCCGGTGCCCAAATTTTGTTTAGAATACATCCACAGCTTCCAAATATGCAAGTTTCAAGAAAATCCGAGACAAAAAAAAAATTGGCCAAAAATGACAAAATCGGTAAGGGGGGAGCGGAGGAAAAATCGCGATTTTGACGAAAAAAATTTGTCTCTGCAAATTCGTTCAAACTTTGATATTTTATCTCTCAACCTATGCTGCGTGCGTATTTCGAATTAGAACTCCTTCAAACTGGCTTCAACGGTGTCGAAAGACCCCAGGACGCAGAAAGCCGGTTTTCTGCCAAATTAGGTTTTTGGCTAAAATCCTATTTTCAAGCGGAAAGAGGGGCCTCCGGTGCCCAAATTTTGTTTAGAATACATCCACAGCTTCCAAATATGCAAGTTTCAAGAAAATCCGAGACAAAAAAAATTTGGCCAAAAATGACAAAATCGGTAAGGGGGGTGCGGAGGAAAAATCGCGATTTTGACGAAAAAATTTTGTCTCTGCAAATTCGTTCAAACTTTGATATTTTATCTCTCAACCTATGCTGCGTGCGTATTTCGAATTAGAACTCCTTCAAACTGGCTTCAACGGTGTCGAAAGACCCCAGGACGCAGAAAGCCGGTTTTCTGCCAAATTAGGTTTTTGGCTAAAATCCTATTTTCAAGCGGAAAGAGGGGCCTCCGGTGCCCAAATTTTGTTTAGAATACATCCACAGCTTCCAAATATGCAAATTTTAAGAAAATCCGAGACAAAAAAATTTGGCCAAAAATGACAAAATCGGTAAGGGGGGTGCGGAGGAAAAATCGCGATTTTGACGAAAAAATTTTGTCTCTGCAAATTCGTTCAAACTTTGATATTTTATCTCTCAACCTATGCTGCGTGCGTATTTCGAATTAGAACTCCTTCAAACTGGCTTCAACGGTGTCGAAAGACCCCAGGACGCAGAAAGCCGGTTTTCTGCCAAATTAGGTTTTGGGCTAAAATCCTATTTTCAAGCGGAAAGAGGGGCCTCCGGTGCCCAAATTTTGTTTAGAATACATCCACAGCTTCCAAATATGCAAGTTTCAAGAAAATCCGAGACAAAAAAAATTTGGCCAAAAATGACAAAATCGGTAAGGGGGGTGCGGAGGAAAAATCGCGATTTTGACGAAAAAATTTTGTCTCTGCAAATTCGTTCAAACTTTGATATTTTATCTCTCAACCTATGCTGCGTGCGTATTTCGAATTAGAACTCCTTCAAACTGGCTTCAACGGTGTCGAAAGACCCCAGGACGCAGAAAGCCGGTTTTCTGCCAAATTAGGTTTTTGGCTAAAATCCTATTTTCAAGCGGAAAGAGGGGCCTCCGGTGCCCAAATTTTGTTTAGAATACATCCACAGCTTCCAAATATGCAAGTTTCAAGAAAATCCGAGACAAAAAAATTTGGCCAAAAATGACAAAATCGGTAAGGGGGGTGCGGAGGAAAAATCGCGATTTTGACGAAAAAAAATTGTCTCTGCAAATTCGTTCAAACTTTGATATTTTATCTCTCAACCTATGCTGCGTGCGTATTTCGAATTAGAACTCCTTCAAACTGGCTTCAACGGTGTCGAAAGACCCCAGGACGCAGAAAGCCGGTTTTCTGCCAAATTAGGTTTTTGGCTAAAATCCTATTTTCAAGCGGAAAGAGGGGCCTCCGGTGCCCAAATTTTGTTTAGAATACATCCACAGCTTCCAAATATGCAAGTTTTAAGAAAATCCGAGACAAAAAAATTTGGCCAAAAATGACAAAATCGGTAAGGGGGGTGCGGTGGAAAAATCGCGATTTTGACGAAAAAAAAATTTGTCTCTGCAAATTCGTTCAAACTTTGATATTTTATCTCTCAACCTATGCTGCGTGCGTATTTCGAATTAGAACTCCTTCAAACTGGCTTCAACGGTGTCGAAAGACCCCAGGACGCAGAAAGCCGGTTTTCTGCCAAATTAGGTTTTTGGCTAAAATCCTATTTTCAAGCGGAAAGAGGGGCCTCCGGTGCCCAAATTTTGTTTAGAATACATCCACAGCTTCCAAATATGCAAGTTTCAAGAAAATCCGAGACAAAAAAAAATTGGCCAAAAATGACAAAATCGGTAAGGGGGGTGCGGAGGAAAAATCGCGATTTTGACGAAAAAAATTTGTCTCTGCAAATTCGTTCAAACTTTGATATTTTATCTCTCAACCTATGCTGCGTGCGTATTTCGAATTAGAACTCCTTCAAACTGGCTTCAACGGTGTCGAAAGACCCCAGGACGCAGAAAGCCGGTTTTCTGCCAAATTAGGTTTTTGGCTAAAATCCTATTTTCAAGCGGAAAGAGGGGCCTCCGGTGCCCAAATTTTGTTTAGAATACATCCACAGCTTCCAAATATGCAAGTTTCAAGAAAATCCGAGACAAAAAAAATTTGGCCAAAAATGACAAAATCGGTAAGGGGGGTGCGGAGGAAAAATCGCGATTTTGACGAAAAAATTTTGTCTCTGCAAATTCGTTCAAACTTTGATATTTTATCTCTCAACCTTTGCTGCGTGCGTATTTCGAATTAGAACTCCTTCAAACTGGCTTCAACGGTGTCGAAAGACCCCAGGACGCAGAAAGCCGGTTTTCTGCCAAATTAGGTTTTTGGCTAAAATCCTATTTTCAAGCGGAAAGAGGGGCCTCCGGTGCCCAAATTTTGTTTAGAATACATCCACAGCTTCCAAATATGCAAGTTTTAAGAAAATCCGAGACAAAAAAAATTGGCCAAAAATGACAAAATCGGTAAGGGGGGTGCGGAGGAAAAATCGCGATTTTGACGAAAAAATTTTGTCTCTGCAAATTCGTTCAAACTTTGATATTTTATCTCTCAACCTATGCTGCGTGCGTATTTCAATTAGAACTCCTTCAAACTGGCTTCAACGGTGTCGAAAGACCCCAGGACGCAGAAAGCCGGTTTTCTGCCAAATTAGGTTTTTGGCTAAAATCCTATTTTCAAGCGGAAAGAGGGGCCTCCGGTGCCCAAATTTTGTTTAGAATACATCCACAGCTTCCAAATATGCAAGTTTCAAGAAAATCCGAGACAAAAAAAAAATTGGCCAAAAATGACAAAATCGGTAAGGGGGGTGCGGAGGAAAAATCGCGATTTTGACGAAAAAAATTTGTCTCTGCAAATTCGTTCAAACTTTGATATTTTATCTCTCAACCTATGCTGCGTGCGTATTTCGAATTAGAACTCCTTCAAACTGGCTTCAACGGTGTCGAAAGACCCCAGGACGCAGAAAGCCGGTTTTCTGCCAAATTAGGTTTTTGGCTAAAATCCTATTTTCAAGCGGAAAGAGGGGCCTCCGGTGCCCAAATTTTGTTTAGAATACATCCACAGCTTCCAAATATGCAAGTTTCAAGAAAATCCGAGACAAAAAAAATTTGGCCAAAAATGACAAAATCGGTAAGGGGGGTGCGGAGGAAAAATCGCGATTTTGACGAAAAAAATTTGTCTCTGCAAATTCGTTCAAACTTTGATATTTTATCTCTCAACCTATGCTGCGTGCGTATTTCGAATTAGAACTCCTTCAAACTGGCTTCAACGGTGTCGAAAGACCCCAGGACGCAGAAAGCCGGTTTTCTGCCAAATTAGGTTTTTGGCTAAAATCCTATTTTCATGCGGAAAGAGGGGCCTCCGGTGCCCAAATTTTGTTTAGAATACATCCACAGCTTCCAAATATGCAAGTTTCAAGAAAATCCGAGACAAAAAAAATTTGGCCAAAAATGACAAAATCGGTAAGGGGGGTGCGGAGGAAAAATCGCGATTTTGACGAAAAAATTTTGTCTCTGCAAATTCGTTCAAACTTTGATATTTTATCTCTCAACCTATGCTGCGTGCGTATTTCGAATTAGAACTCCTTCAAACTGGCTTCAACGGTGTCGAAAGACCCCAGGACGCAGAGAGCCGGTTTTCTGCCAAATTAGGTTTTTGGCTAAAATCCTATTTTCAAGCGGAAAGAGGGGCCTCCGGTGCCCAAATTTTGTTTAGAATACATCCACAGCTTCCAAATATGCAAGTTTCAAGAAAATCCGAGACAAAAAAATTTGGCCAAAAATGACAAAATCGGTAACGGGGGTGCGGAGGAAAAATCGCGATTTTGACGAAAAAATTTTGTCTCTGCAAATTCGTTCAAACTTTGATATTTTATCTCTCAACCTATGCTGCGTGCGTATCTCGAATTAGAACTCCTTCAAACTGGCTTCAACGGTGTCGAAAGACCCCAGGACGCAGAAAGCCGGTTTTCTGCCAAATTAGGTTTTTGGCTAAAATCCTATTTTCAAGCAGAGAGAGGCCTCCGGTGCCCAAATTTTGTTTAGAATACATCCACAGCTTCCAAATATGCAAGTTTCAAGAAAATCCGAGACAAAAAAAATTTGGCCAAAAATGACAAAATCGGTAAGGGGGGTGCGGAGGAAAAATCGCGATTTTGACGAAAAAATTTTGTCTCTGCAAATTCGTTCAAACTTTGATATTTTATCTCTCAACCTATGCTGCGTGCGTATTTCGAATTAGAACTCCTTCAAACTGGCTTCAACGGTGTCGAAAGACCCCAGGACGCAGAAAGCCGGTTTTCTGCCAAATTAGGTTTTTGGCTAAAATCCTATTTTCAAGCGGAAAGAGGGGCCTCCGGTGCCCAAATTTTGTTTAGAATACATCCACAGCTTCCAAATATGCAAGTTTCAAGAAAATCCGAGCCAAAAAAAATTTGGCCAAAAATGACAAAATCGGTAAGGGGGGTGCGGAGGAAAAATCGCGATTTTGACGAAAAAATTTTGTCTCTGCAAATTCGTTCAAACTTTGATATTTTATCTCTCAACCTATGCTGCGTGCGTATTTCGAATTAGAACTCCTTCAAACTGGCTTCAACGGTGTCGAAAGACCCCAGGACGCAGAAAGCCGGTTTTCTGCCAAATTAGGTTTTTGGCTAAAATCCTATTTTCAAGCGGAAAGAGGGGCCTCCGGTGCCCAAATTTTGTTTAGAATACATCCACAGCTTCCAAATATGCAAGTTTTAAGAAAATCCGAGACAAAAAAAATTGGCCAAAAATGACAAAATCGGTAAGGGGGGTGCGGAGGAAAAATCGCGATTTTGACGAAAAAATTTTGTCTCTGCAAATTCGTTCAAACTTTGATATTTTATCTCTCAACCTATGCTGCGTGCGTATTTCAATTAGAACTCCTTCAAACTGGCTTCAACGGTGTCGAAAGACCCCAGGACGCAGAAAGCCGGTTTTCTGCCAAATTAGGTTTTTGGCTAAAATACTATTTTCAAGCGGAAAGAGGGGCCTCCGGTGCCCAAATTTTGTTTAGAATACATCCACAGCTTCCAAATATGCAAGTTTCAAGAAAATCCGAGACAAAAAAAAATTGGCCAAAAATGACAAAATCGGTAAGGGGGGTGCGGAGGAAAAATCGCGATTTTGACGAAAAAAATTTGTCTCTGCAAATTCGTTCAAACTTTGATATTTTATCTCTCAACCTATGCTGCGTGCGTATTTCGAATTAGAACTCCTTCAAACTGGCTTCAACGGTGTCGAAAGACCCCAGGACGCAGAAAGCCGGTTTTCTGCCAAATTAGGTTTTTGGCTAAAATCCTATTTTCAAGCGGAAAGAGGGGCCTCCGGTGCCCAAATTTTGTTTAGAATACATCCACAGCTTCCAAATATGCAAGTTTCAAGAAAATCCGAGACAAAAAAAAATTTGGCCAAAAATGACAAAATCGGTAAGGGGGGTGCGGAGGAAAAATCGCGATTTTGACGAAAAAAATTTGTCTCTGCAAATTCGTTCAAACTTTGATATTTTATCTCTCAACCTATGCTGCGTGCGTATTTCGAATTAGAACTCCTTCAAACTGGCTTCAACGGTGTCGAAAGACCCCAGGACGCAGAAAGCCGGTTTTCTGCCAAATTAGGTTTTTGGCTAAAATCCTATTTTCAAGCGGAAAGAGGGGCCTCCGGTGCCCAAATTTTGTTTAGAATACATCCACAGCTTCCAAATATGCAAGTTTCAAGAAAATCCGAGACAAAAAAAATTTGGCCAAAAATGACAAAATCGGTAAGGGGGGTGCGGAGGAAAAATCGCGATTTTGACGAAAAAATTTTGTCTCTGCAAATTCGTTCAAACTTTGATATTTTATCTCTCAACCTATGCTGCGTGCGTATTTCGAATTAGAACTCCTTCAAACTGGCTTCAACGGTGTCGAAAGACCCCAGGACGCAGAGAGCCGGTTTTCTGCCAAATTAGGTTTTTGGCTAAAATCCTATTTTCAAGCGGAAAGAGGGGCCTCCGGTGCCCAAATTTTGTTTAGAATACATCCACAGCTTCCAAATATGCAAGTTTCAAGAAAATCCGAGACAAAAAAAATTTGGCCAAAAATGACAAAATCGGTAAGGGGGGTGCGGAGGAAAAATCGCGATTTTGACGAAAAAATTTTGTCTCTGCAAATTCGTTCAAACTTTGATATTTTATCTCTCAACCTATGCTGCGTGCGTATTTCGAATTAGAACTCCTTCAAACTGGCTTCAACGGTGTCGAAAGACCCCAGGACGCAGAAAGCCGGTTTTCTGCCAAATTAGGTTTTTGGCTAAAATCCTATTTTCAAGCGGAAAGAGGGGCCTCCGGTGCCCAAATTTTGTTTAGAATACATCCACAGCTTCCAAATATGCAAGTTTCAAGAAAATCCGAGACAAAAAAAAAATTGGCCAAAAATGACAAAATCGGTAAGGGGGGTGCGGAGGAAAAATCGCGATTTTGACGAAAAAATTTTGTCTCTGCAAATTCGTTCAAACTTTGATATTTTATCTCTCAACCTATGCTGCGTGCGTATTTCGAATTAGAACTCCTTCAAACTGGCTTCAACGGTGTCGAAAGACCCCAGGACGCAGAAAGCCGGTTTTCTGCCAAATTAGGTTTTTGGCTAAAATCCTATTTTCAAGCGGAAAGAGGGGCCTCCGGTGCCCAAATTTTGTTTAGAATACATCCACAGCTTCCAAATATGCAAGTTTCAAGAAAATCCGAGACAAAAAAAAATTGGCCAAAAATGACAAAATCGGTAAGGGGGGTGCGGAGGAAAAATCGCGATTTTGACGAAAAAATTTTGTCTCTGCAAATTCGTTCAAACTTTGATATTTTATCTCTCAACCTATGCTGCGTGCGTATTTCGAATTAGAACTCCTTCAAACTGGCTTCAACGGTGTCGAAAGACCCCAGGACGCAGAAAGCCGGTTTTCTGCCAAATTAGGTTTTTGGCTAAAATCCTATTTTCAAGCGGAAAGAGGGGCCTCCGGTGCCCAAATTTTGTTTAGAATACATCCACAGCTTCCAAATATGCAAGTTTTAAGAAAATCCGAGACAAAAAAATTTGGCCAAAAATGACAAAATCGGTAAGGGGGGTGCGGAGGAAAAATCGCGATTTTGACGAAAAAATTTTGTCTCTGCAAATTCGTTCAAACTTTGATATTTTATCTCTCAACCTATGCTGCGTGCGTATTTCGAATTAGAACTCCTTCAAACTGGCTTCAACGGTGTCGAAAGACCCCAGGACGCAGAAAGCCGGTTTTCTGCCAAATTAGGTTTTTGGCTAAAATCCTATTTTCAAGCGGAAAGAGGGGCCTCCGGTGCCCAAATTTTGTTTAGAATACATCCACAGCTTCCAAATATGCAAGTTTCAAGAAAATCCGAGACAAAAAAAAAATGGCCAAAAAATGACAAAATCGGTAAGGGGGGTGCGGAGGAAAAATCGCGATTTTGACGAAAAAAATTTGTCTCTGCAAATTCGTTCAAACTTTGATATTTTATCTCTCAACCTATGCTGCGTGCGTATTTCGAATTAGAACTCCTTCAAACTGGCTTCAACGGTGTCGAAAGACCCCAGGACGCAGAAAGCCGGTTTTCTGCCAAATTAGGTTTTTGGCTAAAATCCTATTTTCAAGCGGAAAGAGGGGCCTCCGGTGCCCAAATTTTGTTTAGAATACATCCACAGCTTCCAAATATGCAAGTTTCAAGAAAATCCGAGACAAAAAAAATTTGGCCAAAAATGACAAAATCGGTAAGGGGGGTGCGGAGGAAAAATCGCGATTTTGACGAAAAAATTTTGTCTCTGCAAATTCGTTCAAACTTTGATATTTTATCTCTCAACCTATGCTGCGTGCGTATTTCGAATTAGAACTCCTTCAAACTGGCTTCAACGGTGTCGAAAGACCCCAGGACGCAGAAAGCCGGTTTTCTGCCAAATTAGGTTTTTGGCTAAAATCCTATTTTCAAGCGGAAATAGGGGCCTCCGGTGCCCAAATTTTGTTTAGAATACATCCACAGCTTCCAAATATGCAAGTTTCAAGAAAATCCGAGACAAAAAAAATTTGGCCAAAAATGACAAAATCGGTAAGGGGGGTGCGGAGGAAAAATCGCGATTTTGACGAAAAAATTTTGTCTCTGCAAATTCGTTCAAACTTTGATATTTTATCTCTCAACCTATGCTGCGTGCGTATTTCGAATTAGAACTCCTTCAAACTGGCTTCAACGGTGTCGAAAGACCCCAGGACGCAGAAAGCCGGTTTTCTGCCAAATTAGGTTTTTGGCTAAAATCCTATTTTCAAGCGGAAAGAGGGGCCTCCGGTGCCCAAATTTTGTTTAGAATACATCCACAGCTTCCAAATATGCAAGTTTCAAGAAAATCCGAGACAAAAAAAAATTGGCCAAAAATGACAAAATCGGTAAGGGGAGTGCGGAGGAAAAATCGCGATTTTGACGAAAAAAATTTGTCTCTGCAAATTCGTTCAAACTTTGATATTTTATCTCTCAACCTATGCTGCGTGCGTATTTCGAATTAGAACTCCTTCAAACTGGCTTCAACGGTGTCGAAAAACCCCAGGACGCAGAAAGCCGGTTTTCTGCCAAATTAGGTTTTTGGCTAAAATCCTATTTTCAAGCGGAAAGAGGGGCCTCCGGTGCCCAAATTTTGTTTAGAATACATCCACAGCTTCCAAATATGCAAGTTTTAAGAAAATCCGAGACAAAAAAATTTGGCCAAAAATGACAAAATCGGTAAGGGGGGTGCGGAGGAAAAATCGCGATTTTGACGAAAAAAATTTGTCTCTGCAAATTCGTTCAAACTTTGATATTTTATCTCTCAACCTATGCTGCGTGCGTATTTCGAATTAGAACTCCTTCAAACTGGCTTCAACGGTGTCGAAAGACCCCAGGACGCAGAAAGCCGGTTTTCTGCCAAATTAGGTTTTTGGCTAAAATCCTATTTTCAAGCGGAAAGAGGGGCCTCCGGTGCCCAAATTTTGTTTAGAATACATCCACAGCTTCCAAATATGCAAGTTTCAAGAAAATCCGAGACAAAAAAAATTTGGCCAAAAATGACAAAATCGGTAAGGGGGGTGCGGAGGAAAAATCGCGATTTTGACGAAAAAATTTTGTCTCTGCAAATTCGTTCAAACTTTGATATTTTATCTCTCAACCTATGCTGCGTGCGTATTTCGAATTAGAACTCCTTCAAACTGGCTTCAACGGTGTCGAAAGACCCCAGGACGCAGAAAGCCGGTTTTCTGCCAAATTAGGTTTTTGGCTAAAATCCTATTTTCAAGCGGAAAGAGGGGCCTCCGGTGCCCAAATTTTGTTTAGAATACATCCACAGCTTCCAAATATGCAAGTTTTAAGAAAATCCGAGACAAAAAAATTTGGCCAAAAATGACAAAATCGGTAAGGGGAGTGCGGAGGAAAAATCGCGATTTTGACGAAAAAAATTTGTCTCTGCAAATTCGTTCAAACTTTGATATTTTATCTCTCAACCTATGCTGCGTGCGTATTTCGAATTAGAACTCCTTCAAACTGGCTTCAACGGTGTCGAAAGACCCCAGGACGCAGAAAGCCGGTTTTCTGCCAAATTAGGTTTTTGGCTAAAATCCTATTTTCAAGCGGAAAGAGGGGCCTCCGGTGCCCAAATTTTGTTTAGAATACATCCACAGCTTCCAAATATGCAAGTTTCAAGAAAATCCGAGACAAAAAAAAATTGGCCAAAAATGACAAAATCGGTAAGGGGGGTGCGGAGGAAAAATCGCGATTTTGACGAAAAAAATTTGTCTCTGCAAATTCGTTCAAACTTTGATATTTTATCTCTCAACCTATGCTGCGTGCGTATTTCGAATTAGAACTCCTTCAAACTGGCTTCAATGGTGTCGAAAGACCCCAGGACGCAGAAAGCCGGTTTTCTGCCAAATTAGGTTTTTGGCTAAAATCCTATTTTCAAGCGGAAAGAGGGGCCTCCGGTGCCCAAATTTTGTTTAGAATACATCCACAGCTTCCAAATATGCAAGTTTCAAGAAAATCCGAGACAAAAAAAATTTGGCCAAAAATGACAAAATCGGTAAGGGGGGTGCGGAGGAAAAATCGCGATTTTGACGAAAAAATTTTGTCTCTGCAAATTCGTTCAAACTTTGATATTTTATCTCTCAACCTATGCTGCGTGCGTATTTCGAATTAGAACTCCTTCAAACTGGCTTCAACGGTGTCGAAAGACCCCAGGACGCAGAAAGCCGGTTTTCTGCCAAATTAGGTTTTTGGCTAAAATCCTATTTTCAAGCGGAAAGAGGGGCCTCCGGTGCCCAAATTTTGTTTAGAATACATCCACAGCTTCCAAATATGCAAGTTTTAAGAAAATCCGAGACAAAAAAATTTGGCCAAAAATGACAAAATCGGTAAGGGGGGTGCGGAGGAAAAATCGCGATTTTGACGAAAAAATTTTGTCTCTGCAAATTCGTTCAAACTTTGATATTTTATCTCTCAACCTATGCTGCGTGCGTATTTCGAATTAGAACTCCTTCAAACTGGCTTCAACGGTGTCGAAAAACCCCAGGACGCAGAAAGCCGGTTTTCTGCCAAATTAGGTTTTTGGCTAAAATCCTATTTTCAAGCGGAAAGAGGGGCCTCCGGTGCCCAAATTTTGTTTAGAATACATCCACAGCTTCCAAATATGCAAGTTTTAAGAAAATCCGAGACAAAAAAATTTGGCCAAAAATGACAAAATCGGTAAGGGGGTGCGGAGGAAAAATCGCGATTTTGACGAAAAAATTTTGTCTCTGCAAATTCGTTCAAACTTTGATATTTTATCTCTCAACCTATGCTGCGTGCGTATTTCGAATTAGAACTCCTTCAAACTGGCTTCAACGGTGTCGAAAGACCCCAGGACGCAGAAAGCCGGTTTTCTGCCAAATTAGGTTTTTGGCTAAAATCCTATTTTCAAGCGGAAAGAGGGGCCTCCGGTGCCCAAATTTTGTTTAGAATACATCCACAGCTTCCAAATATGCAAGTTTCAAGAAAATCCGAGACAAAAAAAATTTGGCCAAAAATGACAAAATCGGTAAGGGGGGTGCGGAGGAAAAATCGCGATTTTGACGAAAAAATTTTGTCTCTGCAAATTCGTTCAAACTTTGATATTTTATCTCTCAACCTATGCTGCGTGCGTATTTCGAATTAGAACTCCTTCAAACTGGCTTCAACGGTGTCGAAAGACCCCAGGACGCAGAAAGCCGGTTTTCTGCCAAATTAGGTTTTTGGCTAAAATCCTATTTTCAAGCGGAAAGAGGGGCCTCCGGTGCCCAAATTTTGTTTAGAATACATCCACAGCTTCCAAATATGCAAGTTTTAAGAAAATCCGAGACAAAAAAATTTGGCCAAAAATGACAAAATCGGTAAGGGGGGTGCGGAGGAAAAATCGCGATTTTGACGAAAAAATTTTGTCTCTGCAAATTCGTTCAAACTTTGATATTTTATCTCTCAACCTATGCTGCGTGCGTATTTCGAATTAGAACTCCTTCAAACTGGCTTCAACGGTGTCGAAAGACCCCAGGACGCAGAAAGCCGGTTTTCTGCCAAATTAGGTTTTTGGCTAAAATCCTATTTTCAAGCGGAAAGAGGGGCCTCCGGTGCCCAAATTTTGTTTAGAATACATCCACAGCTTCCAAATATGCAAGTTTCAAGAAAATCCGAGACAAAAAAAAAATTGGCCAAAAATGACAAAATCGGTAAGGGGGGTGCGGAGGAAAAATCGCGATTTTGACGAAAAAAATTTGTCTCTGCAAATTCGTTCAAACTTTGATATTTTATCTCTCAACCTATGCTGCGTGCGTATTTCGAATTAGAACTCCTTCAAACTGGCTTCAACGGTGTCGAAAGACCCCAGGACGCAGAAAGCCGGTTTTCTGCCAAATTAGGTTTTTGGCTAAAATCCTATTTTCAAGCGGAAAGAGGGGCCTCCGGTGCCCAAATTTTGTTTAGAATACATCCACAGCTTCCAAATATGCAAGTTTCAAGAAAATCCGAGACAAAAAAAATTTGGCCAAAAATGACAAAATCGGTAAGGGGGTGCGGAGGAAAAATCGCGATTTTGACGAAAAAATTTTGTCTCTGCAAATTCGTTCAAACTTTGATATTTTATCTCTCAACCTATGCTGCGTGCGTATTTCGAATTAGAACTCCTTCAAACTGGCTTCAACGGTGTCGAAAGACCCCAGGACGCAGAAAGCCGGTTTTCTGCCAAATTAGGTTTTTGGCTAAAATCCTATTTTCAAGCGGAAAGAGGGGCCTCCGGTGCCCAAATTTTGTTTAGAATACATCCACAGCTTCCAAATATGCAAGTTTTAAGAAAATCCGAGACAAAAAAAATGGCCAAAAATGACAAAATCGGTAAGGGGGTGCGGAGGAAAAATCGCGATTTTGACGAAAAAATTTTGTCTCTGCAAATTCGTTCAAACTTTGATATTTTATCTCTCAACCTATGCTGCGTGCGTATTTCGAATTAGAACTCCTTCAAACTGGCTTCAACGGTGTCGAAAGACCCCAGGACGCAGAAAGCCGGTTTTCTGCCAAATTAGGTTTTTGGCTAAAATCCTATTTTCAAGCGGAAAGAGGGGCCTCCGGTGCCCAAATTTTGTTTAGAATACATCCACAGCTTCCAAATATGCAAGTTTCAAGAAAATCCGAGACAAAAAAAAAAATTGGCCAAAAATGACAAAATCGGTAAGGGGGGTGCGGAGGAAAAATCGCGATTTTGACGAAAAAAATTTGTCTCTGCAAATTCGTTCAAACTTTGATATTTTATCTCTCAACCTATGCTGCGTGCGTATTTCGAATTAGAACTCCTTCAAACTGGCTTCAACGGTGTCGAAAGACCCCAGGACGCAGAAAGCCGGTTTTCTGCCAAATTAGGTTTTTGGCTAAAATCCTATTTTCAAGCGGAAAGAGGGGCCTCCGGTGCCCAAATTTTGTTTAGAATACATCCACAGCTTCCAAATATGCAAGTTTCAAGAAAATCCGAGACAAAAAAAATTTGGCCAAAAATGACAAAATCGGTAAGGGGGGTGCGGAGGAAAAATCGCGATTTTGACGAAAAAATTTTGTCTCTGCAAATTCGTTCAAACTTTGATATTTTATCTCTCAACCTATGCTGCGTGCGTATTTCGAATTAGAACTCCTTCAAACTGGCTTCAACGGTGTCGAAAGACCCCAGGACGCAGAAAGCCGGTTTTCTGCCAAATTAGGTTTTTGGCTAAAATCCTATTTTCAAGCGGAAAGAGGGGCCTCCGGTGCCCAAATTTTGTTTAGAATACATCCACAGCTTCCAAATATGCAAGTTTCAAGAAAATCCGAGACAAAAAAAATTTGGCCAAAAATGACAAAATCGGTAAGGGGGTGCGGAGGAAAAATCGCGATTTTGACGAAAAAATTTTGTCTCTGCAAATTCGTTCAAACTTTGATATTTTATCTCTCAACCTATGCTGCGTGCGTATTTCGAATTAGAACTCCTTCAAACTGGCTTCAACGGTGTCGAAAGACCCCAGGACGCAGAAAGCCGGTTTTCTGCCAAATTAGGTTTTTGGCTAAAGTCCTATTTTCAAGCGGAAAGAGGGGCCTCCGGTGCCCAAATTTTGTTTAGAATACATCCACAGCTTCCAAATATGCAAGTTTTAAGAAAATCCGAGACAAAAAAATTTGGCCAAAAATGACAAAATCGGTAAGGGGGGTGCGGAGGAAAAATCGCGATTTTGACGAAAAAATTTTGTCTCTGCAAATTCGTTCAAACTTTGATATTTTATCTCTCAACCTATGCTGCGTGCGTATTTCGAATTAGAACTCCTTCAAACTGGCTTCAACGGTGTCGAAAGACCCCAGGACGCAGAAAGCCGGTTTTCTGCCAAATTAGGTTTTTGGCTAAAATCCTATTTTCAAGCGGAAAGAGGGGCCTCCGGTGCCCAAATTTTGTTTAGAATACATCCACAGCTTCCAAATATGCAAGTTTCAAGAAAATCCGAGACAAAAAAAAATTGGCCAAAAATGACAAAATCGGTAAGGGGGGTGCGGAGGAAAAATCGCGATTTTGACGAAAAAAATTTGTCTCTGCAAATTCGTTCAAACTTTGATATTTTATCTCTCAACCTATGCTGCGTGCGTATTTCGAATTAGAACTCCTTCAAACTGGCTTCAACGGTGTCGAAAGACCCCAGGACGCAGAAAGCCGGTTTTCTGCCAAATTAGGTTTTTGGCTAAAATCCTATTTTCAAGCGGAAAGAGGGGCCTCCGGTGCCCAAATTTTGTTTAGAATACATCCACCGCTTCCAAATATGCAAGTTTTAAGAAAATCCGAGACAAAAAAATTTGGCCAAAAATGACAAAATCGGTAAGGGGGGTGCGGAGGAAAAATCGCGATTTTGACGAAAAAATTTTGTCTCTGCAAATTCGTTCAAACTTTGATATTTTATCTCTCAACCTATGCTGCGTGCGTATTTCGAATTAGAACTCCTTCAAACTGGCTTCAACAGTGTCGAAAGACCCCAGGACGCAGACAGCCGGTTTTCTGCCAAATTAGGTTTTTGGCTAAAATCCTATTTTCAAGCGGAAAGAGGGGCCTCCGGTGCCCAAATTTTGTTTAGAATACATCCACAGCTTCCAAATATGCAAGTTTCAAGAAAATCCGAGACAAAAAAAAAATTGGCCAAAAATGACAAAATCGGTAAGGGGGGTGCGGAGGAAAAATCGCGATTTTGACGAAAAAAATTTGTCTCTGCAAATTCGTTCAAACTTTGATATTTTATCTCTCAACCTATGCTGCGTGCGTATTTCGAATTAGAACTCCTTCAAACTGGCTTCAACGGTGTCGAAAGACCCCAGGACGCAGAAAGCCGGTTTTCTGCCAAATTAGGTTTTTGGCTAAAATCCTATTTTCAAGCGGAAAGAGGGGCCTCCGGTGCCCAAATTTTGTTTAGAATACATCCACAGCTTCCAAATATGCAAGTTTCAAGAAAATCCGAGACAAAAAAAATTTGGCCAAAAATGACAAAATCGGTAAGGGGGGTGCGGAGGAAAAATCGCGATTTTGACGAAAAAAATTTGTCTCTGCAAATTCGTTCAAACTTTGATATTTTATCTCTCAACCTATGCTGCGTGCGTATTTCGAATTAGAACTCCTTCAAACTGGCTTCAACGGTGTCGAAAGACCCCAGGACGCAGAAAGCCGGTTTTCTGCCAAATTAGGTTTTTGGCTAAAATCCTATTTTCAAGCGGAAAGAGGGGCCTCCGGTGCCCAAATTTTGTTTAGAATACATCCACAGCTTCCAAATATGCAAGTTTTAAGAAAATCCGAGACAAAAAAAATTTGGCCAAAAATGACAGAATCGGTAAGGGGGGTGCGGAGGAAAAATCGCGATTTTGACGAAAAAATTTTGTCTCTGCAAATTCGTTCAAACTTTGATATTTTATCTCTCAACATATGCTGCGTGCGTATTTCGAATTAGAACTCCTTCAAACTGGCTTCAACGGTGTCGAAAGACCCCAGGACGCAGAAAGCCGGTTTTCTGCCAAATTAGGTTTTTGGCTAAAATCCTATTTTCAAGCGGAAAGAGGGGCCTCCGGTGCCCAAATTTTGTTTAGAATACATCCACAGCTTCCAAATATGCAAGTTTCAAGAAAATCCGAGACAAAAAAAAATTGGCCAAAAATGACAAAATCGGTAAGGGGGGTGCGGAGGAAAAATCGCGATTTTGACGAAAAAAATTTGTCTCTGCAAATTCGTTCAAACTTTGATATTTTATCTCTCAACCTATGCTGCGTGCGTATTTCGAATTAGAACTCCTTCAAACTGGCTTCAACGGTGTCGAAAGACCCCAGGACGCAGAAAGCCGGTTTTCTGCCAAATTAGGTTTTTGGCTAAAATCCTATTTTCAAGCGGAAAGAGGGGCCTCCGGTGCCCAAATTTTGTTTAGAATACATCCACAGCTTCCAAATATGCAAGTTTTAAGAAAATCCGAGACAAAAAAAAATTTGGCCAAAAATGACAAAATCGGTAAGGGGGGTGCGGAGGAAAAATCGCGATTTTGACGAAAAAATTTTGTCTCTGCAAATTCGTTCAAACTTTGATATTTTATCTCTCAACCTATGCTGCGTGCGTATTTCGAATTAGAACTCCTTCAAACTGGCTTCAACGGTGTCGAAAGACCCCAGGACGCAGAAAGCCGGTTTTCTGCCAAATTAGGTTTTTGGCTAAAATCCTATTTTCAAGCGGAAAGAGGGGCCTCCGGTGCCCAAATTTTGTTTAGAATACATCCACAGCTTCCAAATATGCAAGTTTTAAGAAAATCCGAGACAAAAAAATTTGGCCAAAAATGACAAAATCGGTAAGGGGGGTGCGGAGGAAAAATCGCGATTTTGACGAAAAAATTTTGTCTCTGCAAATTCGTTCAAACTTTGATATTTTATCTCTCAACCTATGCTGCGTGCGTATTTCGAATTAGAACTCCTTCAAACTGGCTTCAACGGTGTCGAAAGACCCCAGGACGCAGAAAGCCGGTTTTCTGCCAAATTAGGTTTTTGGCTAAAATCCTATTTTCAAGCGGAAAGAGGGGCCTCCGGTGCCCAAATTTTGTTTAGAATACATCCACAGCTTCCAAATATGCAAGTTTCAAGAAAATCCGAGACAAAAAAAAATGGCCAAAAATGACAAAATCGGTAAGGGGGGTGCGGAGGAAAAATCGCGATTTTGACGAAAAAAAATTGTCTCTGCAAATTCGTTCAAACTTTGATATTTTATCTCTCAACCTATGCTGCGTGCGTATTTCGAATAAGAACTCCTTCAAACTGGCTTCAACGGTGTCGAAAGACCCCAGGACGCAGAAAGCCGGTTTTCTGCCAAATTAGGTCTTTGGCTAAAATCCTATTTTCAAGCGGAAAGAGGGGCCTCCGGTGCCCAAATTTTGTTTAGAATACATCCACAGCTTCCAAATATGCAAGTTTCAAGAAAATCCGAGACAAAAAAAAAATGGCCAAAAATGACAAAATCGGTAAGGGGGGTGCGGAGGAAAAATCGCGATTTTGACGAAAAAATTTTGTCTCTGCAAATTCGTTCAAACTTTGATATTTTATCTCTCAACCTATGCTGCGTGCGTATTTCGAATTAGAACTCCTTCAAACTGGCTTCAACGGTGTCGAAAGACCCCAGGACGCAGAAAGCCGGTTTTCTGCCAAATTAGGTTTTTGGCTAAAATCCTATTTTCAAGCGGAAAGAGGGGCCTCCGGTGCCCAAATTTTGTTTAGAATACATCCACAGCTTCCAAATATGCAAGTTTTAAGAAAATCCGAGACAAAAAAATTTGGCCAAAAATGACAAAATCGGTAAGGGGGGTGCGGAGGAAAAATCGCGATTTTGACGAAAAAATTTTGTCTCTGCAAATTCGTTCAAACTTTGATATTTTATCTCTCAACCTATGCTGCGTGCGTATTTCGAATTAGAACTCCTTCAAACTGGCTTCAACGGTGTCGAAAGACCCCAGGACGCAGAAAGCCGGTTTTCTGCCAAATTAGGTTTTTGGCTAAAACCCTATTTTCAAGCGGAAAGAGGGGCCTCCGGTGCCCAAATTTTGTTTAGAATACATCCACAGCTTCCAAATATGCAAGTTTCAAGAAAATCCGAGACAAAAAAAAATTGGCCAAAAATGACAAAATCGGTAAGGGGGGTGCGGAGGAAAAATCGCGATTTTGACGAAAAAAATTTGTCTCTGCAAATTCGTTCAAACTTTGATATTTTATCTCTCAACCTATGCTGCGTGCGTATTTCGAATTAGAACTCCTTCAAACTGGCTTCAACGGTGTCGAAAGACCCCAGGACGCAGAAAGCCGGTTTTCTGCCAAATTAGGTTTTTGGCTAAAATCCTATTTTCAAGCGGAAAGAGGGGCCTCGGTGCCCAAATTTTGTTTAGAATACATCCACAGCTTCCAAATATGCAAGTTTCAAGAAAATCCGAGACAAAAAAAATTTGGCCAAAAATGACAAAATCGGTAAGGGGGGTGCGGAGGAAAAATCGCGATTTTGACGAAAAAATTTTGTCTCTGCAAATTCGTTCAAACTTTGATATTTTATCTCTCAACCTATGCTGCGTGCGTATTTCGAATTAGAACTCCTTCAAACTGGCTTCAACGGTGTCGAAAGACCCCAGGACGCAGAAAGCCGGTTTTCTGCCAAATTAGGTTTTTGGCTAAAATCCTATTTTCAAGCGGAAAGAGGGGCCTCCGGTGCCCAAATTTTGTTTAGAATACATCCACAGCTTCCAAATATGCAAGTTTCAAGAAAATCCGAGACAAAAAAAATTTGGCCAAAAATGACAAAATCGGTAAGGGGGGTGCGGAGGAAAAATCGCGATTTTGACGAAAAAATTTTGTCTCTGCAAATTCGTTCAAACTTTGATATTTTATCTCTCAACCTATGCTGCGTGCGTATTTCGAATTAGAACTCCTTCAAACTGGCTTCAACGGTGTCGAAAGACCCCAGGACGCAGAAAGCCGGTTTTCTGCCAAATTAGGTTTTTGGCTAAAATCCTATTTTCAAGCGGAAAGAGGGGCCTCCGGTGCCCAAATTTTGTTTAGAATACATCCACAGCTTCCAAATATGCAAGTTTTAAGAAAATCCGAGACAAAAAAATTTGGCCAAAAATGACAAAATCGGTAAGGGGGGTGCGGAGGAAAAATCGCGATTTTGACGAAAAAATTTTGTCTCTGCAAATTCGTTCAAACTTTGATATTTTATCTCTCAACCTATGCTGCGTGCGTATTTCGAATTAGAACTCCTTCAAACTGGCTTCAACGGTGTCGAAAGACCCCAGGACGCAGAAAGCCGGTTTTCTGCCAAATTAGGTTTTTGGCTAAAATCCTATTTTCAAGCGGAAAGAGGGGCCTCCGGTGCCCAAATTTTGTTTAGAATACATCCACAGCTTCCAAATATGCAAGTTTCAAGAAAATCCGAGACAAAAAAAAAATTGGCCAAAAATGACAAAATCGGTAAGGGGGGTGCGGAGGAAAAATCGCGATTTTGACGAAAAAAATTTGTCTCTGCAAATTCGTTCAAACTTTGATATTTTATCTCTCAACCTATGCTGCGTGCGTATTTCGAATTAGAACTCCTTCAAACTGGCTTCAACGGTGTCGAAAGACCCCAGGACGCAGAAAGCCGGTTTTCTGCCAAATTAGGTTTTTGGCTAAAATCCTATTTTCAAGCGGAAAGAGGGGCCTCCGGTGCCCAAATTTTGTTTAGAATACATCCACAGCTTCCAAATATGCAAGTTTTAAGAAAATCCGAGACAAAAAAAATGGCCAAAAATGACAAAATCGGTAAGGGGGTGCGGAGGAAAAATCGCGATTTTGACGAAAAAATTTTGTCTCTGCAAATTCGTTCAAACTTTGATATTTTATCTCTCAACCTATGCTGCGTGCGTATTTCGAATTAGAACTCCTTCAAACTGGCTTCAACGGTGTCGAAAGACCCCAGGACGCAGAAAGCCGGTTTTCTGCCAAATTAGGTTTTTGGCTAAAATCCTATTTTCAAGCGGAAAGAGGGGCCTCCGGTGCCCAAATTTTGTTTAGAATACATCCACAGCTTCCAAATATGCAAGTTTCAAGAAAATCCGAGACAAAAAAAAAATTGGCCAAAAATGACAAAATCGGTAAGGGGGGTGCGGAGGAAAAATCGCGATTTTGACGAAAAAAATTTGTCTCTGCAAATTCGTTCAAACTTTGATATTTTATCTCTCAACCTATGCTGCGTGCGTATTTCGAATTAGAACTCCTTCAAACTGGCTTCAACGGTGTCGAAAGACCCCAGGACGCAGAAAGCCGGTTTTCTGCCAAATTAGGTTTTTGGCTAAAATCCTATTTTCAAGCGGAAAGAGGGGCCTCCGGTGCCCAAATTTTGTTTAGAATACATCCACAGCTTCCAAATATGCAAGTTTCAAGAAAATCCGAGACAAAAAAAATTTGGCCAAAAATGACAAAATCGGTAAGGGGGGTGCGGAGGAAAAATCGCGATTTTGACGAAAAAATTTTGTCTCTGCAAATTCGTTCAAACTTTGATATTTTATCTCTCAACCTATGCTGCGTGCGTATTTCGAATTAGAACTCCTTCAAACTGGCTTCAACGGTGTCGAAAGACCCCAGGACGCAGAAAGCCGGTTTTCTGCCAAATTAGGTTTTTGGCTAAAATCCTATTTTCAAGCGGAAAGAGGGGCCTCCGGTGCCCAAATTTTGTTTAGAATACATCCACAGCTTCCAAATATGCAAGTTTTAAGAAAATCCGAGACAAAAAAATTTGGCCAAAAATGACAAAATCGGTAAGGGGGGTGCGGAGGAAAAATCGCGATTTTGACGAAAAAATTTTGTCTCTGCAAATTCGTTCAAACTTTGATATTTTATCTCTCAACCTATGCTGCGTGCGTATTTCGAATTAGAACTCCTTCAAACTGGCTTCAACGGTGTCGAAAGACCCCAGGACGCAGAAAGCCGGTTTTCTGCCAAATTAGGTTTTTGGCTAAAATCCTATTTTCAAGCGGAAAGAGGGGCCTCCGGTGCCCAAATTTTGTTTAGAATACATCCACAGCTTCCAAATATGCAAGTTTCAAGAAAATCCGAGACAAAAAAAAATTGGCCAAAAATGACAAAATCGGTAAGGGGGGTGCGGAGGAAAAATCGCGATTTTGACGAAAAAAATTTGTCTCTGCAATTTCGTTCAAACTTTGATATTTTATCTCTCAACCTATGCTGCGTGCGTATTTCGAATTAGAACTCCTTCAAACTGGCTTCAACGGTGTTGAAAGACCCCAGGACGCAGAAAGCCGGTTTTCTGCCAAATTAGGTTTTTGGCTAAAATCCTATTTTCAAGCGGAAAGAGGGGCCTCCGGTGCCCAAATTTTGTTTAGAATACATCCACAGCTTCCAAATATGCAAGTTTCAAGAAAATCCGAGACAAAAAAAATTTGGCCAAAAATGACAAAATCGGTAAGGGGGGTGCGGAGGAAAAATCGCGATTTTGACGAAAAAATTTTGTCTCTGCAAATTCGTTCAAACTTTGATATTTTATCTCTCAACCTATGCTGCGTGCGTATTTCGAATTAGAACTCCTTCAAACTGGCTTCAACGGTGTCGAAAGACCCCAGGACGCAGAAAGCCGGTTTTCTGCCAAATTAGGTTTTTGGCTAAAATCCTATTTTCAAGCGGAAAGAGGGGCCTCCGGTGCCCAAATTTTGTTTAGAATACATCCACAGCTTCCAAA
This sequence comes from Fragum sueziense, assembly GCA_963680895.1. Classification (NCBI taxonomy): domain Eukaryota; kingdom Metazoa; phylum Mollusca; class Bivalvia; order Cardiida; family Cardiidae; genus Fragum; species Fragum sueziense. Next base: position 24,954,303 of record OY804593.1, read on the forward strand.
TATGCAAGTTTTAAGAAAATCCGAGACAAAAAAATTTGGCCAAAAATGACAAAATCGGTAAGGGGGGTGCGGAGGAAAAATCGCGATTTTGACGAAAAAATTTTGTCTCTGCAAATTCGTTCAAACTTTGATATTTTATCTCTCAACCTATGCTGCGTGCGTATTTCGAATTAGAACTCCTTCAAACTGGCTTCAACGGTGTCGAAAGACCCCAGGACGCAGAAAGCCGGTTTTCTGCCAAATTAGGTTTTTGGCTAAAATCCTATTTTCAAGCGGAAAGAGGGGCCTCCGGTGCCCAAATTTTGTTTAGAATACATCCACAGCTTCCAAATATGCAAGTTTCAAGAAAATCCGAGACAAAATAAAAAAAATTGGCCAAAAATGACAAAATCGGTAAGGGGGGTGCGGAGGAAAAATCGCGATTTTGACGAAAAAAATTTGTCTCTGCAAATTCGTTCAAACTTTGATATTTTATCTCTCAACCTATGCTGCGTGCGTATTTCGAATTAGAACTCCTTCAAACTGGCTTCAACGGTGTCGAAAGACCCCAGGACGCAGAAAGCCGGTTTTCTGCCAAATTAGGTTTTTGGCTAAAATCCTATTTTCAAGCGGAAAGAGGGGCCTCCGGTGCCCAAATTTTGTTTAGAATACATCCACAGCTTCCAAATATGCAAGTTTCAAGAAAATCCGAGACAAAAAAAATTTGGCCAAAAATGACAAAATCGGTAAGGGGGGTGCGGAGGAAAAATCGCGATTTTGACGAAAAAATTTTGTCTCTGCAAATTCGTTCAAACTTTGATATTTTATCTCTCAACCTATGCTGCGTGCGTATTTCGAATTAGAACTCCTTCAAACTGGCTTCAACGGTGTCGAAAGACCCCAGGACGCAGAAAGCCGGTTTTCTGCCAAATTAGGTTTTTGGCTAAAATCCTATTTTCAAGCGGAAAGAGGGGCCTCCGGTGCCCAAATTTTGTTTAGAATACATCCACAGCTTCCAAATATGCAAGTTTTAAGAAAATCCGAGACAAAAAAATTTGGCCAAAAATGACAAAATCGGTAAGGGGGGTGCGGAGGAAAAATCGCGATTTTGACGAAAAAATTTTGTCTCTGCAAATTCGTTCAAACTTTGATATTTTATCTCTCAACCTATGCTGCGTGCGTATTTCGAATTAGAACTCCTTCAAACTGGCTTCAACGGTGTCGAAAGACCCCAGGACGCAGAAAGCCGGTTTTCTGCCAAATTAGGCTTTTGGCTAAAATCCTATTTTCAAGCGGAAAGAGGGGCCTCCGGTGCCCAAATTTTGTTTAGAATACATCCACAGCTTCCAAATATGCAAGTTTCAAGAAAATCCGAGACAAAAAAAAATTGGCCAAAAATGACAAAATCGGTAAGGGGGGTGCGGAGGAAAAATCGCGATTTTGACGAAAAAAATTTGTCTCTGCAAATTCGTTCAAACTTTGATATTTTATCTCTCAACCTATGCTGCGTGCGTATTTCGAATTAGAACTCCTTCAAACTGGCTTCAACGGTGTCGAAAGACCCCAGGACGCAGAAAGCCGGTTTTCTGCCAAATTAGGTTTTTGGCTAAAATCCTATTTTCAAGCGGAAAGAGGGGCCTCCGGTGCCCAAATTTTGTTTAGAATACATTCACAGCTTCCAAATATGCAAGTTTCAAGAAAATCCGAGACAAAAAAAATTGGCCAAAAATGACAAAATCGGTAAGGGGGGTGCGGAGGAAAAATCGCGATTTTGACGAAAAAAATTTGTCTCTGCAAATTCGTTCAAACTTTGATATTTTATCTCTCAACCTATGCTACGTGCGTATTTCGAATTAGAACTCCTTCAAACTGGCTTCAACGGTGTCGAAAGACCCCAGGACGCAGAAAGCCGGTTTTCTGCCAAATTAGGTTTTTGGCTAAAATCCTATTTTCAAGCGGAAAGAGGGGCCTCCGGTGCCCAAATTTTGTTTAGAATACATCCACAGCTTCCAAATATGCAAGTTTCAAGAAAATCCGAGACAAAAAAAATTTGGCCAAAAATGACAAAATCGGTAAGGGGGGTGCGGAGGAAAAATCGCGATTTTGACGAAAAAATTTTGTCTCTGCAAATTCGTTCAAACTTTGATATTTTATCTCTCAACCTATGCTGCGTGCGTATTTCGAATTAGAACTCCTTCAAACTGGCTTCAACGGTGTCGAAAGACCCCAGGACGCAGAAAGCCGGTTTTCTGCCAAATTAGGTTTTTGGCTAAAATCCTATTTTCAAGCGGAAAGAGGGGCCTCCGGTGCCCAAATTTTGTTTAGAATACATCCACAGCTTCCAAATATGCAAGTTTTAAGAAAATCCGAGACAAAAAAATTTGGCCAAAAATGACAAAATCGGTAAGGGGGGTGCGGAGGAAAAATCGCGATTTTGACGAAAAAATTTTGTCTCTGCAAATTCGTTCAAACTTTGATATTTTATCTCTCAACCTATGCTGCGTGCGTATTTCGAATTAGAACTCCTTCAAACTGGCTTCAACGGTGTCGAAAGACCCCAGGACGCAGAAAGCCGGTTTTCTGCCAAATTAGGTTTTTGGCTAAAATCCTATTTTCAAGCGGAAAGAGGGGCCTCCGGTGCCCAAATTTTGTTTAGAATACATCCACAACTTCCAAATATGCAAGTTTCAAGAAAATCCGAGACAAAAAAAATTTGGCCAAAAATGACAAAATCGGTAAGGGGGGTGCGGAGGAAAAATCGCGATTTTGACGAAAAAATTTTGTCTCTGCAAATTCGTTCAAACTTTGATATTTTATCTCTTAACCTATGCTGCGTGCGTATTTCGAATTAGAACTCCTTCAAACTGGCTTCAACGGTGTCGAAAGACCCCAGGACGCAGAAAGCCGGTTTTCTGCCAAATTAGGTTTTTGGCTAAAATCCTATTTTCAAGCGGAAAGAGGGGCCTCCGGTGCCCAAATTTTGTTTAGAATACATCCACAGCTTCCAAATATGCAAGTTTTAAGAAAATCCGAGACAAAAAAATTTGGCCAAAAATGACAAAATCGGTAAGAGGGGTGCGGAGGAAAAATCGCGATTTTGACGAAAAAATTTTGTCTCTGCAAATTCGTTCAAACTTTGATATTTTATCTCTCAACCTATGCTGCGTGCGTATTTCGAATTAGAACTCCTTCAAACTGGCTTCAACGGTGTCGAAAGACCCCAGGACGCAGAAAGCCGGTTTTCTGCCAAATTAGGTTTTTGGCTAAAATCCTATTTTCAAGCGGAAAGAGGGGCCTCCGGTGCCCAAATTTTGTTTAGAATACATCCACAGCTTCCAAATATGCAAGTTTCAAGAAAATCCGAGACAAAAAAAAATTGGCCAAAAATGACAAAATCGGTAAGGGGGGTGCGGAGGAAAAATCGCGATTTTGACGAAAAAAATTTGTCTCTGCAAATTCGTTCAAACTTTGATATTTTATCTCTCAACCTATGCTGCGTGCGTATTTCGAATTAGAACTCCTTCAAACTGGCTTCAACGGTGTCGAAAGACCCCAGGACGCAGAAAGCCGGTTTTCTGCCAAATTAGGTTTTTGGCTAAAATCCTATTTTCAAGCGGAAAGAGGGGCCTCCGGTGCCCAAATTTTGTTTAGAATACATCCACAGCTTCCAAATATGCAAGTTTCAAGAAAATCCGAGACAAAAAAAAATTGGCCAAAAATGACAAAATCGGTAAGGGGGGTGCGGAGGAAAAATCGCGATTTTGACGAAAAAAATTTGTCTCTGCAAATTCGTTCAAACTTTGATATTTTATCTCTCAACCTATGCTGCGTGCGTATTTCGAATTAGAACTCCTTCAAACTGGCTTCAACGGTGTCGAAAGACCCCAGGACGCAGAAAGCCGGTTTTCTGCCAAATTAGGTTTTTGGCTAAAATCCTATTTTCAAGCGAAAAGAGGGGCCTCCGGTGCCCAAATTTTGTTTAGAATACATCCACAGCTTCCAAATATGCAAGTTTTAAGAAAATCCGAGACAAAAAAATTTGGCCAAAAATGACAAAATCGGTAAGGGGGGTGCGGAGGAAAAATCGCGATTTTGACGGAAAAATTTTGTCTCTGCAAATTCGTTCAAACTTTGATATTTTATCTCTCAACCTATGCTGCGTGCGTATTTCGAATTAGAACTCCTTCAAACTGGCTTCAACGGTGTCGAAAGACCCCAGGACGCAGAAAGCCGGTTTTCTGCCAAATTAGGTTTTTGGCTAAAATCCTATTTTCAAGCGGAAAGAGGGGCATCCGGTGCCCAAATTTTGTTTAGAATACATCCACAGCTTCCAAATATGCAAGTTTCAAGAAAATCCGAGACAAAAAAAAATTGGCCAAAAATGACAAAATCGGTAAGGGGGGTGCGGAGGAAAAATCGCGATTTTGACGAAAAAAATTTGTCTCTGCAAATTCGTTCAAACTTTGATATTTTATCTCTCAACCTATGCTGCGTGCGTATTTCGAATTAGAACTCCTTCAAACTGGCTTCAACGGTGTCGAAAGACCCCAGGACGCAGAAAGCCGGTTTTCTGCCAAATTAGGTTTTTGGCTAAAATCCTATTTTCAAGCGGAAAGAGGGGCCTCCGGTGCCCAAATTTTGTTTAGAATACATCCACAGCTTCCAAATATGCAAATTTTAAGAAAATCCGAGACAAAAAAATTTGGCCAAAAATGACAAAATCGGTAAGGGGGGTGCGGAGGAAAAATCGCGATTTTGACGAAAAAATTTTGTCTCTGCAAATTCGTTCAAACTTTGATATTTTATCTCTCAACCTATGCTGCGTGCGTATTTCGAATTAGAACTCCTTCAAACTGGCTTCAACGGTGTCGAAAGACCCCAGGACGCAGAAAGCCGGTTTTCTGCCAAATTAGGTTTTTGGCTAAAATCCTTTTTTCAAGCGGAAAGAGGGGCCTCCGGTGCCCAAATTTTGTTTAGAATACATCCACAGCTTCCAAATATGCAAGTTTCAAGAAAATCCGAGACAAAAAAAAAATTGGCCAAAAATGACAAAATCGGTAAGGGGGGTGCGGAGGAAAAATCGCGATTTTGACGAAAAAATTTTGTCTCTGCAAATTCGTTCAAACTTTGATATTTTATCTCTCAACCTATGCTGCGTGCGTATTTCGAATTAGAACTCCTTCAAACTGGCTTCAACGGTGTCGAAAGACCCCAGGACGCAGAAAGCCGGTTTTCTGCCAAATTAGGTTTTTGGCTAAAATCCTATTTTCAAGCGGAAAGAGGGGCCTCCGGTGCCCAAATTTTGTTTAGAATACATCCACAGCTTCCAAATATGCAAGTTTCAAGAAAATCCGAGACAAAAAAAATTTGGCCAAAAATGACAAAATCGGTAAGGGGGGTGCGGAGGAAAAATCGCGATTTTGACGAAAAAATTTTGTCTCTGCAAATTCGTTCAAACTTTGATATTTTATCTCTCAACCTATGCTGCGTGCGTATTTCGAATTAGAACTCCTTCAAACTGGCTTCAACGGTGTCGAAAGACCCCAGGACGCAGAAAGCCGGTTTTCTGCCAAATTAGGTTTTTGGCTAAAATCCTATTTTCAAGCGGAAAGAGGGGCCCCCGGTGCCCAAATTTTGTTTAGAATACATCCACAGCTTCCAAATATGCAAGTTTTAAGAAAATCCGAGACAAAAAAAATTTGGCCAAAAATGACAAAATCGGTAAGGGGGGTGCGGAGGAAAAATCGCGATTTTGACGAAAAAATTTTGTCTCTGCAAATTCGTTCAAACTTTGATATTTTATCTCTCAACCTATGCTGCGTGCGTATTTCGAATTAGAACTCCTTCAAACTGGCTTCAACGGTGTCGAAAGACCCCAGGACGCAGAAAGCCGGTTTTCTGCCAAATTAGGTTTTTGGCTAAAATCCTATTTTCAAGCGGAAAGAGGGGCCTCCGGTGCCCAAATTTTGTTTAGAATACATCCACAGCTTCCAAATATGCAAGTTTCAAGAAAATCCGAGACAAAAAAAAAATTGGCCAAAAATGACAAAATCGGTAAGGGGGGTGCGGAGGAAAAATCGCGATTTTGACGAAAAAAATTTGTCTCTGCAAATTCGTTCAAACTTTGATATTTTATCTCTCAACCTATGCTGCGTGCGTATTTCGAATTAGAACTCCTTCAAACTGGCTTCAACGGTGTCGAAAGACCCCAGGACGCAGTAAGCCGGTTTTCTGCCAAATTAGGTTTTTGGCTAAAATCCTATTTTCAAGCGGAAAGAGGGGCCTCCGGTGCCCAAATTTTGTTTAGAATACATCCACAGCTTCCAAATATGCAAGTTTCAAGAAAATCCGAGACAAAAAAAATTTGGCCAAAAATGACAAAATCGGTAAGGGGGGTGCGGAGGAAAAATCGCGATTTTGACGAAAAAATTTTGTCTCTGCAAATTCGTTCAAACTTTGATATTTTATCTCTCAACCTATGCTGCGTGCGTATTTCGAATTAGAACTCCTTCAAACTGGCTTCAACGGTGTCGAAAGACCCCAGGACGCAGAAAGCCGGTTTTCTGCCAAATTAGGTTTTTGGCTAAAATCCTATTTTCAAGCGGAAAGAGGGGCCTCCGGTGCCCAAATTTTGTTTAGAATACATCCACAGCTTCCAAATATGCAAGTTTCAAGAAAATCCGAGACAAAAAAAATTTGGCCAAAAATGACAAAATCGGTAAGGGGGGTGCGGAGAAAAAATCGCGATTTTGACGAAAAAATTTTGTCTCTGCAAATTCGTTCAAACTTTGATATTTTATCTCTCAACCTATGCTGCGTGCGTATTTCGAATTAGAACTCCTTCAAACTGGCTTCAACGGTGTCGAAAGACCCCAGGACGCAGAAAGCCGGTTTTCTGCCAAATTAGGTTTTTGGCTAAAATCCTATTTTCAAGCGGAAAGAGGGGCCTCCGGTGCCCAAATTTTGTTTAGAATACATCCACAGCTTCCAAATATGCAAGTTTTAAGAAAATCCGAGACAAAAAAATTTGGCCAAAAATGACAAAATCGGTAAGGGGGGTGCGGAGGAAAAATCGCGATTTTGACGAAAAAATTTTGTCTCTGCAAATTCGTTCAAACTTTGATATTTTATCTCTCAACCTATGCTGCGTGCGTATTTCGAATTAGACCCTCAAACTGGCTTCAACGGTGTCGAAAGACCCCAGGACGCAGAAAGCCGGTTTTCTGCCAAATTAGGTTTTTGGCTAAAATCCTATTTTCAAGCGGAAAGAGGGGCCTCCGGTGCCCAAATTTTGTTTAGAATACATCCACAGCTTCCAAATATGCAAGTTTCAAGAAAATCCGAGACAAAAAAAAAAATTGGCCAAAAATGACAAAATCGGTAAGGGGGGTGCGGAGGAAAAATCGCGATTTTGACGAAAAAAATTTGTCTCTGCAAATTCGTTCAAACTTTGATATTTTATCTCTCAACCTATGCTGCGTGCGTATTTCGAATTAGAACTCCTTCAAACTGGCTTCAACGGTGTCGAAAGACCCCAGGACGCAGAAAGCCGGTTTTCTGCCAAATTAGGTTTTTGGCTAAAATCCTATTTTCAAGCGGAAAGAGGGGCCTCCGGTGCCCAAATTTTGTTTAGAATACATCCACAGCTTCCAAATATGCAAGTTTTAAGAAAATCCGAGACAAAAAAATTTGGCCAAAAATGACAAAATCGGTAAGGGGGGTGCGGAGGAAAAATCGCGATTTTGACGAAAAAATTTTGTCTCTGCAAATTCGTTCAAACTTTGATATTTTATCTCTCAACCTATGCTGCGTGCGTATTTCGAATTAGAACTCCTTCAAACTGGCTTCAACGGTGTCGAAAGACCCCAGGACGCAGAAAGCCGGTTTTCTGCCAAATTAGGTTTTTGGCTAAAATCCTATTTTCAAGCGGAAAGAGGGGCCTCCGGTGCCCAAATTTTGTTTAGAATACATCCACAGCTTCCAAATATGCAAGTTTTAAGAAAATCCGAGACAAAAAATTTGGCCAAAAATGACAAAATCGGTAAGGGGGGTGCGGAGGAAAAATCGCGATTTTGACGAAAAAATTTTGTCTCTGCAAATTCGTTCAAACTTTGATATTTTATCTCTCAACCTATGCTGCGTGCGTATTTCGAATTAGAACTCCTTCAAACTGGCTTCAACGGTGTCGAAAGACCCCAGGACGCAGAAAGCCGGTTTTCTGCCAAATTAGGTTTTTGGCTAAAATCCTATTTTCAAGCGGAAAGAGGGGCCTCCGGTGCCCAAATTTTGTTAAGAATACATCCACAGCTTCCAAATATGCAAGTTTCAAGAAAATCCGAGACAAAAAAAAATTGGCCAAAAATGACAAAATCGGTAAGGGGGGTGCGGAGGAAAAATCGCGATTTTGACGAAAAAAATTTGTCTCTGCAAATTCGTTCAAACTTTGATATTTTATCTCTCAACCTATGCTGCGTGCGTATTTCGAATTAGAACTCCTTCAAACTGGCTTCAACGGTGTCGAAAGACCCCAGGACGCAGAAAGCCGGTTTTCTGCCAAATTAGGTTTTTGGCTAAAATCCTATTTTCAAGCGGAAAGAGGGGCCTCCGGTGCCCAAATTTTGTTTAGATTACATCCACAGCTTCCAAATATGCAAGTTTCAAGAAAATCCGAGACAAAAAAAATTTGGCCAAAAATGACAAAATCGGTAAGGGGGGTGCGGAGGAAAAATCGCGATTTTGACGAAAAAAATTTGTCTCTGCAAATTCGTTCAAACTTTGATATTTTATCTCTCAACCTATGCTGCGTGCGTATTTCGAATTAGAACTCCTTCAAACTGGCTTCAACGGTGTCGAAAGACCCCAGGACGCAGAAAGCCGGTTTTCTGCCAAATTAGGTTTTTGGCTAAAATCCTATTTTCAAGCGGAAAGAGGGGCCTCCGGTGCCCAAATTTTGTTTAGAATACATCCACAGCTTCCAAATATGCAAGTTTCAAGAAAATCCGAGACAAAAAAAATGTGGCCAAAAATGACAAAATCGGTAAGGGGGGTGCGGAGGAAAAATCGCGATTTTGACGAAAAAATTTTGTCTCTGCAAATTCGTTCAAACTTTGATATTTTATCTCTCAACCTATGCTGCGTGCGTATTTCGAATTAGAACTCCTTCAAACTGGCTTCAACGGTGTCGAAAGACCACAGGACGCAGAAAGCCGGTTTTCTGCCAAATTAGGTTTTTGGCTAAAATCCTATTTTCAAGCGGAAAGAGGGGCCTCCGGTGCCCAAATTTTGTTTAGAATACATCCACAGCTTCCAAAATTGCAAGTTTCAAGAAAATCCGAGACAAAAAAAATTGGCCAAAAATGACAAAATCGGTAAGGGGGGTGCGGAGGAAAAATCGCGATTTTGACGAAAAAATTTTGTCTCTGCAAATTCGTTCAAACTTTGATATTTTATCTCTCAACCTATGCTGCATGCGTATTTCGAATTAGAACTCCTTCAAACTGGCTTCAACGGTGTCGAAAGACCCCAGGACGCAGAAAGCCGGTTTTCTGCCAAATTAGGTTTTTGGCTAAAATCCTATTTTCAAGCGGAAAGAGGGGCCTCCGGTGCTCAAATTTTGTTTAGAATACATCCACAGCTTCCAAATATGCAAGTTTCAAGAAAATCCGAGACAAAAAAAATTTGGCCAAAAATGACAAAATCGGTAAGGGGGGTGCGGAGGAAAAATCGCGATTTTGACGAAAAAATTTTGTCTCTGCAAATTCGTTCAAACTTTGATATTTTATCTCTCAACCTATGCTGCGTGCGTATTTCGAATTAGAACTCCTTCAAACTGGCTTCAACGGTGTCGAAAGACCCCAGGACGCAGAAAGCCGGTTTTCTGCCAAATTAGGTTTTTGGCTAAAATCCTATTTTCAAGCGGAAAGAGGGGCCTCCGGTGCCCAAATTTTGTTTAGAATACATCCACAGCTTCCAAATATGCAAGTTTCAAGAAAATCCGAGACAAAAAAAATTTGGCCAAAAATGACAAAATCGGTAAGGGGGGTGCGGAGGAAAAATTGCGATTTTGACGAAAAAATTTTGTCTCTGCAAATTCGTTCAAACTTTGATATTTTATCTCTCAACCTATGCTGCGTGCGTATTTCGAATTAGAACTCCTTCAAACTGGCTTCAACGGTGTCGAAAGACCCCAGGACGCAGAAAGCCGGTTTTCTGCCAAATTAGGTTTTTGGCTAAAATCCTATTTTCAAGCGGAAAGAGGGGCCTCCGGTGCCCAAATTTTGTTTAGAATACATCCACAGCTTCCAAATATGCAAGTTTAAAGAAAATCCGAGACAAAAAAAATTTGGCCAAAAATGACAAAATCGGTAAGGGGGGTGCGGAGGAAAAATCGCGATTTTGACGAAAAAATTCTGTCTCTGCAAATTCGTTCAAACTTTGATATTTTATCTCTCAACCTATGCTGCGTGCGTATTTCGAATTAAAACTCCTTCAAACTGGCTTCAACGGTGTCGAAAGACCCCAGGACGCAGAAAGCCGGTTTTCTGCCAAATTAGGTTTTTGGCTAAAATCCTATTTTCAAGCGGAAAGAGGGGCCTCCGGTGCCCAAATTTTGTTTAGAATACATCCACAGCTTCCAAATATGCAAGTTTCAAGAAAATCCGAGACAAAAAAAATTTGGCCAAAAATGAAAAAATCGGTAAGGGGGGTGCGGAGGAAAAATCGCGATTTTGACGAAAAAATTTTGTCTCTGCAAATTCGTTCAAACTTTGATATTTTATCTCTCAACCTATGCTGCGTGCGTATTTCGAATTAGAACTCCTTCAAACTGGCTTCAACGGTGTCGAAAGACCCCAGGACGCAGAAAGCCGGTTTTCTGCCAAATTAGGTTTTTGGCTAAAATCCTATTTTCAAGCGGAAAGAGGGGCCTCCGGTGCCCAAATTTTGTTTAGAATACATCCACAGCTTCCAAATATGCAAGTTTCAAGAAAATCCGAGACAAAAAAAATTTGGCCAAAAATGACAAAATCGGTAAGGGGGGTGCGGAGGAAAAATCGCGATTTTGACGAAAAAATTTTGTCTCTGCAAATTCGTTCAAACTTTGATATTTTATCTCTCAACCTATGCTGCGTGTGTATTTCGAATTAGAACTCCTTCAAACTGGCTTCAACGGTGTCGAAAGACCCCAGGACGCAGAAAGCCGGTTTTCTGCCAAATTAGGTTTTTGGCTAAAATCCTATTTTCAAGCGGAAAGAGGGGCCTCCGGTGCCCAAATTTTGTTTAGAATACATCCACAGCTTCCAAATATGCAAGTTTCAAGAAAATCCGAGACAAAAAAATTTGGCCAAAAATGACAAAATCGGTAAGGGGGGTGCGGAGGAAAAATCGCGATTTTGACGAAAAAATTTTGTCTCTGCAAATTCGTTCAAACTTTGATATTTTATCTCTCAACCTATGCTGCGTGCGTATTTCGAATTAGAACTCCTTCAAACTGGCTTCAACGGTGTCGAAAGACCCCAGGACGCAGAAGCCGGTTTTCTGCCAAATTAGGTTTTTGGCTGAAATCCTATTTTCAAGCGGAAAGAGGGGCCTCCGGTGCCCAAATTTTGTTTAGAATACATCCACAGCTTCCAAATATGCAAGTTTCAAGAAAATCCGAGACAAAAAAAATTTGGCCAAAAATGACAAAATCGGTAAGGGGGGTGCGGAGGAAAAATCGCGATTTTGACGAAAAAATTTTGTCTCTGCAAATTCGTTCAAACTTTGATATTTTATCTCTCAACCTATGCTGCGTGCGTATTTCGAATTAGAACTCCTTCAAACTGGCTTCAACGGTGTCGAAAGACCCCAGGACGCAGATAGCCGGTTTTCTGCCAAATTAGGTTTTTGGCTAAAATCCTATTTTCAAGCGGAAAGAGGGGCCTCCGGTGCCCAAATTTTGTTTAGAATACATCCACAGCTTCCAAATATGCAAGTTTCAAGAAAATCCGAGACAAAAAAAAATTGGCCAAAAATGACAAAATCGGTAAGGGGGGTGCGGAGGAAAAATCGCGATTTTGACGAAAAAAAATTGTCTCTGCAAATTCGTTCAAACTTTGATATTTTATCTCTCAACCTATGCTGCGTGCGTATTTCGAATTAGAACTCCTTCAAACTGGCTTCAACGGTGTCGAAAGACCCCAGGACGCAGAAAGCCGGTTTTCTGCCAAATTAGGTTTTTGGCTAAAATCCTATTTTCAAGCGGAAAGAGGGGCCTCCGGTGCCCAAATTTTGTTTAGATTACATCCACAGCTTCCAAATATGCAAGTTTCAAGAAAATCCGAGACAAAAAAAATTTGGCCAAAAATGACAAAATCGGTAAGGGGGGTGCGGAGGAAAAATCGCGATTTTGACGAAAAAATTTTGTCTCTGCAAATTCGTTCAAACTTTGATATTTTATCTCTCAACCTATGCTGCGTGCGTATTTCGAATTAGAACTCCTTCAAACTGGCTTCAACGGTGTCGAAAGACCCCAGGACGCAGAAAGCCGGTTTTCTGCCAAATTAGGTTTTTGGCTAAAATCCTATTTTCAAGCGGAAAGAGGGGCCTCCGGTGCCCAAATTTTGTTTAGAATACATCCACAGCTTCCAAATATGCAAGTTTCAAGAAAATCCGAGACAAAAAAAATGTGGCCAAAAATGACAAAATCGGTAAGGGGGGTGCGGAGGAAAAATCGCGATTTTGACGAAAAAATTTTGTCTCTGCAAATTCGTTCAAACTTTGATATTTTATCTCTCAACCTATGCTGCGTGCGTATTTCGAATTAGAACTCCTTCAAACTGGCTTCAACGGTGTCGAAAGACCCCAGGACGCAGAAAGCCGGTTTTCTGCCAAATTAGGTTTTTGGCTAAAATCCTATTTTCAAGCGGAAAGAGGGGCCTCCGGTGCCCAAATTTTGTTTAGAATACATCCACAGCTTCCAAAATTGCAAGTTTCAAGAAAATCCGAGACAAAAAAAATTGGCCAAAAATGACAAAATCGGTAAGGGGGGTGCGGAGGAAAAATCGCGATTTTGACGAAAAAATTTTGTCTCTGCAAATTCGTTCAAACTTTGATATTTTATCTCTCAACCTATGCTGCGTGCGTATTTCGAATTAGAACTCCTTCAAACTGGCTTCAACGGTGTCGAAAGACCCCAGGACGCAGAAAGCCGGTTTTCTGCCAAATTAGGTTTTTGGCTAAAATCCTATTTTCAAGCGGAAAGAGGGGCCTCCGGTGCCCAAATTTTGTTTAGAATACATCCACAGCTTCCAAATATGCAAGTTTCAAGAAAATCCGAGACAAAAAAAAATTTGGCCAAAAATGACAAAATCGGTAAGGGGGGTGCGGAGGAAAAATCGCGATTTTGACGAAAAAATTTTGTCTCTGCAAATTCGTTCAAACTTTGATATTTTATCTCTCAACCTATGCTGCGTGCGTATTTCGAATTAGAACTCCTTCAAACTGGCTTCAACGGTGTCGAAAGACCCCAGGACGCAGAAAGCCGGTTTTCTGCCAAATTAGGTTTTTGGCTAAAATCCTATTTTCAAGCGGAAAGAGGGGCCTCCGGTGCCCAAATTTTGTTTAGAATACATCCACAGCTTCCAAATATGCAAGTTTAAAGAAAATCCGAGACAAAAAAATTTGGCCAAAAATGACAAAATCGGTAAGGGGGGTGCGGAGGAAAAATCGCGATTTTGACGAAAAAATTCTGTCTCTGCAAATTCGTTCAAACTTTGATATTTTATCTCTCAACCTATGCTGCGTGCGTATTTCGAATTAAAACTCCTTCAAACTGGCTTCAACGGTGTCGAAAGACCCCAGGACGCAGAAAGCCGGTTTTCTGCCAAATTAGGTTTTTGGCTAAAATCCTATTTTCAAGCGGAAAGAGGGGCCTCCGGTGCCCAAATTTTGTTTAGAATACATCCACAGCTTCCAAATATGCAAGTTTCAAGAAAATCCGAGACAAAAAAAATTTGGCCAAAAATGAAAAAATCGGTAAGGGGGGTGCGGAGGAAAAATCGCGATTTTGACGAAAAAATTTTGTCTCTGCAAATTCGTTCAAACTTTGATATTTTATCTCTCAACCTATGCTGCGTGCGTATTTCGAATTAGAACTCCTTCAAACTGGCTTCAACGGTGTCGAAAGACCCCAGGACGCAGAAAGCCGGTTTTCTGCCAAATTAGGTTTTTGGCTAAAATCCTATTTTCAAGCGGAAAGAGGGGCCTCCGGTGCCCAAATTTTGTTTAGAATACATCCACAGCTTCCAAATATGCAAGTTTCAAGAAAATCCGAGACAAAAAAAAAATGGCCAAAAATGACAAAATCGGTAAGGGGGGTGCGGAGGAAAAATCGCGATTTTGACGAAAAAATTTTGTCTCTGCAAATTCGTTCAAACTTTGATATTTTATCTCTCAACCTATGCTGCGTGCGTATTTCGAATTAGAACTCCTTCAAACTGGCTTCAACGGTGTCGAAAGACCCCAGGACGCAGAAAGCCGGTTTTCTGCCAAATTAGGTTTTTGGCTAAAATCCTATTTTCAAGCGGAAAGAGGGGCCTCCGGTGCCCAAATTTTGTTTAGAATACATCCACAGCTTCCAAATATGCAAGTTTCAAGAAAATCCGAGACAAAAAAAATTTGGCCAAAAATGACAAAATCGGTAAGGGGGGTGCGGAGGAAAAATCGCGATTTTGACGAAAAAATTTTGTCTCTGCAAATTCGTTCAAACTTTGATATTTTATCTCTCAACCTATGCTGCGTGCGTATTTCGAATTAGAACTCCTTCAAACTGGCTTCAACGGTGTCGAAAGACCCCAGGACGCAGAAAGCCGGTTTTCTGCCAAATTAGGTTTTTGGCTGAAATCCTATTTTCAAGCGGAAAGAGGGGCCTCCGGTGCCCAAATTTTGTTTAGAATACATCCACAGCTTCCAAATATGCAAGTTTCAAGAAAATCCGAGACAAAAAAAATTTGGCCAAAAATGACAAAATCGGTAAGGGGGGTGCGGAGGAAAAATCGCGATTTTGACGAAAAAATTTTGTCTCTGCAAATTCGTTCAAACTTTGATATTTTATCTCTCAACCTATGCTGCGTGCGTATTTCGAATTAGAACTCCTTCAAACTGGCTTCAACGGTGTCGAAAGACCCCAGGACGCAGATAGCCGGTTTTCTGCCAAATTAGGTTTTTGGCTAAAATCCTATTTTCAAGCGGAAAGAGGGGCCTCCGGTGCCCAAATTTTGTTTAGAATACATCCACAGCTTCCAAATATGCAAGTTTGCAGTGTAACTAGATGTACGTTTAAATCTAATGTAGTCTCGCCTTATTCTACGTATATACTTTCTAAATATATGAACTCTGTTCTATCCGCCTAAAAACGAATGATTGACATTCATCATTCGTTTTTATGATCACATTTGCATGAAACGTAGAAAGGCGTAGCATATATATATGGAAGTTAGATGATTGCAGGGAAGATTGGGTTGTTGTAGGGACATGCTGTCGCTTGGTTATTAAAAGCTGCTATCATCTATAATTGTTATTGTTGTTCCTTGGTTCCACGACATAGGCATATTTGGTGCTCGTGACCAGCGATCGATCCAGCCAAGAGACAAGGTTAGTGACTGCTACTTACGTAAATTTTTTTCTTCTGATTATTGGCATAAATGGCTGACCAGGATTTTGCAGAAATCTTAGAAAAACTAACTGTTCAAATAGGGAATTTAGGATTATCAGGGTTAAACGATGTAATCTCCGTATATGACGGAGATCCGTCAAAATTCAATACATGGATAAAAACTATAGAAAAATTGCACTCATACATGACATTCCACAGCACAAACAAAAATTACTAAGCTATAGATTTAGCTCCGGGGCTGTTAGTGACTATTTATTACGGCATATTACAGAGTCGCCAGAAACCACTTGGGATCAATTAAAAAATGAACTAAGCAAAAGATTCGGTGAAATATCCGACCCCTACATAAAATTTGCTGAACTTAGGCACATCAGACAAAAACCATCAGAAAATATTCAAAATTATGCAGAACGTGTTTTTACTTTGGCTCAAAATTCCTATGATGGTTTCACAGCTCAAGCTTTAATAGATCATCAAATAGTGGGATTTTTTGTAGACGGGCTATTCGATTCACATATTCAACAAAAATTAATCCGGGATAACCCTAGGACCTTTCAAGAAGCAGTAAACTCCGCAGTCAATGAACAAAATGTTAAATTACGATGCAATCTTTGTACTCAAATGCAAAAAGGGTTTAATGACAGATCACAGTCAAGACCATTTCCAAACTTTTCACATCCCGATAGGCAAATTGATAGTCGTCACATTGAACCAATGGATGTCAATCAATTATCTAGGTCGGCTAGCTCTAGGCGTCGTCGTTGCGATTACTGCTTCAAGACGGGTCACGTTATCTCCGAATGCAGATCACGGTTACGTTCAAACACAAATCAAATTCAACAGTCAGACAAACCAAACAATAATCAGAATCAACGGTTTAAAAATCCCCCAACTTGCTGGTTCTGTGGGAAGCTTGGTCATATCAGGTCTGCATGTCCTGAGTATGCACAATTACAAGGAAATTTCAACCGACATCAAAACTACATTCCCCATAATCAGTCAAAAGACAACCAATTCAAAAATAATTACCATTCAAAAAACTTCTAACGGTTGGTTGTGAACGGGTCTCTCAACCAACTTATACAAATCCGCCTTTCAATTCTCACATATCTGAAATTGGTGTTCCTAACTCCTGTTTAATCAAATTATATAAATCACCTGTCCGTGCGCTCGTTCTTTTTCCTTAATAAATGAGAAAATTTATAAATCATTGAAACCTTTACCCCCTTTGTCCCAGACTAATGTTCTTCTCAGTTCGGCTTCGGGGAATGAGATCACTGTTTTAGGGTCTGTTCAAATAAAAATAAAAATTAACAAGTTAAAATTTGACCATGTATTCATAGTAGCAAAGAATTTAACAAGATCTTGTATATTGGGTATGGACTTTTTATCACATTTTGGAGCTCGAATATATTTGGATCTCCAAGCCTTGCGTATTAAGGACACATATATCCCTCTTCAAAACGACGCATTAATAGCCTCTGTAGTCAGACTTTCAAAGGACGTTGTTCTTAAACCCCAAACAGTCAATCTCGTATCAGCTAAGGTTAGACAAAACCCTTCTTTTCCAACCAACACAGATTACGAGGTGGTCGAGACAACACGAGGATTCATATCTAACGAACCCTTTGTTCAAATTAAACCAGCTCTTGTCCATTTACATGATAATCGATCAATTCCTGTCACAATTAGCAATTTATCAAACAAGATTATCACTTTAAAACGTGGTTGTATGATTGGTGCGCTAAATTTCGTGTGTGACAAAACCATTGACAACCTTTCAAACAGATCGTCCTCAATTTCCTCAATTAACCATATACAACAAATGGCCGAAGGCACTAAGGATGACATTTTTGTAAACGAGGAAGTTCCCCAGAACGTCCGACCCTTGATTTCCCAATACCAAGATATCTTTGCCCGCTCTGAATGGGACCTCGGGAATTTCTCAGCTTTTGAAGTTCCCATTGACACTGTACCTCATGAACCCGTTAAATTAAGCCCGTATAGAGTTCCATTTACAGACCGTGCTGAGTTAAAGAACAAGATTAACCAACTCCTAGCTGCTGGCGTTATTAGACATTCACACTCAAATTACTGCAGCCCGGCTTTATTGGTTAATAAGGCCGATGGTTCAAAAAGATTGGTTATCGATTACAGACGACTCAATCAGCACATAAAAACTTGCTCCTTTCAGCTACCCAATATCTCTGATATTTTATCAAGTCTTCACGGAGCCCAATTCTTCACAACCCTGGACTTAGCGAATTCTTACTTCCAATTACCTTTAAAAGAAACTGATAAGCATTTAACAGCATTTGGTGCCCCTGGCTATCTCTGCGAGTTCAACAGATGTCCACAAGGATTAAAATCCAGCCCAGGTTTTTTTCAATCTGTTATGAGTAACATATTCAGAGACCTCCCCTTTGTCTTTTGTTATTTAGATGACATACTAATTTTTAGCAACTCAGAACATGATCATTTAAAACACATCACTGCGGTTTTTCAAAAACTTCGTGAATATCAACTGAAGTTAAAATTACGGAAATGTTCATTTTTTCAAACGGAGATATCTTATCTCGGTTACAACATTTCCAAGAAGGGGATTAGCCCTGATCCTAAGAAAGTCACGGCAATCAAACAAATTCAAATTCCTCGATGTGTAAAGGATGTACGCCGTTTCCTAGGATGTGCTGGCTATTACCGCAAATTCATACGGCGGTATGCAGATCTTATATTACCACTAACAGCACTCACTCGCAAGAATGCCAAATTCCTTTGGTCCAAACAGTGTCAGAATTCTTTCGACACCATCATACAGGAATTGAGCAAAATTCCTTATTTACGTCACCCATCATTACAACAGCAATTCGTGTTATACACTGATAGTTCTGATGTAGCTGCGGGGGCGGTTCTTACCCAAAACGATGTACCCATTCATTTTTTATCACACCCTTTTTCAAAGAGCCAATTAAAATTTTCGACTATCCAAAAAGAAGCCTGGGCACTCGGCTGGGCAATCCGAAAACTTGATTACTATCTTCATGGCTCAAAGTTTATAGTACGTACAGACCATGCACCACTACGGTACCTTATGAAGTCCACCTTCAACAATAAAATACTAGATAGAATTTCTCTAGAACTTTCAAGTTACGATATGGAAATTGAATACATTAAGGGGACAGACAATATAATAGCCGATTTCTTATCGCGCTCGTGTCCGTCAAATGACACATGTTCGGCCAATAACGCCGACCTGTCAAAAAATGACCTCCATTCATCTATAAATATCATTAATACACAAAATTTAGACCCCCAGTCCACTATCCAAAATGCGAAATGTCCATCTCCATTACCGCCACTCCGACTTCCGGAGCTAGAGGCCATTAACATGGCTGCCGAACAACAAAATGATCCTTCATTATCACGTCTAATTGAAAGGCTTAAATTGAATAAACTTCCAGATAAGGAAAGCAGAAATTTCACCATCATAAATGATATTCTACACTTCATCAGTGACGAGTCCAAAGCATCTCCGCTTCTAAGAATATATGTGCCAATGCATTTCAGGCAACGCATTCTTGAAGCGTATCATACTGCTTTCCATTATGGCACACAAAGGAGTTATGCTATAATCAGACGCACATATTACTGGCCGAAATTATATAAGGATATTGTGGAATACAACAGGGAATGTGTTCCCTGTCAATCAGTTAACCTGACACAAAATAATAATCCTTTGATTTCGCCTGAATTACCCAAGTCAAAATTCTCTCAAATATCAATTGATCTTGTTGGACCAATCCGAGGGAATAAGGGTGACAAACATTCGCCTCGATATTTAGTTTGGTTCACAGATCTTTTGACGAAATGGCCTGAGGCTTCAATCGTACATACCGCGACAAGCGAAGCTGTAATCAATTCATTATACAATGACTGGATTTTCCGTCACGGTACACCTCTCTCCATTCTTACGGACAATGGGTCCGCTTTCACGTCTAAAGCTTTCACAGAAACCTTAAGACAATTGAATATAAAACATATTAGAACTTCTGCTTTTTGCCCGGCCTCTAATGGCACTAATGAGCGACAGCATCTTGAATTCAAACGTTACATCAGCAAGATGGCTGAGGATAACTCTGATTGGCCACATTTAGTCCAAGCTGCATTGGGTGCCATGAGATTTTCAGTATCGGCAGAAACTGGCATAAGCCCATTTCTGTTAAATTACGGCCAAGACCCCCAGTTGCCGATCACTTCCATCATGAGTCCAAGATTACCTTATTATGGATCCGAAGACTACAAATTTTTCATAGAGCAAGCACATGATACTTTTACATCTGCCTACCATAGGATTAATAAGACCAAACAAAACAGAATAGCCAACGCCAACAAGGGTCGGATAGAGGAACAATTTAAGGTAAATGATCCTGTCTTTTACTTAAAGAAAGGACAGACCCAAAATTTCGTTCCACCATGGTCTGGATATTACCGAATACTACGTCTCATCCCCCCAAAAAATGTAGTTATTAAAAACCAACTTGACAACGAAATTCTTACAACTCACATTGATTTCATCAGAAAGGCTAAAATTCAGGATTGGCCAATTCCAAATGAAACCCAATTAAACCCACGGCCAATTAGGAATACAAGATACGTTAAACGATATACTGATTTATCTGATAGTACGTATGACGCTTCCGACAGCAGTAGCTCAGAAACTAATACTACGCCAATCACTGACAGAGTACGTCGGAGTTATACTAAACGACAACGTGACAAACTTCGAAATAGTCATAGTTCATCAGACGATGAAATTCCCCTTTCAAAACTTCAAGAAAAATTACGACGCTTACATAATGAAAGACTGTATGGGCAGTCAAATTCAGACAGTCAGTCAAACTCAGGGAAAGGGTTAAGGCAAACGGATTGCAACTACAAAAACGCAGTAAGTGCGACTGACGACCTGTCACCTGCGGACATGACAGACCTGTCAATTACGGACATGTCTACACAAAATGCGACGGTCACGGAAGACACACACGAAGGTATGTTTTCTTGCTCGACCGGACATGTTGATCATGCCTCAGGCGTTGAGGAAATGCAATGTGATAGCTTGCATCGGAAATTAACATCAGTTAATGCGATCCAAGCGATCCAATACAATGAGAACCTCTATCAACAACAGATTATATCTTTGTTTTTAAAGGCTTTGCTCATAGTATTACTGATTAAAATCATATTCACAATTTAAGGCGTGCTTACATGAGGGACAGATTGTGAGAATTGTGAGAATTAATAGGTCTATTACCTATACGAAAATGACCCTATTTTGTTTTGTATATAGACATATGTAAATAAAGGTTAAAAATAAAGGTTCATAGATAAGGGAATAATTATTAAGCTAAAATTGTTAGCTATTTCTTAGATCCCAACAGAACCAGCAATTATTGCACTAATCATAGTTATAACAAATATTTACATCAATGTTATCAAATTGTACATAGACTAAGTTATTCATGTACCATTAACAGATCATTAACACACTATCAAATTACTTACATCTATTCAGGTGTTAACTTCCAAAATAAATTTCCGACAAGTTCACCCACAATCAAGCACGTAACTGACCATTTCACTACCTGTCCAGAGACGTTAAGGCCAAACGCCCTAGGCATGTACATAATTACTGTTAAGTTCAACCTACCAATTGTTTTGTCATTACATGTTGAGATAACCCTTGACCAAAATAATACTTTCTTTTCTCTTTTGTAGGATGTCCAATCTGATTGCAACGGTCGTAGTATCCTTAATTACCTTGCTAATAGTCCCTTCGGAGACTATACGTAATGATATCGTACGTAACCATATCCTATTTAGAGAACTAAAAACTGTCTCTATTTCCAAATCACATTGGAAGTACGCATTAATGTATCAACTTGACGCTTATCCCAGATTTCTAGATCTTTTGACTCAACATATAGATCGAATTGACTCCGTAATCTACTTGGCGATAAATCACTACAAAACCGAAAATTCCACTTATGCTAATCACCTCATTCATGCGCTTAAAGAAACACAAACCTTCGTAAGCTCATTTTCTCAAACTGGCGAGCAGCTCAGGGTCGAGTACTTTGATTTAATAAGTTTTACCCAATATAGTAGTCACCAACATAAGATTAAACGCTCTCTTTTACCATTAGGCGGCATATTCAAATTCCTTTTTGGGACAGCTGACCAGAGAGACATTGATGGAATCAAGAGAAATGTAGCAAACCTGGCCCGAGCTCAAAAAGAAATATTGCACATAACTCAACGTAGTTTATCAATTATCAATGTAACCAGGGTTGAGTTATCACAGACCAGAGATACTGTAAATTCTTTAATTACTACTGTTACCAATTTGCAGAGTAAGGTAGATAAAAAATTCAACGACTTGGCAGGAATACTTCTCCAATTAACAGCCTTTGATCATATCTTAAATTCAATCAATTCACTATTCGTTGACCTACAACAACTAATTCTGAGAGCTAAGGTGTATTTAAGTGATTTCCGAATGAAACTAAACTCTTTAAGCAACCAAAAACTTTCACCTTCCATTGTGGACCCAAGACGATTAGAAAATCTTCTCGACGAATTAAGGGATCATATTCCACAAAATTTCAGACTTTTGGAAAGTCCCACACACAATCTCTGGCTTTACTACGAAACATTGACCTGTTCAACCATTATACATGACAATTTCCTTACAATATTGATAGATATTCCATTAAAAAGCATAGACAGCGATTACAGATTGATACAAGCCAATGCCATAGACTTTCCCTTACACAATGTGTCCACAACACATTTCGTTTCTCCAAAATTATACCTTACAGCTTCCGTGGATATCGAATCAACATATTTCATAATAAACGACAAAAATTCCCATTTCATGTTAATGACAGATAATCAAGCCCAAGATTGCTTAAATTCCAGGTTACCATTCTGTCGAAGTCCCTCCGGACTTATTTCAACATACACGACCTTAACATGCGTCATTAGATCTTTTTAGACTCTCCTATTAACTCAAAACTATGCCAGACCAATGTTAAGATCAATTCAATACTACCCCGGGTCTACGATGTCTCACATGGGAAATGGCTTATTGTATCTCGTCAGGCCCATAATTTCAATATCAAGTGCTTAAACGGCACTACTTTCCACCTTCAGACTACACCTACCTTGTCGCTTGTTCAAATTCCTATGCTCTGTCAAGCCTTTAGTGAGAATATCCTATTACCGCTATATTACGAACATATTACTAGTAAAAACGTATATTCCAAAGACCTTGTCGATACACTTCAGACAACAAATCTAACACTCTCCAGCATCTGGGAACCGTTGCATTCAACATTCAAGAATTACACGCAAATTAAAATTCCACACCGTCTACAAACAATTCAATAAATTCCAATGCGTGCCTTAATCGAGGAGCTGCAAAGTATTCATTCAGTTGATGTCGATTTAAGTCATCCATTTTATCAAAAATCATGGTTTTTTGGGATCACAATAGGAGTTGCATCCATTTGTCTGATAGTTATCATTACGTTAGTTCTTTGTAAGAGATTCTGCAAAGGCAATCCTGAGAACCATGTGTCTGGTCAGGAGAAAAGATTTCCGAATGTACGCTTCACGAAAATGTCTCTTGGAACCGCACGGCATGAATTGGGAGACCAGCGTGACTTAGGCGACCAATCCACAGAAGCTGCTGTACCTACGCCTACGGCACCGCTATACATTTATCCGTCGATTTACAAGACGGATGAGTAAGGCCTCTTGACAGCATACGGCATGATTAACCACACGGCAATTCCACCGGCAATTCCACCAAACGGCACGATTAACCACACGGCAAGATTTGACCAAACGGCGTGAATTACCACACGGCAAGATTTGACCAAACGGCGTGAATCATCCATACTTTACTAAAAGGACACACACATAGAGGAACTGTACAAATATTCGACTATCATCAATAAGTTAACCGTAATTTGACCAAACGACGTGAATTAGTCATACTTCACTAAAAGGCCCTACACACATAACGGAACTGTACAAGATATGCGGCTGTTCATCAATAAGTTACCCGTAATTCGACCAAACGGCGTGAATTAACCATACTTCACTAAAAGGCCCTACACACATAACGGAACTGTACAAGATGCGGCTGATCATCAATAAGTTACCCGTAATTCGACCAAACGGCGTGAATTAACCATACTTCACTAAAAGGCCCTACACACATAACGGAACTGTACAAGATATTCAGCTAATCACCAATAAGTTATCCGTATGAAACTTCAGTCCAATACATTGCAACTCCATTTCAAGCTACAAGTTGTGTACAATCAACAAAAGTGTTAATTATATAACGTGATTCAATCTACATAAAATGGATTACCTACCACTTCAAAAAGAACAACAACAGTACTCCACAGCGAGAAACCATACAAGACTTATAACTTCACGACGCGAGAGAATAATGATGGAACTTCATGTCAACATATCTTTATATGGATTCAAGTTCTTCAATCAATACTCAAATTGCTAATTACTCAATTACTTCCTTACAGGACTTAACAATTAATCGTATATATACTGAACAAAAATGAAAACTTTACACTTCAAGATTTCTTGTTTCTGGAAAAGTATCGAACTAAAAGCCTGAAATATATTTTGACGTTATTTCCCAGGCTTTCAGCAATAGTTTTGTTGAAATTTCATTGCCTTGTCTCCTTTAATGTCAGAGTTACGGCCCGAAATTCGTTTAGAGCTACTTACATTTAACGTCACATATGCGCATGCGCAGGAAACGATTCACTATTTTTTCGGAATAAGTCATGTCCAGAATGCCAAAAAAACACAAAAAAATCTTTCTTGTCACTTGTAGCAAGCTCTAAAATAAAGGTATAATTTGCCAATTTTGTGAATTATCTCCCTTTTACATAAACAAATAGAGAATTTAAAATGTTTGATATTCACAAATTTATCACGCTTTTCGATTGTTTTTGTGTAAACATCATGCAGGCCTTACAGGGGATTATTAGACCCGTTTTTCGACTAGGATTGTTCCCAGATGTCCATGCAATAGCGATTTCAGTTTCCTATTGAGATTGCATTATAAAATTTTCAAGCTTTGCAACATAATGAAAATTCTGCTTTTCAAACATCATTTTTTGAAAAGCTTAAACAGTGTTATGAAAGCTTCTTTACATTTTCTGACTGGTAAGTTGTCAGACTACCACTCCGTGCAGTCTGGCAAGGTTTGCATTCTTCCGCTCGGATTTCTGAGGGTTTAAATTTTGTAAAATTTCTGTTAAAATTGTACACCTGAAAAACGGACCCCTATCACACTTAAAGGGTCCGTTTTTCATCCCTGTAACTAAGATCAACAAAACGTTTAGTGTTTGGCACAACCAAGTCCATGAACAATGCGAAACACATTCATTTGATTTCTTTACTTGTTGTATTTAGAAGAAATATGACAAGTAATGTAAGTGTAAAGTTTTCATTTTTGCTCAGTATAATTAGCACGAATTAAAAGATTCCGCACATTGTTTTGATAACAAGATAGGAGAACACAGGATGTCGATTTAAAATTAAAGAATTATTTCACATCCTGTGATTGGTTAATACTAAACTTAAGAAAACGGCGGCTATTCTTAAGTACTTTCGTCGTATCAGTAGCGATAGTAAAGAAAAGAGCTGGAAAACATTGGAGACGACGAAAAAAATCAAAACAATGTGTAGAAATAATTAATTAAGGTTGGAAACAATTCACCAGGAAAGGGTTTAGAATAAGTTTGTCAAGGTTATTGAATTTAATTACCATTAAGTTAAACGACTGTATAAAATGGTCCATTTGACATGCCACGCCTACGGCAATATATATATATATATATATAAAAAAAACAAGCTTACTATCAAACCTTTCCCGAAAAATTCCAATTCACTGATTCAATTAACCAAATGCATGTCGTTAAGATTGTTGGTTATCAAATATGTATGTATATTATTAAATGATGTTATTATTAAATACAAGCATTTCAACTTGTCAAATGTTGACAGGAAAGAGAGAGAGTATGACATACCTTAGTAAAAAGTATCATGTTTTGCTACATCTAACTGAAAAATCACGATATTTCTTTAAAGATTACTATGAAAGTACTGTTTTTCTTTTAAAATCATTATTCCAGTATTATTGTTTTCATTTAAAATCAATTGTTGTTAAAATATCATGTTTTTGCTACATACCTGTAAAGTCATGGTATTTCTAAAGATTACTATTAAGTACTGTCTTCATTTAAATCATTATTCCAGTATTATTGTTTTCATTTAAAATCAATTGTTGGTAAAATATCATGTTTTTGCTACATACCTGTAAAGTCATGGTATTTCTAAAGATTACTATTAAGTACTGTCTTCATTTAAATCATTATTCCAGTATTATTGTTTTCATTTAAAATCAATTGTTGTTGAAATATCATGTTTTTGCTACATACCTGTAAAGTCATGGTATTTCTAAAGATTACTATTAAGTACTGTCTTCATTTAAATCATTATTCCAGTATTATTGTTTTCATTTAAAATCAATTGTTGTTGAAATATCATGTTTTTGCTACATACCTGTAAAGTCATGGTATTTCTAAAGATTACTATTAAGTACTGTCTTCATTTAAATCATTATTCCAGTATTATTGTTTCATATAAAATCATTATTTCATTACTTCATTGGAATTAATAGTCACATTGTTGTTTGTTTCCATGTTATACAAATCACGAAAACATTGATTGGAAAAAAAATAATAAAAAAAAATAATAAATAAATAAATAAAATAAAATTATTATATGGTTATAAGATGTAGTGTAACTAGATGTACGTTTAAATCTAATGTAGTCTCACCTTATTCTACGTATATACTTTCTAAATATATGAACTCTGTTCTATCCGCCTAAAAACGAATGATTGACATTCATCATTCGTTTTTATGATCACATTTGCATGAAACGTAGAAAGGCGTAGCATATATATATGGAAGTTAGATGATTGCAGGGGAGATTGGGTTGTTGTACGGACATGCTGTCGCTTGGTTATTAAAAGCTGCTATCATCTATAATTGTTATTGTTGTTCCTTGGTTCCACGACAAGTTTCAAGAAAATCCGAGACAAAAAAAATTTGGCCAAAAATGACAAAATCGGTAAGGGGGGTGC
Organism: Fragum sueziense; assembly: GCA_963680895.1. Lineage (NCBI taxonomy): Eukaryota > Metazoa > Mollusca > Bivalvia > Cardiida > Cardiidae > Fragum > Fragum sueziense. The sequence goes on from OY804593.1 coordinate 24,981,185, forward strand.
GGAGGAAAAATCGCGATTTTGACGAAAAAATTTTGTCTCTGCAAATTCGTTCAAACTTTGATATTTTATCTCTCAACCTATGCTGCGTGCGTATTTCGAATTAGAACTCCTTCAAACTGGCTTCAACGGTGTCGAAAGACCCCAGGACGCAGAAAGCCGGTTTTCTGCCAAATTAGGTTTTTGGCTAAAATCCTATTTTCAAGCGGAAAGAGGGGCCTCCGGTGCCCAAATTTTGTTTAGAATACATCCACAGCTTCCAAATATGCAAGTTTCAAGAAAATCCGAGACAAAAAAAAATTTGGCCAAAAATGACAAAATCGGTAAGGGGGGTGCGGAGGAAAAATCGCGATTTTGACGAAAAAAATTTGTCTCTGCAAATTCGTTCAAACTTTGATATTTTATCTCTCAACCTATGCTGCGTGCGTATTTCGAATTAGAACTCCTTCAAACTGGCTTCAACGGTGTCGAAAGACCCCAGGACGCAGAAAGCCGGTTTTCTGCCAAATTTAGTTTTTGGCTAAAATCCTATTTTCAAGCGGGAAGAGGGGCCTCCGGTGCCCAAATTTTGTTTAGAATACATCCACAGCTTCCAAATATGCAAGTTTCAAGAAAATCCGAGACAAAAAAAATTTGGCCAAAAATGACAAAATCGGTAAGGGGGGTGCGGAGGAAAAATCGCGATTTTGACGAAAAAATTTTGTCTCTGCAAATTCGTTCAAACTTTGATATTTTATCTCTCAACCTATGCTGCGTGCGTATTTCGAATTAGAACTCCTTCAAACTGGCTTCAACGGTGTCGAAAGACCCCAGGACGCAGAAAGCCGGTTTTCTGCCAAATTAGGTTTTTGGCTAAAATCCTATTTTCAAGCGGAAAGAGGGGCCTCCGGTGCCCAAATTTTGTTTAGAATACATCCACAGCTTCCAAATATGCAAGTTTCAAGAAAATCCGAGACAAAAAAAAATTTGGCCAAAAATGACAAAATTGGTAAGGGGGGTGCGGAGGAAAAATCGCGATTTTGACGAAAAAATTTTGTCTCTGCAAATTCGTTCAAACTTTGATATTTTATCTCTCAACCTATGCCGCGTGCGTATTTCGAATTAGAACTCCTTCAAACTGGCTTCAACGGTGTCGAAAGACCCCAGGACGCAGAAGGCCGGTTTTCTGCCAAAGTAGGTTTTTGGCTAAAATCCTATTTTCAAGCGGAAAGAGGGGCCTCCGGTGCCCAAATTTTGTTTAGAATACATCCACAGCTTCCAAATATGCAAGTTTCAAGAAAATCCGAGACAAAAAAAATTTGGCCAAAAATGACAAAATCGGTAAGGGGGGTGCGGAGGAAAAATCGCGATTTTGACGAAAAAATTTTGTCTCTGCAAATTCGTTCAAACTTTGATATTTTATCTCTCAACCTATGCTGCGTGCGTATTTCGAATTAGAACTCCTTCAAACTGGCTTCAACGGTGTCGAAAGACCCCAGGACGCAGAAAGCCGGTTTTCTGCCAAATTAGGTTTTTGGCTAAAATCCTATTTTCAAGCGGAAAGAGGGGCCTCCGGTGCCCAAATTTTGTTTAGAATACATCCACAGCTTCCAAATATGCAAGTTTCAAGAAAATCCGAGACAAAAAAAATTGGCCAAAAATGACAAAATCGGTAAGGGGGGTGCGGAGGAAAAATCGCGATTTTGACGAAAAAATTTTGTCTCTGCAAATTCGTTTAAACTTTGATATTTTATCTCTCAACATATGCTGCGTGCGTATTTCGAATTAGAACTCCTTCAAACTGGCTTCAACGGTGTCGAAAGACCCCAGGACGCAGAAAGCCGGTTTTCTGCCAAATTAGGTTTTTGGCTAAAATCCTATTTTCAAGCGGAAAGAGGGGCCTCCGGTGCCCAAATTTTGTTTAGAATACATCCACAGCTTCCAAATATGCAAGTTTCAAGAAAATCCGAGACAAAAAAAAATGGCCAAAATGACAAAATCGGTAAGGGGGGTGCGGAGGTAAAATCGCGATTTTGACGAAAAAATTTTGTCTCTGCAAATTCGTTCAAACTTTGATATTTTATCTCTCAACCTATGCTGCGTGCGTATTTCGAATTAGAACTCCTTCAAACTGGCTTCAACGGTGTCGAAAGACCCCAGGACGCAGAAAGCCGGTTTTCTGCCAAATTAGGTTTTTGGCTAAAATCCTATTTTCAAGCGGAAAGAGGGGCCTCCGGTGCCCAAATTTTGTTTAGAATACATCCACAGCTTCCAAATATGCAAGTTTCAAGAAAATCCGAGACAAAAAAAATTTGGCCAAAAATGACAAAATCGGTAAGGGGGGTGCGGAGGAAAAATCGCGATTTTGACGAAAAAATTTTGTCTCTGCAAATTCGTTCAAACTTTGATATTTTATCTCTCAACCTATGCTGCGTGCGTATTTCGAATTAGAACTCCTTCAAACTGGCTTCAACGGTGTCGAAAGACCCCAGGACGCAGAAAGCCGGTTTTCTGCCAAATTAGGTTTTTGGCTAAAATCCTATTTTCAAGCGGAAAGAGGGGCTTCCGGTGCCCAAATTTTGTTTAGAATACATCCACAGCTTCCAAATATGCAAGTTTCAAGAAAATCCGAGACAAAAAAAATTTGGCCAAAAATGACAAAATCGGTAAGGGGGGTGCGGAGGAAAAATCGCGATTTTGACGAAAAAATTTTGTCTCTGCAAATTCGTTCAAACTTTGATATTTTATCTCTCAACCTATGCTGCGTGCGTATTTCGAATTAGAACTCCTTCAAACTGGCTTCAACGGTGTCGAAAGACCCCAGGACGCAGAAAGCCGGTTTTCTGCCAAATTAGGTTTTTGGCTAAAATCCTATTTTCAAGCGGAAAGAGGGGCCTCCGGTGCCCAAATTTTGTTTAGAATACATCCACAGCTTCCAAATATGCAAGTTTCAAGAAAATCCGAGACAAAAAAAATTTGGCCAAAAATGACAAAATCGGTAAGGGGGGTGCGGAGGAAAAATCGCGATTTTGACGAAAAAATTTTGTCTCTGCAAATTCGTTCAAACTTTGATATTTTATCTCTCAACATATGCTGCGTGCGTATTTCGAATTAGAACTCCTTCAAACTGGCTTCAACGGTGTCGAAAGACCCCAGGACGCAGAAAGCCGGTTTTCTGCCAAATTAGGTTTTTGGCTAAAATCCTATTTTCAAGCGGAAAGAGGGGCCTCCGGTGCCCAAATTTTGTTTAGAATACATCCACAGCTTCCAAATATGCAAGTTTCAAGAAAATCCGAGACAAAAAAAATTTGGCCAAAAATGACAAAATCGGTAAGGGGGGTGCGGAGGAAAAATCGCGATTTTGACGAAAAAATTTTGTCTCTGCAAATTCGTTAAAACTTTGATATTTTATCTCTCAACCTATGCTGCGTGCGTATTTCGAATTAGAACTCCTTCAAACTGGCTTCAACGGTGTCGAAAGACCCCAGGACGCAGAAAGCCGGTTTTCTGCCAAATTAGGTTTTTGGCTAAAATCCTATTTTCAAGCGGAAAGAGGGGCCTCCGGTGCCCAAATTTTGTTTAGAATACATCCACAGCTTCCAAATATGCAAGTTTCAAGAAAATCCGAGACAAAAAAAATTTGGCCAAAAATGACAAAATCGGTAAGGGGGGTGCGGAGGAAAAATCGCGATTTTGACGAAAAAATTTTGTCTCTGCAAATTCGTTTAAACTTTGATATTTTATCTCTCAACCTATGCTGCGTGCGTATTTCGAATTAGAACTCCTTCAAACTGGCTTCAACGGTGTCGAAAGACCCCAGGACGCAGAAAGCCGGTTTTCTGCCAAATTAGGTTTTTGGCTAAAATCCTATTTTCAAGCGGAAAGAGGGGCCTCCGGTGCCCAAATTTTGTTTAGAATACATCCACAGCTTCCAAATATGCAAGTTTCAAGAAAATCCGAGACAAAAAAAATTTGGCCAAAATGACAAAATCGGTAAGGGGGGTGCGGAGGAAAAATAACGATTTTGACGAAAAAATTTTGTCTCTGCAAATTCGTTCAAACTTTGATATTTTATCTCTCAACCTATGCTGCGTGCGTATTTCGAATTAGAACTCCTTCAAACTGGCTTCAACGGTGTCGAAAGACCCCAGGACGCAGAAAGCCGGTTTTCTGCCAAATTAGGTTTTTGGCTAAAATCCTATTTTCAAGCGGAAAGAGGGGCCTCCGGTGCCCAAATTTTGTTTAGAATACATCCACAGCTTCCAAATATGCAAGTTTCAAGAAAATCCGAGACAAAAAAAATTTGGCCAAAAATGACAAAATCGGTAAGGGGGGTGCGGAGGAAAAATCGCGATTTTGACGAAAAAATTTTGTCTCTGCAAATTCGTTCAAACTTTGATATTTTATCTCTCAACCTATGCTGCGTGCGTATTTCGAATTAGAACTCCTTCAAACTGGCTTCAACGGTGTCGAAAGACCCCAGGACGCAGAAAGCCGGTTTTCTGCCAAATTAGGTTTTTGGCTAAAATCCTATTTTCAAGCGGAAAGAGGGGCTTCCGGTGCCCAAATTTTGTTTAGAATACATCCACAGCTTCCAAATATGCAAGTTTCAAGAAAATCCGAGACAAAAAAAATTTGGCCAAAAATGACAAAATCGGTAAGGGGGGTGCGGAGAAAAAAAATCGCGATTTTGACGAAAAAATTTTGTCTCTGCAAATTCGTTCAAACTTTGATACTTTATCTCTCAACCTATGCTGCGTGCGTATTTCGAATTAGAACTCCTTCAAACTGGCTTCAACGGTGTCGAAAGACCCCATGACGCAGAAAGCCGGTTTTCTGCCAAATTAGGTTTTTGGCTAAAATCCTATTTTCAAGCGGAAAGAGGGGCTTCCGGTGCCCAAATTTTGTTTAGAATACATCCACAGCTTCCAAATATGCAAGTTTCAAGAAAATCCGAGACAAAAAAAATTTGGCCAAAAATGACAAAATCGGTAAGGGGGGTGCGGAGGAAAAATCGCGATTTTGACGAAAAAATTTTGTCTCTGCAAATTCGTTCAAACTTTGATATTTTATCTCTCAACCTATGCTGCGTGCGTATTTCGAATTAGAACTCCTTCAAACTGGCTTCAACGGTGTCGAAAGACCCCAGGACGCAGAAAGCCGGTTTTCTGCCAAATTAGGTTTTTGGCTAAAATCCTATTTTCAAGCGGAAAGAGGGGCCTCCGGTGCCCAAATTTTGTTTAGAATACATCCACAGCTTCCAAATATGCAAGTTTCAAGAAAATCCGAGACAAAAAAAATTTGGCCAAAAATGACAAAATCGGTAAGGGGGGTGCGGAGGAAAAATCGCGATTTTGACGAAAAAATTTTGTCTCTGCAAATTCGTTCAAACTTTGATATTTTATCTCTCAACATATGCTGCGTGCGTATTTCGAATTAGAACTCCTTCAAACTGGCTTCAACGGTGTCGAAAGACCCCAGGACGCAGAAAGCCGGTTTTCTGCCAAATTAGGTTTTTGGCTAAAATCCTATTTTCAAGCGGAAAGAGGGGCCTCCGGTGCCCAAATTTTGTTTAGAATACATCCACAGCTTCCAAATATGCAAGTTTCAAGAAAATCCGAGACAAAAAAAATTTGGCCAAAAATGACAAAATCGGTAAGGGGGGTGCGGAGGAAAAATCGCGATTTTGACGAAAAAATTTTGTCTCTGCAAATTCGTTCAAACTTTGATATTTTATCTCTCAACCTATGCTGCGTGCGTATTTCGAATTAGAACTCCTTCAAACTGGCTTCAACGGTGTCGAAAGACCCCAGGACGCAGAAAGCCGGTTTTCTGCCAAATTAGGTTTTTGGCTAAAATCCTATTTTCAAGCGGAAAGAGGGGCCTCCGGTGCCCAAATTTTGTTTAGAATACATCCACAGCTTCCAAATATGCAAGTTTCAAGAAAATCCGAGACAAAAAAAATTTGGCCAAAAATGACAAAATCGGTAAGGGGGGTGCGGAGGAAAAATCGCGATTTTGACGAAAAAATTTTGTCTCTGCAAATTCGTTTAAACTTTGATATTTTATCTCTCAACCTATGCTGCGTGCGTATTTCGAATTAGAACTCCTTCAAACTGGCTTCAACGGTGTCGAAAGACCCCAGGACGCAGAAAGCCGGTTTTCTGCCAAATTAGGTTTTTGGCTAAAATCCTATTTTCAAGCGGAAAGAGGGGCCTCCGGTGCCCAAATTTTGTTTAGAATACATCCACAGCTTCCAAATATGCAAGTTTCAAGAAAATCCGAGACAAAAAAATTTTGGCCAAAAATGACAAAATCGGTAAGGGGGGTGCGGAGGAAAAATCGCGATTTTGACGAAAAAATTTTGTCTCTGCAAATTCGTTCAAACTTTGATATTTTATCTCTCAACCTATGCTGCGTGCGTATTTCGAATTAGAACTCCTTCAAACTGGCTTCAACGGTGTCGAAAGACCCCAGGACGCAGAAAGCCGGTTTTCTGCCAAATTAGGTTTTTGGCTAAAATCCTATTTTCAAGCGGAAAGAGGGGCCTCCGGTGCCCAAATTTTGTTTAGAATACATCCACAGCTTCCAAATATGCAAGTTTCAAGAAAATCCGAGACAAAAAAAATTTGGCCAAAAATGACAAAATCGGTAAGGGGGGTGCGGAGGAAAAATCGCGATTTTGACGAAAAAAATTTGTCTCTGCAAATTCGTTCAAACTTTGATATTTTATCTCTCAACCTATGCTGCGTGCGTATTTCGAATTAGAACTCCTTCAAACTGGCTTCAACGGTGTCGAAAGACCCCAGGACGCAGAAAGCCGGTTTTCTGCCAAATTAGGTTTTGGGCTAAAAGCCTATTTTCAAGCGGAAAGAGGGGCCTCCGGTGCCCAAATTTTGTTTAGAATACATCCACAGCTTCCAAATATGCAAGTTTCAAGAAAATCCGAGACAAAAAAATTTTGGCCAAAAATGACAAAATCGGTAAGGGGGGTGCGGAGCAAAAATCGCGATTTTGACGAAAAAATTTTGTCTCTGCAAATTTGTTCAAACTTTGATATTTTATCTCTCAACCTATGCTGCGTGCGTATTTCGAATTAGAACTCCTTCAAACTGGCTTCAACGGTGTCGAAAGACCCCAGGACGCAGAAAGCCGGTTTTCTGCCAAATTAGGTTTTGGGCTAAAAGCCTATTTTCAAGCGGAAAGAGGGGCCTCCGGTGCCCAAATTTTGTTTAGAATACATCCACAGCTTCCAAATATGCAAGTTTCAAGAAAATCCGAGACAAAAAAAGTTTGGCCAAAAATGACAAAATCGGTAAGGGGGGTGCGGAGGAAAAATCGCGATTTTGACGAAAAAATTTTGTCTCTGCAAATTCGTTCAAACTTTGATATTTTATCTCTCAACCTATGCTGCGTGCGTATTTCGAATTAGAAATCCTTCAAACTGGCTTCAACGGTGTCGAAAGACCCCAGGACGCAGAAAGCCGGTTTTCTGCCAAATTAGGTTTTGGGCTAAAAGCCTATTTTCAAGCGGAAAGAGGGGCCTCCGGTGCCCAAATTTTGTTTAGAATACATCCACAGCTTCCAAATATGCAAGTTTCAAGAAAATCCGAGACAAAAAAATTTTGGCCAAAAATGACAAAATCGGTAAGGGGGGTGCGGAGGAAAAATCGCGATTTTGACGAAAAAATTTTGTCTCTGCAAATTCGTTCAAACTTTGATATTTTATCTCTCAACCTATGCTGCGTGCGTATTTCGAATTAGAACTCCTTCAAACTGGCTTCAACGGTGTCGAAAGACCCCAGGACGCAGAAAGCCGGTTTTCTGCCAAATTAGGTTTTGGGCTAAAAGCCTATTTTCAAGCGGAAAGAGGGGCCTCCGGTGCCCAAATTTTGTTTAGAATACATCCACAGCTTCCAAATATGCAAGTTTCAAGAAAATCCGAGACAAAAAAATTTTGGCCAAAAATGACAAAATCGGTAAGGGGGGTGCGGAGGAAAAATCGCGATTTTGACGAAAAAAATTTGTCTCTGCAAATTCGTTCAAACTTTGATATTTTATCTCTCAACCTATGCTGCGTGCGTATTTCGAATTAGAACTCCTTCAAACTGGCTTCAACGGTGTCGAAAGACCCCAGGACGCAGAAAGCCGGTTTTCTGCCAAATTAGGTTTTGGGCGAAAAGCCTATTTTCAAGCGGAAAGAGGGGCCTCCGGTGCCCAAATTTTGTTTAGAATACATCCACAGCTTCCAAATATGCAAGTTTCAAGAAAATCCGAGACAAAAAAAATTTGGCCAAAAATGACAAAATCGGTAAGGGGGGTGCGGAGGAAAAATCGCGATTTTGACGAAAAAATTTTGTCTCTGCAAATTCGTTCAAACTTTGATATTTTATCTCTCAACCTATGCTGCGTGCGTATTTCGAATTAGAACTCCTTCAAACTGGCTTCAACGGTGTCGAAAGACCCCAGGACGCAGAAAGCCGGTTTTCTGCCAAATCAGGTTTTGGGCTAAAAGCCTATTTTCAAGCGGAAAGAGGGGCCTCCGGTGCCCAAATTTTGTTTAGAATACATCCACAGCTTCCAAATATGCAAGTTTCAAGAAAATCCGAGACAAAAAAAATTTGGCCAAAAATGACAAAATCGGTAAGGGGGGTGCGGAGGAAAAATCGCGATTTTGACGAAAAAATTTTGTCTCTGCAAATTCGTTCAAACTTTGATATTTTATCTCTCAACATATGCTGCGTGCGTATTTCGAATTAGAACTCCTTCAAACTGGCTTCAACGGTGTCGAAAGACCCCAGGACGCAGAAAGCCGGTTTTCTGCCAAATTAGGTTTTTGGCTAAAATCCTATTTTCAAGCGGAAAGAGGGGCCTCCGGTGCCCAAATTTTGTTTAGAATACATCCACAGCTTCCAAATATGCAAGTTTCAAGAAAATCCGAGACAAAAAAAATTTGGCCAAAAATGACAAAATCGGTAAGGGGGGTGCGGAGGAAAAATCGCGATTTTGACGAAAAAATTTTGTCTCTGCAAATTCGTTCAAACTTTGATATTTTATCTCTCAACCTATGCTGCGTGCGTATTTCGAATTAGAACTCCTTCAAACTGGCTTCAACGGTGTCGAAAGACCCCAGGACGCAGAAAGCCGGTTTTCTGCCAAATTAGGTTTTTGGCTAAAATCCTATTTTCAAGCGGAAAGAGGGGCCTCCGGTGCCCAAATTTTGTTTAGAATACATCCACAGCTTCCAAATATGCAAGTTTCAAGAAAATCCGAGACAAAAAAAATTTGGCCAAAAATGACAAAATCGGTAAGGGGGGTGCGGAGGAAAAATCGCGATTTTGACGAAAAAATTTTGTCTCTGCAAATTCGTTTAAACTTTGATATTTTATCTCTCAACCTATGCTGCGTGCGTATTTCGAATTAGAACTCCTTCAAACTGGCTTCAACGGTGTCGAAAGACCCCAGGACGCAGAAAGCCGGTTTTCTGCCAAATTAGGTTTTTGGCTAAAATCCTATTTTCAAGCGGAAAGAGGGGCCTCCGGTGCCCAAATTTTGTTTAGAATACATCCACAGCTTCCAAATATGCAAGTTTCAAGAAAATCCGAGACAAAAAAATTTTGGCCAAAAATGACAAAATCGGTAAGGGGGGTGCGGAGGAAAAATCGCGATTTTGACGAAAAAATTTTGTCTCTGCAAATTCGTTCAAACTTTGATATTTTATCTCTCAACCTATGCTGCGTGCGTATTTCGAATTAGAACTCCTTCAAACTGGCTTCAACGGTGTCGAAAGACCCCAGGACGCAGAAAGCCGGTTTTCTGCCAAATTAGGTTTTTGGCTAAAATCCTATTTTCAAGCGGAAAGAGGGGCCTCCGGTGCCCAAATTTTGTTTAGAATACATCCACAGCTTCCAAATATGCAAGTTTCAAGAAAATCCGAGACAAAAAAAATTTGGCCAAAAATGACAAAATCGGTAAGGGGGGTGCGGAGGAAAAATCGCGATTTTGACGAAAAAAATTTGTCTCTGCAAATTCGTTCAAACTTTGATATTTTATCTCTCAACCTATGCTGCGTGCGTATTTCGAATTAGAACTCCTTCAAACTGGCTTCAACGGTGTCGAAAGACCCCAGGACGCAGAAAGCCGGTTTTCTGCCAAATTAGGTTTTGGGCTAAAAGCCTATTTTCAAGCGGAAAGAGGGGCCTCCGGTGCCCAAATTTTGTTTAGAATACATCCACAGCTTCCAAATATGCAAGTTTCAAGAAAATCCGAGACAAAAAAATTTTGGCCAAAAATGACAAAATCGGTAAGGGGGGTGCGGAGCAAAAATCGCGATTTTGACGAAAAAATTTTGTCTCTGCAAATTTGTTCAAACTTTGATATTTTATCTCTCAACCTATGCTGCGTGCGTATTTCGAATTAGAACTCCTTCAAACTGGCTTCAACGGTGTCGAAAGACCCCAGGACGCAGAAAGCCGGTTTTCTGCCAAATTAGGTTTTGGGCTAAAAGCCTATTTTCAAGCGGAAAGAGGGGCCTCCGGTGCCCAAATTTTGTTTAGAATACATCCACAGCTTCCAAATATGCAAGTTTCAAGAAAATCCGAGACAAAAAAAGTTTGGCCAAAAATGACAAAATCGGTAAGGGGGGTGCGGAGGAAAAATCGCGATTTTGACGAAAAAATTTTGTCTCTGCAAATTCGTTCAAACTTTGATATTTTATCTCTCAACCTATGCTGCGTGCGTATTTCGAATTAGAAATCCTTCAAACTGGCTTCAACGGTGTCGAAAGACCCCAGGACGCAGAAAGCCGGTTTTCTGCCAAATTAGGTTTTGGGCTAAAAGCCTATTTTCAAGCGGAAAGAGGGGCCTCCGGTGCCCAAATTTTGTTTAGAATACATCCACAGCTTCCAAATATGCAAGTTTCAAGAAAATCCGAGACAAAAAAATTTTGGCCAAAAATGACAAAATCGGTAAGGGGGGTGCGGAGGAAAAATCGCGATTTTGACGAAAAAATTTTGTCTCTGCAAATTCGTTCAAACTTTGATATTTTATCTCTCAACCTATGCTGCGTGCGTATTTCGAATTAGAACTCCTTCAAACTGGCTTCAACGGTGTCGAAAGACCCCAGGACGCAGAAAGCCGGTTTTCTGCCAAATTAGGTTTTGGGCTAAAAGCCTATTTTCAAGCGGAAAGAGGGGCCTCCGGTGCCCAAATTTTGTTTAGAATACATCCACAGCTTCCAAATATGCAAGTTTCAAGAAAATCCGAGACAAAAAAATTTTGGCCAAAAATGACAAAATCGGTAAGGGGGGTGCGGAGGAAAAATCGCGATTTTGACGAAAAAAATTTGTCTCTGCAAATTCGTTCAAACTTTGATATTTTATCTCTCAACCTATGCTGCGTGCGTATTTCGAATTAGAACTCCTTCAAACTGGCTTCAACGGTGTCGAAAGACCCCAGGACGCAGAAAGCCGGTTTTCTGCCAAATTAGGTTTTGGGCGAAAAGCCTATTTTCAAGCGGAAAGAGGGGCCTCCGGTGCCCAAATTTTGTTTAGAATACATCCACAGCTTCCAAATATGCAAGTTTCAAGAAAATCCGAGACAAAAAAAATTTGGCCAAAAATGACAAAATCGGTAAGGGGGGTGCGGAGGAAAAATCGCGATTTTGACGAAAAAATTTTGTCTCTGCAAATTCGTTCAAACTTTGATATTTTATCTCTCAACCTATGCTGCGTGCGTATTTCGAATTAGAACTCCTTCAAACTGGCTTCAACGGTGTCGAAAGACCCCAGGACGCAGAAAGCCGGTTTTCTGCCAAATCAGGTTTTGGGCTAAAAGCCTATTTTCAAGCGGAAAGAGGGGCCTCCGGTGCCCAAATTTTGTTTAGAATACATCCACAGCTTCCAAATATGCAAGTTTCAAGAAAATCCGAGACAAAAAAAATTGGCCAAAAATGACAAAATCGGTAAGGGGGGTGCGGAGCAAAAATCGCGATTTTGACGAAAAAATTTTGTCTCTGCAAATTTGTTCAAACTTTGATATTTTATCTCTCAACCTATGCTGCGTGCGTATTTCGAATTAGAACTCCTTCAAACTGGCTTCAACGGTGTCGAAAGACCCCAGGACGCAGAAAGCCGGTTTTCTGCCAAATTAGGTTTTGGGCTAAAAGCCTATTTTCAAGCGGAAAGAGGGGCCTCCGGTGCCCAAATTTTGTTTAGAATACATCCACAGCTTCCAAATATGCAAGTTTCAAGAAAATCCGAGACAAAAAAATTTTGGCCAAAAATGACAAAATCGGTAAGGGGGGTGCGGAGGAAAAATCGCGATTTTGACGAAAAAATTTTGTCTCTGCAAATTCGTTCAAACTTTGATATTTTATCTCTCAACCTATGCTGCGTGCGTATTTCGAATTAGAAATCCTTCAAACTGGCTTCAACGGTGTCGAAAGACCCCAGGACGCAGAAAGCCGGTTTTCTGCCAAATTAGGTTTTGGGCTAAAAGCCTATTTTCAAGCGGAAAGAGGGGCCTCCGGTGCCCAAATTTTGTTAAGAATACATCCACAGCTTCCAAATATGCAAGTTTCAAGAAAATCCGAGACAAAAAAATTTTGGCCAAAAATGACAAAATCGGTAAGGGGGGTGCGGAGGAAAAATCGCGATTTTGACGAAAAAATTTTGTCTCTGCAAATTCGTTCAAACTTTGATATTTTATCTCTCAACCTATGCTGCGTGCGTATTTCGAATTAGAAATCCTTCAAACTGGCTTCAACGGTGTCGAAAGACCCCAGGACGCAGAAAGCCGGTTTTCTGCCAAATTAGGTTTTGGGCTAAAAGCCTATTTTCAAGCGGAAAGAGGGGCCTCCGGTGCCCAAATTTTGTTAAGAATACATCCACAGCTTCCAAATATGCAAGTTTCAAGAAAATCCGAGACAAAAAAATTTTGGCCAAAAATGACAAAATCGGTAAGGGGGGTGCGGAGGAAAAATCGCGATTTTGACGAAAAAATTTTGTCTCTGCAAATTCGTTCAAACTTTGATATTTTATCTCTCAACCTATGCTGCGTGCGTATTTCGAATTAGAACTCCTTCAAACTGGCTTCAACGGTGTCGAAAGACCCCAGGACGCAGAAAGCCGGTTTTCTGCCAAATTAGGTTTTGGGCTAAAAGCCTATTTTCAAGCGGAAAGAGGGGCCTCCGGTGCCCAAATTTTGTTTAGAATACATCCACAGCTTCCAAATATGCAAGTTTCAAGAAAATCCGAGACAAAAAAAATTTGGCCAAAAATGACAAAATCGGTAAGGGGGGTGCGGAGGAAAAATCGCGATTTTGACGAAAAAATTTTGTCTCTGCAAATTCGTTCAAACTTTGATATTTTATCTCTCAACCTATGCTGCGTGCGTATTTCAATTAGAACTCCTTCAAACTGGCTTCAACGGTGTCGAAAGACCCCAGGACGCAGAAAGCCGGTTTTCTGCCAAATTAGGTTTTGGGCTAAAAGCCTATTTTCAAGCGGAAAGAGGGGCCTCCGGTGCCCAAATTTTGTTTAGAATACATCCACAGCTTCCAAATATGCAAGTTTCAAGAAAATCCGAGACAAAAAAAATTTGGCCAAAAATGACAAAATCGGTAAGGGGGGTGCGGAGGAAAAATCGCGATTTTGACGAAAAAATTTTGTCTCTGCAAATTCGTTAAAACTTTGATATTTTATCTCTCAACCTATGCTGCGTGCGTATTTCGAATTAGAACTCCTTCAAACTGGCTTCAACGGTGTCGAAAGACCCCAGGACGCAGAAAGCCGGTTTTCTGCCAAATTAGGTTTTGGGCTAAAAGCCTATTTTCAAGCGGAAAGAGGGGCCTCCGGTGCCCAAATTTTGTTTAGAATACATTCACAGCTTCCAAATATGCAAGTTTCAAGAAAATCCGAAACAAAAAAATTTTGGCCAAAAATGACAAAATCGGTAAGGGGGGTGCGGAGGAAAAATCGCGATTTTGACGAAAAAATTTTGTCTCTGCAAATTCGTTCAAACTTTGATATTTTATCTCTCAACCTATGCTGCGTGCGTATTTTGAATTAGAAATCCTTCAAACTGGCTTCAACGGTGTCGAAAGACCCCGGGACGCAGAAAGCCGGTTTTCTACCAAATTAGGTTTTGGGCTAAAAGCCTATTTTCAAGCGGAAAGTGGGGCCTCCGGTGCCCAAATTTTGTTTAGAATACATCCACAGCTTCCAAATATGCAAGTTTCAAGAAAATCCGAGACAAAAAAAATTTGGCCAAAAATGACAAAATCGGTAAGGGGGGTGCGGAGGAAAAATCGAGGTTTTGACGAAAAAATTTTGTCTCTGCAAATTCGTTAAAACTTTGATATTTTATCTCTCAACCTATGCTGCGTGCGTATTTCGAATTAGAAATCCTTCAAACTGGCTTCAACGGTGTCGAAAGACCCCAGGACGCAGAAAGCCGGTTTTCTGCCAAATTAGGTTTTGGGCTAAAAGCCTATTTTCAAGCGGAAAGAGGGGCCTCCGGTGCCCAAATTTTGTTTAGAATACATCCACAGCTTCCAAATATGCAAGTTTCAAGAAAATCCGAGACAAAAAAATTTTGGCCAAAAATGACAAAATCGGTAAGGGGGGTGCGGAGGAAAAATCGCGATTTTTGACGAAAAATTTTTGTCTCTGCAAATTCGTTCAAACTTTGATATTTTATCTCTCAACCTATGCTGCGTGCGTATTTCGAATTAGAACTCCTTCAAACTGGCTTCAACGGTGTCGAAAGACCCCAGGACGCAGAAAGCCGGTTTTCTGCCAAATTAGGTTTTGGGCTAAAAGCCTATTTTCAAGCGGAAAGAGGGGCCTCCGGTGCCCAAATTTTGTTTAGAATACATCCACAGCTTCCAAATATGCAAGTTTCAAGAAAATCCGAGACAAACGAATTTTGGCCAAAAATGACAAAATCGGTAAGGGGGGTGCGGAGGAAAAATCGCGATTTTGACGAAAAAATTTTGTCTCTGCAAATTCGTTCAAACTTTGATATTTTATCTCTCAACCTATGCTGTGTGCGTATTTCGAATTAGAACTCCTTCAAACTGGCTTCAACGGTGTCGAAAGACCCCAGGACGCAGAAAGCCGGTTTTCTGCCAAATTAGGTTTTGGGCTAAAAGCCTATTTTCAAGCGGAAAGAGGGGCCTCCGGTGCCCAAATTTTGTTTAGAATACATCCACAGCTTCCAAATATGCAAGTTTCAAGAAAATCCGAGACAAAAAAATTTTGGCCAAAAATGACAAAATCGGTAAGGGGGGTGCGGAGGAAAAATCACGATTTTGACGAAAAAATTTTGTCTCTGCAAATTCGTTCAAACTTTGATATTTTATCTCTCAACCTATGCTGCGTGCGTATTTCGAATTAGAACTCCTTCAAACTGGCTTCAACGGTGTCGAAAGACCCCAGGACGCAGAAAGCCGGTTTTCTGCCAAATTAGGTTTTGGGCTAAAAGCCTATTTTCAAGCGGAAAGAGGGGCCTCCGGTGCCCAAATTTTGTTTAGAATACATCCACAGCTTCCAAATATGCAAGTTTCAAGAAAATCCGAGACAAAAAAAATTTGGCCAAAAATGACAAAATCGGTAAGGGGGGTGCGGAGGAAAAATCGCGATTTTGACGAAAAAATTTTGTCTCTGCAAATTCGTTCAAACTTTGATATTTTATCTCTCAACCTATGCTGCGTGCGTATTTCAATTAGAACTCCTTCAAACTGGCTTCAACGGTGTCGAAAGACCCCAGGACGCAGAAAGCCGGTTTTCTGCCAAATTAGGTTTTGGGCTAAAAGCCTATTTTCAAGCGGAAAGAGGGGCCTCCGGTGCCCAAATTTTGTTTAGAATACATCCACAGCTTCCAAATATGCAAGTTTCAAGAAAATCCGAGACAAAAAAAATTTGGCCAAAAATGACAAAATCGGTAAGGGGGGTGCGGAGGAAAAATCGCGATTTTGACGAAAAAATTTTGTCTCTGCAAATTCGTTCAAACTTTGATATTTTATCTCTCAACCTATGCTGCGTGCGTATTTCAATTAGAACTCCTTCAAACTGGCTTCAACGGTGTCGAAAGACCCCAGGACGCAGAAAGCCGGTTTTCTGCCAAATTAGGTTTTGGGCTAAAAGCCTATTTTCAAGCGGAAAGAGGGGCCTCCGGTGCCCAAATTTTGTTTAGAATACATCCACAGCTTCCAAATATGCAAGTTTCAAGAAAATCCGAGACAAAAAAAAATTGGCCAAAAATGACAAAATCGGTAAGGGGGGTGCGGAGGAAAAATCGCGATTTTGACGAAAAAATTTTGTCTCTGCAAATTCGTTAAAACTTTGATATTTTATCTCTCAACCTATGCTGCGTGCGTATTTCGAATTAGAACTCCTTCAAACTGGCTTCAACGGTGTCGAAAGACCCCAGGACGCAGAAAGCCGGTTTTCTGCCAAATTAGGTTTTGGGCTAAAAGCCTATTTTCAAGCGGAAAGAGGGGCCTCCGGTGCCCAAATTTTGTTTAGAATACATTCACAGCTTCCAAATATGCAAGTTTCAAGAAAATCCGAGACAAAAAAAATTTGGCCAAAAATGACAAAATCGGTAAGGGGGGTGCGGAGGAAAAATCGCGATTTTGACGAAAAAATTTTGTCTCTGCAAATTCGTTCAAACTTTGATATTTTATCTCTCAACCTATGCTGCGTGCGTATTTCGAATTAGAAATCCTTCAAACTGGCTTCAACGGTGTCGAAAGACCCCAGGACGCAGAAAGCCGGTTTTCTACCAAATTAGGTTTTGGGCTAAAAGCCTATTTTCAAGCGGAAAGTGGGGCCTCCGGTGCCCAAATTTTGTTTAGAATACATCCACAGCTTCCAAATATGCAAGTTTCAAGAAAATCCGAGACAAAAAAAATTTGGCCAAAAATGACAAAATCGGTAAGGGGGGTGCGGAGGAAAAATCGAGGTTTTGACGAAAAAATTTTGTCTCTGCAAATTCGTTAAAACTTTGATATTTTATCTCTCAACCTATGCTGCGTGCGTATTTCGAATTAGAAATCCTTCAAACTGGCTTCAACGGTGTCGAAAGACCCCAGGACGCAGAAAGCCGGTTTTCTGCCAAATTAGGTTTTGGGCTAAAAGCCTATTTTCAAGCGGAAAGAGGGGCCTCCGGTGCCCAAATTTTGTTTAGAATACATCCACAGCTTCCAAATATGCAAGTTTCAAGAAAATCCGAGACAAAAAAATTTTGGCCAAAAATGACAAAATCGGTAAGGGGGGTGCGGAGGAAAAATCGCGATTTTTGACGAAAAATTTTTGTCTCTGCAAATTCGTTCAAACTTTGATATTTTATCTCTCAACCTATGCTGCGTGCGTATTTCGAATTAGAACTCCTTCAAACTGGCTTCAACGGTGTCGAAAGACCCCAGGACGCAGAAAGCCGGTTTTCTGCCAAATTAGGTTTTGGGCTAAAAGCCTATTTTCAAGCGGAAAGAGGGGCCTCCGGTGCCCAAATTTTGTTTAGAATACATCCACAGCCTCCAAATATGCAAGTTTCAAGAAAATCCGAGACAAACGAATTTTGGCCAAAAATGACAAAATCGGTAAGGGGGGTGCGGAGGAAAAATCGCGATTTTGACGAAAAAATTTTGTCTCTGCAAATTCGTTCAAACTTTGATATTTTATCTCTCAACCTATGCTGTGTGCGTATTTCGAATTAGAACTCCTTCAAACTGGCTTCAACGGTGTCGAAAGACCCCAGGACGCAGAAAGCCGGTTTTCTGCCAAATTAGGTTTTGGGCTAAAAGCCTATTTTCAAGCGGAAAGAGGGGCCTCCGGTGCCCAAATTTTGTTTAGAATACATCCACAGCTTCCAAATATGCAAGTTTCAAGAAAATCCGAGACAAAAAAATTTTGGCCAAAAATGACAAAATCGGTAAGGGGGGTGCGGAGGAAAAATCACGATTTTGACGAAAAAATTTTGTCTCTGCAAATTCGTTCAAACTTTGATATTTTATCTCTCAACCTATGCTGCGTGCGTATTTCGAATTAGAAATCCTTCAAACTGGCTTCAACGGTGTCGAAAGACCCCAGCACGCAGAAAGCCGGTTTTCTGCCAAATTAGGTTTTGGGCTAAAAGCCTATTTTCAAGCGGAAAGAGGGGCCTCCGGTGCCCAAATTTTGTTTAGAATACATCCACAGCTTCCAAATATGCAAGTTTCAAGAAAATCTGAGACAAAAAAATTTTGGCCAAAAATGACAAAATCGGTAAGGGGGGTGCGGAGGAAAAATCGCGATTTTGACGAAAAAAATTTGTCTCTGCAAATTCGTTCAAACTTTGATATTTTATCTCTCAACCTATGCTGCGTGCGTATTTCGAATTAGAACTCCTTCAAACTGGCTTCAACGGTGTCGAAAGACCCCAGGACGCAGAAAGCCGGTTTTCTGCCAAATTAGGTTTTGGGCTAAAAGCCTATTTTCAAGCGGAAAGAGGGGCCTCCGGTGCCCAAATTTTGTTTAGAATACATCCACAGCTTCCAAATATGCAAGTTTCAAGAAAATCCGAGACAAAAAAATTTTGGCCAAAAATGACAAAATCGGTAAGGGGGGTGCGGAGGAAAAATCGCGATTTTGACGAAAAAATTTTGTCTCTGCAAATTCGTTCAAACTTTGATATTTTATCTCTCAACCTATGCTGCGTGCGTATTTCGAATTAGAACTCCTTCAAACTGGCTTCAACGGTGTCGAAAGACCCCAGGACGCAGAAAGCCGGTTTTCTGCCAAATTAGGTTTTGGGCTAAAAGCCTATTTTCAAGCGGAAAGAGGGGCCTCCGGTGCCCAAATTTTGTTTAGAATACATCCACAGCTTCCAAATATGCAAGTTTCAAGAAAATCCGAGACAAAAGAATTTTGGCCAAAAATGACAAAATCGGTAAGGGGGGTGCGGAGGAAAAATCGCGATTTTGACGAAAAAATTTTGTCTCTGCAAATTCGTTCAAACTTTGATATTTTATCTCTCAACCTATGCTGCGTGCGTATTTCGAATTAGAACTCCTTCAAACTGGCTTCAACGGTGTCGAAAGACCCCAGGACGCAGAAAGCCGGTTTTCTGCCAAATTAGGTTTTGGGCTAAAAGCCTATTTTCAAGCGGAAAGAGGGGCCTCCGGTGCCCAAATTTTGTTTAGAATACATCCACAGCTTCCAAATATGCAAGTTTCAAGAAAATCCGAGACAAAAAAATTTTGGCCAAAAATGACAAAATCGGTAAGGGGGTGCGGAGGAAAAATCGCGATTTTGACGAAAAAAAATTGTCTCTGCAAATTCGTTCAAACTTTGATATTTTATCTCTCAACCTATGCTGCGTGCGTATTTCGAATTAGAACTCCTTCAAACTGGCTTCAACGGTGTCGAAAGACCCCAGGACGCAGAAAGCCGGTTTTCTGCCAAATTAGGTTTTGGGCTAAAAGCCTATTTTCAAGCGGAAAGAGGGGCCTCCGGTGCCCAAATTTTGTTTAGAATACATCCACAGCTTCCAAAAATGCAAGTTTCAAGAAAATCCGAGACAAAAAAATTTTGGCCAAAAATGACAAAATCGGTAAGGGGGGTGCGGAGGAAAAATCGCGATTTTGACAAAAAAATTTTGTCTCTGCAAATTCGTTCAAACTTTGATATTTTATCTCTCAACCTATGCTGCGTGCGTATTTCGAATTAGAACTCCTTCAAACTGGCTTCAACGGTGTCGAAAGACCCCAGGACGCAGAAAGCCGGTTTTCTGCCAAATTAGGTTTTGGGCTAAAAGCCTATTTTCAAGCGGAAAGAGGGGCCTCCGGTGCCCAAATTTTGTTTAGAATACATCCACAGCTTCCAAATATGCAAGTTTCAAGAAAATACGAGACAAAAAAATTTTGGCCAAAAATGACAAAATCGGTAAGGGGGGTGCGGAGGAAAAATCGCGATTTTGACAAAAAAAATTTGTCTCTGCAAATTCGTTCAAACTTTGATATTTTATCTCTCAACCTATGCTGCGTGCGTATTTCGAATTAGAACTCCTTCAAACTGGCTTCAACGGTGTCGAAAGACCCCAGGACGCAGAAAGCCGGTTTTCTGCCAAATTAGGTTTTGGGCTAAAAGCCTATTTTCAAGCGGAAAGAGGGGCCTCCGGTGCCCAAATTTTGTTTAGAATACATCCACAGCTTCCAAATATGCAAGTTTCAAGAAAATCCGAGACAAAAAAATTTTGGCCAAAAATGACAAAATCGGTAAGGGGGGTGCGGAGCAAAAATCGCGATTTTGACGAAAAAATTTTGTCTCTGCAAATTTGTTCAAACTTTGATATTTTATCTCTCAACCTATGCTGCGTGCGTATTTCGAATTAGAACTCCTTCAAACTGGCTTCAACGGTGTCGAAAGACCCCAGGACGCAGAAAGCCGGTTTTCTGCCAAATTAGGTTTTGGGCTAAAAGCCTATTTTCAAGCGGAAAGAGGGGCCTCCGGTGCCCAAATTTTGTTTAGAATACATCCACAGCTTCCAAATATGCAAGTTTCAAGAAAATCCGAGACAAAAAAAGTTTGGCCAAAAATGACAAAATCGGTAAGGGGGGTGCGGAGGAAAAATCGCGATTTTGACGAAAAAATTTTGTCTCTGCAAATTCGTTCAAACTTTGATATTTTATCTCTCAACCTATGCTGCGTGCGTATTTCGAATTAGAAATCCTTCAAACTGGCTTCAACGGTGTCGAAAGACCCCAGGACGCAGAAAGCCGGTTTTCTGCCAAATTAGGTTTTGGGCTAAAAGCCTATTTTCAAGCGAAAAGAGGGGCCTCCGGTGCCCAAATTTTGTTTAGAATACATCCACAGCTTCCAAATATGCAAGTTTCAAGAAAATCCGAGACAAAAAAATTTTGGCCAAAAATGACAAAATCGGTATCGGGGTGCGGAGGAAAAATCGCGATTTTGACGAAAAAAAGTTGTCTCTGCAAATTCGTTCAAACTTTGATATTTTATCTCTCAACCTATGCTGCGTGCGTATTTCGAATTAGAACTCCTTCAAACTGGCTTCAACGGTGTCGAAAGACCCCAGGACGCAGAAAGCCGGTTTTCTGCCAAATTAGGTTTTGGGCTAAAAGCCTATTTTCAAGCGGAAAGAGGGGCCTCCGGTGCCCAAATTTTGTTTAGAATACATCCACAGCTTCCAAATATGCAAGTTTCAAGAAAATCCGAGACAAAAAAATTTGGCCAAAAATGACAAAATGGGTAAGGGGGGTGCGGAGGAAAAATCGCGATTTTGACGAAAAAATTTTGTCTCTGCAAATTCGTTCAAACTTTGATATTTTATCTCTCAACCTATGCTGCGTGCGTATTTCGAATTAGAACTCCTTCAAACTGGCTTCAACGGTGTCGAAAGACCCCAGGACGCAGAAAGCCGGTTTTCTGCCAAATTAGGTTTTGGGCTAAAAGCCTATTTTCAAGCGGAAAGAGGGGCCTCCGGTGCCCAAATTTTGTTTAGAATACATCCACAGCTTCCAAATATGCAAGTTTCAAGAAAATCCGAGACAAAAAAAAATTGGCCAAAAATGACAAAATCGGTAAGGGGGGTGCGGAGGAAAAATCGCGATTTTGACGAAAAAATTTTGTCTCTGCAAATTCGTTCAAACTTTGATATTTTATCTCTCAACCTATGCTGCGTGCGTATTTCGAATTAGAACTCCTTCAAACTGGCTTCAACGGTGTCGAAAGACCCCAGGACGCAGAAAGCCGGTTTTCTGCCAAATCAGGTTTTGGGCTAAAAGCCTATTTTCAAGCGGAAAGAGGGGCCTCCGGTGCCCAAATTTTGTTTAGAATACATCCACAGCTTCCAAATATGCAAGTTTCAAGAAAATCCGAGACAAAAAAAAAATTGGCCAAAAATGACAAAATCGGAAAGGGGGGTGCGGACGAAAAATCGCGATTTTGACGAAAAAATTTTGTCTCTGCAAATTCGTTCAAACTTTGATATTTTATCTCTCAACCTATGCTGCGTGCGTATTTCGAATTAGAACTCCTTCAAACCTGGCTTCAACGGTGTCGAAAGACCCCAGGACGCAGAAAGCCGGTTTTCTGCCAAATTAGGTTTTGGGCTAAAAGCCTATTTTCAAGCGGAAAGAGGGGCCTCCGGTGCCCAAATTTTGTTTAGAATACATCCACAGCTTCCAAATATGCAAGTTTCAAGAAAATCCGAGACAAAAAAATTTTGGCCAAAAATGACAAAATCGGTAAGGGGGTGCGGAGGAAAAATCGCGATTTTGACGAAAAAATTTTGTCTCTGCAAATTCGTTCAAACTTTGATATTTTATCTCTCGACCTATGCTGCGTGCGTATTTCGAATTAGAAATCCTTCAAACTGGCTTCAACGGTGTCGAAAGACCCCAGGACGCAGAAAGCCGGTTTTCTACCAAATTAGGTTTTGGGCTAAAAGCCTATTTTCAAGCGGAGAGAGGGGCCTCCGGTGCCCAAATTTTGTTTAGAATACATCCACAGCTTCCAAATATGCAAGTTTCAAGAAAATCCGAGACAAAAAAAATTTGGCCAAAAATGACAAAATCGGTAAGGGGGTGCGGAGGAAAAATCGCGATTTTGACGAAAAAATTTTGTCTCTGCAAATTCGTTCAAACTTTGATATTTTATCTCTCAACCTATGCTGCGTGCGTATTTCGAATTAGAACTCCTTCAAACTGGCTTCAACGGTGTCGAAAGACCCCAGGACGCAGAAAGCCGGTTTTCTGCCAAATTAGGTTTTGGGCTAAAAGCCTATTTTCAAGCGGAAAGAGGGGCCTCCGGTGCCCAAATTTTGTTTAGAATACATCCACAGCTTCCAAATATGCAAGTTTCAAGAAAATCCGAGACAAAAAAATTTTGGCCAAAAATGACAAAATCGGTAAGGGGGGTGCGGAGGAAAAATCGCGATTTTGACGAAAAATTTTGTCTCTGCAAATTCGTTCAAACTTTGATATTTTATCTCTCAACCTATGCTGCGTGCGTATTTCGAATTAGAACTCCTTCAAACTGGCTTCAACGGTGTCGAAAGACCCCAGGACGCAGAAAGCCGGTTTTCTGCCAAATTAGGTTTTGGGCTAAAAGCCTATTTTCAAGCGGAAAGAGGGGCCTCCGGTGCCCAAATTTTGTTTAGAATACATCCACAGCTTCCAAATATGCAAGTTTCAAGAAAATCCGAGACAAAAAAAATTTGGCCAAAAATGACAAAATCGGTAAGGGGGGTGCGGAGGAAAAATCTAGGTTTTGACGAAAAAATTTTGTCTCTGCAAATTCGTTCAAACTTTGATATTTTATCTCTCAACCTATGCTGCGTGCGTATTTCAAATTAGAAATCCTTCAAACTGGCTTCAACGGTGTCGAAAGACCCCAGGACGCAGAAAGCCGGTTTTCTGCCAAATTAGGTTTTGGGCTAAAAGCCTATTTTCAAGCGGAAAGAGGGGCCTCCGGTGCCCAAATTTTGTTTAGAATACATCCACAGCTTCCAAATATGCAAGTTTCAAGAAAATCCGAGACAAAAAAATTTTGGCCAAAAATGACAAAATCGGTAAGGGGGGTGCGGAGGAAAAATCGCGATTTTTGACGAAAAATTTTTGTCTCTGCAAATTCGTTCAAACTTTGATATTTTATCTCTCAACCTATGCTGCGTGCGTATTTCGAATTAGAACTCCTTCAAACTGGCTTCAACGGTGTCGAAAGACCCCAGGACGCAGAAAGCCGGTTTTCTGCCAAATTAGGTTTTGGGCTAAAAAGCCTATTTTCAAGCGGAAAGAGGGGCCTCCGGTGCCCAAATTTTGTTTAGAATACATCCACAGCTTCCAAATATGCAAGTTTCAAGAAAATCCGAGACAAAAAAATTTTGGCCAAAAATGACAAAATCGGTAAGGGGGGTGCGGAGGAAAAATCGCGATTTTGACGAAAAAATTTTGTCTCTGCAAATTCGTTCAAACTTTGATATTTTATCTCTCAACCTATGCTGCGTGCGTATTTCGAATTAGAACTCCTTCAAACTGGCTTCAACGGTGTCGAAAGACCCCAGGACGCAGAAAGCCGGTTTTCTGCCAAATTAGGTTTTGGGCTAAAAGCCTATTTTCAAGCGGAAAGAGGGGCCTCCGGTGCCCAAATTTTGTTTAGAATACATCCACAGCTTCCAAATATGCAAGTTTCAAGAAAATCCGAGACAAAAAAATTTTGGCCAAAAATGACAAAATCGGTAAGGGGGGTGCGGAGGAAAAATCGCGATTTTGACGAAAAAATTTTGTCTCTGCAAATTCGTTCAAACTTTGATATTTTATCTCTCAACCTATGCTGCGTGCGTATTTCGAATTAGAAATCCTTCAAACTGGCTTCAACGGTGTCGAAAGACCCCAGCACGCAGAAAGCCGGTTTTAAAACTGCCAAATTAGGTTTTGGGCTAAAAGCCTATTTTCAAGCGGAAAGAGGGGCCTCCGGTGCCCAAATTTTGTTTAGAATACATCCACAGCTTCCAAATATGCAAGTTTCAAGAAAATCCGAGACAAAAAAATTTTGGCCAAAAATGACAAAATCGGTAAGGGGGGTGCGGAGGAAAAATCGCGATTTTGACGAAAAAATTTTGTCTCTGCAAATTCGTTCAAACTTTGATATTTTATCTCTCAACCTATGCTGCGTGCGTATTTCGAATTAGAACTCCTTCAAACTGGCTTCAACGGTGTCGAAAGACCCCAGGACGCAGAAAGCCGGTTTTCTGCCAAATTAGGTTTTGGGCTAAAAGCCTATTTTCAAGCGGAAAGAGGGGCCTCCGGTGCCCAAATTTTGTTTAGAATACATCCACAGCTTCCAAATATGCAAGTTTCAAGAAAATCCGAGACAAAAAAAATTTGGCCAAAAATGACAAAATCGGTAAGGGGGGTGCGGAGGAAAAATCGCGATTTTGACGAAAAAATTTTGTCTCTGCAAATTCGTTCAAACTTTGATATTTTATCTCTCAACCTATGCTGCGTGCGTATTTCGAATTAGAAATCCTTCAAACTGGCTTCAACGGTGTCGAAAGACCCCAGGACGCAGAAAGCCGGTTTTCTGCCAAATTAGGTCTTGGGCTAAAAGCCTATTTTCAAGCGGAAAGAGGGGCCTCCGGTGCCCAAATTTTGTTTAGAATACATCCACAGCTTCCAAATATGCAAGTTTCAAGAAAATCCGAGACAAAAATATTTTGGCCAAAAATGACAAAATCGGTAAGGGGGTGCGGAGGAAAATCGCGATTTTGACGAAAAAATTTTGTCTCTGCAAATTCGTTCAAACTTTGATATTTTATCTCTCAACCTATGCTGCGTGCGTATTTCGAATTAGAACTCCTTCAAACTGGCTTCAACGGTGTCGAAAGACCCCAGGACGCAGAAAGCCGGTTTTCTGCCAAATTAGGTTTTGGGCTAAAAGCCTATTTTCAAGCGGAAAGAGGGGCCTCCGGTGCCCAAATTTTGTTTAGAATACATCCACAGCTTCCAAATATGCAAGTTTCAAGAAAATCCGAGACAAAAAAATTTTGGCCAAAAATGACAAAATCGGTAAGGGGGGTGCGGAGGAAAAATCGCGATTTTGACGAAAAAAAATTGTCTCTGCAAATTCGTTCAAACTTTGATATTTTATCTCTCAACCTATGCTGCGTGCGTATTTCGAATTAGAACTCCTTCAAACTGGCTTCAACGGTGTCGAAAGACCCCAGGACGCAGAAAGCCGGTTTTCTGCCAAATTAGGTTTTTTGCTAAAATCCTATTTTCAAGCGGAAAGAGGGGCCTCCGGTGCCCAAATTTTGTTTAGAATACATCCACAGCTTCCAAATATGCAAGTTTCAAGAAAATCCGAGACAAAAAAAATTTGGCCAAAAATGACAAAATCGGTAAGGGGGTGCGGAGGAAAAATCGCGATTTTGACGAAAAAATTTTGTCTCTGCAAATTCGTTAAAACTTTGATATTTTATCTCTCAACCTATGCTGCGTGCGTATTTCGAATTAGAACTCCTTCAAACTGGCTTCAACGGTGTCGAAAGACCCCAGGACGCAGAAAGCCGGTTTTCTGCCAAATTAGGTTTTGGGCTAAAAGCCTATTTTCAAGCGGAAAGAGGGGCCTCCGGTGCCCAAATTTTGTTTAGAATACATCCACAGCTTCCAAATATGCAAGTTTCAAGAAAATCCGAGACAAAAAAAATTTGGCCAAAAATGACAAAATCGGTAAGGGGGGTGCGGAGGAAAAATCGCGATTTTGACGAAAAAAATTTGTCTCTGCAAATTCGTTCAAACTTTGATATTTTATCTTTCAACCTATGCTGCGTGCGTATTTCGAATTAGAACTCCTTCAAACTGGCTTCAACGGTGTCGAAAGACCCCAGGACGCAGAAAGCCGGTTTTCTGCCAAATTAGGTTTTGGGCTAAAAGCCTATTTTCAAGAGGAAAGAGGGGCCTCCGGTGCCCAAATTTTGTTTAGAATACATCCACAGCTTCCAAATATGCAAGTTTCAAGAAAATCCGAGACAAAAAAAATTTGGCCAAAAATGACAAAATCGGTAAGGGGGGTGCGGAGGAAAAATCGCGATTTTGACGAAAAAATTTTGTCTCTGCAAATTCGTTCAAACTTTGATATTTTATCTCTCAACCTATGCTGCGTGCGTATTTCGAATTAGAACTCCTTCAAACTGGCTTCAACGGTGTCGAAAGACCCCAGGACGCAGAAAGCCGGTTTTCTGCCAAATTAGGTTTTGGGCTAAAAGCCTATTTTCAAGCGGAAAGAGGGGCCTCCGGTGCCCAAATTTTGTTTAGAATACATCCACAGCTTCCAAATATGCAAGTTTCAAGAAAATCCGAGACAAAAAAATATTGGCCAAAAATGACAAAATCGGTAAGGGGAAGAAAAATCGCGATTTTGACGAAAAAATTTTGTCTCTGCAAATTCGTTCAAACTTTGATATTTTATCTCTCAACCTATGCTGCGTGCGTATTTCGAATTAGAACTCCTTCAAACTGGCTTCAACGGTGTCGAAAGACCCCAGGACGCAGAAAGCCGGTTTTCTGCCAAATTAGGTTTTGGGCTAAAAGCCTATTTTCAAGCGGAAAGAGGGGCCTCCGGTGCCCAAATTTTGTTTAGAATACATCCACAGCTTCCAAATATGCAAGTTTCAAGAAAATCCGAGACAAAAAAATTTTGGCCAAAAATGACAAAATCGGTAAGGGGGGTGCGGAGGAAAAATCGCGATTTTGACGAAAAAAAATTGTCTCTGCAAATTCGTTCAAACTTTGATATTTTATCTCTCAACCTATGCTGCGTGCGTATTTCGAATTAGAACTCCTTCAAACTGGCTTCAACGGTGTCGAAAGACCCCAGGACGCAGAAAGCCGGTTTTCTGCCAAATTAGGTTTTTTGCTAAAATCCTATTTTCAAGCGGAAAGAGGGGCCTCCGGTGCCCAAATTTTGTTTAGAATACATCCACAGCTTCCAAATATGCAAGTTTCAAGAAAATCCGAGACAAAAAAAATTTGGCCAAAAATGACAAAATCGGTAAGGGGGTGCGGAGGAAAAATCGCGATTTTGACGAAAAAATTTTGTCTCTGCAAATTCGTTAAAACTTTGATATTTTATCTCTCAACCTATGCTGCGTGCGTATTTCGAATTAGAACTCCTTCAAACTGGCTTCAACGGTGTCGAAAGACCCCAGGACGCAGAAAGCCGGTTTTCTGCCAAATTAGGTTTTGGGCTAAAAGCCTATTTTCAAGCGGAAAGAGGGGCCTCCGGTGCCCAAATTTTGTTTAGAATACATCCACAGCTTCCAAATATGCAAGTTTCAAGAAAATCCGAGACAAAAAAAATTTGGCCAAAAATGACAAAATCGGTAAGGGGGGTGCGGAGGAAAAATCGCGATTTTGACGAAAAAAATTTGTCTCTGCAAATTCGTTCAAACTTTGATATTTTATCTCTCAACCTATGCTGCGTGCGTATTTCGAATTAGAACTCCTTCAAACTGGCTTCAACGGTGTCGAAAGACCCCAGGACGCAGAAAGCCGGTTTTCTGCCAAATTAGGTTTTGGGCTAAAAGCCTATTTTCAAGAGGAAAGAGGGGCCTCCGGTGCCCAAATTTTGTTTAGAATACATCCACAGCTTCCAAATATGCAAGTTTCAAGAAAATCCGAGACAAAAAAAATTTGGCCAAAAATGACAAAATCGGTAAGGGGGGTGCGGAGGAAAAATCGCGATTTTGACGAAAAAATTTTGTCTCTGCAAATTCGTTCAAACTTTGATATTTTATCTCTCAACCTATGCTGCGTGCGTATTTCGAATTAGAACTCCTTCAAACTGGCTTCAACGGTGTCGAAAGACCCCAGGACGCAGAAAGCCGGTTTTCTGCCAAATTAGGTTTTGGGCTAAAAGCCTATTTTCAAGCGGAAAGAGGGGCCTCCGGTGCCCAAATTTTGTTTAGAATACATCCACAGCTTCCAAATATGCAAGTTTCAAGAAAATCCGAGACAAAAAAATATTGGCCAAAAATGACAAAATCGGTAAGGGGAAGAAAAATCGCGATTTTGACGAAAAAATTTTGTCTCTGCAAATTCGTTCAAACTTTGATATTTTATCTCTCAACCTATGCTGCGTGCGTATTTCGAATTAGAACTCCTTCAAACTGGCTTCAACGGTGTCGAAAGACCCCAGGACGCAGAAAGCCGGTTTTCTGCCAAATTAGGTTTTGGGCTGAAAGCCTATTTTCAAGCGGAAAGAGGGGCCTCCGGTGCCCAAATTTTGTTTAGAATACATCCACAGCTTCCAAATATGCAAGTTTCAAGAAAATCCGAGACAAAAAAATTTTGGCCAAAAATGACAAAATCGGTAAGGGGGGTGCGGAGGAAAAATCGCGATTTTGACAAAAAATATTTGTCTCTGCAAATTCGTTCAAACTTTGATATTTTATCTCTCAACCTACGCTGCGTGCGTATTTCGAATTAGAACGCCTTCAAACTGGCTTCAACGGTGTCGAAAGACCCCAGGACGCAGAAAGCCGGTTTTCTGCCAAATTAGGTTTTTGGCTAAAAGCCTATTTTCAAGCGGAAAGAGGGGCCTCCGGTGCCCAAATTTTGTTTAGAATACATCCACAGCTTCCAAATATGCAAGTTTCAAGAAAATCCGAGACAAAAAAAATTTGGCCAAAAATGACAAAATCGGTAAGGGGGGTGCGGAGGAAAAATCGCGATTTTGACGAAAAAATTTTGTCTCTGCAAATTCGTTCAAACTTTGATATTTTATCTCTCAACCTATGCTGCGTGCGTATTTCGAATTAGAACTCCTTCAAACTGGCTTCAACGGTGTCGAAAGACCCCAGGACGCAGAAAGCCGGTTTTCTGCCAAATTAGGTTTTGGGCTAAAAGCCTATTTTCAAGCGGAAAGAGGGGCCTCCGGTGCCCAAATCTTGTTTAGAATACATCCACAGCTTCCAAATATGCAAGTTTCAAGAAAATCCGAGACAAAAAAATTTTGGCCAAAAATGACAAAATCGGTAAGGGGGTGCGGAGGAAAAATCGCGATTTTGACGAAAAAATTTTGTCTCTGCAAATTCGTTCAAACTTTGATATTTTATCTCTCAACCTATGCTGCGTGCGTATTTCGAATTAGAACTCCTTCAAACTGGCTTCAACGGTGTCGAAAGACCCCAGGACGCAGAAAGCCGGTTTTCTGCCAAATTAGGTTTTGGGCTAAAAGCCTATTTTCAAGCGGAAAGAGGGGCCTCCGGTGCCCAAATTTTGTTTAGAATACATCCACAGCTTCCAAATATGCAAGTTTCAAGAAAATCCGAGACAAAAAAATTTTGGCCAAAAATGACAAAATCGGTAAGGGGGGTGCGGAGGAAAAATCGCGATTTTGACGAAAAAAAATTGTCTCTGCAAATTCGTTCAAACTTTGATATTTTATCTCTCAACCTATGCTGCGTGCGTATTTCGAATTAGAACTCCTTCAAACTGGCTTCAACGGTGTCGAAAGACCCCAGGACGCAGAAAGCCGGTTTTCTGCCAAATTAGGTTTTTTGCTAAAATCCTATTTTCAAGCGGAAAGAGGGGCCTCCGGTGCCCAAATTTTGTTTAGAATACATCCACAGCTTCCAAATATGCAAGTTTCAAGAAAATCCGAGACAAAAAAAAATTGGCCAAAAATGACAAAATCGGTAAGGGGGTGCGGAGGAAAAATCGCGATTTTGACGAAAAAATTTTGTCTCTGCAAATTCGTTAAAACTTTGATATTTTATCTCTCAACCTATGCTGCGTGCGTATTTCGAATTAGAACTCCTTCAAACTGGCTTCAACGGTGTCGAAAGACCCCAGGACGCAGAAAGCCGGTTTTCTGCCAAATTAGGTTTTGGGCTAAAAGCCTATTTTCAAGCGGAAAGAGGGGCCTCCGGTGCCCAAATTTTGTTTAGAATACATCCACAGCTTCCAAATATGCAAGTTTCAAGAAAATCCGAGACAAAAAAATTTTGGCCAAAAATGACAAAATCGGTAAGGGGGGTGCGGAGGAAAAATCGCGATTTTGACGAAAAAATTTTGTCTCTGCAAATTCGTTCAAACTTTGATATTGTATCTCTCAACCTTAGACTGGGTTCCAGACTGATCATTTTTCCCTCCTTAACTTTCTCAGGTCCAAAGATCAGTCTGGGGTCAAGCAAAAGCGCCATCTGTTTTTTTCACAATTTTTGGGGGTAATTTCACGAACGGTAACTCGTCCAGATAATTATCTAGTGCTATATTTAGTAACAGAAATCCCCATGGACTAGACTGGTACCCGTATTTCTTCATGGAAATCGGGTACCCGTCTTTTTTCAAGATAATTCTAATTAGGCTAACAAATATTGCACAATTCAGCAATTATTGGATTTTATATCTTTTTGGTAAACTGTTATTGCTAAGGGTTAAACGGTTGGCTATAAATCCTACGGTGTCGGTCGCTTAACCCTTTTAAAAACGGCAAACATTTTGACCGCTTTATTTTGAATGCTGCCGAAAGGGATGTTGAACAGAAAGGGATTTGTGAACCAAGAAGCTGAGAAAAAACTGAGGCAAAAGGGGAAATTGCTGTTCATCAACATTTCTTCTTTCGCTTTAATGTTTCCACAAGCCCTTTCAATTAAACACGTTGAAACCAGGTCTTGTTTGAGAAAGGGTTTGCCCTTTCCCGAAAAAGACCATAATGGAAACGGGTGATCTAAAAAAAAAAAAAAAAGCAGAAACTTAATATTACCATCAGTTTTCTCCTTTCATCTCAATATTTTCTTTCTGTGTACAAATGTCATCTTTATCAACAACAGTGTCTGGTTTTGCAGCGTTTTCAAATTGGAGCAGTAGAAGGGCTGACTAATAACCAGAAAACAAAGTTTCAATCTTGTCTAAATTCTAGATGTTGCAGACGACATTTTCAAGTAAATCATTTATTGATATGTAACTTTTTTTTCTTTTTGGAGAAAAATTTGCGAGAAATTAAGAAGTAATGTGCCACAAGCAATTTCTTCATTGTCCAAAATGTTTTCAAAAAGCTTTATCATGTCGGGTGTCAAAGGCGTCAATATGTGGGAATGGGTTAGTGTGACACACTTACAGTAGACAATAACACATATAACACCTCTTCTTATCAGTCTGTTATCTTATCCACCAATTTACACCTTAACAAACGACCGCAATTTAGACTCCCATTTTAGAAGATGCTTGCAGGCGACAAAATTTGTGATGATAAAGGTATGATTTGTTTAAGATAATGCAAGAAAATACTCAAACAAAAGGAGAAAACTGTTAGTATCGAAATATCTTCCCAGCCTTTTCTATTGGAAAGGTCATGTTCGGGAAATGATTAAATAGTTTAAATGGCCCATTGATGAGTTAGTTTTTACATAAAAAACACCAATTTCTCGAAATATTTATTAACTATTTGTCAAATTGCGTCATAATAATTTTTCATTTTTCTCTCGACCATTTTTTTTTTACATTTTGTATCAGACAATAGTAAGAAATGGAACATAACATTTTTCATTGTTTTTCATGTATAATAGAATTTCAAACAACATTAATTTCTCCTACTGTTGTAAGTTTGAAGGAATTTAATAGTTAAACAAATTTATGTTCGAATAAAAGAAAATAAATAAAAAGGAAAAGAAGAAGACAGAAGAAAAATCGTTTGCAAGGGTTCCATCCAAGCTTTAGGGTAGTTCACTGTTGAGCTTTAAAACAATCATTTTGTGTCGATATAAACCAAACAAAAGTCGTGCTTGTTCCTTAAAAACTTTTTTTGTAATTGTTACAGAAAAAAATATATGCAGTTTGGGAATGGTTAATCTATCCGCATTGGATTTGCCATGGCTCACATAAAAACCATTGTCCCCCAATTGCATTCTTAAAAATCAATTCATCCGTACAAAACCAAATTTTACCTGACAATGAATATGTGAATTTGACAACCAAAACGAAAGAAGCA
Organism: Fragum sueziense; assembly: GCA_963680895.1. Classification (NCBI taxonomy): domain Eukaryota; kingdom Metazoa; phylum Mollusca; class Bivalvia; order Cardiida; family Cardiidae; genus Fragum; species Fragum sueziense. The sequence goes on from OY804593.1 coordinate 25,013,659, forward strand.
CATTGGAAACATTCTTGGAAAATAATGAGAAAATGCTAGAATTTGCAGAAATTTAATTATCTCTCAATATTTCAAACGTAATTCATTCCATTATAGTATCGAGCCTCGTTTTAAAACGACAGGCTTTAAATAAGTTATACGTCTAAAAATAGATCAGTCGGTTTATCGGCTTATCATTGGAAAATACTGTGCTTGTTCCCAGGCGTCAATATCAACACGATCAAAAACGGATGCCGCGATATCTAACGGGTATTGATTTTTATGCGCTATCTTATTGACCAAATTGTATATTGACGACTGAACCCAGGCTACTCAACCTATGCTGCGTGCGTATTTCGAATTAGAACTCCTTCAAACTGGCTTCAACGGTGTCGAAAGACCCCAGGACGCAGAAAGCCGGTTTTCTGCCAAATTAGGTTTTGGGCTAAAAGCCTATTTTCAAGCGGAAAGAGGGGCCTCCGGTGCCCAAATTTTGTTTAGAATACATCCACAGCTTCCAAATATGCAAGTTTCAAGAAAATCCGAGACAAAAGAATTTTGGCCAAAAATGACAAAATCGGTAAGGGGGGTGCGGAGGAAAAATCGCGATTTTGACGAAAACATTTTGTCTCTGCAAATTCGTTCAAACTTTGATATTTTATCTCTCAACCTATGCTGCGTGCGTATTTCGAATTAGAACGCCTTCAAACTGGCTTCAACGGTGTCGAAAGACCCCAGGACGCAGAAAGCCGGTTTTCTGCCAAATTAGGTTTTGGGCTAAAAGCCTATTTTCAAGCGGAAAGAGGGGCCTCCGGTGCCAAAATTTTGTTTAGAATACATCCACAGCTTCCAAATATGCAAGTTTCAAGAAAATCCGAGACAAAAAAATTTTGGCCAAAAATCACAAAATCGGTAAGGGTGGTGCGCATAAAAAATCGCGATTTCGACGAAAAAATTTTGTCTCTGCAAATTCGTTCAAACTTTGATATTTTATCTCTCAACCTATGCTGCGTGCGTATTTCGAATTAGAACTCCTTCAAACTGGCTTCAACGGTGTCGAAAGACCCCAGGACGCAGAAAGCCGGTTTTCTGCCAAATTAGGTTTTGGGCTAAAAGCCTATTTTCAAGCGGACAGAGGGGCCTCCGGTGCCCAAATTTTGTTTCGAATACATCCACAGCTTCCAAATATGCAAGTTTCAAGAAAATCCGAGACAAAAAAATTTTGGCCAAAAATGACAAAATCGGTAAGGGGGGTGCGGAGGAAAAATCGCGATTTTGACGAAAAAAATTTGTCTCTGCAAATTCGTCCAAACTTTGATATTTTTTCTCTCAACCTATGCTGCGTGCGTATTTCGAATTAGAACTCCTTCAAACTGGCTTCAACGGTGTCGAAAGACCCCAGGAAGCAGAAAGCCGGTTTTCTGCCAAATTAGGTTTTGGGCTAAAAGCCTATTTTCAAGCGGAAAGAGGGGCCTACGGTGCCCAAATTTTGTTTAGAATACATCCACAGCTTCCAAATATGCAAGTTTCAAGAAAATCCGAGACAAAAAAATTTGGCCAAAAATGACAAAATCGGTAAGGGTGGTGCGGAGGAAAAATCGCGATTTTGACGAAAAAATTTTGTCTCTGCAAATTCGTTCAAACTTTGATATTTTATCTCTCAACCTATGCTGCGTGCGTATTTCGAATTAGAACTCCTTCAAACTGGCTTCAACGGTGTCGAAAGACCCCAGGACGCAGAAAGCCGGTTTTCTGCCAAATTAGGTTTTGGGCTAAAAGCCTATTTTCAAGCGGAAAGAGGGGCCTCCGGTGCCCAAATTTTGTTTAGAATACATCCACAGCTTCCAAATATGCAAGTTTCAAGAAAATCCGAGACAAAAAAATTTTGGCCAAAAATGACAAAATCGGTAAGGGGGGTGCGGAGGAAAAATCGCGACTTTGACGAAAAAATTTTGTCTCTGCAAATTCGTTCAAACTTTGATATTTTATCTCTCAACCTATGCTGCGTGCGTATATCGAATTAGAACTCCTTCAAACTGGCTTCAACGGTGTCGAAAGACCCCAGGACGCAGAAAGCCGGTTTTCTGCCAAATTAGGTTTTGGGCTAAAAGCCTATTTTCAAGCGGAAAGAGGGGCCTCCGGTGCCAAAATTTTGTTTCGAATACATCCACAGCTTCCAAATATGCAAGTTTCAAGAAAATCCGAGACAAAAAAAATTTGGCCAAAAATGACAAAATCGGTAAGGGGGGTGCGGAGGAAAAATCGCGATTTTGACGAAAAAATTTTGTCTCTGCAAATTCGTTCAAACTTTGATATTTTATCTCTCAACCTATGCTGCGTGCGTATTTCGAATTAGAACTCCTTCAAACTGGCTTCAACGGTGTCGAAAGACCCCAGGACGCAGAAAGCCGGTTTTCTGCCAAATTAGGTTTTGGGCTAAAAGCCTATTTTCAAGCGGAAAGAGGGGCCTCCGGTGCCCAAATTTTGTTTAGAATACATCCACAGCTTCCAAATATGCAAGTTTCAAGAAAATCCGAGACAAAAAAATTTTGGCCAAAAATGACAAAATCGGTAAGGGGGGTGCGGAGGAAAAATCGCGATTTTGACGAAAAAAATTTGTCTCTGCAAATTCGTTCAAACTTTGATATTTTATCTCTCAACCTATGCTGCGTGCGTATTTCGAATTAGAACTCCTTCAAACTGGCTTCAACGGTGTCGAAAGACCCCAGGACGCAGAAAGCCGGTTTTCTGCCAAATTAGGTTTTGGGCTAAAAGCCTATTTTCAAGCGGAAAGAGGGGCCTCCGGTGCCCAAATTTTGTTTAGAATACATCCACAGCTTCCAAATATGCAAGTTTCAAGAAAATCCGAGACAAAAAAAATTTGGCCAAAAATGACAAAATCGGTAAGGGGGGTGCGGAGGAAAAATCGCGATTTTGACGAAAAAATTTTGTCTCTGCAAATTCGTTCAAACTTTGATATTTTATCTCTCAACCTATGCTGCGTGCGTATTTCGAATTAGAACTCCTTCAAACTGGCTTCAACGGTGTCGAAAGACCCCAGGACGCAGAAAGCCGGTTTTCTGCCAAATTAGGTTTTGGGCTAAAAGCCTATTTTCAAGCGGAAAGAGGGGCCTCCGGTGCCCAAATTTTGTTTCGAATACATCCACAGCTTCCAAATATGCAAGTTTCAAGAAAATCCGAGACAAAAAAATATTGGCCAAAAATGACAAAATCGGTAAGGGGGGGTGCGGAGGAAAAATCGCGATTTTGACGAAAAAATTTTGTCTCTGCAAATTCGTTCAAACTTTGATATTTTATCTCTCAACCTATGCTGCGTGCGTATTTCGAATTAGAACTCCTTCAAACTGGCTTCAACGGTGTCGAAAGACCCCAGGACGCAGAAAGCCGGTTTTCTGCCAAATTAGGTTTTGGGCTAAAAGCCTATTTTCAAGCGGAAAGAGGGGCCTCCGGTGCCCAAAGTTTGTTTAGAATACATCCACAGCTTCTAAATATGCAAGTTTCAAGAAAATCCGAGACAAAAAAAATTTGGCCAAAAATGACAAAATCGGTAAGGGGGGTGCGGAGGAAAAATCGCGATTTTGACGAAAAAATTTTGTCTCTGCAAATTCGTTCAAACTTTGATATTTTATCTCTCAACCTATGCTGCGTGCGTATTTCGAATTAGAACTCCTTCAAACTGGCTTCAACGGTGTCGAAAGACCCCAGGACGCAGAAAGCCGGTTTTCTGCCAAATTAGGTTTTGGGCTAAAAGCCTATTTTCAAGCGGAAAGAGGGGCCTCCGGTGCCCAAATTTTGTTTAGAATACATCCACAGCTTCCAAATATGCAAGTTTCAAGAAAATCCGAGACAAAAAAATTTTGGCCAAAAATGACAAAATCGGTAAGGGGGGTGCGGAGGAAAAATCGCGATTTTGACGAAAAAAATTTTTCTCTGCAAATTCGTTCAAACTTTGATATTTTATCTCTCAACCTATGCTGCGTGCGTATTTCGAATTAGAACTCCTTCAAACTGGCTTCAACGGTGTCGAAAGACCCCAGGACGCAGAAAGCCGGTTTTCTGCCAAATTAGGTTTTGGGCTAAAAGCCTATTTTCAAGCGGAAAGAGGGGCCTCCGGTGCCCAAATTTTGTTTAGAATACATCCACAGCTTCCAAATATGCAAGTTTCAAGAAAATCCGAGACAAAAAAAATTTGGCCAAAAATGACAAAATCGGTAAGGGGGGTGCGGAGGAAAAATCGCGATTTTGACGAAAAAATTTTGTCTCTGCAAATTCGTTCAAACTTTGATATTTTATCTCTCAACCTATGCTGCGTGCGTATTTCGAATTAGAACTCCTTCAAACTGGCTTCAACGGTGTCGAAAGACCCCAGGACGCAGAAAGCCGGTTTTCTGCCAAATTAGGTTTTGGGCTAAAAGCCTATTTTCAAGCGGAAAGAGGGGCCTCCGGTGCCCAAATTTTGTTTAGAATACATCCACAGCTTCCAAATATGCAAGTTTCAAGAAAATCCGAGACAAAAAAATATTGGCCAAAAATGACAAAATCGGTAAGGGGGGGTGCGGAGGAAAAATCGCGATTTTGACGAAAAAATTTTGTCTCTGCAAATTCGTTCAAACTTTGATATTTTATCTCTCAACCTATGCTGCGTGCGTATTTCGAATTAGAACTCCTTCAAACTGGCTTCAACGGTGTCGAAAGACCCCAGGACGCAGAAAGCCGGTTTTCTGCCAAATTAGGTTTTGGGCTAAAAGCCTATTTTCAAGCGGAAAGAGGGGCCTCCGGTGCCCAAAGTTTGTTTAGAATACATCCACAGCTTCTAAATATGCAAGTTTCAAGAAAATCCGAGACAAAAAAAATTTGGCCAAAAATGACAAAATCGGTAAGGGGGGTGCGGAGGAAAAATCGCGATTTTGACGAAAAAATTTTGTCTCTGCAAATTCGTTCAAACTTTGATATTTTATCTCTCAACCTATGCTGCGTGCGTATTTCGAATTAGAACTCCTTCAAACTGGCTTCAACGGTGTCGAAAGACCCCAGGACGCAGAAAGCCGGTTTTCTGCCAAATTAGGTTTTGGGCTAAAAGCCTATTTTCAAGCGGAAAGAGGGGCCTCCGGTGCCCAAAGTTTGTTTAGAATACATCCACAGCTTCTAAATATGCAAGTTTCAAGAAAATCGGAGACAAAAAAATTTTGGCCAAAAATGACAAAATCGGTAAGGGGGCGCGGAGGAAAAATCGCGATTTTGACGAAAAAATTTTGTCTCTGCAAATTCGTTCAAACTTTGATATTTTATCTCTCAACCTATGCTGCGTGCGTATTTCGAATTAGAACTCCTTCAAACTGGCTTCAACGGTGTCGAAAGACCCCAGGACGCAGAAAGCCGGTTTTCTGCCAAATTAGGTTTTGGGCTAAAAGCCTATTTTCAAGCGGAAAGAGGGGCCTCCGGTGCCCAAATTTTGTTTAGAATACATCCACAGCTTCCAAATATGCAAGTTTCAAGAAAAGCCGAGACAAAAAAAATTTGGCCAAAAATGACAAAATCGGTAAGCGGGGTGCGAAGGAAAAATCGCGATTTTGACGAAAAATTTTGTCTCTGCAAATTCGTTCAAACTTTGATATTTTATCTCTCAACCTATGCTGCGTGCGTATTTCGAATTAGAAATCCTTCAAACTGGCTTCAACGGTGTCGAAAGACCCCAGGACGCAGAAAGCCGGTTTTCTGCCAAATTAGGTTTTGGGCTAAAAGCCTATTTTCAAGCGGAAAGAGGGGCCTCCGGTGCCCAATTTTTGTTTAGAATACATCCACAGCTTCCAAATATGCAAGTTTCAAGAAAATCCGAGACAAAAGAATTTTGGCCAAAAATGACAAAATCGGTAAGGGGGGTGCGGAGGAAAAATCGCGATTTTGACGAAAAAATTTTGTCTCTGCAAATTCGTTCAAACTTTGATATTGTATCTCTCAACCTATGCTGCGTGCGTATTTCGAATTAGAAATCCTTCAAACTGGCTTCAACGGTGTCGAAAGACCCCAGGACGCAGAAAGCCGGTTTTCTGCCAAATTAGGTTTTGGGCTAAAAGCCTATTTTCAAGCGGAAAGAGGGGCCTCCGGTGCCCAAATTTTGTTTAGAATACATCCACAGCTTCCAAATATGCAAGTTTCAAGAAAATCCGAGACAAAAGAATTTTGGCCAAAAATGGCAAAATCGGTAAGGGGGGTGCGGAGGAAAAATCGCGATTTTGACGAAAAAATTTTGTCTCTGCAAATTCGTTCAAACTTTGATATTTTATCTCTCAACCTTTCCTGCGTGCGTATTTCGAATTAGAACTCCTTCAAACTGGCTTCAACGGTGTCGAAAGACCCCAGGACGCAGAAAGCCGGTTTTCTGCCAAATTAGTTTTTGGGCTAAAAGCCTATTTTCAAGCGGAAAGAGGGGCCTCCGGTGCCCAAATTTTGTTTAGAATACATCCACAGCTTCCAAATATGCAAGTTTCAAGAAAATCCGAGACAAAAAAAATTTGGCCAAAAATGACAAAATCGGTAAGGGGGGTGCGGAGGAAAAATCGCGATTTTGACGAAAAAAATTTGTCTCTGCAAATTCGTTCAAACTTTGATATTTTATCTCTCAACCTATGCTGCGTGCGTATTTCGAATTAGAACTCCTTCAAACTGGCTTCAACGGTGTCGAAAGACCCCAGGACGCAGAAAGCCGGTTTTCTGCCAAATTAGGTTTTGGGCTAAAAGCCTATTTTCAAGCGGAAAGAGGGGCCTCCGGTGCCCAAATTTTGTTTCGAATACATCCACAGCTTCCAAATATGCAAGTTTCAAGAAAATCCGAGACAAAAAAATTTTGGCCAAAAATGACAAAATCGGTAAGGGGGGTGCGGAGGAAAAATCGCGATTTTGACGAAAAAATTTTGTCTCTGCAAATTCGTTCAAACTTTGATATTTTATCTCTCAACCTATGCTGCGTGCGTATTTCGAATTAGAACTCCTTCAAACTGGCTTCAACGGTGTCGAAAGACCCCAGGACGCAGAAAGCCGGTTTTCTGCCAAATTAGGTTTTGGGCTAAAAGCCTATTTTCAAGCGGAAAGAGGGGCCTCCGGTGCCCAAATTTTGTTTAGAATACATCCACAGCTTCTAAATATGCAAGTTTCAAGAAAATCCGAGATAAAAAAATTTTGGCCAAAAATGACAAAATCGGTAAGGGGGGTGCGGAGGAAAAATCGCGATTTTGACGAAAAAATTTTGTCTCTGCAAATTCGTTCAAACTTTGATATTTTATCTCTCAACCTATGCTGCGTGCGTATTTCGAATTAGAACTCCTTCAAACTGGCTTCAACGGTGTCGAAAGACCCCAGGACGCAGAAAGCCGGTTTTCTGCCAAATTAGGTTTTGGGCTAAAAGCCTATTTTCAAGCGGAAAGAGGGGCCTCCGGTGCCCAAATTTTGTTTCGAATACATCCACAGCTTCCAAATATGCAAGTTTCAAGAAAATCCGAGACAAAAAAATTTTGGCCAAAAATGACAAAATCGGTAAGGGGGGTGCGGAGGAAAAATCGCGATTTTGACGAAAAAATTTTGTCTCTGCAAATTCGTTCAAACTTTGATATTTTATCTCTCAACCTATGCTGCGTGCGTATTTCGAATTAGAACTCCTTCAAACTGGCTTCAACGGTGTCGAAAGACCCCAGGACGCAGAAAGCCGGTTTTCTGCCAAATTAGGTTTTGGGCTAAAAGCCTATTTTCAAGCGGAAAGAGGGGCCTCCGGTGCCCAAAGTTTGTTTAGAATACATCCACAGCTTCTAAATATGCAAGTTTCAAGAAAATCCGAGATAAAAAAATTTTGGCCAAAAATGACAAAATCGGTAAGGGGGGTGCGGAGGAAAAATCGCGATTTTGACGAAAAAATTTTGTCTCTGCAAATTCGTTCAAACTTTGATATTTTATCTCTCAACCTATGCTGCGTGCGTATTTCGAATTAGAACTCCTTCAAACTGGCTTCAACGGTGTCGAAAGACCCCAGGACGCAGAAAGCCGGTTTTCTGCCAAATTAGGTTTTGGGCTAAAAGCCTATTTTCAAGCGGAAAGAGGGGCCTCCGGTGCCCAAATTTTGTTTAGAATACATCCACAGCTTCCAAATATGCAAGTTTCAAGAAAATCCGAGACAAAAAAATTTTGGCCAAAAATGACAAAATCGGTAAGGGGGGTGCGGAGGAAAAATCGCGATTTTGACGAAAAAATTTTGTCTCTGCAAATTCGATCAAACTTTGATATTGTATCTCTCAACCTATGCTGCGTGCGTATTTCGAATTAGAAATCCTTCAAACTGGCTTCAACGGTGTCGAAAGACCCCAGGACGCAGAAAGCCGGTTTTCTGCCAAATTAGGTTTTGGGCTAAAAGCTTATTTTCAAGCGGAAAGAGGGGCCTCCGGTGCCCAAATTTTGTTTCGAATACATCCACAGCTTCCAAATATGCAAGTTTCAAGAAAATCCGAGATAAAAGAATGTTGGCCAAAAATGACAAAATCGGTAAGGGGGGTGCGGAGGAAAAATCGCGATTTTGACGAAAAAATTTTGTCTCTGCAAATTCGTTCAAACTTTGATATTTTATATCTCAACCTATGCTGCGTGCGTATTTCGAATTAGAACTCCTTCAAACTGGCTTCAACGGTGTCGAAAGACCCCAGGACGCAGAAAGCCGGTTTTCTGCCAAATTAGGTTTTGGGCTAAAAGCCTATTTTCAAGCGGAAAGAGGGGCCTCCGGTGCCCAAATTTTGTTTAGAATACATCCACAGCTTCCAAATATGCAAGTTTCAAGAAAATCCGAGACAAAAAAATTTTGGCCAAAAATGACAAAATCGGTAAGGGGGGTGCGGAGGAAAAATCGCGATTTCGACGAAAAAATTTTGTCTCTGCAAATTCGTTCAAACTTTGATATTTTATCTCTCAACCTATGCTGCGTGCGTATTTCGAATTAGAAATCCTTCAAACTGGCTTCAACGGTGTCGAAAGACCCCAGGACGCAGAAAGCCGGTTTTCTGCCAAATTAGGTTTTGGGCTAAAAGCCTATTTTCAAGCGGAAAGAGGGGCCTCCGGTGCCCAAATTTTGTTTCGAATACATCCACAGCTTCCAAATATGCAAGTTTCAAGAAAATCCGAGACAAAAAAATTTTGGCCAAAAATGACAAAATCGGTAAGGGGGGTGCGGAGGAAAAATCGCGATTTTGACGAAAAAAATTTGTCTCTGCAAATTCGTTCAAACTTTGATATTTCATCTCTCAACCTATGCTGCGTGCGTATTTCGAATTAGAACTCCTTCAAACTGGCTTCAACGGTGTCGAAAGACCCCAGGAAGCAGAAAGCCGGTTTTCTGCCAAATTAGGTTTTGGGCTAAAAGCCTATTTACAAGCGGAAAGAGGGGCCTCCGGTGCCCAAATTTTGTTTAGAATACATCCACAGCTTCCAAATATGCAAGTTTCAAGAAAATCCGAGACAAAAAATTTTTGGCCAAAAATGACAAAATCGGTAAGTGGGGTGCGGAGGAAAAATCGCGATTTTGACGAAAAAATTTTGTCTCTGCAAATTCGTTCAAACTTTGATATTTTATCTCTCAACCTATGCTGCGTGCGTATTTCGAATTAGAACTCCTTCAAACTGGCTTCAACGGTGTCGAAAGACCCCAGGACGCAGAAAGCCGGTTTTCTGCCAAATTAGGTTTTGGGCTAAAAGCCTATTTTCAAGCGGAAAGAGGGGCCTCCGGTGCCCAAATTTTGTTTCGAATACATCCACAGCTTCCAAATATGCAAGTTTCAAGAAAATCCGAGATAAAAAAATTTTGGCCAAAAATGACAAAATCGGTAAGGGGGGTGCGGAGGAAAAATCGCGATTTTGACGAAAAAATTTTGTCTCTGCAAATTCGTTCAAACTTTGATATTTTATCTCTCAACCTATGCTGCGTGCGTATTTCGAATTAGAACTCCTTCAAACTGGCTTGAACGGTGTCGAAAGACCCCAGGACGCAGAAAGCCTGTTTTCTGCCAAATTAGGTTTTGGGCTAAAAGCCTATTTTCAAGCGGAAAGAGGAGCCTCCGGTGCCCAAATTTTGTTTAGAATACATCCACAGCTTCCAAATATGCAAGTTTCAAGAAAATCCGAGACAAAAAAATTTTGGCCAAAAATGACAAAATCGGTAAGGGGGGTGCGGAGGAAAAATCGCGATTTTGACGAAAAAATTTTGTCTCTGTAAATTCGTTCAAACTTTGATATTTTATCTCTCAACCTATGCTGCGTGCGTATTTCGAATTAGAACTCCTTCAAACTGGCTTCAACGGTGTCGAAAGACCCCAGGACGCAGAAAGCCGGTTTTCTGCCAAATTAGGTTTTGGGCTAAAAGCCTATTTTCAAGCGGAAAGAGGGGCCTCCGGTGCCCAAATTTTGTTTAGAATACATCCACAGCTTCCAAATATGCAAGTTTCAAGAAAATCCGAGACAAAAAAATTTTGGCCAAAAATGACAAAATCGGTAAGGGGGGTGCGGAGGAAAAATCGCGATTTTGACGAAAAAATTTTGTCTCTGCAAATTCGTTCAAACTTTGATATTTTATCTCTCAACCTATGCTGCGTGCGTATTTCGAATTAGAACTCCTTCAAACTGGCTTCAACGGTGTCGAAAGACCCCAGGACGCAGAAAGCCGGTTTTCTGCCAAATTAGCTTTTGGGCTAAAAGCCTATTTTCAAGCGGAAAGAGGGGCCTCCGGTGCCCAAATTTTGTTTCGAATACATCCACAGCTTCCAAATATGCAAGTTTCAAGAAAATCCGAGACAAAAAAATTTTGGCCAAAAATGACAAAATCGGTAAGGGGGGTGCGGAGGAAAAATCGCGATTTCGACGAAAAAATTTTGTCTCTGCAAATTCGTTCAAACTTTTGTATTTTATCTCTCAACCTATGCTGCGTGCGTATTTCGAATTAGAACTCCTTCAAACTGGCTTGAACGGTGTCGAAAGACCCCAGGACGCAGAAAGCCGGTTTTCTGCCAAATTAGGTTTTGGGCTAAAAGCCTATTTTCAAGCGGAAAGAGGGGCCTCCGGTGCCCAAATTTTGTTTAGAATACATCCACAGCTTCCAAATATGCAAGTTTCAAGAAAATCCGAGACAAAAAAATTTTGGCCAAAAATGACAAAATCGGTAAGGGGGGTGCGGAGGAAAAATCGCGATTTTGACGAAAAAATTTTGTCTCTGCAAATTCGTTCAAACTTTGATATTTTATCTCTCAACCTATGCTGCGTGCGTATTTCGAATTAGAACTCCTTCAAACTGGCTTCAACGGTGTCGAAAGACCCCAGGACGCAGAAAGCCGGTTTTCTGCCAAATTAGGTTTTGGGCTAAAAGCCTATTTTCAAGCGGAAAGAGGGGCCTCCGGTGCCCAAATTTTGTTTAGAATACATCCACAGCTTCCAAATATGCAAGTTTCAAGAAAATCCGAGACAAAAAAATTTTGGCCAAAAATGACAAAATCGGTAAGGGGGGTGCGGAGGAAAAATCGCGATTTTGACGAAAAAATTTTGTCTCTGCAAATTCGTTCAAACTTTGATATTTTATCTCTCAACCTATGCTGCGTGCGTATTTCGAATTAGAAATCCTTCAAACTGGCTTCAACGGTGTCGAAAGACCCCAGGACGCAGAAAGCCGGTTTTCTGCCAAATTAGGTTTTGGGCTAAAAGCCTATTTTCAAGCGGAAAGAGGGGCCTCCGGTGCCCAAATTTTGTTTAGAATACATCCACAGCTTCCAAATATGCAAGTTTCAAGAAAATCCGAGACAAAAAAATTTTGGCCAAAAATGACAAAATCGGTAAGGGGGGTGCGGAGGAAAAATCGCGATTTTGACGAAAAAATTTTGTCTCTGCAAATTCGTTCAAACTTTGATATTTTATCTCTCAACCTGAGCTGCGTGCGTATTTCGAATTAGAACTCCTTCTAACTGGCTTCAACGGTGTCGAAAGACCCCAGGACGCAGAAAGCCGGTTTTCTGCCAAATTAGGTTTTGGGCTAAAAGCCTATTTTCAAGCGGAAAGAGGGGCCTCCGGTGCCCAAATTTTGTTTAGAATACATCCACAGCTTCCAAATATGCAAGTTTCAAGAAAATCCGAGACAAAAAAATTTTGGCCAAAAATGACAAAATCGGTAAGGGGGGTGCGGAGGAAAAATCGCGATTTTGACGAAAAAATTTTGTCTCTGCAAATTCGTTCAAACTTTGATATTTTATCTCTCAACCTATGCTGCGTGCGTATTTCGAATTAGAACTCCTTCAAACTGGCTTCAACGGTGTCGAAAGACCCCAGGACGCAGAAAGCCGGTTTTCTGCCAAATTAGGTTTTGGGCTAAAAGCCTATTTTCAAGCGGAAGGAGGGGCCTCCGGTGCCCAAATTTTGTTTCGAATACATCCACAGCTTCCAAATATGCAAGTTTCAAGAAAATCCGAGACAAAAAAATTTTGGCCAAAAATGACAAAATCGGTAAGGGGGGTGCGGAGGAAAAATCGCGATTTTGACGAAAAAATTTTGTCTCTGCAAATTCGTTCAAACTTTGATATTTTATCTCTCAACCTATGCTGCGTGCGTATTTCGAATTAGAACTCCTTCAAACTGGCTTCAACGGTGTCGAAAGACCCCAGGACGCAGAAAGCCGGTTTTCTGCCAAATTAGGTTTTGGGCTAAAAGCCTATTTTCAAGCGGAAAGAGGGGCCTCCGGTGCCCAAATTTTGTTTAGAATACATCCACAGCTTCCAAATATGCAAGTTTCAAGAAAATCCGAGACAAAAAAAATTTTGGCCAAAAATGACAAAATCTGTAAGGGGGGTGCGGAGGAAAAATCGCGATTTTGACGAAAAAATTTTGTCTCTGCAAATTCGTTCAAACTTTGATATTTTATCTCTCAACCTATGCTGCGTGCGTATTTCGAATTAGAAATCCTTCAAACTGGCTTCAACGGTGTCGAAAGACCCCAGGACGCAGAAAGCCGGTTTTCTGCCAAATTAGTTTTTGGGCTAAAAGCCTATTTTCAAGCGGAAAGAGGGGCCTCCGGTGCCCAAATTTTGTTTAGAATACATCCACAGCTTCCAAATATGCAAGTTTCAAGAAAATCCGAGACAAAAAAAATTTGGCCAAAAATGACAAAATCGGTAAGGGGGGTGCGGAGGAAAAATCGCGATTTTGACGAAAAAAATTTGTCTCTGCAAATTCGTTCAAACTTTGATATTTTATCTCTCAACCTATGCTGCGTGCGTATTTCGAATTAGAACTCCTTCAAACTGGCTTCAACGGTGTCGAAAGACCCCAGGACGCAGAAAGCCGGTTTTCTGCCAAATTAGGTTTTGGGCTAAAAGCCTATTTTCAAGCGGAAAGAGGGGCCTCCGGTGCCCAAATTTTGTTTAGAATACATCCACAGCTTCCAAATATGCAAGTTTCAAGAAAATCCGAGACAAAAGAATTTTGGCCAAAAATGACAAAATCGGTAAGGGGGGTGCGGAGGAAAAATCGCGATTTTGACGAAAAAATTTTGTCTCTGCAAATTCGTTCAAACTTTGATATTTTATCTCTCAACCTATGCTGCGTGCGTATTTCGAATTAGAACTCCTTCAAACTGGCTTCAACGGTGTCGAAAGACCCCAGGACGCAGAAAGCCGGTTTTCTGCCAAATTAGGTTTTGGGCTAAAAGCCTATTTTCAAGCGGAAAGAGGGGCCTCCGGTGCCCAAATTTTGTTTAGAATACATCCACAGCTTCCAAATATGCAAGTTTCAAGAAAATCCGAGACAAAAAAATTTTGGCCAAAAATGACAAAATCGGTAAGGGGGGTGCGGAGGAAAAATCGCGATTTTGACGAAAAAATTTTGTCTCTGCAAATTCGTTCAAACTTTGATATTTTATCTCTCAACCTATGCTGCGTGCGTATTTCGAATTAGAACTCCTTCAAACTGGCTTCAACGGTGTCGAAAGACCCCAGGACGCAGAAAGCCGGTTTTCTGCCAAATTAGGTTTTGGGCTAAAAGCCTATTTTCAAGCGGAAAGAGGGGCCTCCGGTGCCCAAATTTTGTTTCGAATACATCCACAGCTTCCAAATATGCAAGTTTCAAGAAAATCCGAGACAAAAAAAATTTGGCCAAAAATGACAAAATCGGTAAGGGGGGTGCGGAGGAAAAATCGCGATTTCGACGAAAAAATTTTGTCTCTGCAAATTCGTTCAAACTTTGGTATTTTATCTCTCAACCTATGCTGCGTGCGTATTTCGAATTAGAACTCCTTCAAACTGGCTTGAACGGTGTCGAAAGACCCCAGGACGCAGAAAGCCGGTTTTCTGCCAAATTAGGTTTTGGGCTAAAAGCCTATTTTCAAGCGGAAAGAGGGGCCTCCGGTGCCCAAATTTTGTTTCGAATACATCCACAGCTTCCAAATATGCAAGTTTCAAGAAAATCCGAGACAAAAAAATTTTGGCCAAAAATGACAAAATCGGTAAGGGGGGTGCGGAGGAAAAATCGCGATTTTGACGAAAAAATTTTGTCTCTGCAAATTCGTTCAAACTTTGATATTTTATCTCTCAACCTATGCTGCGTGCGTATTTCGAATTAGAACTCCTTCAAACTGGCTTCAACGGTGTCGAAAGACCCCAGGACGCAGAAAGCCGGTTTTCTGCCAAATTAGGTTTTGGGCTAAAAGCCTATTTTCAAGCGGAAAGAGGGGCCTCCGGTGCCCAAATTTTGTTTAGAATACATCCACAGCTTCCAAATATGCAAGTTTCAAGAAAATCCGAGACAAAAAAAAATTGGCCAAAAATGACAAAATCGGTAAGGGGGGTGCGAAGGAAAAATCGCGATTTTGACGAAAAAATTTTGTCTCTGCAAATTCGTTCAAACTTTGATATTTTATCTCTCAACCTATGCTGCGTGCGTATTTCGAATTAGAACTCCTTCAAACTGGCTTCAACGGTGTCGAAAGACCCCAGGACGCAGAAAGCCGGTTTTCTGCCAAATTAGGTTTTGGGCTAAAAGCCTATTTTCAAGCGGAAAGAGGGGCCTCCGGTGCCCAAATTTTGTTTAGAATACATCCACAGCTTCCAAATATGCAAGTTTCAAGAAAATCCGAGACAAAAAAATTTTGGCCAAAAATGACAAAATCTGTAAGGGGGTGCGGAGGAAAAATCGCGATTTTGACGAAAAAATTTTGTCTCTGCAAATTCGTTCAAACTTTGATATTTTATCTCTCAACCTATGCTGCGTGCGTATTTCGAATTAGAAATCCTTCAAACTGGCTTCAACGGTGTCGAAAGACCCCAGGACGCAGAAAGTCGGTTTTCTGCCAAATTAGGTTTTGGGCTAAAAGCCTATTTTCAAGCGGAAAGAGGGGCCTCCGGTGCCCAAATTTTGTTTAGAATACATCCACAGCTTCCAAATATGCAAGTTTCAAGAAAATCCGAGACAAAAAAATTTTGGCCAAAAATGACAAAATCGGTAAGGGGGGTGCGGAGGAAAAATCGCGATTTTGACGAAAAAATTTTGTCTCTGCAAATTCGTTCAAACTTTGATATTTTATCTCTCAACCTATGCTGCGTGCGTATTTCGAATTAGAAATCCTTCAAACTGGCTTCAACGGTGTCGAAAGACCCCAGGACGCAGAAAGCCGGTTTTCTGCCAAATTAGGTTTTGGGCTAAAAGCCTATTTTCAAGCGGAAAGAGGGGCCTCCGGTGCCCAAATTTTGTTTAGAATACATCCACAGCTTCCAAATATGCAAGTTTCAAGAAAATCCGAGACAAAAAAATTTTGGCCAAAAATGACAAAATCGGTAAGGGGGGTGCGGAGGAAAAATCGCGATTTTGACGAAAAAATTTTGTCTCTGCAAATTCGTTCAAACTTTGATATTTTATCTCTCAACCTATGCTGCGTGCGTATTTCGAATTAGAAATCCTTCAAACTGGCTTCAACGGTGTCGAAAGACCCCAGGACGCAGAAAGCCGGTTTTCTGCCAAATTAGGTTTTGGGCTAAAAGCCTATTTTCAAGCGGAAAGAGGGGCCTCCGGTGCCCAAATTTTGTTTAGAATACATCCACAGCTTCCAAATATGCAAGTTTCAAGAAAATCCGAGACAAAAAAATTTTGGCCAAAAATGACAAAATCGGTAAGGGGGGTGCGGAGGAAAAATCGCGATTTTGACGAAAAAATTTTGTCTCTGCAAATTCGTTCAAACTTTGATATTTTATCTCTCAACCTATGCTGCGTGCGTATTTCGAATTAGAACTCCTTCAAACTGGCTTCAACGGTGTCGAAAGACCCCAGGACGCAGAAAGCCGGTTTTCTGCCAAATTAGGTTTTGGGCTAAAAGCCTATTTTCAAGCGGAAAGAGGGGCCTCCGGTGCCCAAATTTTGTTTAGAATACATCCACAGCTTCCAAATATGCAAGTTTCAAGAAAATCCGAGACAAAAAAATTTTGGCCAAAAATGACAAAATCGGTAAGGGGGGTGCGGAGGAAAAATCGCGATTTTGACGAAAAAATTTTGTCTCTGCAAATTCGTTCAAACTTTGATATTTTATCTCTCAACCTATGCTGCGTGCGTATTTCGAATTAGAACTCCTTCAAACTGGCTTCAACGGTGTCGAAAGACCCCAGGACGCAGAAAGCCGGTTTTCTGCCAAATTAGGTTTTGGGCTAAAAGCCTATTTTCAAGCGGAAGGAGGGGCCTCCGGTGCCCAAATTTTGTTTCGAATACATCCACAGCTTCCAAATATGCAAGTTTCAAGAAAATCCGAGACAAAAAAATTTTGGCCAAAAATGACAAAATCGGTAAGGGGGGTGCGGAGGAAAAATCGCGATTTTGACGAAAAAATTTTGTCTCTGCAAATTCGTTCAAACTTTGATATTTTATCTCTCAACCTATGCTGCGTGCGTATTTCGAATTAGAACTCCTTCAAACTGGCTTCAACGGTGTCGAAAGACCCAAGGACGCAGAAAGCCGGTTTTCTGCCAAATTAGGTTTTGGGCTAAAAGCCTATTTTCAAGCGGAAAGAGGGGCCTCCGGTGCCCAAATTTTGTTTAGAATACATCCACAGCTTCCAAATATGCAAGTTTCAAGAAAATCCGAGACAAAAAAATTTTGGCCAAAAATGACAAAATCTGTAAGGGGGGTGCGGAGGAAAAATCGCGATTTTGACGAAAAAAATTTGTCTCTGCAAATTCGTTCAAACTTTGATATTTTATCTCTCAACCTATGCTGCGTGCGTATTTCGAATTAGAAATCCTTCAAACTGGCTTCAACGGTGTCGAAAGACCCCAGGACGCAGAAAGCCGGTTTTCTGCCAAATTAGTTTTTGGGCTAAAAGCCTATTTTCAAGCGGAAAGAGGGGCCTCCGGTGCCCAAATTTTGTTTAGAATACATCCACAGCTTCCAAATATGCAAGTTTCAAGAAAATCCGAGACAAAAAAATTTTGGCCAAAAATGACAAAATCGGTAAGGGGGGTGCGGAGGAAAAATCGCGATTTTGACGAAAAAAATTTGTCTCTGCAAATTCGTTCAAACTTTGATATTTTATCTCTCAACCTATGCTGCGTGCGTATTTCGAATTAGAACTCCTTCAAACTGGCTTCAACGGTGTCGAAAGACCCCAGGACGCAGAAAGCCGGTTTTCTGCCAAATTAGGTTTTGGGCTAAAAGCCTATTTTCAAGCGGAAAGAGGGGCCTCCGGTGCCCAAATTTTGTTTAGAATACATCCACAGCTTCCAAATATGCAAGTTTCAAGAAAATCCGAGACAAAAGAATTTTGGCCAAAAATGACAAAATCGGTAAGGGGGGTGCGGAGGAAAAATCGCGATTTTGACGAAAAAATTTTGTCTCTGCAAATTCGTTCAAACTTTGATATTTTATCTCTCAACCTATGCTGCGTGCGTATTTCGAATTAGAACTCCTTCAAACTGGCTTCAACGGTGTCGAAAGACCCCAGGACGCAGAAAGCCGGTTTTCTGCCAAATTAGGTTTTGGGCTAAAAGCCTATTTTCAAGCGGAAAGAGGGGCCTCCGGTGCCCAAATTTTGTTTAGAATACATCCACAGCTTCCAAATATGCAAGTTTCAAGAAAATCCGAGACAAAAAAATTTTGGCCAAAAATGACAAAATCGGTAAGGGGGGTGCGGAGGAAAAATCGCGATTTTGACGAAAAAATTTTGTCTCTGCAAATTCGTTCAAACTTTGATATTTTATCTCTCAACCTATGCTGCGTGCGTATTTCGAATTAGAACTCCTTCAAACTGGCTTCAACGGTGTCGAAAGACCCCAGGACGCAGAAAGCCGGTTTTCTGCCAAATTAGGTTTTGGGCTAAAAGCCTATTTTCAAGCGGAAAGAGGGGCCTCCGGTGCCCAAATTTTGTTTCGAATACATCCACAGCTTCCAAATATGCAAGTTTCAAGAAAATCCGAGACAAAAAAATTTTGGCCAAAAATGACAAAATCGGTAAGGGGGGTGCGGAGGAAAAATCGCGATTTCGACGAAAAAATTTTGTCTCTGCAAATTCGTTCAAACTTTGGTATTTTATCTCTCAACCTATGCTGCGTGCGTATTTCGAATTAGAACTCCTTCAAACTGGCTTGAACGGTGTCGAAAGACCCCAGGACGCAGAAAGCCGGTTTTCTGCCAAATTAGGTTTTGGGCTAAAAGCCTATTTTCAAGCGGAAAGAGGGGCCTCCGGTGCCCAAATTTTGTTTCGAATACATCCACAGCTTCCAAATATGCAAGTTTCAAGAAAATCCGAGACAAAAAAATTTTGGCCAAAAATGACAAAATCGGTAAGGGGGTTGCGAAGGAAAAATCGCGATTTTGACGAAAAAATTTTGTCTCTGCAAATTCGTTCAAACTTTGATATTTTATCTCTCAACCTATGCTGCGTGCGTATTTCGAATTAGAACTCCTTCAAACTGGCTTCAACGGTGTCGAAAGACCCCAGGACGCAGAAAGCCGGTTTTCTGCCAAATTAGGTTTTGGGCTAAAAGCCTATTTTCAAGCGGAAAGAGGGGCCTCCGGTGCCCAAATTTTGTTTAGAATACATCCACAGCTTCCAAATATGCAAGTTTCAAGAAAATCCGAGACAAAAAAAAATTGGCCAAAAATGACAAAATCGGTAAGGGGGGTGCGAAGGAAAAATCGCGATTTTGACGAAAAAATTTTGTCTCTGCAAATTCGTTCAAACTTTGATATTTTATCTCTCAACCTATGCTGCGTGCGTATTTCGAATTAGAACTCCTTCAAACTGGCTTCAACGGTGTCGAAAGACCCCAGGACGCAGAAAGCCGGTTTTCTGCCAAATTAGGTTTTGGGCTAAAAGCCTATTTTCAAGCGGAAAGAGGGGCCTCCGGTGCCCAAATTTTGTTTAGAATACATCCACAGCTTCCAAATATGCAAGTTTCAAGAAAATCCGAGACAAAAAAATTTTGGCCAAAAATGACAAAATCTGTAAGGGGGTGCGGAGGAAAAATCGCGATTTTGACGAAAAAATTTTGTCTCTGCAAATTCGTTCAAACTTTGATATTTTATCTCTCAACCTATGCTGCGTGCGTATTTCGAATTAGAAATCCTTCAAACTGGCTTCAACGGTGTCGAAAGACCCCAGGACGCAGAAAGTCGGTTTTCTGCCAAATTAGGTTTTGGGCTAAAAGCCTATTTTCAAGCGGAAAGAGGGGCCTCCGGTGCCCAAATTTTGTTTAGAATACATCCACAGCTTCCAAATATGCAAGTTTCAAGAAAATCCGAGACAAAAAAAATTTGGCCAAAAATGACAAAATCGGTAAGGGGGGTGCGGAGGAAAAATCGCGATTTTGACGAAAAAATTTTGTCTCTGCAAATTCGTTCAAACTTTGATATTTTATCTCTCAACCTATGCTGCGTGCGTATTTCGAATTAGAACTCCTTCAAACTGGCTTCAACGGTGTCGAAAGACCCCAGGACGCAGAAAGCCGGTTTTCTGCCAAATTAGGTTTTGGGCTAAAAGCCTATTTTCAAGCGGAAAGAGGGGCCTCCGGTGCCCAAATTTTGTTTAGAATACATCCACAGCTTCCAAATATGCAAGTTTCAAGAAAATCCGAGACAAAAAAAATTTGGCCAAAAATGACAAAATCGGTAAGGGGGGTGCGGAGGAAAAATCGCGATTTTGACGAAAAAATTTTGTCTCTGCAAATTCGTTCAAACTTTGATATTTTATCTCTCAACCTATGCTGCGTGCGTATTTCGAATTAGAACTCCTTCAAACTGGCTTCAACGGTGTCGAAAGACCCCAGGACGCAGAAAGCCGGTTTTCTGCCAAATTAGGTTTTGGGCTAAAAGCCTATTTTCAAGCGGAAGGAGGGGCCTCCGGTGCCCAAATTTTGTTTAGAATACATCCACAGCTTCCAAATATGCAAGTTTCAAGAAAATCCGAGACAAAAAAATTTTGGCCAAAAATGACAAAATCGGTAAGGGGGGTGCGGAGGAAAAATCGCGATTTTGACGAAAAAATTTTGTCTCTGCAAATTCGTTCAAACTTTGATATTTTATCTCTCAACCTATGCTGCGTGCGTATTTCGAATTAGAACTCCTTCAAACTGGCTTCAACGGTGTCGAAAGACCCCAGGACGCAGAAAGCCGGTTTTCTGCCAAATTAGGTTTTGGGCTAAAAGCCTATTTTCAAGCGGAAAGAGGGGCCTCCGGTGCCCAAATTTTGTTTAGAATACATCCACAGCTTCCAAATATGCAAGTTTCAAGAAAATCCGAGACAAAAAACTTTTGGCCAAAAATGACAAAATCTGTAAGGGGGGTGCGGAGGAAAAATCGCGATTTTGACGAAAAAATTTTGTCTCTGCAAATTCGTTCAAACTTTGATATTTTATCTCTCAACCTATGCTGCGTGCGTATTTCGAATTAGAAATCCTTCAAACTGGCTTCAACGGTGTCGAAAGACCCCAGGACGCAGAAAGCCGGTTTTCTGCCAAATTAGGTTTTGGGCTAAAAGCCTATTTTCAAGCGGAAAGAGGAGCCTCCGGTGCCCAAATTTTGTTTAGAATACATCCACAGCTTCCAAATATGCAAGTTTCAAGAAAATCCGAGACAAAAAAATTTTGGCCAAAAATGACAAAATCGGTAAGGGGGGTGCGGAGGAAAAATCGCGATTTTGACGAAAAAATTTTGTCTCTGCAAATTCGTTCAAACTTTGATATTTTATCTCTCAACCTATGCTGCGTGCGTATTTCGAATTAGAACTCCTTCAAACTGGCTTCAACGGTGTCGAAAGACCCCAGGACGCAGAAAGCCGGTTTTCTGCCAAATTAGGTTTTGGGCTAAAAGCCTATTTTCAAGCGGAAAGAGGGGCCTCCGGTGCCCAAATTTTGTTTAGAATACATCCACAGCTTCCAAATATGCAAGTTTCAAGAAAATCCGAGACAAAAAACTTTTGGCCAAAAATGACAAAATCTGTAAGGGGGGTGCGGAGGAAAAATCGCGATTTTGACGAAAAAATTTTGTCTCTGCAAATTCGTTCAAACTTTGATATTTTATCTCTCAACCTATGCTGCGTGCGTATTTCGAATTAGAACTCCTTCAAACTGGCTTCAACGGTGTCGAAAGACCCCAGGACGCAGAAAGCCGGTTTTCTGCCAAATTAGGTTTTGGGCTAAAAGCCTATTTTCAAGCGGAAAGAGGGGCCTCCGGTGCCCAAATTTTGTTTAGAATACATCCACAGCTTCCAAATATGCAAGTTTCAAGAAAATCCGAGACAAAAAAAATTTGGCCAAAAATGACAAAATCGGTAAGGGGGGTGCGGAGGAAAAATCGCGATTTTGACGAAAAAATTTTGTCTCTGCAAATTCGTTCAAACTTTGATATTTTATCTCTCAACCTTTGCTGCGTGCGTATTTCGAATTAGAACTCCTTCAAACTGGCTTCAACGGTGTCGAAAGACCCCAGGACGCAGAAAGCCGGTTTTCTGCCAAATTAGGTTTTGGGCTAAAAGCCTATTTTCAAGCGGAAAGAGGGGCCTCCGGTGCCCAAATTTTGTTTAGAATACATCCACAGCTTCCAAATATGCAAGTTTCAAGAAAATCCGAGACAAAAAAAATTTGGCCAAAAATGACAAAATCGGTAAGGGGGGTGCGGAGGAAAAATCGCGATTTTGACGAAAAAATTTTGTCTCTACAAATTCGTTCAAACTTTGATATTTTATCTCTCAACCTATGCTGCGTGCGTATTTCGAATTAGAACTCCTTCAAACTGGCTTCAACGGTGTCGAAAAACCCAAGGACGCAGAAAGCCGGTTTTCTGCCAAATTAGGTTTTGGGCTAAAAGCCTATTTTCAAGCGGAAAGAGGGGCCTCCGGTGCCCAAATTTTGTTTAGAATACATCCACAGCTTCCAAATATGCAAGTTTCAAGAAAATCCGAGACAAAAAAATTTTGGCCAAAAATGACAAAATCGGTAAGGGGGGTGCGGAGGAAAAATCGCGATTTCGACGAAAAAATTTTGTCTCTGCAAATTCGTTCAAACTTTGGTATTTTATCTCTCAACCTATGCTGCGTGCGTATTTCGAATTAGAACTCCTTCAAACTGGCTTGAACGGTGTCGAAAGACCCCAGGACGCAGAAAGTCGGTTTTCTGCCAAATTAGGTTTTGGGCTAAAAGCCTATTTTCAAGCTGAAAGAGGGGCCTCCGGTGCCCAAATTTTGTTTAGAATACATCCACAGCTTCCAAATATGCAAGTTTCAAGAAAATCCGAGACAAAAAAATTTTGGCCAAAAATGACAAAATCGGTAAGGGGGGTGCGGAGGAAAAATCGCGATTTTGACGAAAAAAATTTGTCTCTGCAAATTCGTTCAAACTTTGATATTTTATCTCTCAACCTATGCTGCGTGCGTATTTCGAATTAGAACTCCTTCAAACTGGCTTCAACGGTGTCGAAAGACCCCAGGACGCAGAAAGCCGGTTTTCTGCCAAATTAGGTTTTGGGCTAAAAGCCTATTTTCAAGCGGAAAGAGGGGCCTCCGGTGCCCAAATTTTGTTTAGAATACATCCACAGCTTCCAAATATGCAAGTTTCAAGAAAATCCGAGACAAAAGAATTTTGGCCAAAAATGACAAAATCGGTAAGGGGGGTGCGGAGGAAAAATCGCGATTTTGACGAAAAAAGTTTGTCTCTGCAAATTCGTTCAAACTTTGATATTTTATCTCTCAACCTATGCTGCGTGCGTATTTCGAATTAGAACTCCTTCAAACTGGCTTCAACGGTGTCGAAAGACCCCAGGACGCAGAAAGCCGGTTTTCTGCCAAATTAGGTTTTGGGCTAAAAGCCTATTTTCAAGCGGAAAGAGGGGCCTCCGGTGCCCAAATTTTGTTTAGAATACATCCACAGCTTCCAAATATGCAAGTTTCAAGAAAATCCGAGACAAAAAAATTTTGGCCAAAAATGACAAAATCGGTAAGGGGGGTGCGGAGGAAAAATCGCGATTTTGACGAAAAAATTTTGTCTCTGCAAATTCGTTCAAACTTTGATATTTTATCTCTCAACCTATGCTGCGTGCGTATTTCGAATTAGAACTCCTTCAAACTGGCTTCAACGGTGTCGAAAGACCCCAGGACGCAGAAAGCCGGTTTTCTGCCAAATTAGGTTTTGGGCTAAAAGCCTATTTTCAAGCGGAAAGAGGGGCCTCCGGTGCCCAAATTTTGTTTAGAATACATCCACAGCTTCCAAATATGCAAGTTTCAAGAAAATCCGAGACAAAAAAATTTTGGCCAAAAATGACAAAATCTGTAAGGGGGTGCGGAGGAAAAATCGCGATTTTGACGAAAAAATTTTGTCTCTGCAAATTCGTTCAAACTTTGATATTTTATCTCTCAACCTATGCTGCGTGCGTATTTCGAATTAGAAATCCTTCAAACTGGCTTCAACGGTGTCGAAAGACCCCAGGACGCAGAAAGTCGGTTTTCTGCCAAATTAGGTTTTGGGCTAAAAGCCTATTTTCAAGCGGAAAGAGGGGCCTCCGGTGCCCAAATTTTGTTTAGAATACATCCACAGCTTCCAAATATGCAAGTTTCAAGAAAATCCGAGACAAAAAAATTTTGGCAAAAAATGACAAAATCGGTAAGGGGGGTGCGGAGGAAAAATCGCGATTTTGACGAAAAAATTTTGTCTCTGCAAATTCGTTCAAACTTTGATATTTTATCTCTCAACCTATGCTGCGTGCGTATTTCGAATTAGAACTCCTTCAAACTGGCTTCAACGGTGTCGAAAGACCCCAGGACGCAGAAAGCCGGTTTTCTGCCAAATTAGGTTTTGGGCTAAAAGCCTATTTTCAAGCGGAAAGAGGGGCCTCCGGTGCCCAAATTTTGTTTAGAATACATCCACAGCTTCCAAATATGCAAGTTTCAAGAAAATCCGAGACAAAAAAAATTTGGCCAAAAATGACAAAATCGGTAAGGGGGGTGCGGAGGAAAAATCGCGATTTTGACGAAAAAATTTTGTCTCTGCAAATTCGTTCAAACTTTGATATTTTATCTCTCAACCTATGCTGCGTGCGTATTTCGAATTAGAACTCCTTCAAACTGGCTTCAACGGTGTCGAAAGACCCCAGGACGCAGAAAGCCGGTTTTCTGCCAAATTAGGTTTTGGGCTAAAAGCCTATTTTCAAGCGGAAGGAGGGGCCTCCGGTGCCCAAATTTTGTTTAGAATACATCCACAGCTTCCAAATATGCAAGTTTCAAGAAAATCCGAGACAAAAAAATTTTGGCCAAAAATGACAAAATCGGTAAGGGGGGTGCGGAGGAAAAATCGCGATTTTGACGAAAAAATTTTGTCTCTGCAAATTCGTTCAAACTTTGATATTTTATCTCTCAACCTATGCTGCGTGCGTATTTCGAATTAGAACTCCTTCAAACTGGCTTCAACGGTGTCGAAGGACCCCAGGACGCAGAAAGCCGGTTTTCTGCCAAATTAGGTTTTGGGCTAAAAGCCTATTTTCAAGCGGAAAGAGGGGCCTCCGGTGCCCAAATTTTGTTTAGAATACATCCACAGCTTCCAAATATGCAAGTTTCAAGAAAATCCGAGACAAAAAACTTTTGGCCAAAAATGACAAAATCTGTAAGGGGGGTGCGGAGGAAAAATCGCGATTTTGACGAAAAAATTTTGTCTCTGCAAATTCGTTCAAACTTTGATATTTTATCTCTCAACCTATGCTGCGTGCGTATTTCGAATTAGAAATCCTTCAAACTGGCTTCAACGGTGTCGAAAGACCCCAGGACGCAGAAAGCCGGTTTTCTGCCAAATTAGGTTTTGGGCTAAAAGCCTATTTTCAAGCGGAAAGAGGAGCCTCCGGTGCCCAAATTTTGTTTAGAATACATCCACAGCTTCCAAATATGCAAGTTTCAAGAAAATCCGAGACAAAAAAAATTTGGCCAAAAATGACAAAATCGGTAAGGGGGGTGCGGAGGAAAAATCGCGATTTTGACGAAAAAAAATTGTCTCTGCAAATTCGTTCAAACTTTGATATTTTATCTCTCAACCTATGCTGCGTGCGTATTTCGAATTAGAACTCCTTCAAACTGGCTTCAACGGTGTCGAAAGACCCCAGGACGCAGAAAGCCGGTTTTCTGCCAAATTAGGTTTTGGGCTAAAAGCCTATTTTCAAGCGGAAAGAGGGGCCTCCGGTGCCCAAATTTTGTTTAGAATACATCCACAGCTTCCAAATATGCAAGTTTCAAGAAAATCCGAGACAAAAAACTTTTGGCCAAAAATGACAAAATCTGTAAGGGGGGTGCGGAGGAAAAATCGCGATTTTGACGAAAAAATTTTGTCTCTGCAAATTCGTTCAAACTTTGATATTTTATCTCTCAACCTTTGCTGCGTGCGTATTTCGAATTAGAACTCCTTCAAACTGGCTTCAACGGTGTCGAAAGACCCCAGGACGCAGAAAGCCGGTTTTCTGCCAAATTAGGTTTTGGGCTAAAAGCCTATTTTCAAGCGGAAAGAGGGGCCTCCGGTGCCCAAATTTTGTTTAGAATACATCCACAGCTTCCAAATATGCAAGTTTCAAGAAAATCCGAGACAAAAAAAATTTGGCCAAAAATGACAAAATCGGTAAGGGGGGTGCGGAGGAAAAATCGCGATTTTGACGAAAAAATTTTGTCTCTACAAATTCGTTCAAACTTTGATATTTTATCTCTCAACCTATGCTGCGTGCGTATTTCGAATTAGAACTCCTTCAAACTGGCTTCAACGGTGTCGAAAAACCCAAGGACGCAGAAAGCCGGTTTTCTGCCAAATTAGGTTTTGGGCTAAAAGCCTATTTTCAAGCGGAAAGAGGGGCCTCCGGTGCCCAAATTTTGTTTAGAATACATCCACAGCTTCCAAATATGCAAGTTTCAAGAAAATCCGAGACAAAAAAATTTTGGCCAAAAATGACAAAATCGGTAAGGGGGGTGCGGAGGAAAAATCGCGATTTCGACGAAAAAATTTTGTCTCTGCAAATTCGTTCAAACTTTGATATTTTATCTCTCAACCTATGCTGCGTGCGTATTTCGAATTAGAACTCCTTCAAACTGGCTTCAACGGTGTCGAAAGACCCCAGGACGCAGAAAGCCGGTTTTCTGCCAAATTAGGTTTTGGGCTAAAAGCCTATTTTCAAGCGGAAAGAGGGGCCTCCGGTGCCCAAATTTTGTTTAGAATACATCCACAGCTTCCAAATATGCAAGTTTCAAGAAAATCCGAGACAAAAAACTTTTGGCCAAAAATGACAAAATCTGTAAGGGGGGTGCGGAGGAAAAATCGCGATTTTGACGAAAAAATTTTGTCTCTGCAAATTCGTTCAAACTTTGATATTTTATCTCTCAACCTTTGCTGCGTGCGTATTTCGAATTAGAACTCCTTCAAACTGGCTTCAACGGTGTCGAAAGACCCCAGGACGCAGAAAGCCGGTTTTCTGCCAAATTAGGTTTTGGGCTAAAAGCCTATTTTCAAGCGGAAAGAGGGGCCTCCGGTGCCCAAATTTTGTTTAGAATACATCCACAGCTTCCAAATATGCAAGTTTCAAGAAAATCCGAGACAAAAAAAATTTGGCCAAAAATGACAAAATCGGTAAGGGGGGTGCGGAGGAAAAATCGCGATTTTGACGAAAAAATTTTGTCTCTACAAATTCGTTCAAACTTTGATATTTTATCTCTCAACCTATGCTGCGTGCGTATTTCGAATTAGAACTCCTTCAAACTGGCTTCAACGGTGTCGAAAAACCCAAGGACGCAGAAAGCCGGTTTTCTGCCAAATTAGGTTTTGGGCTAAAAGCCTATTTTCAAGCGGAAAGAGGGGCCTCCGGTGCCCAAATTTTGTTTAGAATACATCCACAGCTTCCAAATATGCAAGTTTCAAGAAAATCCGAGACAAAAAAATTTTGGCCAAAAATGACAAAATCGGTAAGGGGGGTGCGGAGGAAAAATCGCGATTTCGACGAAAAAATTTTGTCTCTGCAAATTCGTTCAAACTTTGGTATTTTATCTCTCAACCTATGCTGCGTGCGTATTTCGAATTAGAACTCCTTCAAACTGGCTTGAACGGTGTCGAAAGACCCCAGGACGCAGAAAGTCGGTTTTCTGCCAAATTAGGTTTTGGGCTAAAAGCCTATTTTCAAGCTGAAAGAGGGGCCTCCGGTGCCCAAATTTTGTTTAGAATACATCCACAGCTTCCAAATATGCAAGTTTCAAGAAAATCCGAGACAAAAAAATTTTGGCCAAAAATGACAAAATCGGTAAGGGGGGTGCGGAGGAAAAATCGCGATTTTGACGAAAAAAATTTGTCTCTGCAAATTCGTTCAAACTTTGATATTTTATCTCTCAACCTATGCTGCGTGCGTATTTCGAATTAGAACTCCTTCAAACTGGCTTCAACGGTGTCGAAAGACCCCAGGACGCAGAAAGCCGGTTTTCTGCCAAATTAGGTTTTGGGCTAAAAGCCTATTTTCAAGCGGAAAGAGGGGCCTCCGGTGCCCAAATTTTGTTTAGAATACATCCACAGCTTCCAAATATGCAAGTTTCAAGAAAATCCGAGACAAAAGAATTTTGGCCAAAAATGACAAAATCGGTAAGGGGGTGCGGAGGAAAAATCGCGATTTTGACGAAAAAAGTTTGTCTCTGCAAATTCGTTCAAACTTTGATATTTTATCTCTCAACCTATGCTGCGTGCGTATTTCGAATTAGAACTCCTTCAAACTGGCTTCAACGGTGTCGAAAGACCCCAGGACGCAGAAAGCCGGTTTTCTGCCAAATTAGGTTTTGGGCTAAAAGCCTATTTTCAAGCGGAAAGAGGGGCCTCCGGTGCCCAAATTTTGTTTAGAATACATCCACAGCTTCCAAATATGCAAGTTTCAAGAAAATCCGAGACAAAAAAATTTTGGCCAAAAATGACAAAATCGGTAAGGGGGGTGCGGAGGAAAAATCGCGATTTTGACGAAAAAATTTTGTCTCTGCAAATTCGTTCAAACTTTGATATTTTATCTCTCAACCTATGCTGCGTGCGTATTTCGAATTAGAACTCCTTCAAACTGGCTTCAACGGTGTCGAAAGACCCCAGGACGCAGAAAGCCGGTTTTCTGCCAAATTAGGTTTTGGGCTAAAAGCCTATTTTCAAGCGGAAAGAGGGGCCTCCGGTGCCCAAATTTTGTTTCGAATACATCCACAGCTTCCAAATATGCAAGTTTCAAGAAAATCCGAGACAAAAAAATTTTGGCCAAAAATGACAAAATCGGTAAGGGGGGTGCGGAGGAAAAATCGCGATTTTGACGAAAAAATTTTGTCTCTGCAAATTCGATCAAACTTTGATATTTTATCTCTCAACCTATGCTGCGTGCGTATTTCGAATTAGAACTCCTTCAAACTGGCTTCAACGGTGTCGAAAGACCCCAGGACGCAGAAAGCCGGTTTTCTGCCAAATTAGGTTTTGGGCTAAAAGCCTATTTTCAAGCGGAAAGAGGGGCCTCCGGTGCCCAAATTTTGTTTAGAATACATCCACAGCTTCCAAATATGCAAGTTTCAAGAAAATCCGAGACAAAAAAATTTTGGCCAAAAATGACAAAATCTGTAAGGGGGTGCGGAGGAAAAATCGCGATTTTGACGAAAAAATTTTGTCTCTGCAAATTCGTTCAAACTTTGATATTTTATCTCTCAACCTATGCTGCGTGCGTATTTCGAATTAGAAATCCTTCAAACTGGCTTCAACGGTGTCGAAAGACCCCAGGACGCAGAAAGCCGGTTTTCTGCCAAATTAGGTTTTGGGCTAAAAGCCTATTTTCAAGCGGAAAGAGGGGCCTCTGGTGCCCAAATTTTGTTTAGAATACATCCACAGCTTCCAAATATGCAAGTTTCAAGAAAATCCGAGACAAAAAAATTTTGGCCAAAAATGACAAAATCGGTAAGGGGGGTGCGGAGGAAAAATCGCGATTTTGACGAAAAAATTTTGTCTCTGCAAATTCGTTCAAACTTTGATATTTTATCTCTCAACCTATGCTGCGTGCGTATTTCGAATTAGAACTCCTTCAAACTGGCTTCAACGGTGTCGAAAGACCCCAGGACGCAGAAAGCCGGTTTTCTGCCAAATTAGGTTTTGGGCTAAAAGCCTATTTTCAAGCGGAAGGAGGGGCCTCCGGTGCCCAAATTTTGTTTAGAATACATCCACAGCTTCCAAATATGCAAGTTTCAAGAAAATCCGAGACAAAAAAATTTTGGCCAAAAATGACAAAATCGGTAAGGGGGGTGCGGAGGAAAAATCGCGATTTTGACGAAAAAATTTTGTCTCTGCAAATTCGTTCAAACTTTGATATTTTATCTCTCAACCTATGCTGCGTGCGTATTTCGAATTAGAACTCCTTCAAACTGGCTTCAACGGTGTCGAAAGACCCCAGGACGCAGAAAGCCGGTTTTCTGCCAAATTAGGTTTTGGGCTAAAAGCCTATTTTCAAGCGGAAAGAGGGGCCTCCGGTGCCCAAATTTTGTTTAGAATACATCCACAGCTTCCAAATATGCAAGTTTCAAGAAAATCCGAGACAAAAAAATTTTGGCCAAAAATGACAAAATCGGTAAGGGGGGTGCGGAGGAAAAATCGCGATTTTGACGAAAAAATTTTGTCTCTGCAAATTCGTTCAAACTTTGATATTTTATCTCTCAACCTATGCTGCGTGCGTATTTCGAATTAGAAATCCTTCAAACTGGCTTCAACGGTGTCGAAAGACCCCAGGACGCAGAAAGCCGGTTTTCTGCCAAATTAGGTTTTGGGCTAAAAGCCTATTTTCAAGCGGAAAGAGGAGCCTCCGGTGCCCAAATTTTGTTTAGAATACATCCACAGCTTCCAAATATGCAAGTTTCAAGAAAATCCGAGACAAAAAAATTTTGGCCAAAAATGACAAAATCGGTAAGGGGGTGCGGAGGAAAAATCGCGATTTTTACGAAAAAAATTTGTCTCTGCAAATTCGTTCAAACTTTGATATTTTATCTCTCAACCTATGCTGCGTGCGTATTTCGAATTAGAACTCCTTCAAACTGGCTTCAACGGTGTCGAAAGACCCCAGGACGCAGAAAGCCGGTTTTCTGCCAAATTAGGTTTTGGGCTAAAAGCCTATTTTCAAGCGGAAAGAGGGGCCTCCGGTGCCCAAATTTTGTTTAGAATACATCCACAGCTTCCAAATATGCAAGTTTCAAGAAAATCCGAGACAAAAAAATTTTGGCCAAAAATGACAAAATCTGTAAGGGGGTGCGGAGGAAAAATCGCGATTTTGACGAAAAAATTTTGTCTCTGCAAATTCGTTCAAACTTTGATATTTTATCTCTCAACCTATGCTGCGTGCGTATTTCGAATTAGAAATCCTTCAAACTGGCTTCAACGGTGTCGAAAGACCCCAGGACGCAGAAAGTCGGTTTTCTGCCAAATTAGGTTTTGGGCTAAAAGCCTATTTTCAAGCGGAAAGAGGGGCCTCCGGTGCCCAAATTTTGTTTAGAATACATCCACAGCTTCCAAATATGCAAGTTTCAAGAAAATCCGAGACAAAAAAATTTTGGCCAAAAATGACAAAATCGGTAAGGGGGGTGCGGAGGAAAAATCGCGATTTTGACGAAAAAATTTTGTCTCTGCAAATTCGTTCAAACTTTGATATTTTATCTCTCAACCTATGCTGCGTGCGTATTTCGAATTAGAACTCCTTCAAACTAGCTTCAACGGTGTCGAAAGACCCCAGGACGCAGAAAGCCGGTTTTCTGCCAAATTAGGTTTTGGGCTAAAAGCCTATTTTCAAGCGGAAAGAGGGGCCTCCGGTGCCCAAATTTTGTTTAGAATACATCCACAGCTTCCAAATATGCAAGTTTCAAGAAAATCCGAGACAAAAAAAATTTGGCCAAAAATGACAAAATCGGTAAGGGGGGTGCGGAGGAAAAATCGCGATTTTGACGAAAAAATTTTGTCTCTGCAAATTCGTTCAAACTTTGATATTTTATCTCTCAACCTATGCTGCGTGCGTATTTCGAATTAGAACTCCTTCAAACTGGCTTCAACGGTGTCGAAAGACCCCAGGACGCAGAAAGCCGGTTTTCTGCCAAATTAGGTTTTGGGCTAAAAGCCTATTTTCAAGCGGAAGGAGGGGCCTCCGGTGCCCAAATTTTGTTTAGAATACATCCACAGCTTCCAAATATGCAAGTTTCAAGAAAATCCGAGACAAAAAAATTTTGGCCAAAAATGACAAAATCGGTAAGGGGGGTGCGGAGGAAAAATCGCGATTTTGACGAAAAAATTTTGTCTCTGCAAATTCGTTCAAACTTTGATATTTTATCTCTCAACCTATGCTGCGTGCGTATTTCGAATTAGAACTCCTTCAAACTGGCTTCAACGGTGTCGAAAGACCCCAGGACGCAGAAAGCCGGTTTTCTGCCAAATTAGGTTTTGGGCTAAAAGCCTATTTTCAAGCGGAAAGAGGGGCCTCCGGTGCCCAAATTTTGTTTAGAATACATCCACAGCTTCCAAATATGCAAGTTTCAAGAAAATCCGAGACAAAAAACTTTTGGCCAAAAATGACAAAATCTGTAAGGGGGGTGCGGAGGAAAAATCGCGATTTTGACGAAAAAATTTTGTCTCTGCAAATTCGTTCAAACTTTGATATTTTATCTCTCAACCTATGCTGCGTGCGTATTTCGAATTAGAAATCCTTCAAACTGGCTTCAACGGTGTCGAAAGACCCCAGGACGCAGAAAGCCGGTTTTCTGCCAAATTAGGTTTTGGGCTAAAAGCCTATTTTCAAGCGGAAAGAGGAGCCTCCGGTGCCCAAATTTTGTTTAGAATACATCCACAGCTTCCAAATATGCAAGTTTCAAGAAAATCCGAGACAAAAAAATTTTGGCCAAAAATGACAAAATCGGTAAGGGGGGTGCGGAGGAAAAATCGCGATTTTGACGAAAAAAAATTGTCTCTGCAAATTCGTTCAAACTTTGATATTTTATCTCTCAACCTATGCTGCGTGCGTATTTCGAATTAGAACTCCTTCAAACTGGCTTCAACGGTGTCGAAAGACCCCAGGACGCAGAAAGCCGGTTTTCTGCCAAATTAGGTTTTGGGCTAAAAGCCTATTTTCAAGCGGAAAGAGGGGCCTCCGGTGCCCAAATTTTGTTTAGAATACATCCACAGCTTCCAAATATGCAAGTTTCAAGAAAATCCGAGACAAAAAACTTTTGGCCAAAAATGACAAAATCTGTAAGGGGGGTGCGGAGGAAAAATCGCGATTTTGACGAAAAAATTTTGTCTCTGCAAATTCGTTCAAACTTTGATATTTTATCTCTCAACCTATGCTGCGTGCGTATTTCGAATTAGAACTCCTTCAAACTGGCTTCAACGGTGTCGAAAGACCCCAGGACGCAGAAAGCCGGTTTTCTGCCAAATTAGGTTTTGGGCTAAAAGCCTATTTTCAAGCGGAAAGAGGGGCCTCCGGTGCCCAAATTTTGTTTAGAATACATCCACAGCTTCCAAATATGCAAGTTTCAAGAAAATCCGAGACAAAAAAAATTTGGCCAAAAATGACAAAATCGGTAAGGGGGGTGCGGAGGAAAAATCGCGATTTTGACGAAAAAATTTTGTCTCTGCAAATTCGTTCAAACTTTGATATTTTATCTCTCAACCTTTGCTGCGTGCGTATTTCGAATTAGAACTCCTTCAAACTGGCTTCAACGGTGTCGAAAGACCCCAGGACGCAGAAAGCCGGTTTTCTGCCAAATTAGGTTTTGGGCTAAAAGCCTATTTTCAAGCGGAAAGAGGGGCCTCCGGTGCCCAAATTTTGTTTAGAATACATCCACAGCTTCCAAATATGCAAGTTTCAAGAAAATCCGAGACAAAAAAATTTTGGCCAAAAATGACAAAATCGGTAAGGGGGGTGCGGAGGAAAAATCGCGATTTCGACGAAAAAATTTTGTCTCTGCAAATTCGTTCAAACTTTGGTATTTTATCTCTCAACCTATGCTGCGTGCGTATTTCGAATTAGAACTCCTTCAAACTGGCTTGAACGGTGTCGAAAGACCCCAGGACGCAGAAAGCCGGTTTTCTGCCAAATTAGGTTTTGGGCTAAAAGCCTATTTTCAAGCTGAAAGAGGGGCCTCCGGTGCCCAAATTTTGTTTAGAATACATCCACAGCTTCCAAATATGCAAGTTTCAAGAAAATCCGAGACAAAAAAATTTTGGCCAAAAATGACAAAATCGGTAAGGGGGGTGCGGAGGAAAAATCGCGATTTTGACGAAAAAAATTTGTCTCTGCAAATTCGTTCAAACTTTGATATTTTATCTCTCAACCTATGCTGCGTGCGTATTTCGAATTAGAACTCCTTCAAACTGGCTTGAACGGTGTCGAAAGACCCCAGGACGCAGAAAGCCGGTTTTCTGCCAAATTAGGTTTTGGGCTAAAAGCCTATTTTCAAGCGGAAAGAGGGGCCTCCGGTGCCCAAATTTTGTTTAGAATACATCCACAGCTTCCAAATATGCAAGTTTCAAGAAAATCCGAGACAAAAGAATTTTGGCCAAAAATGACAAAATCGGTAAGGGGGGTGCGGAGGAAAAATCGCGATTTTGACGAAAAAAGTTTGTCTCTGCAAATTCGTTCAAACTTTGATATTTTATCTCTCAACCTATGCTGCGTGCGTATTTCGAATTAGAACTCCTTCAAACTGGCTTCAACGGTGTCGAAAGACCCCAGGACGCAGAAAGCCGGTTTTCTGCCAAATTAGGTTTTGGGCTAAAAGCCTATTTTCAAGCGGAAAGAGGGGCCTCCGGTGCCCAAATTTTGTTTAGAATACATCCACAGCTTCCAAATATGCAAGTTTCAAGAAAATCCGAGACAAAAAAATTTTGGCCAAAAATGACAAAATCGGTAAGGGGGGTGCGGAGGAAAAATCGCGATTTTGACGAAAAAATTTTGTCTCTGCAAATTCGTTCAAACTTTGATATTTTATCTCTCAACCTATGCTGCGTGCGTATTTCGAATTAGAACTCCTTCAAACTGGCTTCAACGGTGTCGAAAGACCCCAGGACGCAGAAAGCCGGTTTTCTGCCAAATTAGGTTTTGGGCTAAAAGCCTATTTTCAAGCGGAAAGAGGGGCCTCCGGTGCCCAAATTTTGTTTCGAATACATCCACAGCTTCCAAATATGCAAGTTTCAAGAAAATCCGAGACAAAAAAATTTTGGCCAAAAATGACAAAATCGGTAAGGGGGGTGCGGAGGAAAAATCGCGATTTTGACGAAAAAATTTTGTCTCTGCAAATTCGATCAAACTTTGATATTTTATCTCTCAACCTATGCTGCGTGCGTATTTCGAATTAGAACTCCTTCAAACTGGCTTCAACGGTGTCGAAAGACCCCAGGACGCAGAAAGCCGGTTTTCTGCCAAATTAGGTTTTGGGCTAAAAGCCTATTTTCAAGCGGAAAGAGGGGCCTCCGGTGCCCAAATTTTGTTTAGAATACATCCACAGCTTCCAAATATGCAAGTTTCAAGAAAATCCGAGACAAAAAAATTTTGGCCAAAAATGACAAAATCTGTAAGGGGGTGCGGAGGAAAAATCGCGATTTTGACGAAAAAATTTTGTCTCTGCAAATTCGTTCAAACTTTGATATTTTATCTCTCAACCTATGCTGCGTGCGTATTTCGAATTAGAAATCCTTCAAACTGGCTTCAACGGTGTCGAAAGACCCCAGGACGCAGAAAGCCGGTTTTCTGCCAAATTAGGTTTTGGGCTAAAAGCCTATTTTCAAGCGGAAAGAGGGGCCTCTGGTGCCCAAATTTTGTTTAGAATACATCCACAGCTTCCAAATATGCAAGTTTCAAGAAAATCCGAGACAAAAAAAATTTGGCCAAAAATGACAAAATCGGTAAGGGGGGTGCGGAGGAAAAATCGCGATTTTGACGAAAAAATTTTGTCTCTGCAAATTCGTTCAAACTTTGATATTTTATCTCTCAACCTATGCTGCGTGCGTATTTCGAATTAGAACTCCTTCAAACTGGCTTCAACGGTGTCGAAAGACCCCAGGACGCAGAAAGCCGGTTTTCTGCCAAATTAGGTTTTGGGCTAAAAGCCTATTTTCAAGCGGAAGGAGGGGCCTCCGGTGCCCAAATTTTGTTTAGAATACATCCACAGCTTCCAAATATGCAAGTTTCAAGAAAATCCGAGACAAAAAAATTTTGGCCAAAAATGACAAAATCGGTAAGGGGGGTGCGGAGGAAAAATCGCGATTTTGACGAAAAAATTTTGTCTCTGCAAATTCGTTCAAACTTTGATATTTTATCTCTCAACCTATGCTGCGTGCGTATTTCGAATTAGAACTCCTTCAAACTGGCTTCAACGGTGTGGAAAGACCCCAGGACGCAGAAAGCCGGTTTTCTGCCAAATTAGGTTTTGGGCTAAAAGCCTATTTTCAAGCGGAAAGAGGGGCCTCCGGTGCCCAAATTTTGTTTAGAATACATCCACAGCTTCCAAATATGCAAGTTTCAAGAAAATCCGAGACAAAAAAATTTTGGCCAAAAATGACAAAATCGGTAAGGGGGGTGCGGAGGAAAAATCGCGATTTTGACGAAAAAATTTTGTCTCTGCAAATTCGTTCAAACTTTGATATTTTATCTCTCAACCTATGCTGCGTGCGTATTTCGAATTAGAAATCCTTCAAACTGGCTTCAACGGTGTCGAAAGACCCCAGGACGCAGAAAGCCGGTTTTCTGCCAAATTAGGTTTTGGGCTAAAAGCCTATTTTCAAGCGGAAAGAGGAGCCTCCGGTGCCCAAATTTTGTTTAGAATACATCCACAGCTTCCAAATATGCAAGTTTCAAGAAAATCCGAGACAAAAAAATTTTGGCCAAAAATGACAAAATCGGTAAGGGGGTGCGGAGGAAAAATCGCGATTTTTACGAAAAAAATTTGTCTCTGCAAATTCGTTCAAACTTTGATATTTTATCTCTCAACCTATGCTGCGTGCGTATTTCGAATTAGAACTCCTTCAAACTGGCTTCAACGGTGTCGAAAGACCCCAGGACGCAGAAAGCCGGTTTTCTGCCAAATTAGGTTTTGGGCTAAAAGCCTATTTTCAAGCGGAAAGAGGGGCCTCCGGTGCCCAAATTTTGTTTAGAATACATCCACAGCTTCCAAATATGCAAGTTTCAAGAAAATCCGAGACAAAAGAATTTTGGCCAAAAATGACAAAATCGGTAAGGGGGGTGCGGAGGAAAAATCGCGATTTTGACGAAAAAATTTTGTCTCTGCAAATTCGTTCAAACTTTGATATTTTATCTCTCAACCTATGCTGCGTGCGTATTTCGAATTAGAACTCCTTCAAACTGGCTTCAACGGTGTCGAAAGACCCCAGGACGCAGAAAGCCGGTTTTCTGCCAAATTAGGTTTTGGGCTAAAAGCCTATTTTCAAGCGGAAAGAGGGGCCTCCGGTGCCCAAATTTTGTTTAGAATACATCCACAGCTTCCAAATATGCAAGTTTCAAGAAAATCCGAGACAAAAAAATTTTGGCCAAAAATGACAAAATCGGTAAGGGGGGTGCGGAGGAAAAATCGCGATTTTGACGAAAAAATTTTGTCTCTGCAAATTCGTTCAAACTTTGATATTTTATCTCTCAACCTTTGCTGCGTGCGTATTTCGAATTAGAACTCCTTCAAACTGGCTTCAACGGTGTCGAAAGACCCCAGGACGCAGAAAGCCGGTTTTCTGCCAAATTAGGTTTTGGGCTAAAAGCCTATTTTCAAGCGGAAAGAGGGGCCTCCGGTGCCCAAATTTTGTTTAGAATACATCCACAGCTTCCGAATATGCAAGTTTCAAGAAAATCCGAGACAAAAAAATTTTGGCCAAAAATGACAAAATCGGTAAGGGGGGTGCGGAGGAAAAATCGCGATTTTGACGAAAAAATTTTGTCTCTGCAAATTCGTTCAAACTTTGATATTTTATCTCTCAACCTATGCTGCGTGCGTATTTCGAATTAGAACTCCTTCAAACTGGCTTCAACGGTGTCGAAAGACCCAAGGACGCAGAAAGCCGGTTTTCTGCCAAATTAGGTTTTGGGCTAAAAGCCTATTTTCAAGCGGAAAGAGGGGCCTCCGGTGCCCAAATTTTGTTTAGAATACATCCACAGCTTCCAAATATGCAAGTTTCAAGAAAATCCGAGACAAAAAAATTTTGGCCAAAAATGACAAAATCGGTAAGGGGGGTGCGGAGGAAAAATCGCGATTTTGACGAAAAAATTTTGTCTCTGCAAATTCGTTCAAACTTTGATATTTTATCTCTCAACCTATGCTGCGTGCGTATTTCGAATTAGAACTCCTTCAAACTGGCTTCAACGGTGTCGAAAGACCCCAGGACGCAGAAAGCCGGTTTTCTGCCAAATTAGGTTTTGGGCTAAAAGCCTATTTTCAAGCGGAAAGAGGGGCCTCCGGTGCCCAAATTTTGTTTAGAATACATCCACAGCTTCCAAATATGCAAGTTTCAAGAAAATCCGAGACAAAAAAAAATTGGCCAAAAATGACAAAATCTGTAAGGGGGGTGCGGAGGAAAAATCGCGATTTTGACGAAAAAATTTTGTCTCTGCAAATTCGTTCAAACTTTGATATTTTATCTCTCAACCTATGCTGCGTGCGTATTTCGAATTAGAAATCCTTCAAACTGGCTTCAACGGTGTCGAAAGACCCCAGGACGCAGAAAGCCGGTTTTCTGCCAAACTAGGTTTTGGGCTAAAAGCCTATTTTCAAGCGGAAAGAGGGGCCTCCGGTGCCCAAATTTTGTTTAGAATACATCCACAGCTTCCAAATATGCAAGTTTCAAGAAAATCCGAGACAAAAAAATTTTGGCCAAAATGACAAAATCGGTAAGGGGGGGTGCGGAGGAAAAATCGCGATTTTGACGAAAAAGTTTTGTCTCTGCAAATTCGTTCAAACTTTGATATTTTATCTCTCAACCTATGCTGCGTGCGTAATTCGAATTAGAACTCCTTCAAACTGGCTTCAACGGTGTCGAAAGACCCCAGGACGCAGAAAGCCGGTTTTCTGCCAAATTAGGTTTTGGGCTAAAAGCCTATTTTCAAGCGGAAAGAGGGGCCTCCGGTGCCCAAATTTTGTTTAGAATACATCCACAGCTTCCAAATATGCAAGTTTCAAGAAAATCCGAGACAAAAAAATTTTGGCCAAAAATGACAAAATCGGTAAGGGGGGTGCGGAGGAAAAATCGCGATTTTGACGAAAAAATTTTGTCTCTGCAAATTCGTTCAAACTTTGATATTTTATCTCTCAACCTATGCTGCGTGCGTATTTCGAATTAGAACTCCTTCAAGCTGGCTTGAACGGTGTCGAAAGACCCCAGGACGCAGAAAGCCGGTTTTCTGCCAAATTAGGTTTTGGACGATTTGCATGTTCGCCTCTATAGTGCTCCCACGCTTTTCTGATATTTATGAGCAAACCTTAAACTTATAAAACATGTTATTGTAGAGACGCACGTGCAAATCGTCTCGTCATTATTACATCAAAATACTGATTATTATCAATATGGTTTTATTTTGATCTTTATAACCTATGGTTAGTAAATTGATTAATGTTTTATTGTTTTGCGGGATTCAGAATACCATGGGAGCACTATACAATAACATGTTTTTATAAGTTAAAGGTTTGTTTATAAACATCACAATATCGTTTGAGATCGTAGACTAAGAAACGGATATTGATTAAAAAAGGATTGTGCATAACAAATCACAGAAGAAATAGAGACAAAAAGAGAAAAGGATGTTTGAAAGATCAGCTATTGTTTCTATTGTCTTATTTTCCACAAGCTCTTTCATGTAGGCATTTCAAAACAAGGCCTTTGCTTTCATTGAACTATTAAAAACAGTTTAAACCCGTCCGTTCGAAGTATGGTGCAACCTCTATTCTGTCTTATTTTTCTCCAAATGAATTATGTACCAAGAATAACGTATGGAATCTTTTAATTATTAATCTTTGAAATCTAACCAGAGGCGCGTTCTTTAGAGCGAGATTTTTTAAGATTTCTTAAGATGTTTTGATACCGCGTGTTTGAGACCGAGATTATTATAAGCGAGGTGTTACGACATCATGACGTCATTTGTATGAAGTAAAGAGCATTCGGAACTCCGCGGTTTATGAATCATTGAGCGTTCGGAACAACTCGGTCTATTCTCTCCCATATAGATTCTACAGAATTTACTGAGGGGTTCCGAAAGAATTATAGAGCAATGGCGGCTCGCAGTGATCGTCTTAAAAATCTTTCTCAAAAGAGCGCTTTATCCTAAAACATCTTAAAATTCTTAAATAATTATGTTAATAAAACGTGGCCGAGAACTGCATATTCTCACAATTGTAAGAAATTTCGGGTAATGATACTTTGAATAACATGTGTTCTTTCATGCAGCAGTGTTACAACTTTGAAACGGTCGCATGAGTGTTATGCCATAATATTGGGTTAATTTACGTGTTTGAGGTCGTTAACATTCTCAGAGGCCAAAAAAAAAATGCGTATTCGCCTGAGAGCGCTTATGTTGTGAGTACCCATAAGAATCCCTCTCGGTGAGGCGATTCCAATGAGTACCTACAGCATATGGTTTGGGTTTGAAATGAAAAAAGAATGACTTCACCCCCAAGTCCCCCCTCTCTTATCCCATTACCAGACGGCAAAATTTTGCAATTTGTTCCAATTTGAAATGTAAAGCAGACGACAATTTCAAGTTAATGACATTTTAAAAATCTTTCCATTTTGGGTTAGAAAACATTGTGGAAAATGAAGAAATTGCTTGTCACAAGCAATTTCTTCATTTTCCACTCTGTTTTCCTAGACCTTTTCTTGTGAGGGAGTCAAAAGGCGTCACTGTGCAGTAATGGGTTAACTGTTGCTCTGGACCAAAGAAATAAACGCATGATACGGGTCAGTTCATGTTCACGGTGGGGATTGTGCATGATGGGATGGATAAAGAATACGGAGTATACGGACAAATTTGCCTCGCTTCAGGTAAGAAATTGTGCAATATTTTTTTCATTTCTGCTCAAATTTTCAAGCGGTTTGTTGTATGTACCCCGCATTAGTGAGCTCTTTCCTCGGATATATGACTTGTTTGTAGAATCGTTGTACTTTGTCCAAGAATTGATCCCAACCGACCAGAAAAACGACAAAAAATCAGGCCCTTTTTCTAGTCAGTTAGGATCGGTTTTTGAGAAAAGTACATGGAAGTTCCAGATAAATAATACATCTGAGAAAAGGGCTCAGTAAGACGGAGTACATGCAACAAACCGCATGAAAATTGACGCAGAAATAAGAAAGTTATTGCACAAATTCTTACCTGAAGCGTGGTTAATTTGGCCGTAGTCGTTACCATTTCGCTTTCTGGTCGGTTGGGACAATATTTCGGAAAAAGTATCATGAGTTATCTAATATGTCATACATCCGATGAAAGAGCTCAATAAGGCGGGGTACATGCAGCAAACCGCTTGGAAATTGATACAGAAATATTGCAAAATGTCTTACCTGAAGCGAGGCGAGTTGGCATCAAATTTTGTGCAAAAAATAGACTGAGTTTACCGTTATGTTTCGATAAACCGTCGGTGTTGTTATAACATCTCGTAACTACGGTTTGATTCAAGCTGTAGTTACGAGATTTTATAACAACACCAACGAAATACTATTTATTTGTCCGAAATTACGTCATGGTTTACTTGATAAAATCGTTCCCTATTGTCGGTAGCGTTATCCATCCAATCATGCACAATCCCCACCGTGATGTTTTGATCATGATCGAGCCTGACATGGACTAAACACGCTTGATTATCTTTTACCAATTGGCGCTTCATGCTTGAATTATTAGTAAACCCATCACCAGACCGCAAATTTACACTGTTCCAATTTGTTTTGCAGATGACAATTTCAAATGAATAAATATTTCTCTTTTTTCATCTTTGAGAGTAAAAAAAAACATTATGTAAAATGAAGAAATAGCTTGTCACAAGCAATTTCTTCATTTCCCAAAATGATTTCTTAGACATTTATCCCATGGGGAGTCAAAATATACCATTATGTGTGGATCGGTTAACTTTTTTACTAAAAAAATACGTGTATATGATTTTTACATGGTTCAGAGTCTGGTTCGTTCGTCTCTTTTACCGGTATTATATTTCTCTTTCT
Source organism: Fragum sueziense (assembly GCA_963680895.1). Taxonomy (NCBI): domain Eukaryota; kingdom Metazoa; phylum Mollusca; class Bivalvia; order Cardiida; family Cardiidae; genus Fragum; species Fragum sueziense. The sequence continues at coordinate 25,055,367 of OY804593.1, forward strand.
TTTCTATCAGTTATTTATCTTTTTCTATAAAGAAATGAAAGATAATATAACCATGTCAACAATTAAATTGACATTTCACCTTTATTTCATTTTTTTGAAAGTATGTCTTGATGCAAAGATTGTTTATTCTAATGCGTAGAAATGCTATCAGTATTTTGAAGTTGTTATTTATTAGCGAAAAATGTGCCTTTACAGTTGAGACAGAAATGACAAATTCTATATTAATCTGAACTGTTGTCCACAACAATTTGTCTAATCTTAGCACAAAAATATATTTTTCTCGTAAACGCTTCAATATTTTGACCAAAAATTTTCAGAATTTTCATAAGAAAAGATGCTCCTTCAGATAGAATAAAAGTAAAATTTATGTAAATATAATTGTGAAATGTCACTTTAATGTTATTATTACTCGTAACTATGGGCCAATATGAACTCATTTGATTGATGACATTATGTAGCCTACAAGGGTTTATCCAGAAGCAATAACAACGTTATTCTGTAATAAATCTAATAGTATGGTGCGTTATGTCCATTTTTAGGTTCTGCTTGATGTAAGTGAAAGAGGTTTCCATCATACGTTTTCATGATCTTAAGACCTTGCTCTAATCATTTAACTTTGATGGACAGCTGTAAAATTAAAAATAATAGGAAAAATGGTGACTTCAATTTACAAAATTTCGAACCCGTAATTTTACAAATGGGCATAACATTTGTAATAATCATTATACCTTTATAAAATTTTACATGTACATTTACAGGAATAGTACACACCGATTGTCATAATTATTTTTCGGCAATTTTCATATTTAGAGGTTGCTCTATGAGCAAAGCTCAAAAAGCTCTAATTCGAGTCAGAGCTCGAGATATTGCATTTGAAATAATTGAATTGTCACAGAATATTAGCCAAAGGCCGGACAATATAGAAAAACAAAAAATCGTGACATTGTGTATTGTACTAAAACTGCAATAGAGAGAAAATGATTGGTGGGTGGGCGAATCGCGGTGTTTTATTCTATCAGACGAAAAAAATCCACGTAGAGCTCAAGATATTGCATTGATAATAATCTAGGTCCCACAAAATGTAAGACAAAGGCTAGACCTTGATGAAAAACTAAATCTCATGACATTTAAAAATGCGCATGACCAAATCACAGAGGAAGAAAGTGGTGGGTGGGTAAATATTTTTTTTGTTTATATAACGTTTGGCCATTATACTTATTCAATAAACTGAACTTTATGAATCAGAACATTAAACGGGTCAATGACAAAACATGCACAAACAATTCGGTAAAGTTTTGTTTTAATTGGTTTATATTTGTAGCTATTATAGTGAAAGAAAAGTAAAAAAAGGCAATTTCCCATTCTAGGCCTATATTAACTTTAGATATTTGATTCCGATCAATAAAAATGCACATATGCAAGATCAGATGGTCCCCAACACTTTGTCAAAATTTTGTAGAAAGCGGCAATTTTGAAAAATTCAATGGCACATTACTCTAGACGTGACATTGCTATTCAGATGAAAATTTCACTGATGCAAGCTTTTATAGTCATCAACATAATGTACATGTATAAAGGCCCGGTCACATACGATATCGCGGCCGTTCCGCGGCCATACCACGGCTAAAAAATCTCAAAATATTTTGGACGTGGTTGGACGTGGTAACTTTGGGTCAATTTTGTTTTAGCCGTGCTATGGACGCGGAATAGACGTGGTACGGCCGCCGGCGGCTGTTCCACTGCCGAAACACTGCCGTAGCACGGCCTACAACTTCCAACCGCGTCTAGTGTTGAAACACGCGACAAGATACCGCGTCCACATCGCGTCTGAATCACTGCCATAGCACGGCCATAGCACTGCCATTCCACGGCCATAGCACTGCCGTTCCACTGCCTAATCGCGGCTAAACCGTCCGTAACGAATATAATGCTACTTTCCCACTGCGGATCAGAACAAACCATATCAAGCGATCTTGCACAGATCGAGTTCGGCCGGTATGTGTAATGGGGAGTAGTTTAGGTGATTCGGCTTCATCTACATCGCTCGGACTTCCAATTAAAATTTTTTGACATTTCAAAAATTCCTCGTATGCGACCGAATAGGAGATTGATCTAGGAACGACTATATATTTATCGCTTAGAAGATCGATCTAATCGAGAGTCAAGCGTGATCGGATTGATATCTTTTACCCGGCCTGTACCCAACCTGCATTCGGTCACCCCGACTTGTACTCGATTCACCCTATCAAAATGACTGTAGAGGCTATTTTTTGATTGTCTAAAGATCAAGAAGAAGTCATTTATCATAGGTTCCCACTGCCGACCAGATCAATTCGATCAAGCCCAATCAAGCGATCGATTTTAGATCGATATCGATCGGAATAGGTAATCGGAAATGGTCTGGTAATCGAGTTTGATCTGTACCGCTTCGGCTTCTTTCTGGGTTTTTTTGTTTGTTTTTTTTTTTTTTTTTTTTTGTTTTTTGTGTTTTGTTTTTTGGGGTTTTTTTGTTTGTTTTTTTCATTGTAAAAAAATATTGGTGTGCGATCGAGTGAAAAAAAATGATCGGGAAGCGGCTGTGTATTGATCGGGTAGAAAATCGACCGGCCCAGGAAATGATAGTTGCTGGGAATCGATTGTGGTCGGGTTAATATCTTTCTCTCGACCAGCACCGAACCTACACTCGATAATCTCGACTTGTACTCGAGTGAATCCAGATACTATTAACTCGTCCTCTGCTTCATCTGCCAATCCGGCCAAATCGACTATTGAAGTCGGGTTGATCGGCTAGAGATCGAGAAAAAATTGTTTTGTCAGGATTGGTCGGGGAATTCAAGCGATCGACTTGATTTGATCGGCAGTGGTAACCTATAATTAGTTGGATTTTGCCAGAACTTAATTCTAGAAACACTGCCGATCAGATCAACCAAGTTCCCCGTTAAACCGTACTTAATTATTTCTTCTCAATCTCTAGTCGATCAACTTCGAAGTCTGCAGTCGATTTAATCGATTGGCCTGATGACACAGAGGTCGAGCTGATCGGGATGCAGTTAAGTATCAAACAAGTACAAGTCGAGGAGATCGACTGCAGATTTGGTGCAGGTCGTGTACGATAATTATATGATTAGTGTTGAAAGTTTTATTTTCAATTTGTAGAAAGGGAATATATTAATTAAGCTTTCTCAAAAATCTGGTGCTTATATCCATTACAAAAAATAGCATCCGACAACATTGAGACAAAATAAGAAAATGCAGAAAAATAACAATTTATTCTTTTCTGTCTATATTCATGAACTGTTTGGAATACACTAACAAGAATTTCATTAACCCTTTCCCAAACAAGACCTGGTTTTGACGTTCCTAATAGAAAAACTGAAAAAGAGATTTTTGCGCAATAAGCCCCATTTTCTCAGTCACAGTCACATATTACCTCCATCACACTCAATCTGCAGACACCATTTCGATGGCTCAGTGCGAAACGGTTGTAACTGCCTATATGTTTATAGGCAGTTGCAACTGTTTCGCGCTGAGCCATCGATTTATTCTTGATCAGATATATCTATATATCTACCCGATCAAAAATCGCTTCCCGATCAATTTTCTACGCGATCGCCCACGGATATTTTGAAATGCGAAAAAAGAGTGAGACACCTGAGTGGTGCAGATCCAGACACGATTGATTCCTGATCAGCTATCTTCAAGCCGATTACAAAATCGCTTCCCGATCAATTTTCTACGCGATCTCTAACGAATATTTTAAATTACAAACAACAAAGTAAGAAGCCTGAGCGATGAAGATCACGCTCGATAACCCCGACCAATTCTTATTACCCATGTCGTGCAAAATCGATATGTAATAGATCGATTGGTCGGATTTAATCGACTTAATTTGATCGGCAGAGGGAACCTAGCATAAGCCACCGATTTGATTTGATTGCTAGTAGGCAACTAGCACCAAGGCAGTCGAACACGACTAGTCTTTACAGTTTATAGAAAATTTAGATATCTGATCAAAGCTTATCATGCTAAAACAGAAAAATTGTCAAGCAAGCTGGCAAAAAAAGATGTAAGGATCTTAAAAGAATATCCCAAGTCAGTGCAGGGAGGGGCCCATTTTCCTGTTACTGCTGCTCCCAGTTAAGACTTTGCCCGCAAAGAGATGCAAGAGTAGCTGATTCTAGCGATATTCAATACATTTTAACTTCCGCGTCTTACCGCGTCCATAGCACTGCCGGAGCACTGCCTACCGCGTCCATTCCGCGGCCATTCCACGGCCATTCCGCGTCCGTTCCACTGCCTCATCGCGTCTGTCAGCCGTGGTTTGGCCGCGATAACATTTTTGTGCAGTTCAAAAAATTTTACAACGTCTAAAATAATTTCGATTTCATTCCGCGTCCTACCACGTCCATACCACTGCCATAGCACGGCCGTATCACTGCCGCATCGCGTCCAACAGCGTCCATTCCACGGGTGGATTATTTTAGCCGTGATACGGCCGCGGAACGGCCGCGATATCGTATGTGACCGGGCCTTTAGTTTTCTTTTTATTAGTCAATATGCGTTGTTGTTACACTGAAAAAATGCTGAAATGCAATTTTGTAAAATTTCAAGAGCAAATTATTCTTAATGTTTGATTTTGATCAAGCTAACAATCGCCCTTACGCAAGCTTCCCATTTCTTATAAGTTTCGTCTAAATTGGTAAATATTTGTGGCTCGAAAAGGCAATTTTGTCAAATTTAATGGCACATAACTCTAGCTGTGATGTTCCAATTAAGCTAAAGAATAACATGTTTGAAAGATCTTAAAGTTAAGTTTTATATAATTGACCAATATTTGTGGCTAAAATAAAGCCGTATATGCAATTTTGTCTAAACCAAGGCACATAACTCTGAATGCTTGATTCCAATCAAGCTAAAAATCGCTCTTAAGCAAGATCCCACGGTCACCAATATTTTTTCCAAATTTCGTCTTAATTAGTCAATAGTGTTGGCTGTTATAGTAACAACAAGACCGAAAAGCGAATTTAGTCAAATTCAAGGGTTTATAACTCAGGATATTACGTTTCGATCAAGCTAAAAATCACACTGATGCAAGATCTTATAGTACCCAAATTTCTGTCCAAAATTTCGCTCAATTCGTCCTTAAATTTTGTGGATATAAGAGGCAACAGAAAGTTTCGACCTGTTATTTTGATGAATTCAAGGGCACATAACTCCGACTGTTTGCGTCCGATCAAGCTAAATAGAATCACATATATAAAGTCTTAGAGTCAACAACATTTTGTTTAAGTTTTGTCATAATTGATCAATATTTGTGGTAATTAAAGAGAAAAAATGGTTGAAAAGGAAATTTTGTCCAATTCTAGGGCCCATAACTATGTATGTAAGACTCCGACCAAGCAAATATTCCACTTATGCAAGGTCTTAAAGTCACAAATGTTTTGTCCAAGTTTTGTTTCAATTGGTCAATATTTGTGGCTGAAAGAGGGAAAATAAAGTCAAAAATGGAAATTTTGTCGCACATAACGCTTAGACATGAAATTGCAATTGAACAAAAAGATTATCTGAAGCAAAGTCCTACAGTCACCAACATTTTGTAAAAAGTTTTGATATAATTGGTCAACATTTGTTGCTATTATGGCGAAGATAGAGTGAAAACGGTAGTTTTTGTCAATTTCAAGGGCACATAACTCTAGATGTGAGATTCAAATCAAGCTGAAAGATACATCCATGCAAGGTCTTGTCATGACCAATGTTTTATCAAGGTTTTGTCGAGACATTTCAAAATTTGTAGATGATATAGTGAACAAAAAGACAAAACACTAAAGTCTTATTTTTTATATTCAAGGGCAGATAACTCAGGATTTTCTGCTTCAATCAATCAACAAATATGTAATATGGGGAGATCAGATACATATCATAAAAAAATTCCATTGATGTGATAATTAGGTGAACACGAAATTATATGGGGAAACTAAAGAAGAACGCGTTAAATAAAAACATAAATTTTATGACGTTATATATACTCGGCAAAACTGCTAACGCATCACTCAGATCTTTGTTAATATTTTTTAACGAATCTACGGAATACCTTCAAAATTTGCACATGCTGACTACCACCATTTGATAAGATATCTATGAAATTTCATAGTAAATGTTACAGTATCTTGTAAAATATTGAACTTTTAATAAGGACACCCTTCATTCTAAAATTCATAAAGTCTTGCAATTTGATTAAAATGGAAAATTCACGCATAACTTTCAAACCTTTTGTATTGGCTGAAAGAGTTTCTGTTTATACAAGTTACCCTTCAAAAAAAACCGACGGCTCTAACATGTTTATGGGCGTGTAATGTATTCCCACAGAGGCATTGTTACATCACTAGTGTCGTTGGTGTCATTGATGGCGTCGACGGCGACGTAGGTTACGTAGACAAAAACGTATCGGTCTATATCTTATGAACTGTATAAGATGCAGTCTTGATATTTCACACATAGACAGGTCGTAACAAGACTTTTCACCTGAAACTATAAAATTTGACCTTGTGACCTTGACCTTGAAAAATTGACATTTTCTTTCAAAAAGGTGCGTCTATGCGAGCTACGTTGTCCCGGAACAGCCCTTAGATAAAAAATTGATTTTTTCAGACTTTAATTTCACAATAAACCAGCTTTCAAAATTAATTCAAACAAAAATGATTGAAAAAGATCACAAGTTACAGGAGCCGAAAAACTGTTTTGGCCCCCTTTGGTATGACGCGGTCACATAAGAAAGAAAACTTAGAAATAGTCTTATGAATGAGTGCAGAAACTTGTGGGATACACATTTGCCAAATTATAAATCTAAATCTTTGACAATAAAGAAGTTATGCAATTTTAAAAAGTGATGCGTTAGCTCTTTCCCTGAGTATATAAAGTTCATTTTAAGGCCCACGGCTGTCCATCAAACTTTTTTGGTGATGTCTACTTATCCTTTTTACGAATCCATTTGATTTAAACCTCTTTCACCTACATCAAACAGAATTACACAACGCACCGTACTATAACCTCAACAAGGCTTCAGAATAGCGTTTTATTCGGAAAACAATTAATTCAATTAACAGTTGACATCGGTGCAATCAATTGATTGTTTTTTTCTCTTCCTGCGTTCGAAACATTTCATTTCCCAAACGATAAAGAATAGAATCCTTCCAATTTGAAAAATATTTCAGACAATAAAACGGAGTTAATGAATGCAGAATTTGTGCACAAACTAAAACAGAAAATATTGAGACAAAATGAAAAAATGCTGGTAATCAGTATCAGCATGTTTTTCTTTTGTCACAATATTTTCTGTCAACATTTTCAAGTAGACGTCCAAATATGTTTCATTTTGGGAAAGTGTTCAGTATGAAATAACCACTTCTTTAACCCTTTCCCAAACAAGACCTGGTTTTGACGTCCCTAATAGAAAAGGCTTGGGAAAACATTGAAACAAAAGAAGAAACTGCTGATAACCAGCAGTTTCTCCTTTTGTCTCAATATTTTCTGTGCCATATTTTACACAAATCTTATCTTTAATAACATCCATTTTGTCATTTGTGGCATTTTTGAAGTGGATCACCCTAAAATTTTGCCGTTTGGGAAAGGGTTAAACTTTCGATTAGATTCGATGATGCGATGCCTTCATGTTGAATAAGGACTTTTTGATTGTGGGTCTTTACTTATTCATTTTCCGATAAAAGAAGAAAAACTACATGTGCCCATTCAGAAGGTCTCAAAAAGGCTGAATGAATAAATCAAAATAGATTTTGAGAGGAATAACTATTTGTGTGTTGTTGTAGATATAGATCTATTACTAAAGGTTGGAGGATAAAACGGACAAACATGGTTGTAAAAAGAATAATGGATTTATTACAATACGCGTATTTCCAGTATAGCTTATTGACGCCTGTGTATGTCTTGGAGCCCATAGAAGCTCGAATATTCAGTATCCTTTTTCATATACGTATATATCGCTGCTTTTCTTCAAAAACCTCGTTTCTGCAGCTTAAAACAAGCTGCAGATACGATGTTTTCGCAGAAAAGCGACGATATTTCTTTCACGGTGTGGAATTACGTGACACAATGAATACAAAAAATCTTCAATCGTTCAGTTTTAAGTCAAAGATTTGCCTTTAAAAGTCACCTGATGAAAAAGTGATTGACGACCATGTAAAAAGATATTTGGTTGCCAATAGCTTTTTATCAGCAGATTTTTTTGAACTTCCACTTACAGAAAAGTTCTGACGTTATCCCACCTTCTCTGCTTCAAACCGAAATTTGTCAAGAGTTAAGATAATTATCGACGATTATTTTGAAATGATTGTTTCACAAATTTAGAGTGACACAATTTGAAAAAAATGCAGACGAAAAGATTATTGTTTATTTAGATTATTATTTGTGAACAGTAATGTAAAGTAAATGTTGGTGGAAAATGGAGAAAGTACTTATCATCACTATTCGATATTAATTTTACACTTTCAAGCACGAAATTGTTTAGTTGTCATTAACATTTTGGGGTGCTGATGAAAAGAACCACTACAACCAGAGAATCCATGACATTTTACAACATCGCTTCAAACCGAAAGATCGGATATATATTTACAAAATTGGGGAAGATTACCTGCAATTGTTTTTGTTTTTCGTTGTTATTGTGTCACATAATTCTCCACCATGTGTAATATATACTCAAGTAACCAATCATTATAAGAGAAAACTCTTAGTTATTCCCAATTACGTTTCAGAGGCAGTTAGTTGCTATCCAACGTGACCTTTTTCCTGTCAGATGTGAACTTTTCCTGTGTTTTAGACACAGAAAAATATTTGCCTTTGATTGTCTGTATTATCCATGGCGCAGATAGAATCGTGAACTAGGCTCTCAATGGTAATGAAATAAGGCAATTTAAAGTTATTAAGAATTGCCTAATATAAGTCAAAATGTAGATGTACATGTAATATTGCAATTTGAAGTAAGTTTAAGGTAGTCCATCCCTAATGAGATTCACTTGGTACGTTGAACCGTCCAGCTTGACTGTTACTTATTAACGTCGGAATTACTCGGGCGTCGTCGTAAACATTCGGCGGTGTAACGTTCCACCGCCAAAGTTTACGATGTCACTCGAATAGATCGGACACGTAACGAATGTTGACGACGTCACAAGAAAAATTCCGACGTCATGTGAATCCCATTACGGGTGGACTACCTTAAAACCTTTACTTTAATTATGCCAAGTTTTTCTAAGTTTCGTCCATTTTCAAACAACTTATTCTAAGCTCTGCCTAATTTCAAATTTTTCATAGTTTCATCACGTTCATTGATTTTTACGAAAAATAGGTTTCAGTTGAAAAAAGTAAAGATTTGATGTATTATCCGAAAATGTATTTGGTTGGTCAAGCGAATAGCAGCGGCTTTGTGTGTAAGTCATTAAAATTCAAAATATGGGGACCTATATCGATTTTTATTGAATCATTGAACGCCGATTATTATCATTTTTCAAAAAAGAATGATGAATCGAGGTTAGCGCTAAAATGAAGTAAGTGCAAATGAATTTTAGGCATTTGTACTTAAAGCTGTTTTGTACTATTAACTCTTTCCCCAACAAGACTTGGTTTTGACGCCCGTTATAGAAAATGTACAGAAAAACATTGAGGCAAAAGAAGAAAATGCTGATAATCAGCATTTTCTCCTTTTGCCTCAATATTTTCTCTGTCTTTATTAATTTACAGAAATTCTATCTTTATAAACACCTATTTTGTCTGCAGGAGCAGCTTTCATATTTGGACCACTTTAAAATTTTATCGTTAGGGAAATTGTTAAAATGAACTTCATATTCAATGCAAGTTTAGGCAAGCGGATAACGGGACGGATCATCGGGTACTTTCATCCTTAATTCATTAGATCTTAACGTTAAAGAAACCTACAGAAAGAAATAATTCATGACTTTTGACATGTGGACTGCAAAAGATATTTCATGAGAAATGAAAATTTTTACCCTTTCCCATACAATATTTCATTTTCACATCTCTATTGGAAAGGGCCTTCGAAAAATATTTAGGCAAAGACAAAAAATGCTCATAACCTAAAATGTTTTTATAACTCTTTATCTTTACCCCCCCCCCCCTACTGCGTGTCAGAAAAGTCATGTTGAAATGGGTCAAGAATACGTGACACGTCAAGCTAAAAGTGACTATCTTTGAAATGTGAAAAGTATCGGCCCTAGTCAGGCTGTGCGACCATTTAGATCACCTCAGTAATTTACATAATCATACCTCGGAGGTAGGTCACAGGTCCGTTTAAGGATTTGAAATAACAGAATTGTAAACAAAAAACTCGAAGCCGCAAAGCTCGAATTTCCACTAGCATATATATTGGCTATTTGCTAGTAAAATTAGCTTACAAAAGGCACGCACAACAGTTATTCTTTGTCGCAGTTCAAACTGGAAAAAATGCCTTTGATTCGGTGATCAAAAAGATGCAATCTATAACTTTCTGCATTTTGTATGACTTGAGGGATAGCGTAGCAACCACTACTACCGTCAAAAGATGCATTTTAACCTTAAAATTTTTCATGTGCGTATAATCGAGGTATGATTACAATTATCCATGGACTTTCGAATGGCTGAGCGGACTGCGCAGGCTGAATAGGCGCCAAACATTCCGCCTCGAAATTATGCTCTGAATCTATAGGCTACGTTTTCTTTCTTCTTGCTTTGGACAACATTGTGGATAATGAAGGAATTGCTTGTAACAAGTAATTTCTTCATTTTCCATAATACTTTCTTTCTCATAGGCTCACGATCAATGACCCGGTAAAGCATCTCTAGTACTTTGTCTTTTTAATTAAATTGGATCACTGATTAGCCAAACAGACTTTACCTTGCCAATATTGTCCAGCAAGATTAACCTGGGACATCTGCATATGTAATGACCCTACTTCGGCAATATTTTGTTAAGCCGCTCAGCTAACGGACTTAGCGCACGAACATTAAGTTGTCCCTGGTCAATTTGGGTGGACAAAACCTTATTTAAATTGACGTGAAAACAGTTAATAAAAATCGCAACTAATTCGAGTAATTCGGTCACATTTTAAACCAGTCCCTAACAGCGGGGCCCTTTTACCATCCTACAAAAATAAAGGCTTTGGAAAACATTGTGGATAATGAAGAAATTGCTTGTAATTGCTTCATTTTCAACAATACTTTCTGACACGAAAGTTGGAACATAGAACAAATAATAATAATTACACTTTTTATTGCCGTATGCAACACCTTTCAATTTGGAGCAGTCTTAATTTTAGCCGTTTGGTAGTGGGTTTACAGGCACGTAGGAAGCAATTTCATATTGGGGGCTAAAGGTCCTGTTCGGACCAGTGTCTGAATTTTGGAGGGGCTAAAGTGGGATTTCCCTATATATCTTTACAATGTGGAATAAGGAAAATTCGGTATTTTTGGACACCTTTGGGAGGCTTAGCCCACCTAGTCGACCTGTCTACGGGCCTGGTCGCCTGGGTTAACCTAGCCCCGGTTTCTCGGAAAAAAACTTAAGTAGCCTACATACTCATTAGTACATGCTCAAATTCAATCGAATACTCTCCAACTTTGAAGGGTATTCGATTGAAGTTCACACGGATTTCGTGTGATTTAAGTATTTTAGTCTGAGAACGTACTTAAGTTTTTTTTCGAGAAACCGGGCCTGGTTTTGATGTGCTTTATAGATGAAGCTTGGGAAACCCGGCATACGATACCAAACGAACCATTGCATCGATCAGTTCGTGAAAAATGTTCATAAAAATCCTTTCGTGAATAAATAATTCATTCGGTCACATTTTGTTATAGAACAAATCCAGTATAATTACAGATACGGCTCATGTTCAGAGGGCATAGTGGTTAATTTTGAGCTAAAGATAGACTGATTTTTTACCTGTAGGGCTATAGATTGATATATCCTCTGCGTTATTGTTATAAAACCTCGTAGAGCTCTACAGCTTCAATCAATGTTTTAGAATTTCATTGACGAAACATAATTGTTTGTCCGAAAGTACGTCACAGTTTACTTGATAGTCTGGCTTACCTGCCTCTAATACTGCCTTATTGGGTCAGGCACACTTCAATCATGGCGGCGCCCACTGGGCTAATATTTTAACAAAGGTATAGAACAAAGTTCTTTAATTTTGTGAGCAGGGAAGGGTCATTAGAAGGGTAGATAGGTTTCGGTATATTTTTAATACTAGCAATAAAAGTTTTACATGACCTCAACGCTAACCCGAAATAAAACGGTTTTAAATTATGTGCATGAAAACTATATAAAGGCAATTTGGATGCACATCTTACTAGAAGTCCGATTAGCTCAGTGGTTAGAGCATCTGCCTAGAGTTCTAGAGGTCCCTGGTTCGATTACCAAGAATGAAACATATTTAGCCACACCCCTTTCTTTTTACATTTTCATACCAAATGGTTCTAGAGATTGCAAAGACGTAATAAAAACACAATTACCAATTATATTTTAATTGCATCTTAGTGATTTCTAGCATAGTTTGGTTTGAGAAAATGTATTAAAACAAAAAGTAGAAGAAAAATATTTACCCGACGTGGGATTCGATCCCTGGACCTCTTGAACCCACGTCAGACGCTCTACCACTGAGCTAATCGGACTACTGGTGAAAATGCATCCAAATTGCCTTGATATAGTTTTCATGTACATAATTTGATACCGTTTTATTTCGGGTTAGCGTTGAGGTCATGTAAAACTTTTATTGCTAGTATTAAAAATATGGAACGTAACTTTAAATGATTTATATTCAAGCTTGAATGCAATAGCTTTGAAGAGCAACATGAGATATTCAAGGGCGGATCCAGGATTTTTTCCGGGGGGGTCCAAGCCCAAATTTTTTTTCCAGGTGGGGTCCAAGCCCAAATTATGGATAAAAATGCAGTAAATATGTAATATTACACTAAATTTATATAGTCAAAACTAAATTTTCGGTTAATGCCAGGGGGGAGGGGTCCGGACCCCTCCGACCCCCCCCCCCTAGATCCTCTCATGCTATTTGTATGGTGACATATCTCTGCCATGAGATACGAGGTAGCAATTGAATATTCGGGCGTTAATCGTGGAAATGGATATTGACGAGGACATCCCTCGTCAATTCCGTTGCCACGAGGGACGCACGGAAATTGACGAGGATATACCATCATCGTCTTCCGTTGCCACAGATGACACTTTAAGTTTAACGAAAGTGTTTTGCAAGGTAGTAATACGACTATAATTTTTACATGAAAACCTTTATGGTCGAGGTAAAACTTTCATGAAACTATTTTAAAGTGTGTCTTGATGCAAAGATTGTTTATTCTAATGCATAAAAATTCTATCAATTTTTTGAAGTTGTTATTTAGGCCTATAAGCGAAAAATACGCCTAAGTTTAAAGTTGAGACAGAAATGACAAATTCTATATATTAAATCTGAACTGTTGTCTACAACAATTTGTTTAATTTCAACACAAAAATATATATTTCTCGTAAACAGTTCAATATTTTGACTTGAAATTTTCAGAATTTCCATAAGAAAAGATGCTCTTTCAGATAGAATAAAAGTAAAATTTATGTAAAAATGATCGTGAAATGTCACTTTAAGGGGAGTCAAAAAGAGGACTTCACCGTATGGTAATGGGTTAAAAGTGATAGGCCTACATTATTATAAAATTGAATCCTGAATCTAAACCCCAAGTTGTTTGTCCTCTTTAGAATCGACGTTTTAGACCCAAACAGATCAGAAATTAAAAGTGTTGATATTTTGATCAAACGCAGGCCTATTCATGGTAGATCTTAATCATTGCCCTACATAGCCTAGCCTATCCAATGAAAAATCAACGTTTAGCACCTCTGTGAAGTTGGCTACCTATTCCCTATTCCCTATTCATTACCTATTCACATGTGAAGTCTGTTACCTATTCCCTATTCCCTATTCATTACCTATTCAAGTGTGAAGTTGGTTACCTATTCCCTGTTACCTATTCATTACCTATTCGCGGTTTTAGGTCTGATTTGACCCCAAAGTGCGTCAAACATTGTAAAACTGTAGACTTGATGCCTTGTCAATGATTGTCTTCATTCCAGTGAAAAAAAAACACCCAACTGGTGAAAATTGACTTAAAACATGCATATTAGATATCCTCATTAAAAGTTCATTACCTATTTGAAAATGAATCCCTGCCGTCCCGGGCAATATATCCCCATTACTATGTCCAAAACAAGTGAAGGATTAAAAAATAACATCACACAAATGGAGCAAATTGGCTCGTTACCTATTCAGAACGCCCGTTACCTATTCGTTACCTATTCGAACAAAAGACTCCCTGCCGAACTATACAACAAAATATCGCCTCCTACGATGTCTAAAATTACAGAATAGTTCTAAATTCGATGCCCTGTCGCAAGAATAGTTTAAAATGTTATTCAAACTGATGGAATTTGGCTTGTTACCTATTCAGAACGCCCGTTACCTATTCGTTACCTATTCGAACAAACGACTCCCTGCCGACCTATGCAACAAAATATCGCCTCTTACGATGTCTAAAATTTCAGAATAGTTCTAAATTCGATGCCCTGTCACAGCAAAAGCTAAAATTGTCATTAAAGCTGGTGAGAATTGGCTCGTTACCTATTCAGAACGTCCGTTACCTATTCGTTACCTATTCGAACAAACGACACCCTGCCGCCCTAGGCAACAAAATATCGCCTCTTACGATGTCTAAAATTACAGAATAGTTCTAACTTCGATGCCCTGTCACAGTAAAAGCTAAAAATGTCATTAAAGCTGGTGGGAATTGGCTCGTTACCTATTCAGAACGCCCGTTACCTATTCGTTACCTATTCGAATAAACGACTCCCTGCCGCCCTAGGCAACAAAATATCGCCTCTTACGATGTCTAAAATTACAAAATAGTTCGAACTTCGATGCCCTGTCACAGTAAAAGCTAAAAATGTCATTAAAGCTGGTGGGAATTGGCTCGTTACCTATTCAGAACGCCTGTTACCTATTCGTTACCTTTTCGAACAATTGACTCCCTGCTGCCCTAGGCAACAAAATATCGCCTCTTACAATGTCTAAAATTACAGAATAGTTCTAAATTCGATGCCCTGTCACAGGAATAGTTTAAAATGTCATTAAAACTGGTTGGAATTAGCTCGTTACCTATTCAGAACGTCCGTTACCTATTCGTTACCTATGCGAACAAAAGATTCCCTGCCGACCTATACAACAAAATATCGCCTCCTACGATGTCCAAAATTACAGAATAGTTCTAAATTCGATAACCTGTCACAGCAAATGCTAAAAATGTCATTAAAGCTGGAGGGAATTTGCTTGTTACCTATTCAGAACGCCCGTTACCTATTCGTTACCTATTCGCACAAACGACTTCCTGCTGACCTATGCAACAAAATATCGCCTCCTACGATGTCTAGAATTACAGAATAGTTCTAAATTCGATGCCCTGTCACAGGAATAGTTAAAAATATCATTAAAACTGGTGGGAATTGGCTCGTTACCTATTCAGAACGCTCGTTACCTATTCGTTACCTATTCGAACAAACAACTCCCTGCCGACCTATGCAACAAAATATCGCCTCCTACGATGTCCAAAATTACAGAATAGTTTTAAATTCGATGCCCTGTCACAGCAAAAGCTAAAAATGTCATTAAAGCTGGTGGGAATTGGCTCGTTACCTATTCAGAACGCCCGTTACATATTCGTTACCTATTCGAACAAACGACTCCCTGCCGCCCTAGGCAACAAAATATCGCCTCTTACGATGTCTAAAATTACAGAATAGTTCTAAATTCGATGCCCTGTTACAGCAAAAGCTAAAAATGTCATTAAAGCTGGTGGGAATTGGCTTGTTACCTATTCAGAAGGCCCGTTACCTATTCGTTACCTATTCACACAAACGACTTCCTGCTGACCTATGCAACAAAATATCGCCTCCTACGATGTCTAGAATTACAGAATAGTTCTAAATTCGATGCCCTGTCACAGGAATAGTTAGAAATATCATTAAAACTGGTGGGAATTGGCTCGTTACCTATTCAGAACGCTCGTTACCTATTCGTTACCAATTCGAACAAACGACTTCCTGCTGACCTATGCAACAAAATATCGCCTCCTACGATGTCTAGAATTACAGAATAGTTCTAAATTCGATGCCCTGTCACAGGAATAGTTAAAAATATCATTAAAACTGGTGGGAATTGGCTCGTTACCTATTCAGAACGCTCGTTACCTATTCGTTACCTATTCGAACAAACGACTCCCTGCCGACCTATGCAACAAAATATGGCCTCCTACGATGTCTAGAATTACAGAATAGTTCTAAATTCGATGCCCTGTCACAGCAAAAGCTAAAAATATCATTAAAACTGGTGGCAATTGGCTCGTTACCTATTCAGAAAGCTCGTTACCTATTCGTTACCTATTCGAACAAACGAATCCCTGCCGACCTATGCAACAAAATATCGCCTCCTACGATGTCTAGAATTACAGAATAGTTCTAAATTCGATGCCCTGTCACAGGAATAGTTTAAAATGTCATTAAAACTGGTGGGAATTGGCTCGTTACCTATTCAGAACGTCCGCTACCTATTCGTTACCTATTCGAACAAAAGACTCCCTGCCGACCTATACAACAAAATATCGCCTCTTACGATGTCCAAAATTACAGAATAGTTCTAACTTCGATGCCCTGTCACAGCAAAAGCTAAAAATGTCATTAAACCTGGAGGGAATTAGCTTGTTACCTATTCAGAACTTCCGTTACCTATTCGTTACCTATTCGAACAAACAACTCCCTGCCGCCCTAGGCAACAAAATATCGCCTCTTACGATGTCTAAAATTACAGAATAGTTCTAACTTCGATGCCCTGTTACGGCAAAAGCTAAAAATGTCATTAAAGCTGGTGGGAATTGGCTTGTTACCTATTCAGAACGCTCGTTACCTATTCGTTACCTATTCGCGCAAACGACTTCCTGCTGACCTATGCAACAAAATATCGCCTCTTACGATGTCTAAAATTACAGAATAGTTCTAAATTCGATGCCCTCTCACAGGAATAGTTAAAAATATCATTAAAACTGGTGGGAATTGGCTCGTTACCTATTCAGAACGCTCGTTACCTATTCGTTACCTATTCGAACAAACAACTCCCTGCCGACCTATGCAACAAAATATCGCCTCCTACGATGTCCAAAATTACAGAATAGGTCTAAATTCGATGCCCTGTCACAGCAAAAGCTAAAAATGTCATTAAAGCTGGTGGGAATTGGCTCGTTACCTATTCAGAACGCCCGTTACCTATTCGTTACCTATTCGAACAAACGACTCCCTGCCGCCCTATGCAACAAAATATCGCCTCTTACGATGTCTAAAATTACAGAATAGTTCTAAATTCGATGCCCTGTCACAGCAAAAGCTAAAAATGTTATTAAAGCTGGTGGGAATTGGCTTGTTACCTATTTAGAACGCCCGTTACCTATTCGTTACCTATTCGAACAAACGACTCCCTGCCGCCCTATGCAACAAAATATCGCCTCTTATGATGTCTAAAATTACAGAATAGTTCTAAATTCGATGCCCTGTCACAGCAAAAGCTAAAAATGTCGTTAAAGCTGGTGGGAATTGGCTTGTTACCTATTCAGAACGCCCGTTACCTATTCGTTAACTATTCGAACAAACGACTCCCTGCCGCCCTAGGCAACAAAATATCGCCTCTTACGATGTCTAAAATTGCAGAATAGATCTAAATTCGATGCCCTGTTACAGCAAAAGCTAAAAATGTCATTAAAGCTGGTGGGAATTGGCTTGTTACCTATTCAGAAGGCCCGTTACCTATTCGTTACCTATTCGCACAAACGACTTCCTGCTGACCTATGCAACAAAATATCGCCTCCTACGATGTCTAGAATTACAGAATATTTCTAAATTAGATGCCCTGTCACAGGAATAGTTAGAAATATCATTAAAACTGGTGGGAATTGGCTCGTTACCTATTCAGAACGCTCGTTACCTATTCGTTACCCATTCGAACAAACGACTTCCTGCTGACCTATGCAACAAAATATCGCCTCCTACGATGTCTAGAATTACAGAATAGTTCTAAATTCGATGCCCTGTCACAGGAATAGTTAAAAATATCATTAAAACTGGTGGGAATTGGCTCGTTACCTATTCAGAACGCTCGTTACCTATTCGTTACCTATTCGAACAAACGACTCCCTGCCGACCTATGCAACAAAATATGGCCTCCTACGATGTCTAGAATTACAGAATAGTTCTAAATTCGATGCCCTGTCACAGCAAAAGCTAAAAATATCATTAAAACTGGTGGGAATTGGCTCGTTACCTATTCAGAAAGCTCGTTACCTATTCGTTACCTATTCGAACAAACGAATCCCTGCCGACCTATGCAACAAAATATCGCCTCCTACGATGTCTAGAATTACAGAATAGTTCTAACTTCGATGCCCTGTCACAGGAATAGTTTAAAATGTCATTAAAACTGGTGGGAATTGGCTCGTTACCTAATCAGAACGTCCGTTACCTATTCGTTACCTATTCGAACAAAAGACTCCCTCCCGACCTATACAACAAAATATCGCCTCTTACGATGTCCAAAATTACAGAATAGTTCTAACTTCGATGCCCTGTCACAGCAAAAGCTAAAAATGTCATTAAACCTGGAGGGAATTAGCTTGTTACCTATTCAGAACGCCCGTTACCTATTCGTTACCTATTCGAACAAACGACTCCCTGCCGCCCTAGGCAACAAAATATCGCCTCTTACGATGTCTAAAATTACAGAATAGTTCTAACTTCGATGCCCTGTTACAGCAAAAGCTAAAAATGTCATTAAAGCTGGTGGGAATTGGCTTGTTACCTATTCAGAACGCCCGTTAGCTATTCGTTACCTATTCGCAGAAACGACTTCCTGCTGACCTATGCAACAAAATATCGCCTCCTACGATGTCCAAAATTACAGAATAGTTCTAAATTCGATGCCCTGTCACAGCAAAAGCTAAAAATGTCATTAAAGCTGGTGGGAATTGGCTCGTTACCTATTCAGAACGCTCGTTACCTATTCGTTACCTATTCGAACAAACAACTCCCTGCCGACCTATGCAACAAAATATCGCCTCCTACGATGTCCAAAATTACAGAATAGTTTTAAATTCGATGCCCTGTCACAGCAAAAGCTAAAAATGTCATTAAAGCTGGTGGGAATTGGCTCGTTACCTATTCAGAACGCCCGTTACCTATTCGTTACCTATTCGAACAAACGACTCCCTGCCGCCCTATGCAACAAAATATCGCCTCTTACGATGTCTAAAATTACAGAATAGTTCTAAATTCGATGCCCTGTCACAGCAAAAGCTAAAAATGTTATTAAAGCTGGTGGGAATTGGCTCGTTACCTATTTAGAACGCCCGTTACCTATTCGTTACCTATTCGAACAAACGACTCCCTGCCGCCCTAGGCAACAAAATATAGCCTCTTACGATGTCTAAAATTACAGAATAGTTCTAAATTCGATGCCCTGTCACAGGAATAGTTAAAAATATCATTAAAACTGGTGGGAATTGGCTCGTTACCTATTCAGAACGCTCGTTACCTATTCGTTACCTATTCGAACAAACAACTCCCTGCCGACCTATGCAACAAAATATCGCCTCCTACGATGTCTAGAATTACAGAATAGTTCTAAATTCGATGCCCTGTCACAGGAATAGTTAAAAATATCATTAAAACTGGTGGGAATTGGCTCGTTACCTATTCAGAACGCTCGTTACCTATTCGTTACCTATTCGAACAAACGACTCCCTGCCGACCTATGCAACAAAATATCGCCTCTTACGATGTCTAAAATTACAGAATAGTTCTAAATTCGATGCCCTGTCACAGCAAAAGCTAAAATTGTCATTAAAGCTGGTGGGAATTGGCTCGTTACCTATTCAGAACGTCCGTTACCTATTCGTTACCTATTCGAACAAACGACTCCCTGCCGCCCTAGGCAACAAAATATCGCCTCTTACGATGTCTAAAATTACAGAATAGTTCTAACTTCGATGCCCTGTCACAGTAAAAGCTAAAAATGTCATTAAAGCTGGTGGGAATTGGCTCGTTACCTATTCAGAACGCCCGTTACCTATTCGTTACCTATTCAAACAAACGACTCCCTGCCGCCCTAGGCAACAAAATATCGCCTCTTACGATGTCTAAAATTACAGAATAGTTTGAACTTCGATGCCCTGTCACAGTAAAAGCTAAAAATGTCATTAAAGCTGGTGGGAATTGGCTCGTTACCTATTCAGAACGCCCGTTACCTATTCGTTACCTATTCGAACAATTGACTCCCTGCCGCCCTAGGCAACAAAATATCGCCTCTTACGATGTCTAAAATTACAGAATAGTTCTAAATTCGATGCCCTGTCACAGGAATAGTTTAAAATGTCATTAAAACTGGTTGGAATTGGCTCGTTACCTATTCAGAACGTCCGTTACCTATTCGTTACCTATTCGAACAAAAGACTCCCTGCCGACCTATACAACAAAATATCGCCTCCTACGATGTCCAAAATTACAGAATAGTTCTAAATTCGATAACCTGTCACAGCAAATGCTAAAAATGTCATTAAAGCTGGAGGGAATGTGCTTGTTACCTATTCAGAACGCCCGTTACCTATTCGTTACCTATTCGAACAAACGACTCCCTGCCGCCCTAGGCAACAAAATATCGCCTCTTACGATGTCTAAAATTACAGAATAGTTCTAAATTCGATGCCCTGTTACAGCAAAAGCTAAAAATGTCATTAAAGCTGGTGGGAATTGTCTTGTTACCTATTCAGAACGCCCGTTACCTATTCGTTACCTATTCGCACAAACGACTTCCTGCTGACCTATGCAACAAAATATCGCCTCCTACGATGTCTAGAATTACAGAATAGTTCTAAATGCGATGCCCTGTCACAGGAATAGTTAAAAATATCATTAAAACTGGTGGGAATTGGCTCGTTACCTATTCATAACGCTCGTTACCTATTCGTTACCTATTCGAACAAACAACTCCCTGCCGACCTATGCAACAAAATATCGCCTCCTACGATGTCCAAAATTACAGAATAGTTTTAAATTCGATGCCCTGTCACAGCAAAAGCTAAAAATGTCATTAAAGCTGGTGGGAATTGGCTCGTTACCTATTCAGAACGCCCGTTACCTATTCGTTACCTATTCGAACAAACGACTCCCTGCCGCCCTAGGCAACAAAATATCGCCTCTTACGATGTCTAAAATTACAGAATAGTTCTAAATTCGATGCCCTGTTACAGCAAAAGCTAAAAATGTCATTAAAGCTGGTGGGAATTGGCTTGTTGCCTATTCAGAAGGCCAGTTACCTATTCGTTACCTATTCGCACAAACGACTTCCTGCTGACCTATGCAACAAAATATCGCCTCCTACGATGTCTAGAATTACAGAATAGTTCAAACTTCGATGCCCTGTCACAGGAATAGTTAGAAATATCATTAAAACTGGTGGGAATTGGCTCGTTACCTATTCAGAACGCTCGTTACCTATTCGTTACCTATTCGAACAAACGACTTCCTGCTGACCTATGCAACAAAATATCGCGTCCTACGATGTCTAGAATTACAGAATAGTTCTAAATTCGATGCCCTGTCACAGGAATAGTTAAAAATATCATTAAAACTGGTGGGAATTGGCTCGTTACCTATTCAGAACGCTCGTTACCTATTCGTTACCTATTCGAACAAACGACTCCCTGCCGCCCTAGGCAACAAAATATCGCCTCTTACGATGTCTAAAATTACAGAATAGTTCGAACTTCGATGCCCTGTCACAGTAAAAGCTAAAAATGTTATTAAAGCTGGTGGGAATTGGCTTGTTACCTATTTAGAACGCCCGTTACCTATTCGTTACCTATTCGAACAAACGACTCCCTGCCGCGCTAGGCAACAAAATATCGCCTCTTACGATGTCTAAAATTACAAAATAGTTCTAAATTCGATGCCCTGTCACAGCAAAAGCTAAAAATGTCATTAAAGCTGGTGGGAATTGGCTTGTTACCTATTCAGAACGCCCGTTACCTATTCGTTAACTATTCGAACAAACGACTCCCTGCCGCCCTAGGCAACAAAATATCGCCTCTTACGATGTTTAAAATTGCAGAATAGTTCTAAATTCGATGCCCTGTTACAGCAAAAGCTAAAAATGTCATTAAAGCTGGTGGGAATTGGCTTGTTACCTATTCAGAAGGCCCGTTACCTATTCGTTACCTATTCGCACAAACGACTTCCTGCTGACCTATGCAACAAAATATCGCCTCCTACGATGTCTAGAATTACAGAATAGTTTTAAATTCGATGCCCTGTCACAGGAATAGTTAAAAATATCATTAAAACTGGTGGGAATTGGCTCGTTACCTATTCAGAACGCTCGTTACCTATTCGTTACCTATTCGAACAAACGACTCCCTGCCGACCTATGCAACAAAATATCGCCTCCTACGATGTCTAGAATGACAGAATAGTTCTAAATTCGATGCCCTGTCACAGGAATAGTTAAAAATATCATTAAAACTGGTGGGAATTGGCTCGTTACCTATTCAGAACGCTCGTTACCTATTCGTTACCTATTCGAACAAACGACTCCCTGCCGACCTATGCAACAAAATATCGCCTCTTACGATGTCTAAAATTACAGAATAGTTCTAAATTCGATGCCCTGTCACAGCAAAAGCTAAAATTGTCATTAAAGCTGGTGAGAATTGGCTCGTTACCTATTCAGAACGTCCGTTACCTATTCGTTACCTATTCGAACAAACGACTCCCTGCCGCCCTAGGCAACAAAATATCGCCTCTTACGATGTCTAAAATTACAGAATAGTTCTAACTTCGATGCCCTGTCACAGTAAAAGCTAAAAATGTCATTAAAGCTGGTGGGAATTGGCTCGTTACCTATTCAGAACGCCCGTTACCTATTCGTTACCTATTCGAACAAACGACTCCCTGCCGCCCTAGGCAACAAAATATCGCCTCTTACGATGTCTAAAATTACAGAATAGTTCGAACTTCGATGCCCTGTCACAGTAAAAGCTAAAAATGTCATTAAAGCTGGTGGGAATTGGCTCGTTACCTATTCAGAACGCCCGTTACCTATTCGTTACCTATTCGAACAATTGACTCCCTGCCGCCCTAGGCAACAAAATATCGCCTCTTACGATGTCTAAAATTACAGAATAGTTCTAAATTCGATGCCCTGTCACAGGAATAGTTTAAAATGTCATTAAAACTGGTTGGAATTGGCTCATTACTTATTCAGAACGTCCGTTACCTATTCGTTACCTATTCGAACAAAAGACTCCCTGCCGACCTATACATCAAAATATCGCCTCCTACGATGTCCAAAATTACAGAATAGTTCTAAATTCGATAACCTGTCACAGCAAATGCTAAAAATGTCATTAAAGCTGGAGGGAATTTGCTTGTTACCTATTCAGAACGCCCGTTACCTATTCGTTACCTATTCGAACAAACGACTCCCTGCCGCCCTAGGCAACAAAATATCGCCTCTTACGATGTCTAAAATTACAGAATAGTTTTAAATTCGATGCCCTGTTACAGCAAAAGCTAAAAATGTCATTAAAGCTGGTGGGAATTGGCTCGTTACCTATTCAGAACGCCCGTTACCTATTCGTTACCTATTCGAACAAACGACTCCCTGCCGCCCTAGGCAACAAAATATCGCCTCCTACGATGTCTAGAATTACAGAATAGTTCTAAATGCGATGCCCTGTCACAGGAATAGTTAGAAATATCATTAAAACTGGTCGGAATTGGCTCGTTACCTATTCAGAACGCTCGTTACCTATTCGTTACCTATTCGAACAAACGACTTCCTGCTTACCTATGCAACAAAATATCGCCTCCTACGATGTCTAGAATTACAGAATAGTTCTAAATTCGATGCCCTGTCACAGGAATATTTAAAAATATCATTAAAACTGGTGGGAATTGGCTCGTTACCTATTCAGAACGCTCGTTACCTATTCGTTACCTATTCGAACAAACGACTCCCTGCCGACCTATGCAACAAAATATGGCCTCCTACGATGTCTAGAATTACAGAATAGTTCTAAATTCGATGCCCTGTCAAAGCAAAAGCTAAAAATATCATTAAAACTGGTGGGAATTGGCTCGTTACCTATTCAGAAAGCTCGTTACCTATTCGTTACCTATTCGAACAAACGAATCCCTGCCGACCTATGCAACAAAATATCGCCTCCTACGATGTCTAGAATTACAGAATAGTTCTAAATTCGATGCCCTGTCACAGGAATAGTTTAAAATGTCATTAAAACTGGTGGGAATTGGCTCGTTACCTATTCAGAACGTCCGTTACCTATTCGTTACCTATTCGAACAAAAGACTCCCTGCCGACCTATACAACAAAATATCGCCTCTTACGATGTCCAAAATTACAGAATAGTTCTAACTTCGATGCCCTGTCACAGCAAAAGCTAAAAATGTCATTAAACCTGGGGGGAATTGGCTTGTTACCTATTCAGAACGCCCGTTACCTATTCGTTACCTATTCGAACAAACGACTCCCTGCCGCCCTAGGCAACAAAATATCGCCTCTTACGATGTCTAAAATTACAGAATAGTTCTAACTTCGATGCCCTGTTACAGCAAAAGCTAAAAATGTTATTAAAGCTGGTGGGAATTGGCTTGTTACCTATTCAGAAGGCCCGTTACCTATTCGTTACCTATTCGCACAAACGACTTCCTGCTGACCTATGCAACAAAATATCGCCTCCTACGATGTCTAGAATTACAGAATAGTTTTAAATTCGATACCCTGTCACAGGAATAGTTAAAAATATCATTAAAACTGGTGGGAATTGGCTCGTTACCTATTCAGAACGCTCGTTACCTACTGTATGTGTAGATATTTTCGCGGAGCGAAATTTTTGCGGTAGAGCCCCATTTTCGAGTAATACAAATATTTGCGCAACTTTGAATTCGCGGAGAGACAATTTAAGAATTCTTAATTTCGCGCATAGCAAAATGAATGTAAGTGCTGGGTAAATACTCTTTCTTAATTGCAGTATCTTAAGGACAGATCCTCCAGTTGTTACTGCGCAACTTACTGCGCATATCCTAAATAACGAAATAAAGCTGTTTCAGTAATTGGACTTTTTCAGCAAATGTATTTCTTACATTAAGTTAATGTTTGGTTGATAAATGACAAGGCCCTTTTCGGTTATTTCAATTTTCTCTGTTTGGACAAATAAAGTGTAATAGTACTCGGATGGTACATTTCGCTTTCTGATGCGCGTTCAAAATGTGGCGTTAGCGATAGGAAATGGAGCAACAAAAGCAACGTGGTGTCTTTATGAGATAGTCCGCTGCAGATGGACACAAACGATGACACGTTTTATTATCTAAAGCTGGTAATAAGGAAGAAAAAGGATAAAAGTAGTGAAACAATTTCGGACAGAGCTGTAAAAAGTAAACCAAATTTTACTTATAACTAAGAAAAACGCTTGGTTTGATATATTTTTCTTTTTTTGTTTTTGTAGGTATGACCAAGCACTACGTCTATACCAAAAAAGAAAAAATTCTTACCGCTGGAATTTTTTTTATTATCAGAAACGTTGAGAAAAAAGAGCAATTTCAGCTACTTTTGAAATAATGTTTTATTAAAAATTTCAAAATCATCACTAAATTTTCCCAAATTGATACTCATTTAGACAGAATAAAACATACTGAACACAATAAAGACTTATTTATGTAATCCTAGTCATTTCGAACACCTTTTTGTGGGTATTTAAGTGACACCTCATTTTTGCAATTTTAGACAAGAGTAGTCTCCCTTGAAATTCAATAACTTTTTAATTCGCTTGGTGACCTATAGTTTGTAAGTCATTTTTTTACTTCTCATGTATTTAAATATCAGTACAGAAAAAATAAAAAAATTCTTACCGTGGGAAATAAATGGAGGATCTGTCCTTAAGCACTCGGGAGTAGGAGATTAAAGGAATATAGCTCCACTGTAACTAATAATTTTCTTTATGTATCCTAATAAAGGGCTTGTTACATGTATTTCAAACCAAACAATGACAAACAATTCATTGTCCGATAAAGTGTTAAATGGTTTTTCACAGTTTTATTGTTCAATTATAGTTTTGATACATGTATCTTGCCACCTTCTTTATTCAACACATTTAGACAATAAAACATATACATGTACGAAATGAATGAATATTCATGTAATGTTTATAATTAACATAAATTTCAACTTACGCGAAAATTAAACTTTTCAGAAAGAATTGGGAGTACAAATATTTGCGCAATCATGAATTCGCGGGCTGATGGTCTAGCACGAATATAGCGAAAATTAGAAGCCCGCGAATATTTCTACACATACAGTATTCGTTACCTATTCGAACAAACGACTCCCTGCCGACCTATGCAACAAAATATCGCCTCCTACGATGTCTAGAATTACAGAATAGTTCTAAATTCGATGCCCTGTCACAGGAATAGTTAAAAATATCATTAAAACTGGTGGGAATTGGCTCGTTACCTATTCAGAACGCTCGTTACCTATTCGTTACCTATTCGAACAAACGACTCCCTGCCGACCTATGCAACAAAATATCGCCTCTTACGATGTCTAAAATTACAGAATAGTTCTAAATTCGATGCCCTGTCACAGGAATAGTTTAAAATGTCATTAAAACTGGTTGGAATTGGCTCGTTACCTATTCAGAACGTCCGTTACCTATTCGTTACCTATTCGAACAAAAGACTCCCTGCCGACCTATACAACAAAATATCGCCTCCTACGATGTCCAAAATTACAGAATAGTTCTAAATTCGATAACCTGTCACAGCAAATGCTAAAAATGTCATTAAAGCTGGAGGGAATTTGCTTGTTACCTATTCAGAACGCCCGTTACCTATTCGTTACCTATTCGAACAAACGACTCCCTCCCGCCCTAGGCAACAAAATATCGCCTCTTACGATGTCTAAAGTTACAGAATAGTTCTAAATTCGATGCCCTGTTACAGCAAAAGCTAAAAATGTCATTAAAGCTGGTGGGAATTGGCTTGTTACCTATTCAGAACGCCCGTTACCTATTCGTTACCTATTCGCACAAACGACTTCCTGCTGACCTATGCAACAAAATATCGCCTCCTACGATGTCTAGAATTACAGAATAGTTCTAAATGCGATGCCCTGTAACAGGAATAGTTAAAAATATCATTAAAACTGGTGGGAATTGGCTCGTTACCTATTCAGAACGCTCGTTACCTATTCGTTACCTATTCGAACAAACAACTCCCTGCCGACCTCTGCAACAAAATATCGCCTCCTACGATGTCCAAAATTACAGAATAGTTTTAAATTCGATGCCCTGTCACAGCAAAAGCTAAAAATGTCATTAAAGCTGGTGGGAATTGGCACGTTACCTATTCAGAACGCCCGTTACCTATTCGTTACCTATTCGAACAAACGACTCCCTGCCGCCCTAGGCAACAAAATATCGCCTCTTACGATGTCTAAAATTACAGAATAGTTCTAAATTCGATGCCCTGTTACAGCAAAAGCTAAAAATGTCATTAAAGCTGGTGGGAATTGGCTTGTTGCTTATTCAGAAGGCCCGTTACCTATTCGTTACCTATTCGCACAAACGATTTCCTGCTGACCTATGCAACAAAATATCGCCTCCTACGATGTCTAGAATTACAGAATAGTTCTAAATTCGATGCCCTGTCACAGGAATAGTTAGAAATATCATTAAAACTGGTGGGAATTGGCTCGTTACCTATTCAGAACGCTCGTTACCTATTCGTTACCTATTCGAAAAAACGACTTCCTGCTGACCTATGCAACAAAATATTGCCTCCTACGATGTCTAGAATTACAGAATAGTTCTAAATTAGATGCCCTGTCACAGGAATAGTTAGAAATATCATTAAAACTGGTGGGAATTGGCTCGTTACCTATTCAGAAAGCTCGTTACCTATTCGTTACCTTTTCGAACAAACGAATCCCTGCCGACCTATGCAACAAAATATCGCCTCCTACGATGTCTAGAATTACAGAACAGTTCTAAATTCGATGCCCTGTCACAGCAAAAGCTAAAATTGTTATTAAAGCTGGTGAGAATTGGCTCGTTACCTATTCAGAACGTCCGTTACCTATTCGTTACCTATTCGAACAAACGACTCCCTGCCACCCTAGGCAACAAAATATCGCTTCTTACGATGTCTAAAATTACAGAATAGTTCTAACTTCGATGCCCTGTCACAGTAAAAGCTAAAAATGTCATTAAAGCTGGTGGGAATTGGCTCGTTACCTATTCAGAACGCCCGTTACCTATTCGTTACCTATTCGAACAAACGACTCCCTGCCGCCCTAGGCAACAAAATATCGCCTCTTACGATGTCTAAAATTACAGAATAGATCGAACTTCGATGCCCTGTCACAGTAAAAGCTAAAAATGTCATTAAAGCTGGTGGGAATTGGCTCGTTACCTATTCAGAACGCCCGTTACCTATTCGTTACCTATTCGAACAATTGACTCCCTGCCGCCCTAGGCAACAAAATATCGCCTCTTACGATGTCTAAAATTACAAAATAGTTCTAAATTCGATGCCCTGTCACAGGAATAGTTTAAAATGTCATTAAAACTGGTTGGAATTGGCTCGTTACCTATTCAAAACGTCCGTTACCAATTCGTTACCTATTCGAACAAAAGACTCCCTGCCGACCTATACAACAAAATATCGCCTCCTACGATGTCCAAAATTACAGAATAGTTCTAAATTCGATAACCTGTCACAGCAAATGCTAAAAATGTCATTAAAGCTGGAGGGAATTTGCTTGTTACCTATTCAGAACGCCCGTTACCTATTCGTTACCTATTCGAACAAACGACTCCCTGCCGCCCTAGGCAACAAAATATCGCCTCTTACGATGTCTAAAGTTACAGAATAGTTCTAAATTCGATGCCCTGTTACAGCAAAAGCTAAAAATGTCATTAAAGCTGGTGGGAATTGGCTTGTTACCTATTCAGAACGCCCGTTACCTATTCGTTACCTATTCGCACAAACGACTTCCTGCTGACCTATGCAACAAAATATCGCCTCCTACGATGTTTAGAATTACAGAATAGTTCTAAATGCGATGCCCTGTAACAGGAATAGTTAAAAATATCATTAAAACTGGTGGGAATTGGCTCGTTACCTATTCAGAACGCTCGTTACCTATTCGTTACCTATTCGAACAAACAACTCCCTGCCGACCTCTGCAACAAAATATCGCCTCCTACGATGTCCAAAATTACAGAATAGTTTTAAATTCGATGCCCTGTCACAGCAAAAGCTAAAATGTCATTAAAGCTGGTGGGAATTGGCACGTTACCTATTCAGAACGCCCGTTACCTATTCGTTACCTATTCGAACAAACGACTCCCTGCCGCCCTAGGCAACAAAATATCGCCTCTTACGATGTCTAAAATTACAGAATAGTTCTAAATTCGATGCCCTGTTACAGCAAAAGCTAAAAATGTCATTAAAGCTGGTGGGAATTGGCTTGTTGCTTATTCAGAAGGCCCGTTACCTATTCGTTACCTATTCGCACAAACGATTTCCTGCTGACCTATGCAACAAAATATCGCCTCCTACGATGTCTAGAATTACAGAATAGTTCTAAATTCGATGCCCTGTCACAGGAATAGTTAGAAATATCGTTAAAACTGGTGGGAATTGGCTCGTTACCTATTCAGAACGCTCGTTACCTATTCGTTACCTATTCGAAAAAACGACTTCCTGCTGACCTATGCAACAAAATATTGCCTCCTACGATGTCTAGAATTACAGAATAATTCTAAATTCGATGCCCTGTCACAGAAATAGTTAGAAATATCATTAAAACTGGTGGGAATTGGCTCGTTACCTATTCAGAAAGCTCGTTACCTATTCGTTACCTTTTCGAACAAACGAATCCCTGCCGACCTATGCAACAAAATATCGCCTCCTACGATGTCTAGAATGACAGAATAGTTCTAAATTCGATGCCCTGTCACAGGAATAGTTAAAAATATCATTAAAACTGGTGGGAATTGGCTCGTTACCTATTCAGAACGCTCGTTACCTATTCGTTACCTATTCGAACAAACGACTCCCTGCCGACCTATGCAACAAAATATCGCCTCTTACGATGTCTAAAATTACAGAATAGTTCTAAATTCGATGCCCTGTCACAGCAAAAGCTAAAATTGTCATTAAAGCTGGTGAGAATTGGCTCGTTACCTATTCAGAACGTCCGTTACCTATTCGTTACCTATTCGAACAAACGACTCCCTGCCACCCTAGGCAACAAAATATCGCCTCTTACGATGTCTAAAATTACAGAATAGTTCTAACTTCGATGCCCTGTCACAGTAAAAGCTAAAAATGTCATTAAAGCTGGTGGGAATTGGCTCGTTACCTATTCAGAACGCCCGTTACCTATTCGTTACCTATTCGAACAAACGACTCCCTGCCGCCCTAGGCAACAAAATATCGCCTCTTACGATGTCTAAAATTACAGAATAGTTCGAACTTCGATGCCCTGTCACAGTAAAAGCTAAAAATGTCATTAAAGCTGGTGGGAATTGGCTCGTTACCTATTCAGAACGCCCGTTACCTATTCGTTACCTATTCGAACAATTGACTCCCTGCCGCCCTAGGCAACAAAATATCGCCTCTTACGATGTCTAAAATTACAGAATAGTTCTAAATTCGATGCCCTGTCACAGGAATAGTTTAAAATGTCATTAAAACTGGTTGGAATTGGCTCATTACTTATTCAGAACGTCCGTTACCTATTCGTTACCTATTCGAACAAAAGACTCCCTGCCGACCTATACATCAAAATATCGCCTCCTACGATGTCCAAAATTACAGAATAGTTCTAAATTCGATAACCTGTCACAGCAAATGCTAAAAATGTCATTAAAGCTGGAGGGAATTTGCTTGTTACCTATTCAGAACGCCCGTTACCTATTCGTTACCTATTCGAACAAACGACTCCCTGCCGCCCTAGGCAACAAAATATCGCCTCTTACGATGTCTAAAATTACAGAATAGTTTTAAATTCGATGCCCTGTTACAGCAAAAGCTAAAAATGTCATTAAAGCTGGTGGGAATTGGCTCGTTACCTATTCAGAACGCCCGTTACCTATTCGTTACCTATTCGAACAAACGACTCCCTGCCGCCCTAGGCAACAAAATATCGCCTCCTACGATGTCTAGAATTACAGAATAGTTCTAAATGCGATGCCCTGTCACAGGAATAGTTAGAAATATCATTAAAACTGGTGGGAATTGGCTCGTTACCTATTCAGAACGCTCGTTACCTATTCGTTACCTATTCGAACAAACGACTTCCTGCTTACCTATGCAACAAAATATCGCCTCCTACGATGTCTAGAATTACAGAATAGTTCTAAATTCGATGCCCTGTCACAGGAATATTTAAAAATATCATTAAAACTGGTGGGAATTGGCTCGTTACCTATTCAGAACGCTCGTTACCTATTCGTTACCTATTCGAACAAACGACTCCCTGCCGACCTATGCAACAAAATATGGCCTCCTACGATGTCTAGAATTACAGAATAGTTCTAAATTCGATGCCCTGTCAAAGCAAAAGCTAAAAATATCATTAAAACTGGTGGGAATTGGCTCGTTACCTATTCAGAAAGCTCGTTACCTATTCGTTACCTATTCGAACAAACGAATCCCTGCCGACCTATGCAACAAAATATCGCCTCCTACGATGTCTAGAATTACAGAATAGTTCTAAATTCGATGCCCTGTCACAGGAATAGTTTAAAATGTCATTAAAACTGGTGGGAATTGGCTCGTTACCTATTCAGAACGTCCGTTACCTATTCGTTACCTATTCGAACAAAAGACTCCCTGCCGACCTATACAACAAAATATCGCCTCTTACGATGTCTAAAATTACAGAATAGTTCTAACTTCGATGCCCTGTCACAGCAAAAGCTAAAAATGTCATTGAAGCTGGTGGGAATTGGCTTGTTGCTTATTCAGAAGGCCCGTTACCTATTCGTTACCTATTCGAACAAACGACTCCCTGCCGCCCTAGGCAACAAAATATCGCCTCTTACGATGTCTAAAATTACAGAATAGTTCTAAATTCGATGCCCTGTCACAGGAATAGTTAGAAATATCATTAAAACTAGCGGGAATTGGCTCGTTACCTATTCAGAACGCTCGTTACCTATTCGTTACTTATTCGAAAAAACGACTTCCTGCTGACCTATGCAACAAAATATTGCCTCCTACGATGTCTAGAATTACAGAATAGTTCTAAATTAGATGCCCTGTCACAGGAATAGTTAGAAATATCATTAAAACTGGTGGGAATTGGCTCGTTACCTATTCAGAACGCTCGTTACCTATTCGTTACCTATTCGAAAAAACGACTTCCTGCTGACCTATACAACAAAATATCGCCTCTTACGATGTCCAAAATTACAGAATAGTTCTAACTTCGATGCCCTGTCACAGCAAAAGCTAAAAATGTCATTAAAGCTGGTGGGAATTGGCTTGTTGCTTATTCAGAAGGCCCGTTACCTATTCGTTACCTATTCGAACAAACGAACCCCTGCCGACCTATGCAACAAAATATCGCCTCCTACGATGTCTAGAATTACAGAATAGTTCTAAATTCGATGCCCTGTCACAGGAATAGTTTAAAATGTCATTAAAACTGGTGGGAATTGGCTCGTTACCTATTCAGAACGCCCGTTACCTATTCGTTACCTATTCGAACAAACGACTCCCTGCCGCCCTAGGCAACAAAATATCGCCTCTTACGATGTCTAAAATTACAGAATAGTTCTAAATTCGATGCCCTGTTACAGCAAAAGCTAAAAATGTCATTAAAGCTGGTGGGAATTGGCTTGTTGCTTATTCAGAAGGCCCGTTACCTATTCGTTACCTATTCGCACAAACGATTTCCTGCTGACCTATGCAACAAAATATCGCCTCCTACGATGTCTAGAATTACAGAATAGTTCTAAATTCGATGCCCTGTCACAGGAATAGTTAGAAATATCATTAAAACTGGTGGGAATTGGCTCGTTACCTATTCAGAACGCTCGTTACCTATTCGTTACCTATTCGAAAAAACGACTTCCTGCTGACCTATGCAACAAAATATTGCCTCCTACGATGTCTAGAATTACAGAATAGTTCTAAATTAGATGCCCTGTCACAGGAATAGTTAGAAATATCATTAAAACTGGTGGGAATTGGCTCGTTACCTATTCAGAAAGCTCGTTACCTATTCATTACCTTTTCGAACAAACGAATCCCTGCCGACCTATGCAACAAAATATCGCCTCCTACGATGTCTAGAATTACAGAATAGTTCTAAATTCGATGCCCTGTCACAGCAAAAGCTAAAATTGTTATTAAAGCTGGTGAGAATTGGCTCGTTACCTATTCAGAACGTCCGTTACCTATTCGTTACCTATTCGAACAAACGACTCCCTGCCACCCTAGGCAACAAAATATCGCTTCTTACGATGTCTAAAATTACAGAATAGTTCTAACTTCGATGCCCTGTCACAGTAAAAGCTAAAAATGTCATTAAAGCTGGTGGGAATTGGCTCGTTACCTATTCAGAAGGCCCGTTACCTATTCGTTACCTATTCGAACAAACGACTCCCTGCCGCCCTAGGCAACAAAATATCGCCTCTTACGATGTCTAAAATTACAGAATAGATCGAACTTCGATGCCCTGTCACAGTAAAAGCTAAAAATGTCATTTAAGCTGGTGGGAATTGGCTCGTTACCTATTCAGAACGCCCGTTACCTATTCGTTACCTATTCGAACAATTGACTCCCTGCCGCCCTAGGCAACAAAATATCGCCTCTTACGATGTCTAAAATTACAAAATAGTTCTAAATTCGATGCCCTGTCACAGGAATAGTTTAAAATGTCATTAAAACTGGTTGGAATTGGCTCGTTACCTATTCAGAACGTCCGTTACCTATTCGTTACCTATTCGAACAAAAGACTCCCTGCCGACCTATACAACAAAATATCGCCTCCTACGATGTCCAAAATTACAGAATAGTTCTAAATTCGATAACCTGTCACAGCAAATGCTAAAAATGTCATTAAAGCTGGAGGGAATTTGCTTGTTACCTATTCAGAACGCCCGTTACCTATTCGTTACCTATTCGAACAAACGACTCCCTGCCGCCCTAGGCAACAAAATATCGCCTCTTACGATGTCTAAAGTTACAGAATAGTTCTAAATTCGATGCCCTGTCACAGCAAAAGC
This sequence comes from Fragum sueziense, assembly GCA_963680895.1. Classification (NCBI taxonomy): domain Eukaryota; kingdom Metazoa; phylum Mollusca; class Bivalvia; order Cardiida; family Cardiidae; genus Fragum; species Fragum sueziense. Next base: position 25,089,837 of record OY804593.1, read on the forward strand.
TAAAAATGTCATTAAACCTGGAGGGAATTTGCTTGTTACCTATTCAGAACGCCCGTTACCTATTCGTTACCTATTCGAACAAACGACTCCCTGCCGCCCTAGGCAACAAAATATCGCCTCTTACGATGTCTAAAATTACAGAATAGTTCTAAATTCGATGCCCTGTTACAGCAAAGGCTAAAAATGTCATTAAAGCTGGTGAGAATTGGCTTGTTACCTATTCAGAACGCCCGTTACCTATTCGTTACCTATTCGCACAAACGACTTCCTGCTGACCTATGCAACAAAATATCGCCTCTTACGATGTCTAAAATTACAGAATAGTTCTAAATTCGATGCCCTGTCACAGGAATAGTTAAAAATATCATTAAAACTGGTGGGAATTGGCTCGTTACCTATTCAGAACGCCCGTTACCTATTCGTTACCTATTCGAACAATTGACTCCCTGCCGCCCTAGGCAACAAAATATCGCCTCTTACGATGTCTAAAATTACAGAATAGTTCTAAATTCGATGCCCTGTCACAGGAATAGTTTAAAATGTCATTAAAACTGGTTGGAATTGGCTCGTTACCTATTCAGAACGTCCGTTACCTATTCGTTACCTATTCGAACAAAAGACTCCCTGCCGACCTATACAACAAAATATCGCCTCCTACGATGTCCAAAATTACAGAATAGTTCTAAATTCGATAACCTGTCACAGCAAATGCTAAAAATGTCATTAAAGCTGGAGGGAATGTGCTTGTTACCTATTCAGAACGCCCGTTACCTATTCGTTACCTATTCGAACAAACGACTCCCTGCCGCCCTAGGCAACAAAATATCGCCTCTTACGATGTCTAAAATTACAGAATAGTTCTAAATTCGATGCCCTGTTACAGCAAAAGCTAAAAATGTCATTAAAGCTGGTGGGAATTGTCTTGTTACCTATTCAGAACGCCCGTTACCTATTCGTTACCTATTCGCACAAACGACTTCCTGCTGACCTATGCAACAAAATATCGCCTCCTACGATGTCTAGAATTACAGAATAGTTCTAAATGCGATGCCCTGTCACAGGAATAGTTAAAAATATCATTAAAACTGGTGGGAATTGGCTCGTTACCTATTCAGAACGCTCGTTACCTATTCGTTACCTATTCGAACAAACAACTCCCTGCCGACCTATGCAACAAAATATCGCCTCCTACGATGTCCAAAATTACAGAATAGTTTTGAATTCGATGCCCTGTCACAGCAAAAGCTAAAAATGTCATTAAAGCTGGTGGGAATTGGCTCGTTACCTATTCAGAACGCCCGTTACCTATTCGTTACCTATTCGAACAAACGACTCCCTGCCGCCCTAGGCAACAAAATATCGCCTCTTACGATGTCTAAAATTACAGAATAGTTCTAAATTCGATGCCCTGTTACAGCAAAAGCTAAAAATGTCATTAAAGCTGGTGGGAATTGGCTTGTTGCCTATTCAGAAGGCCCGTTACCTATTCGTTACCTATTCGCACAAACGACTTCCTGCTGACCTATGCAACAAAATATCGCCTCCTACGATGTCTAGAATTACAGAATAGTTCAAACTTCGATGCCCTGTCACAGGAATAGTTAGAAATATCATTAAAACTGGTGGGAATTGGCTCGTTACCTATTCAAAACGCTCGTTACCTATTCGTTACCTATTCGAACAAACGACTTCCTGCTTACCTATGCAACAAAATATCGCGTCCTACGATGTCTAGAATTACAGAATAGTTCTAAATTCGATGCCCTGTCACAGGAATAGTTAAAAATATCATTAAAACTGGTGGGAATTGGCTCGTTACCTATTCAGAACGCTCGTTACCTATTCGTTACCTATTCGAACAAACGACTCCCTGCCGCCCTAGGCAACAAAATATCGCCTCTTACGATGTCTAAAATTACAGAATAGTTCGAACTTCGATGCCCTGTCACAGTAAAAGCTAAAAATGTTATTAAAGCTGGTGGGAATTGGCTTGTTACCTATTTAGAACGCCCGTTACCTATTCGTTACCTATTCGAACAAACGACTCCCTGCCGCGCTAGGCAACAAAATATCGCCTCTTACGATGTCTAAAATTACAAAATAGTTCTAAATTCGATGCCCTGTCACAGCAAAAGCTAAAAATGTCATTAAAGCTGGTGGGAATTGGCTTGTTACCTATTCAGAACGCCCGTTACCTATTCGTTAACTATTCGAACAAACGACTCCCTGCCGCCCTAGGCAACAAAATATCGCCTCTTACGATGTTTAAAATTGCAGAATAGTTCTAAATTCGATGCCCTGTTACAGCAAAAGCTAAAAATGTCATTAAAGCTGGTGGGAATTGGCTTGTTACCTATTCAGAAGGCCCGTTACCTATTCGTTACCTATTCGCACAAACGACTTCCTGCTGACCTATGCAACAAAATATCGCCTCCTACGATGTCTAGAATTACAGAATAGTTTTAAATTCGATGCCCTGTCACAGGAATAGTTAAAAATATCATTAAAACTGGTGGGAATTGGCTCGTTACCTATTCAGAACGCTCGTTACCTATTCGTTACCTATTCGAACAAACGACTCCCTGCCGACCTATGCAACAAAATATCGCCTCCTACGATGTCTAGAATGACAGAATAGTTCTAAATTCGATGCCCTGTCACAGGAATAGTTAAAAATATCATTAAAACTGGTGGGAATTGGCTCGTTACCTATTCAGAACGCTCGTTACCTATTCGTTACCTATTCGAACAAACGACTCCCTGCCGACCTATGCAACAAAATATCGCCTCTTACGATGTCTAAAATTACAGAATAGTTCTAAATTCGATGCCCTGTCACAGCAAAAGCTAAAATTGTCATTAAAGCTGGTGAGAATTGGCTCGTTACCTATTCAGAACGTCCGTTACCTATTCGTTACCTATTCGAACAAACGACTCCCTGCCGCCCTAGGCAACAAAATATCGCCTCTTACGATGTCTAAAATTACAGAATAGTTCTAACTTCGATGCCCTGTCACAGTAAAAGCTAAAAATGTCATTAAAGCTGGTGGGAATTGGCTCGTTACCTATTCAGAACGCCCGTTACCTATTCGTTACCTATTCGAACAAACGACTCCCTGCCGCCCTAGGCAACAAAATATAGCCTCTTACGATGTCTAAAATTACAGAATAGTTCGAACTTCGATGCCCTGTCACAGTAAAAGCTAAAAATGTCATTAAAGCTGGTGGGAATTGGCTCGTTACCTATTCAGAACGCCCGTTACCTATTCGTTACCTATTCGAACAATTGACTCCCTGCCGCCCTAGGCAACAAAATATCGCCTCTTACGATGTCTAAAATTACAGAATAGTTCTAAATTCGATGCCCTGTCACAGGAATAGTTTAAAATGTCATTAAAACTGGTTGGAATTGGCTCATTACTTATTCAGAACGTCCGTTACCTATTCGTTACCTATTCGAACAAAAGACTCCCTGCCGACCTATACATCAAAATATCGCCTCCTACGATGTCCAAAATTACAGAATAGTTCTAAATTCGATAACCTGTCACAGCAAATGCTAAAAATGTCATTAAAGCTGGAGGGAATTTGCTTGTTACCTATTCAGAACGCCCGTTACCTATTCGTTACCTATTCGAACAAACGACTCCCTGCCGCCCTAGGCAACAAAATATCGCCTCTTACGATGTCTAAAATTACAGAATAGTTTTAAATTCGATGCCCTGTTACAGCAAAAGCTAAAAATGTCATTAAAGCTGGTGGGAATTGGCTCGTTACCTATTCAGAACGCCCGTTACCTATTCGTTACCTATTCGAACAAACGACTCCCTGCCGCCCTAGGCAACAAAATATCGCCTCCTACGATGTCTAGAATTACAGAATAGTTCTAAATGCGATGCCCTGTCACAGGAATAGTTAGAAATATCATTAAAACTGGTGGGAATTGGCTCGTTACCTATTCAGAACGCTCGTTACCTATTCGTTACCTATTCGAACAAACGACTTCCTGCTTACCTATGCAACAAAATATCGCCTCCTACGATGTCTAGAATTACAGAATAGTTCTAAATTCGATGCCCTGTCACAGGAATATTTAAAAATATCATTAAAACTGGTGGGAATTGGCTCGTTACCTATTCAGAACGCTCGTTACCTATTCGTTACCTATTCGAACAAACGACTCCCTGCCGACCTATGCAACAAAATATGGCCTCCTACGATGTCTAGAATTACAGAATAGTTCTAAATTCGATGCCCTGTCAAAGCAAAAGCTAAAAATATCATTAAAACTGGTGGGAATTGGCTCGTTACCTATTCAGAAAGCTCGTTACCTATTCGTTACCTATTCGAACAAACGAATCCCTGCCGACCTATGCAACAAAATATCGCCTCCTACGATGTCTAGAATTACAGAATAGTTCTAAATTCGATGCCCTGTCACAGGAATTATTTTAAATGTCATTAAAACTGGTGGGAATTGGCTCGTTACCTATTCAGAACGTCCGTTACCTATTCGTTACCTATTCGAACAAAAGACTCCCTGCCGACCTATACAACAAAATATCGCCTCTTACGATGTCCAAAATTACAGAATAGTTCTAACTTCGATGCCCTGTCACAGCAAAAGCTAAAAATGTCATTAAACCTGGGGGGAATTGGCTTGTTACCTATTCAGAACGCCCGTTACCTATTCGTTACCTATTCGAACAAACGACTCCCTGCCGCCCTAGGCAACAAAATATCGCCTCTTACGATGTCTAAAATTACAGAATAGTTCTAACTTCGATGCCCTGTTACAGCAAAAGCTAAAAATGTCATTAAAGCTGGTGGGAATTGGCTTGTTACCTATTCAGAAGGCCCGTTACCTATTCGTTACCTATTCGCACAAACGACTTCCTGCTGACCTATGCAACAAAATATCGCCTCCTACGATGTCTAGAATTACAGAATAGTTTTAAATTCGATACCCTGTCACAGGAATAGTTAAAAATATCATTAAAACTGGTGGGAATTGGCTCGTTACCTATTCAGAACGCTCGTTACCTACTGTATGTGTAGATATTTTCGCGGAGCGAAATTTTTGCGGTAGAGCCCCATTTTCGAGTAATACAAATATTCGCGCAACTTTGAATTCGCGGAGAGACAATTTAATCTAATAAAGGGCTTGTTACATGTATTTCAAACCAAACAATGACAAACAATTCATTGTCCGATAAAGTGTTAAATGGTTTTTCACAGTTTTATTGTTCAATTATAGTTTTGATACATGTATCTTGCCACCTTCTTTATTCAACACATTTAGACAATAAAACATATACATGTACGAAATGAATGAATATTCATGTAATGTTTATAATTAACATAAATTTCAACTTACGCGAAAATTAAACTTTTCAGAAAGAATTGGGAGTACAAATATTTGCGCAATCATGAATTCGCGGGCTGATGGTCTAGCACGAATATAGCGAAAATTAGAAGCCCGCGAATATTTCTACACATACAGTATTCGTTACCTATTCGAACAAACGACTCCCTGCCGACCTATGCAACAAAATATCGCCTCCTACGATGTCTAGAATTACAGAATAGTTCTAAATTCGATGCCCTGTCACAGGAATAGTTAAAAATATCATTAAAACTGGTGGGAATTGGCTCGTTACCTATTCAGAACGCTCGTTACCTATTCGTTACCTATTCGAACAAACGACTCCCTGCCGACCTATGCAACAAAATATCGCCTCTTACGATGTCTAAAATTACAGAATAGTTCTAAATTCGATGCCCTGTCACAGGAATAGTTTAAAATGTCATTAAAACTGGTTGGAATTGGCTCGTTACCTATTCAGAACGTCCGTTACCTATTCGTTACCTATTCGAACAAAAGACTCCCTGCCGACCTATACAACAAAATATCGCCTCCTACGATGTCCAAAATTACAGAATAGTTCTAAATTCGATAACCTGTCACAGCAAATGCTAAAAATGTCATTAAAGCTGGAGGGAATTTGCTTGTTACCTATTCAGAACGCCCGTTACCTATTCGTTACCTATTCGAACAAACGACTCCCTCCCGCCCTAGGCAACAAAATATCGCCTCTTACGATGTCTAAAGTTACAGAATAGTTCTAAATTCGATGCCCTGTTACAGCAAAAGCTAAAAATGTCATTAAAGCTGGTGGGAATTGGCTTGTTACCTATTCAGAACGCCCGTTACCTATTCGTTACCTATTCGCACAAACGACTTCCTGCTGACCTATGCAACAAAATATCGCCTCCTACGATGTCTAGAATTACAGAATAGTTCTAAATGCGATGCCCTGTAACAGGAATAGTTAAAAATATCATTAAAACTGGTGGGAATTGGCTCGTTACCTATTCAGAACGCTCGTTACCTATTCGTTACCTATTCGAACAAACAACTCCCTGCCGACCTCTGCAACAAAATATCGCCTCCTACGATGTCCAAAATTACAGAATAGTTTTAAATTCGATGCCCTGTCACAGCAAAAGCTAAAAATGTCATTAAAGCTGGTGGGAATTGGCACGTTACCTATTCAGAACGCCCGTTACCTATTCGTTACCTATTCGAACAAACGACTCCCTGCCGCCCTAGGCAACAAAATATCGCCTCTTACGATGTCTAAAATTACAGAATAGTTCTAAATTCGATGCCCTGTTACAGCAAAAGCTAAAAATGTCATTAAAGCTGGTGGGAATTGGCTTGTTGCTTATTCAGAAGGCCCGTTACCTATTCGTTACCTATTCGCACAAACGATTTCCTGCTGACCTATGCAACAAAATATCGCCTCCTACGATGTCTAGAATTACAGAATAGTTCTAAATTCGATGCCCTGTCACAGGAATAGATAGAAATATCATTAAAACTGGTGGGAATTGGCTCGTTACCTATTCAGAACGCTCGTTACCTATTCGTTACCTATTCGAAAAAACGACTTCCTGCTGACCTATGCAACAAAATATTGCCTCCTACGATGTCTAGAATTACAGAATAGTTCTAAATTAGATGCCCTGTCACAGGAATAGTTAGAAATATCATTAAAACTGGTGGGAATTGGCTCGTTACCTATTCAGAAAGCTCGTTACCTATTCGTTACCTTTTCGAACAAACGAATCCCTGCCGACCTATGCAACAAAATATCGCCTCCTACGATGTCTAGAATTACAGAATAGTTCTAAATTCGATGCCCTGTCACAGCAAAAGCTAAAATTGTTATTAAAGCTGGTGAGAATTGGCTCGTTACCTATTCAGAACGTCCGTTACCTATTCGTTACCTATTCGAACAAACGACTCCCTGCCACCCTAGGCAACAAAATATCGCTTCTTACGATGTCTAAAATTACAGAATAGTTCTAACTTCGATGCCCTGTCACAGTAAAAGCTAAAAATGTCATTAAAGCTGGTGGGAATTGGCTCGTTACCTATTCAGAACGCCCGTTACCTATTCGTTACCTATTCGAACAAACGACTCCCTGCCGCCCTAGGCAACAAAATATCGCCTCTTACGATGTCTAAAATTACAGAATAGATCGAACTTCGATGCCCTGTCACAGTAAAAGCTAAAAATGTCATTAAAGCTGGTGGGAATTGGCTCGTTACCTATTCAGAACGCCCGTTACCTATTCGTTACCTATTCGAACAATTGACTCCCTGCCGCCCTAGGCAACAAAATATCGCCTCTTACGATGTCTAAAATTACAAAATAGTTCTTAATTCGATGCCCTGTCACAGGAATAGTTTAAAATGTCATTAAAACTGGTTGGAATTGGCTCGTTACCTATTCAGAACGTCCGTTACCTATTCGTTACCTATTCGAACAAAAGACTCCCTGCCGACCTATACAACAAAATATCGCCTCCTACGATGTCCAAAATTACAGAATAGTTCTAAATTCGATAAACTGTCACAGCAAATGCTAAAAATGTCATTAAAGCTGGAGGGAATTTGCTTGTTACCTATTCAGAACGCCCGTTACCTATTCGTTACCTATTCGAACAAACGACTCCCTGCCGCCCTAGGCAACAAAATATCGCCTCTTACGATGTCTAAAGTTACAGAATAGTTCTAAATTCGATGCCCTGTTACAGCAAAAGCTAAAAATGTCATTAAAGCTGGTGGGAATTGGCTTGTTACCTATTCAGAACGCCCGTTACCTATTCGTTACCTATTCGCACAAACGACTTCCTGCTGACCTATGCAACAAAATATCGCCTCCTACGATGTCTAGAATTACAGAATAGTTCTAAATGCGATGCCCTGTAACAGGAATAGTTAAAAATATCATTAAAACTGGTGGGAATTGGCTCGTTACCTATTCAGAACGCTCGTTACCTATTCGTTACCTATTCGAACAAACAACTCCCTGCCGACCTCTGCAACAAAATATCGCCTCCTACGATGTCCAAAATTACAGAATAGTTTTAAATTCGATGCCCTGTCACAGCAAAAGCTAAAAATGTCATTAAAGCTGGTGGGAATTGGCACGTTACCTATTCAGAACGCCCGTTACCTATTCGTTACCTATTCGAACAAACGACTCCCTGCCGCCCTAGGCAACAAAATATCGCCTCTTACGATGTCTAAAATTACAGAATAGTTCTAAATTCGATGCCCTGTTACAGCAAAAGCTAAAAATGTCATTAAAGCTGGTGGGAATTGGCTTGTTGCTTATTCAGAAGGCCCGTTACCTATTCGTTACCTATTCGAAAAAACGACTTCCTGCTGACCTATGCAACAAAATATTGCCTCCTACGATGTCTAGAATTACAGAATAGTTCTAAATTCGATGCCCTGTCACAGGAATAGTTAGAAATATCATTAAAACTGGTGGGAATTGGCTCGTTACCTATTCAGAAAGCTCGTTACCTATTCGTTACCTTTTCGAACAAACGAATCCCTGCCGACCTATGCAACAAAATATCGCCTCCTACGATGTCTAGAATGACAGAATAGTTCTAAATTCGATGCCCTGTCACAGGAATAGTTAAAAATATCATTAAAACTGGTGGGAATTGGCTCGTTACCTATTCAGAACGCTCGTTACCTATTCGTTACCTATTCGAACAAACGACTCCCTGCCGACCTATGCAACAAAATATCGCCTCTTACGATGTCTAAAATTACAGAATAGTTCTAAATTCGATGCCCTGTCACAGCAAAAGCTAAAATTGTCATTAAAGCTGGTGAGAATTGGCTCGTTACCTATTCAGAACGTCCGTTACCTATTCGTTACCTATTCGAACAAACGACTCCCTGCCACCCTAGGCAACAAAATATCGCCTCTTACGATGTCTAAAATTACAGAATAGTTCTAACTTCGATGCCCTGTCACAGTAAAAGCTAAAAATGTCATTAAAGCTGGTGGGAATTGGCTCGTTACCTATTCAGAACGCCCGTTACCTATTCGTTACCTATTCGAACAAACGACTCCCTGCCGCCCTAGGCAACAAAATATCGCCTCTTACGATGTCTAAAATTACAGAATAGTTCGAACTTCGATGCCCTGTCACAGTAAAAGCTAAAAATGTCATTAAAGCTGGTGGGAATTGGCTCGTTACCTATTCAGAACGCCCGTTACCTATTCGTTACCTATTCGAACAATTGACTCCCTGCCGCCCTAGGCAACAAAATATCGCCTCTTACGATGTCTAAAATTACAGAATAGTTCTAAATTCGATGCCCTGTCACAGGAATAGTTTAAAATGTCATTAAAACTGGTTGGAATTGGCTCATTACTTATTCAGAACGTCCGTTACCTATTCGTTACCTATTCGAACAAAAGACTCCCTGCCGACCTATACATCAAAATATCGCCTCCTACGATGTCCAAAATTACAGAATAGTTCTAAATTCGATAACCTGTCACAGCAAATGCTAAAAATGTCATTAAAGCTGGAGGGAATTTGCTTGTTACCTATTCAGAACGCCCGTTACCTATTCGTTACCTATTCGAACAAACGACTCCCTGCCGCACTAGGCAACAAAATATCGCCTCTTACGATGTCTAAAATTACAGAATAGTTTTAAATTCGATGCCCTGTTACAGCAAAAGCTAAAAATGTCATTAAAGCTGGTGGGAATTGGCTCGTTACCTATTCAGAACGCCCGTTACCTATTCGTTACCTATTCGAACAAACGACTCCCTGTCGCCCTAGGCAACAAAATATCGCCTCCTACGATGTCTAGAATTACAGAATAGTTCTAAATGCGATGCCCTGTCACAGGAATAGTTAGAAATATCATTAAAACTGGTGGGAATTGGCTCGTTACCTATTCAGAACGCTCGTTACCTATTCGTTACCTATTCGAACAAACGACTTCCTGCTTACCTATGCAACAAAATATCGCCTCCTACGATGTCTAGAATTACAGAATAGTTCTAAATTCGATGCCCTGTCACAGGAATATTTAAAAATATCATTAAAACTGGTGGGAATTGGCTCGTTACCTATTCAGAACGCTCGTTACCTATTCGTTACCTATTCGAACAAACGACTCCCTGCCGACCTATGCAACAAAATATGGCCTCTTACGATGTCTAGAATTACAGAATAGTTCTAAATTCGATGCCCTGTCAAAGCAAAAGCTAAAAATATCATTAAAACTGGTGGGAATTGGCTCGTTACCTATTCAGAAAGCTCGTTACCTATTCGTTACCTATTCGAACAAACGAATCCCTGCCGACCTATGCAACAAAATATCGCCTCCTACGATGTCTAGAATTACAGAATAGTTCTAAATTCGATGCCCTGTCACAGGAATAGTTTAAAATGTCGTTAAAACTGGTGGGAATTGGCTCGTTACCTATTCAGAACGTCCGTTACCTATTCGTTACCTATTCGAACAAAAGACTCCCTGCCGACCTATACAACAAAATATCGCCTCTTACGATGTCTAAAATTACAGAATAGTTCTAACTTCGATGCCCTGTCACAGCAAAAGCTAAAAATGTCATTAAAGCTGGTGGGAATTGGCTTGTTGCTTATTCAGAAGGCCCGTTACCTATTCGTTACCTATTCGAATAAACGACTCCCTGCCGCCCTAGGCAACAAAATATCGCCTCTTACGATGTCTAAAATTACAGAATAGTTCTAAATTCGATGCCCTGTCACAGGAATAGTTAGAAATATCATTAAAACTGGCGGGAATTGGCTCGTTACCTATTCAGAACGCTCGTTACCTATTCGTTACCTATTCGAAAAAACGACTTTCTGCTGACCTATGCAACAAAATATTGCCTCCTACGATGTCTAGAATTACAGAATAGTTCTAAATTAGATGCCCTGTCACAGGAATAGTTAGAAATATCATTAAAACTGGTGGGAATTGGCTCGTTACCTATTCAGAACGCTCGTTACCTATTCGTTACCTATTCGAAAAAACGACTTCCTGCTGACCTATACAACAAAATATCGCCTCTTACGATGTCCAAAATTACAGAATAGTTCTAACTTCGATGCCCTGTCACAGCAAAAGCTAAAAATGTCATTAAAGCTGGTGGGAATTGGCTTGTTGCTTATTCAGAAGGCCCGTTACCTATTCGTTACCTATTCGAACAAACGAATCCCTGCCGACCTATGCAACAAAATATCGCCTCCTACGATGTCTAGAATTACAGAATAGTTCTAAATTCGATGCCCTGTCACAGGAATAGTTTAAAATGTCATTAAAACTGGTGGGAATTGGCTCGTTACCTATTCAGAACGCCCGTTACCTATTCGTTACCTATTCGAACAAACGACTCCCTGCCGCCCTAGGCAACAAAATATCGCCTCTTACGATGTCTAAAATTACAGAATAGTTCTAAATTCGATGCCCTGTTACAGCAAAAGCTAAAAATGTCATTAAAGCTGGTGGGAATTGGCTTGTTGCTTATTCAGAAGGCCCGTTACCTATTCGTTACCTATTCGCACAAACGATTTCCTGCTGACCTATGCAACAAAATATCGCCTCCTACGATGTCTAGAATTACAGAATAGTTCTAAATTCGATGCCCTGTCACAGGAATAGTTAGAAATATCATTAAAACTGGTGGGAATTGGCTCGTTACCTATTCAGAACGCTCGTTACCTATTCGTTACCTATTCGAAAAAACGACTTCCTGCTGACCTATGCAACAAAATATTGCCTCCTACGATGTCTAGAATTACAGAATAGTTCTAAATTAGATGCCCTGTCACAGGAATAGTTAGAAATATCATTAAAACTGGTGGGAATTGGCTCGTTACCTATTCAGAAAGCTCGTTACCTATTCGTTACCTTTTCGAACAAACGAATCCCTGCCGACCTATGCAACAAAATATCGCCTCCTACGATGTCTAGAATTACAGAATAGTTCTAAATTCGATGCCCTGTCACAGCAAAAGCTAAAATTGTTATTAAAGCTGGTGAGAATTGGCTCGTTACCTATTCAGAACGTCCGTTACCTATTCGTTACCTATTCGAACAAACGACTCCCTGCCACCCTAGGCAACAAAATATCGCTTCTTACGATGTCTAAAATTACAGAATAGTTCTAACTTCGATGCCCTGTCACAGTAAAAGCTAAAAATGTCATTAAAGCTGGTGGGAATTGGCTCGTTACCTATTCAGAACGCCCGTTACCTATTCGTTACCTATTCGAACAAACGACTCCCTGCCGCCCTAGGCAACAAAATATCGCCTCTTACGATGTCTAAAATTACAGAATAGATCGAACTTCGATGCCCTGTCACAGTTAAAGCTAAAAATGTCATTTAAGCTGGTGGGAATTGGCTCGTTACCTATTCAGAACGCCCGTTACCTATTCGTTACCTATTCGAACAATTGACTCCCTGCCGCCCTAGGCAACAAAATATCGCCTCTTACGATGTCTAAAATTACAAAATAGTTCTAAATTCGATGCCCTGTCACAGGAATAGTTTAAAATGTCATTAAAACTGGTTGGAATTGGCTCGTTACCTATTCAGAACGTCCGTTACCTATTCGTTACCTATTCGAACAAAAGACTCCCTGCCGACCTATACAACAAAATATCGCCTCCTACGATGTCCAAAATTACAGAATAGTTCTAAATTCGATAACCTGTCACAGCAAATGCTAAAAATGTCATTAAAGCTGGAGGGAATTTGCTTGTTACCTATTCAGAACGCCCGTTACCTATTCGTTACCTATTCGAACAAACGACTCCCTGCCGCCCTAGGCAACAAAATATCGCCTCTTACGATGTCTAAAGTTACAGAATAGTTCTAAATTCGATGCCCTGTCACAGCAAAAGCTAAAAATGTCATTAAACCTGGAGGGAATTTGCTTGTTACCTATTCAGAACGCCCGTTACCTATTCGTTACCTATTCGAACAAACGACTCCCTGCCGCCCTAGGCAACAAAATATCGCCTCTTACGATGTCTAAAATTACAGAATAGTTCTAAATTCGATGCCCTGTTACAGCAAAGGCTAAAAATGTCATTAAAGCTGGTGAGAATTGGCTTGTTACCTATTCAGAACGCCCGTTACCTATTCGTTACCTATTCGCACAAACGACTTCCTGCTGACCTATGCAACAAAATATCGCCTCTTACGATGTCTAAAATTACAGAATAGTTCTAAATTCGATGCCCTGTCACAGGAATAGTTAAAAATATCATTAAAACTGGTGGGAATTGGCTCGTTACCTATTCAGAACGCCCGTTACCTATTCGTTACCTATTCGCACAAACGACTTCCTGCTGACCTATGCAACAAAATATCGCCTCTTACGATGTCTAAAATTACAGAATAGTTCTAACTTCGATGCCCTGTCACAGTAAAAGCTAAAAATGTCATTAAAGCTGGTGGGAATTGGCTCGTTACCTATTCAGAACGCCCGTTACCTATTCGTTACCTATTCGAACAAACGACTCCCTGCCGCCCTAGGCAACAAAATATCGCCTCTTACGATGTCTAAAATTACAGAATAGTTTGAACTTCGATGCCCTGTCACAGTAAAAGCTAAAAATGTCATTAAAGCTGGTGGGAATTGGCTCGTTACCTATTCAGAACGCCCGTTACCTATTCGTTACCTATTCGAACAATTGACTCCCTGCCGCCCTAGGCAACAAAATATCGCCTCTTACGATGTCTAAAATTACAGAATAGTTCTAAATTCGATGCCCTGTCACAGGAATAGTTTAAAATGTCATTAAAACTGGTTGGAATTGGCTCGTTACCTATTCAGAACGTCCGTTACCTATTCGTTACCTATTCGAACAAAAGACTCCCTGCCGACCTATACAACAAAATATCGCCTCCTACGATGTCCAAAATTACAGAATAGTTCTAAATTCGATAACCTGTCACAGCAAATGCTAAAAATGTCATTAAAGCTGGAGGGAATGTGCTTGTTACCTATTCAGAACGCCCGTTACCTATTCGTTACCTATTCGAACAAACGACTCCCTGCCGCCCTAGGCAACAAAATATCGCCTCTTACGATGTCTAAAATTACAGAATAGTTCTAAATTCGATGCCCTGTTACAGCAAAAGCTAAAAATGTCATTAAAGCTGGTGGGAATTGTCTTGTTACCTATTCAGAACGCCCGTTACCTATTCGTTACCTATTCGCACAAACGACTTCCTGCTGACCTATGCAACAAAATATCGCCTCCTACGATGTCTAGAATTACAGAATAGTTCTAAATGCGATGCCCTGTCACAGGAATAGTTAAAAATATCATTAAAACTGGTGGGAATTGGCTCGTTACCTATTCAGAACGCTCGTTACCTATTCGTTACCTATTCGAACAAACAACTCCCTGCCGACCTATGCAACAAAATATCGCCTCCTACGATGTCCAAAATTACAGAATAGTTTTAAATTCGATGCCCTGTCACAGCAAAAGCTAAAAATGTCATTAAAGCTGGTGGGAATTGGCTCGTTACCTATTCAGAACGCCCGTTACCTATTCGTTACCTATTCGAACAAACGACTCCCTGCCGCCCTAGGCAACAAAATATCGCCTCTTACGATGTCTAAAATTACAGAATAGTTCTAAATTCGATGCCCTGTTACAGCAAAAGCTAAAAATGTCATTAAAGCTGGTGGGAATTGGCTTGTTGCCTATTCAGAAGGCCCGTTACCTATTCGTTACCTATTCGCACAAACGACTTCCTGCTGACCTATGCAACAAAATATCGCCTCCTACGATGTCTAGAATTACAGAATAGTTCAAACTTCGATGCCCTGTCACAGGAATAGTTAGAAATATCATTAAAACTGGTGGGAATTGGCTCGTTACCTATTCAGAACGCTCGTTACCTATTCGTTACCTATTCGAACAAACGACTTCCTGCTGACCTATGCAACAAAATATCGCGTCCTACGATGTCTAGAATTACAGAATAGTTCTAAATTCGATGCCCTGTCACAGGAATAGTTAAAAATATCATTAAAACTGGTGGGAATTGGCTCGTTACCTATTCAGAACGCTCGTTACCTATTCGTTACCTATTCGAACAAACGACTCCCTGCCGCCCTAGGCAACAAAATATCGCCTCTTACGATGTCTAAAATTACAGAATAGTTCGAACTTCGATGCCCTGTCACAGTAAAAGCTAAAAATGTTATTAAAGCTGGTGGGAATTGGCTTGTTACCTATTTAGAACGCCCGTTACCTATTCGTTACCTATTCGAACAAACGACTCCCTGCCGCGCTAGGCAACAAAATATCGCCTCTTACGATGTCTAAAATTACAAAATAGTTCTAAATTCGATGCCCTGTCACAGCAAAAGCTAAAAATGTCATTAAAGCTGGTGGGAATTGGCTTGTTACCTATTCAGAACGCCCGTTACCTATTCGTTAACTATTCGAACAAACGACTCCCTGCCGCCCTAGGCAACAAAATATCGCCTCTTACGATGTTTAAAATTGCAGAATAGTTCTAAATTCGATGCCCTGTTACAGCAAAAGCTAAAAATGTCATTAAAGCTGGTGGGAATTGGCTTGTTACCTATTCAGAAGGCCCGTTACCTATTCGTTACCTATTCGCACAAACGACTTCCTGCTGACCTATGCAACAAAATATCGCCTCCTACGATGTCTAGAATTACAGAATAGTTTTAAATTCGATGCCCTGTCACAGGAATAGTTAAAAATATCATTAAAACTGGTGGGAATTGGCTCGTTACCTATTCAGAACGCTCGTTACCTATTCGTTACCTATTCGAACAAACGACTCCCTGCCGACCTATGCAACAAAATATCGCCTCCTACGATGTCTAGAATGACAGAATAGTTCTAAATTCGATGCCCTGTCACAGGAATAGTTAAAAATATCATTAAAACTGGTGGGAATTGGCTCGTTACCTATTCAGAACGCTCGTTACCTATTCGTTACCTATTCGAACAAACGACTCCCTGCCGACCTATGCAACAAAATATCGCCTCTTACGATGTCTAAAATTACAGAATAGTTCTAAATTCGATGCCCTGTCACAGCAAAAGCTAAAATTGTCATTAAAGCTGGTGAGAATTGGCTCGTTACCTATTCAGAACGTCCGTTACCTATTCGTTACCTATTCGAACAAACGACTCCCTGCCACCCTAGGCAACAAAATATCGCCTCTTACGATGTCTAAAATTACAGAATAGTTCTAACTTCGATGCCCTGTCACAGTAAAAGCTAAAAATGTCATTAAAGCTGGTGGGAATTGGCTCGTTACCTATTCAGAACGCCCGTTACCTATTCGTTACCTATTCGAACAAACGACTCCCTGCCGCACTAGGCAACAAAATATCGCCTCTTACGATGTCTAAAATTACAGAATAGTTCGAACTTCGATGCCCTGTCACAGTAAAAGCTAAAAATGTCATTAAAGCTGGTGGGAATTGGCTCGTTACCTATTCAGAACGCCCGTTACCTATTCGTTACCTATTCGAACAATTGACTCCCTTCCGCCCTAGGCAACAAAATATCGCCTCTTACGATGTCTAAAATTACAGAATAGTTCTAAATTCGATGCCCTGTCACAGGAATAGTTTAAAATGTCATTAAAACTGGTTGGAATTGGCTCATTACTTATTCAGAACGTCCGTTACCTATTCGTTACCTATTCGAACAAAAGACTCCCTGCCGACCTATACATCAAAATATCGCCTCCTACGATGTCCAAAATTACAGAATAGTTCTAAATTCGATAACCTGTCACAGCAAATGCTAAAAATGTCATTAAAGCTGGAGGGAATTTGCTTGTTACCTATTCAGAACGCCCGTTACCTATTCGTTACCTATTCGAACAAACGACTCCCTGCCGCCCTAGGCAACAAAATATCGCCTCTTACGATGTCTAAAATTACAGAATAGTTTTAAATTCGATGCCCTGTTACAGCAAAAGCTAAAAATGTCATTAAAGCTGGTGGGAATTGGCTCGTTACCTATTCAGAACGCCCGTTACCTATTCGTTACCTATTCGAACAAACGACTCCCTGCCGCCCTAGGCAACAAAATATCGCCTCCTACGATGTCTAGAATTACAGAATAGTTCTAAATGCGATGCCCTGTCACAGGAATAGTTAGAAATATCATTAAAACTGGTGGGAATTGGCTCGTTACCTATTCAGAACGCTCGTTACCTATTCGTTACCTATTCGAACAAACGACTTCCTGCTTACCTATGCAACAAAATATCGCCTCCTACGATGTCTAGAATTACAGAATAGTTCTAAATTCGATGCCCTGTCACAGGAATATTTAAAAATATCATTAAAACTGGTGGGAATTGGCTCGTTACCTATTCAGAACGCTCGTTACCTATTCGTTACCTATTCGAACAAACGACTCCCTGCCGACCTATGCAACAAAATATGGCCTCCTACGATGTCTAGAATTACAGAATAGTTCTAAATTCGATGCCCTGTCAAAGCAAAAGCTAAAAATATCATTAAAACTGGTGGGAATTGGCTCGTTACCTATTCAGAAAGCTCGTTACCTATTCGTTACCTATTCGAACAAACGAATCCCTGCCGACCTATGCAACAAAATATCGCCTCCTGCGATGTCTAGAATTACAGAATAGTTCTAAATTCGATGCCCTGTCACAGGAATAGTTTAAAATGTCATTAAAACTGGTGGGAATTGGCTCGTTACCTATTCAGAACGTCCGTTACCTATTCGTTACCTATTCGAACAAAAGACTCCCTGCCGACCTATACAACAAAATATCGCCTCTTACGATGTCCAAAATTACAGAATAGTTCTAACTTCGATGCCCTGTCACAGCAAAAGCTAAAAATGTCATTAAACCTGGGGGGAATTGGCTTGTTACCTATTCAGAACGCCCGTTACCTATTCGTTACCTATTCGAACAAACGACTCCCTGCCGCCCTAGGCAACAAAATATCGCCTCTTACGATGTCTAAAATTACAGAATAGTTCTAACTTCGATGCCCTGTTACAGCAAAAGCTAAAAATGTCATTAAAGCTGGTGGGAATTGGCTTGTTACCTATTCAGAAGGCCCGTTACCTATTCGTTACCTATTCGCACAAACGACTTCCTGCTGACCTATGCAACAAAATATCGCCTCCTACGATGTCTAGAATTACAGAATAGTTTTAAATTCGATACCCTGTCACAGGAATAGTTAAAAATATCATTAAAACTGGTGGGAATTGGCTCGTTACCTATTCAGAACGCTCGTTACCTACTGTATGTGTAGATATTTTCGCGGAGCGAAATTTTTGCGGTAGAGCCCCATTTTCGAGTAATACAAATATTCGCGCAACTTTGAATTCGCGGAGAGACAATTTAAGAATTCTTAATTTCGCGCATAGCAAAATGAATGTAAGTGCTGGGTAAATACTCTTTCTTAATTGCAGTATCTTAAGGACAGATCCTCCAGTTGTTACTGCGCAACTTACTGCGCATATCCTAAATAACGAAATAAAGCTGTTTCAGTAATTGGACTTTTTCAGCAAATGTATTTCTTACATTAAGTTAATGTTTGGTTGATAAATGACAAGGCCCTTTTCGGTTATTTCAATTTTCTCTGTTTGGACAAATAAAGTGTAATAGTACTCGGATGGTACATTTCGCTTTCTGATGCGCGTTCAAAATGTGGCGTTAGCGATAGGAAATGGAGCAACAAAAGCAACGTGGTGTCTTTATGAGATAGTCCGCTGCAGATGGACACAAACGATGACACGTTTTATTATCTAAAGCTGGTAATAAGGAAGAAAAAGGATAAAAGTAGTGAAACAATTTCTGACAGAGCTGTAAAAAGTAAACCAAATTTTACTTATAACTAAGAAAAACGCTTGGTTTGATATATTTTTCTTTTTTTGTTTTTGTAGGTATGACCAAGCACTACGTCTATACCAAAAAAGAAAAAATTCTTACCGCTGGAATTTTTTTTATTATCAGAAACGTTGAGAAAAAAGAGCAATTTCAGCTACTTTTGAAATAATGTTTTATTAAAAATTTCAAAATCATCACTAAATTTTCCCAAATTGATACTCATTTAGACAGAATAAAACATACTGAACACAATAAAGACTTATTTATGTAATCCTAGTCATTTCGAACACCTTTTTGTGGGTATTTAAGTGACACCTCATTTTTGCAATTTTAGACAAGAGTAGTCTCCCTTGAAATTCAATAACTTTTTAATTCGCTTGGTGACCTATAGTTTGTAAGTCATTTTTTTACTTCTCATGTATTTAAATATCAGTACAGAAAAAATAAAAAAATTCTTACCGTGGGAAATAAATGGAGGATCTGTCCTTAAGCACTCGGGAGTAGGAGATTAAAGGAATATAGCTCCACTGTAACTAATAATTTTCTTTATGCATCCTAATAAAGGGCTTGTTACATGTATTTCAAACCAAACAATGACAAACAATTCATTGTCCGATAAAGTGTTAAATGGTTTTTCACAGTTTTATTGTTCAATTATAGTTTTGATACATGTATCTTGCCACCTTCTTTATTCAACACATTTAGACAATAAAACATATACATGTACGAAATGAATGAATATTCATGTAATGTTTATAATTAACATAAATTTCAACTTACGCGAAAATTAAACTTTTCAGAAAGAATTGGGAGTACAAATATTTGCGCAATCATGAATTCGCGGGCTGATGGTCTAGCACGAATATAGCGAAAATTAGAAGCCCGCGAATATTTCTACACATACAGTATTCGTTACCTATTCGAACAAACGACTCCCTGCCGACCTATGCAACAAAATATCGCCTCCTACGATGTCTAGAATTACAGAATAGTTCTAAATTCGATGCCCTGTCACAGGAATAGTTAAAAATATCATTAAAACTGGTGGGAATTGGCTCGTTACCTATTCAGAACGCTCGTTACCTATTCGTTACCTATTCGAACAAACGACTCCCTGCCGACCTATGCAACAAAATATCGCCTCTTACGATGTCTAAAATTACAGAATAGTTCTAAATTCGATGCCCTGTCACAGGAATAGTTTAAAATGTCATTAAAACTGGTTGGAATTGGCTCGTTACCTATTCAGAACGTCCGTTACCTATTCGTTACCTATTCGAACAAAAGACTCCCTGCCGACCTATACAACAAAATATCGCCTCCTACGATGTCCAAAATTACAGAATAGTTCTAAATTCGATAACCTGTCACAGCAAATGCTAAAAATGTCATTAAAGCTGGAGGGAATTTGCTTGTTACCTATTCAGAACGCCCGTTACCTATTCGTTACCTATTCGAACAAACGACTCCCTCCCGCCCTAGGCAACAAAATATCGCCTCTTACGATGTCTAAAGTTACAGAATAGTTCTAAATTCGATGCCCTGTTACAGCAAAAGCTAAAAATGTCATTAAAGCTGGTGGGAATTGGCTTGTTACCTATTCAGAACGCCCGTTACCTATTCGTTACCTATTCGCACAAACGACTTCCTGCTGACCTATGCAACAAAATATCGCCTCCTACGATGTCTAGAATTACAGAATAGTTCTAAATGCGATGCCCTGTAACAGGAATAGTTAAAAATATCATTAAAACTGGTGGGAATTGGCTCGTTACCTATTCAGAACGCTCGTTACCTATTCGTTACCTATTCGAACAAACAACTCCCTGCCGACCTCTGCAACAAAATATCGCCTCCTACGATGTCCAAAATTACAGAATAGTTTTAAATTCGATGCCCTGTCACAGCAAAAGCTAAAAATGTCATTAAAGCTGGTGGGAATTGGCACGTTACCTATTCAGAACGCCCGTTACCTATTCGTTACCTATTCGAACAAACGACTCCCTGCCGCCCTAGGCAACAAAATATCGCCTCTTACGATGTCTAAAATTACAGAATAGTTCTAAATTCGATGCCCTGTTACAGCAAAAGCTAAAAATGTCATTAAAGCTGGTGGGAATTGGCTTGTTGCTTATTCAGAAGGCCCGTTACCTATTCGTTACCTATTCGCACAAACGATTTCCTGCTGACCTATGCAACAAAATATCGCCTCCTACGATGTCTAGAATTACAGAATAGTTCTAAATTCGATGCCCTGTCACAGGAATAGTTAGAAATATCATTAAAACTGGTGGGAATTGGCTCGTTACCTATTCAGAACGCTCGTTACCTATTCGTTACCTATTCGAAAAAACGACTTCCTGCTGACCTATGCAACAAAATATTGCCTCCTACGATGTCTAGAATTACAGAATAGTTCTAAATTAGATGCCCTGTCACAGGAATAGTTAGAAATATCATTAAAACTGGTGGGAATTGGCTCGTTACCTATTCAGAAAGCTCGTTACCTATTCGTTACCTTTTCGAACAAACGAATCCCTGCCGACCTATGCAACAAAATATCGCCTCCTACGATGTCTAGAATTACAGAATAGTTCTAAATTCGATGCCCTGTCACAGCAAAAGCTAAAATTGTTATTAAAGCTGGTGAGAATTGGCTCGTTACCTATTCAGAACGTCCGTTACCTATTCGTTACCTATTCGAACAAACGACTCCCTGCCACCCTAGGCAACAAAATATCGCTTCTTACGATGTCTAAAATTACAGAATAGTTCTAACTTCGATGCCCTGTCACAGTAAAAGCTAAAAATGTCATTAAAGCTGGTGGGAATTGGCTCGTTACCTATTCAGAACGCCCGTTACCTATTCGTTACCTATTCGAACAAACGACTCCCTGCCGCCCTAGGCAACAAAATATCGCCTCTTACGATGTCTAAAATTACAGAATAGATCGAACTTCGATGCCCTGTCACAGTAAAAGCTAAAAATGTCATTAAAGCTGGTGGGAATTGGCTCGTTACCTATTCAGAACGCCCGTTACCTATTCGTTACCTATTCGAACAATTGACTCCCTGCCGCCCTAGGCAACAAAATATCGCCTCTTACGATGTCTAAAATTACAAAATAGTTCTAAATTCGATGCCCTGTCACAGGAATAGTTTAAAATGTCATTAAAACTGGTTGGAATTGGCTCGTTACCTATTCAGAACGTCCGTTACCTATTCGTTACCTATTCGAACAAAAGACTCCCTGCCGACCTATACAACAAAATATCGCCTCCTACGATGTCCAAAATTACAGAATAGTTCTAAATTCGATAACCTGTCACAGCAAATGCTAAAAATGTCATTAAAGCTGGAGGGAATTTGCTTGTTACCTATTCAGAACGCCCGTTACCTATTCGTTACCTATTCGAACAAACGACTCCCTCCCGCCCTAGGCAACAAAATATCGCCTCTTACGATGTCTAAAGTTACAGAATAGTTCTAAATTCGATGCCCTGTTACAGCAAAAGCTAAAAATGTCATTAAAGCTGGTGGGAATTGGCTTGTTACCTATTCAGAACGCCCGTTACCTATTCGTTACCTATTCGCACAAACGACTTCCTGCTGACCTATGCAACAAAATATCGCCTCCTACGATGTCTAGAATTACAGAATAGTTCTAAATGCGATGCCCTGTAACAGGAATAGTTAAAAATATCATTAAAACTGGTGGGAATTGGCTCGTTACCTATTCAGAACGCTCGTTACCTATTCGTTACCTATTCGAACAAACAACTCCCTGCCGACCTCTGCAACAAAATATCGCCTCCTACGATGTCCAAAATTACAGAATAGTTTTAAATTCGATGCCCTGTCACAGCAAAAGCTAAAAATGTCATTAAAGCTGGTGGGAATTGGCACGTTACCTATTCAGAACGCCCGTTACCTATTCGTTACCTATTCGAACAAACGACTCCCTGCCGCCCTAGGCAACAAAATATCGCCTCTTACGATGTCTAAAATTACAGAATAGTTCTAAATTCGATGCCCTGTTACAGCAAAAGCTAAAAATGTCATTAAAGCTGGTGGGAATTGGCTTGTTGCTTATTCAGAAGGCCCGTTACCTATTCGTTACCTATTCGCACAAACGATTTCCTGCTGACCTATGCAACAAAATATCGCCTCCTACGATGTCTAGAGTTACAGAATAGTTCTAAATTCGATGCCCTGTCACAGGAATAGTTAGAAATATCATTAAAACTGGTGGGAATTGGCTCGTTACCTATTCAGAACGCTCGTTACCTATTCGTTACCTATTCGAAAAAACGACTTCCTGCTGACCTATGCAACAAAATATTGCCTCCTACGATGTCTAGAATTACAGAATAGTTCTAAATTAGATGCCCTGTCACAGGAATAGTTAGAAATATCATTAAAACTGGTGGGAATTGGCTCGTTACCTATTCAGAAAGCTCGTTACCTATTCGTTACCTTTTCGAACAAACGAATCCCTGCCGACCTATGCAACAAAATATCGCCTCCTACGATGTTTAGAATTACAGAATAGTTCTAAATTCGATGCCCTGTCACAGCAAAAGCTAAAATTGTTATTAAAGCTGGTGAGAATTGGCTCGTTACCTATTCAGAACGTCCGTTACCTATTCGTTACCTATTCGAACAAACGACTCCCTGCCACCCTAGGCAACAAAATATCGCTTCTTACGATGTCTAAAATTACAGAATAGTTCTAACTTCGATGCCCTGTCACAGTAAAAGCTAAAAATGTCATTAAAGCTGGTGGGAATTGGCTCGTTACCTATTCAGAACGCCCGTTACCTATTCGTTACCTATTCGAACAAACGACTCCCTGCCGCCCTAGGCAACAAAATATCGCCTCTTACGATGTCTAAAATTACAGAATAGATCGAACTTCGATGCCCTGTCACAGTAAAAGCTAAAAATGTCATTAAAGCTGGTGGGAATTGGCTCGTTACCTATTCAGAACGCCCGTTACCTATTCGTTACCTATTCGAACGATTGACTCCCTGCCGCCCTAGGCAACAAAATATCGCCTCTTACGATGTCTAAAATTACAAAATAGTTCTAAATTCGATGCCCTGTCACAGGAATAGTTTAAAATGTCATTAAAACTGGTTGGAATTGGCTCGTTACCTATTCAGAACGTCCGTTACCTATTCGTTACCTATTCGAACAAAAGACTCCCTGCCGACCTATACAACAAAATATCGCCTCCTACGATGTCCAAAATTACAGAATAGTTCTAAATTCGATAACCTGTCACAGCAAATGCTAAAAATGTCATTAAAGCTGGAGGGAATTTGCTTGTTACCTATTCAGAACGCCCGTTACCTATTCGTTACCTATTCGAACAAACGACTCCCTGCCGCCCTAGGCAACAAAATATCGCCTCTTACGATGTCTAAAGTTACAGAATAGTTCTAAATTCGATGCCCTGTTACAGCAAAAGCTAAAAATGTCATTAAAGCTGGTGGGAATTGGCTTGTTACCTATTCAGAACGCCCGTTACCTATTCGTTACCTATTCGCACAAACGACTTCCTGCTGACCTATGCAACAAAATATCGCCTCCTACGATGTCTAGAATTACAGAATAGTTCTAAATGCGATGCCCTGTAACAGGAATAGTTAAAAATATCATTAAAACTGGTGGGAATTGGCTCGTTACCTATTCAGAACGCTCGTTACCTATTCGTTACCTATTCGAACAAACAACTCCCTGCCGACCTCTGCAACAAAATATCGCCTCCTACGATGTCCAAAATTACAGAATAGTTTTAAATTCGATGCCCTGTCACAGCAAAAGCTAAAAATGTCATTAAAGCTGGTGGGAATTGGCACGTTACCTATTCAGAACGCCCGTTACCTATTCGTTACCTATTCGAACAAACGACTCCCTGCCGCCCTAGGCAACAAAATATCGCCTCTTACGATGTCTAAAATTACAGAATAGTTCTAAATTCGATGCCCTGTTACAGCAAAAGCTAAAAATGTCATTAAAGCTGGTGGGAATTGGCTTGTTGCTTATTCAGAAGGCCCGTTACCTATTCGTTACCTATTCGCACAAACGATTTCCTGCTGACCTATGCAACAAAATATCGCCTCCTACGATGTCTAGAATTACAGAATAGTTCTAAATTCGATGCCCTGTCACAGGAATAGTTAGAAATATCGTTAAAACTGGTGGGAATTGGCTCGTTACCTATTCAGAACGCTCGTTACCTATTCGTTACCTATTCGAAAAAACGACTTCCTGCTGACCTATGCAACAAAATATTGCCTCCTACGATGTCTAGAATTACAGAATAGTTCTAAATTCGATGCCCTGTCACAGGAATAGTTAGAAATATCATTAAAACTGGTGGGAATTGGCTCGTTACCTATTCAGAAAGCTCGTTACCTATTCGTTACCTTTTCGAACAAACGAATCCCTGCCGACCTATGCAACAAAATATCGCCTCCTACGATGTCTAGAATTACAGAATAGTTCTTAATTCGATGCCCTGTCACAGGAATAGTTTAAAATGTCATTAAAACTGGTGGGAATTGGCTCGTTACCTATTCAGAACGTCCGTTACCTATTCGTTACCTATTCGAACAAAAGACTCCCTGCCGACCTATACAACAAAATATCGCCTCTTACGATGTCCAAAATTACAGAATAGTTCTAACTTCGATGCCCTGTCACAGCAAAAGCTAAAAATGTCATTAAACCTGGAGGGAATTTGCTTGTTACCTATTCAGAACGCCCGTTACCTATTCGTTACCTATTCGAACAAACGACTCCCTGCCGCCCTAGGCAACAAAATATCGCCTCTTACGATGTCTAAAATTACAGAATAGTTCTAAATTCGATGCCCTGTTACAGCAAAGGCTAAAAATGTCATTAAAGCTGGTGAGAATTGGCTTGTTACCTATTCAGAACGCCCGTTACCTATTCGTTACCTATTCGCACAAACGACTTCCCGCTGACCTATGCAACAAAATATCGCCTCTTACGATGTCTAAAATTACAGAATAGTTCTAAATTCGATGCCCTGTCACAGGAATAGTTAAAAATATCATTAAAACTGGTGGGAATTGGCTCGTTACCTATTCAGAACGCCCGTTACCTATTCGTTACCTATTCGCACAAACGACTTCCTGCTGACCTATGCAACAAAATATCGCCTCTTACGATGTCTAAAATTACAGAATAGTTCTAAATTCGATGCCCTGTCACAGGAATAGTTAAAAATATCATTAAAACTGGTGGGAATTGGCTCGTTACCTATTCAGAACGCTCGTTACCTATTCGTTACCTATTCGAACAAACAACTCCCTGCCGACCTATGCAACAAAATATCGCCTCCTACGATGTCCAAAATTACAGAATAGTTCTAAATTCGATGCCCTGTCACAGCAAAAGCTAAAAATGTCATTAAAGCTGGTGGGAATTGGCTCGTTACCTATTCAGAACGCCCGTTACCTATTCGTTACCTATTCGAACAAACGCCTCCTTGCCGCCCTAGACAACAAAATATCGCCTCTTACGATGTCTAAAATTACAGAATAGTTCTAAATTCGATGCCCTATTACAGCAAAAGCTAAAAATGTCATTAAAGCTGGTGGGAATTGGCTTGTTACCTATTCAGAACGCCCGCTACCTATTCGTTACCTATTCGCACAAACGACTTCCTGCTGACCTATGCAACAAAATATCGCCTCCTACGATGTCTAGAATTACAGAATAGTTCTAAATCCGATGCCCTGTCACAGGAATAGTTAAAAATATCATTAAAACTGGTGGGAATTGGCTCGTTACCTATTCAGAACGCTCGTTACCTATTCGTTACCTATTCGAACAAACAACTTCCTGCTGACCTATGCAACAAAATATCGCCTCCTACGATGTCTAGAATTACAGAATAGTTCTAAATTCGATGCCCTGTCACAGGAATAGTTAAAAATATCATTAAAACTGGTGGGAATTGGCTCGTTACCTATTCAGAACGCTCGTTACCTATTCGTTACCTATTCGAACAAACGACTCCCTGCCGACCTATGCAACAAAATATCGCCTCCTACGATGTCTAGAATTACAGAATAGTTCTAAATTCGATGCCCTGTCACAGGAATAGTTAAAAATATCATTAAAACTGGTGGGAATTGGCTCGTTACCTATTCAGAACGCTCGTTACCTATTCGTTACCTATTCGAACAAACGACTCCCTGCCGAACTATACAACAAAATGTCGCCTCCTACGATGTCTAAAATTACAGAATAGTTCTAAATTCGATGCCCTGTCACAGCAAAAGCTAAAATTGTCATTAAAGCTGGTGAGAATTGGCTCGTTACCTATTCAGAACGTCCGTTACCTATTCGTTACCTATTCGAACAAACGACTCCCTGCCGCCCTAGGCAACAAAATATCGCCTCTTACGATGTCTAAAATTACAGAATAGTTCTAAATTCGATGCCCTGTCACAGCAAAAGCTAAAAAGGTCATTAAAGCTGGTGGGAATTGGCTCGTTACCTATTCAGAACGTCCGTTACCTATTCGTTACCTATTCGAACAAAAGACTCACTGCCGACCTATGCAACAAAATATCGCCTCCTTCGATGTCTAAAATTACAGAATAGTTCTAAATTCGATGCCCTGTCACAGCAAAAGTTAAAAAGGTCATTAAAGCTGGTGGGAATTGGCTCGTTACCTTTTCAGAACGTCCGTTACCTATTCGTTACCTATTCGAACAAACGACTCCCTGCCGACCTATGCAACAAAATATCGCCTCTTACGATGTCTAAAATTACAGAATAGTTCTAAATTCGATACCCTGTCACAGCAAAAGCTAAAAAGGTCATTAAAGCTGGTGGGAATTGGCTCGTTACCTATTCAGAACGTCCGTTACCTATTCGTTACCTATTCGAACAAAAGACTCACTGCCGACCTATGCAACAAAATATCGCCTCCTACGACGTCTAAAATTACAGAATAGTTCTAAATACGATGCCCTGTCGCAAGAATGCTTAAAAATGTTATTCAAACTGGTGCAATTTGGCTTGTTACCTATTCAGAACGCCCGTTACCTATTCATTACCTATTCGAACAAACGACTCTCTGCCGACCTATGCAACAGAATATCGCCTCCTACGATGTCTAAAATTACAGAATATTTCTAAATTCGATGCCCTGTCACAGGAATAGCTAAAGATTTCATTAAAACTGGTGAGAATTGGCTCGTTACCTATTCAGAACGCTCGTTACCTATTCGTTACATATTCGTTACCTTTTCGAACAAACAATTCCCTGCCGACCTATGCAACAAAATATCGCCTCCTACGATGTCCAAAATTACAGAATAGTTCTAAATTCGATCCATTGTCACAGGAATAGCTAAAATTGTCATTAAAACCTGTGGGAATTGGCTTGTTACCTATTCAGAACGCCCGTTACCTATTCGTTACCTATTCGAACAAACGACTCCCTGCCGACCTATGCAACAAAATAACGCCTCCTACGATGTCCAAAATTGCAGAATAGTTCTAAATTCGATTCGATTAAATAGGTTGTAAATTCTGACCCCGTGCCGAGTTATTGTCCAGAAAGATTAACCCGGTACATCTGCATATGTAATGACCCCACTTCGGCAATGTTTTGTTAGACATGTCCGATTTTTGCGGCTGTTGAGAGCGGACACCCGATTACAGTTCGCTGGGGGTCGTCTCAAACAATTTCAAATTTCATGGTATCAGTAAATGAGAGAAGTCTGTTCAGACGTACATCGATCGATTCAGTCCATGCACATATAATTCAAAAAGAAACGTCACACTACAGTAAGGGTGTAACAAGTCTATTTAACTCCTTTTCACATTTTCAAAACAGTTTTTGGCTTTTGTAACTCTAATGAAACAGGTCTAGAAACATTGATGCGAAACAAGGAAATTATAACACCCGACAATTTTTCTTTTTCCATAGTCATTTTCAGTGCAATACAAATTAAATTATACTTTAATCAACGTCCATGATATCGTCCGTGCTAGTTTTGAAACAGCATTCTGAAATTGTGCCGTTTATAGAAAGTTTTTAAAAGAGTTAAAATATTTACAACAGGGAATAACTTCGGTCTCGCTATAAAAATTATGCAATATCAATTCCAATATGATAATAAAACCTAACGCATATTCTGACATATCGTCGATGTAAATGCAAAACCTCCTAGGCCTATGTCATTATTTTGTAATTTTCAAAGTAAACCCCTTGAAAGCTTAATTATGAAAATTCTTGCATGTTTGGGGATATTTCTACTGAGCAGTATCAATGACACATTTTATGTGAACAATATGTCTGAATTTCAAGTAAAACCTTTCAGATTCGGAAAAGTTATTGATTTTTTTCCTTCCCATTTAGACATTCCAATAAATGAGATACGAGTTTTTCCATTAACATCGAAGATATAATATCTCGTACATTAAACACTCTTTCGGAATTGACAGTATTTTTTAAATAGTAACGATGTGTAAGAAATGAAAGCGAGAAAAAATAGCAACTACCCGAAAAAATATGAGAATTAAATGTGCGGTTCTTGACATTGACACTTCTTAACATAGTGAGCTATAAGTGCATGATGTTTAAAAAATGCCAGCAGTGTAAAGTCTAAGGGCTACATGTATGACCTTGGCAAAAATTTCTAGACGCATAGAAATTACGACAACTAGGCCTACCTCTCGCATGTTTAGTGCGGGTTTAATATGAAATTCCTATAGCAAATGAAACATTTTTGCATGACTTATTTTAATCATGATGCTACATCTCCTACGTAATTTGCACGATTTCCACGTGCACTCTATAGACTTGGCCTACTAAACTTTTGAAAGACCAGTGGTATTTAATCGCATGTTTCTGTATATACATGCACGTCGTGTAGGCCTATGCATTGCGGTATAATGCGCCAAAAATTAACCCAGGATAACTAACTGTATCGCTCGTTAGTTGAGCGTCTTAGGAAAACATTCTGGAAGATTGGTCTTTACATATGCGGAATTATCTTGCTAACTACTTTGGTGAAAAAAATATAAAATTGATAGATCTATGTAATATTATCCGTATTTTCGAGTTGGCTACCGCCGTGCAGCAGGTAAGACGACATAACAAACCCTTATTCTGCACATCAATTGTATGCGTTTGAGAGTACACGACTTAATTGCAAAATACTTGCTGCATAAATGTCATCTAAAACATAAAGGAGAAAGCTTGTGATGCTGTCCTGCTTTTTGTGGAAATGAGCCCAAATCATTAAACAAGTGTTTATCTCACAGCACTGTTCGAATAAATATTAAACAGGCTAGTTTAAAGATCATTATCTTTTTTGTTTTGCCTATGTATACACTTCACAACGGCATTTCTTTCAGGCTGAATTACCAAAATGAGTTCCGGTTATGATTTGATATCCTACATTTCTCACAGAGTTTCTGTATGTAGAGAATCGTAAAATGCCCTATATACATACAGTCCTGCTTAAAGGCAGACCCACCACTGCTACACTTTATCAATGTTAAAAAATAAGCCCAATTCCGGTGGGATAACACGTCATGTTGCGACCTTTGTATAGTGGTAAATTTCAAATAGACTATTCTGACATTAAAATTGAATGGGTAGTTGCGTTTGCTTGAATATTTTCCGATGATTTTGGTACGCATGACCCCCTTTTCTTGGTATAGAATTAAAGACTTAGACACGTTCTCTGACACTATTCAAGTCATGTGGTCCGAGGAAACTTTTGAGATAAGTTGTGAATACTCACAATTGATACCTTTTACTCGTTACTTAACTAGTCAATTAAACAGTGGAGTGACACCTTATGCTCAGGCATTTTGAGAAGACCCCCTTCGAAAGTCCGCTCTCTGTAGTCCGTCTCCAAATCGGCAAAAATCGGACATGTCTGTTACACTGTGTAAAAACGTACAGTCGCGTGTATCGGAAGTTGCATCTAACTGTACGCAAAATATCACTAGTGGTGGTAAACAAGCTGATGGTTTGGATTTTTAAAAGCAAATATGTAAAAATCGGAACAATCTTTCTTGACGGTGTTTTCAAATTTGAAGAGAGAATTAGATAGGCATTACCTAAAGTAGTTAAGATTTCTAGTATGTCAACGGATTTTGTGTGTAAATTTGTATCAAAATGTCAAATCACTGTTTTTTGCTGTTTTTCGTCCTGCTTACTGGCACAATATGGGCTAAAATCTCGCGATCTACACAATATTGAAAGCCAAAATTTGCATCATCTAGTAGCTAAACCTATCTGCTATGATTTTCAATAGTTGTTTACACAAATATGGTATGTTTCACAAAGATATCGGCTTTTGAATGAGACTGGTGTATTTTTTCCGACTGTACGCCTAGTGCTAAATGACAAATTGTGTTCTGTACGCCTAATGGCGATTTTACATGACCTGTTGTGGCAAAATCTCTGTTCAGAAAATGTCAATTACTACTTTGGCTACACATACACAATGCATCAGGGTGCACTTGATTAGTTCATTAGATCACTTAAAGGTTACGCTCACTTCAAACATACGCAAAACTTCTTTATGCTGCACGAGTATAGCGGTCGAATTTATTTGTCTGTCCACAATGAATATCTATAGAGATTAAAAAGTAACTGGTCTTGTGGACATAGCCCAACTACATTTGAATAAAGGAACACCAATAGCGAACGATTTTATCAAGTAACCCGTAACGTAATTTCGGATATACAATAGAATTTCGTCGGTATAATTCTAAAACCTCGTAACTACAGCGTGATTTAAGTTGTAGTTACGCGGTGTTTTAACTACATCGATAATTTATCAATGTAGTCACGTAAGCAATCTCATTTAAGAACAAAGTTCATTCCTATTCCTAAATGAACGTAGATTAATTTGCCTTGGTAAACAATAATTACGGACAACTACATACAGTAAAGGCTTATCATGCGAGGCTACTTTAAACCTTGATTCCTCCTTGCGCGATACTTAATGTACTTTTGCATGCGTACAATTGTGTGTATGTGAGTGCGTGTTTGCTTACGTGCACGTGGTTGTTTGTGTGTGTGATAGTACGCATAGCTTGTGAGTGCGGCTGTATCACATACTTTCATGTTAGTGTTGACTTATATAGTTTGTCGTTCTTGCTTTCTTGTTGTTACCGCGGTAACTGACGTATTTATCTCCATCTTTAAATGCCATTGTGGCACGCTGTTCACGTTTACTTTCGGGAATATGAGAGTTATAATATACTCACAAAACTCCCAACGCATCACTCAAATTTTGTAGAGTATTAGTACTGTTAGTATTTTTTTCAACAAATCTACAGAATAGGTTCAAACTTTGCAGATGCCGACTACCACCATTTGAAGAGAATCCTGTGAAATTCCAAAGTAAATGCGACAGTCAGTTCTAAAAGATTGAACTTTCAATAAGGATATCCCTTTTTAGCTCGCCCGGGACGATAGTCTCGGAAGAGCTATTGTCATACCCCCGGTTGTCGGCGTCGGCGTCAGCGTCGGCGTCGGCGTCCGCAAAAACTTTAACCTGGCCCATATACCATGCCCTGTTAGAGATACAGCCTTCATATTTCACCTGTGGGTACCTCTAACCAAGACCTTTAATTTGAGACCATGACCTTTGACCTTGTGACCTTGACCCTTGGAGTTTGACCCACTTTTTGACCGTTTTTAAAAAACTTTAACCTGGCCTATATCTCATGCCCTTTTACACCTACAGCCTTCATATTTCATATGTAGATACCTCTCACCAAGACCTTTTATCTGAGACCATGACCTTTGACCCTGTGACCTTGATATTGGAGTTTGACCTACTTTTAAAAAACGTTAACCTGGCCTAAAAAACTTTAACCTGGCCTATATCTTATGCCCTATTACACATACAGCCTTGATATTTCATATATGGACACCTCCTATCAACACGGTTCACAATTGACCATGACCTTCGACCTTGTGACCTTGACCTTGGAGTTTGACCTACTTTTAAAAAACTTTAATCTGGCCTATATCTCATGTCCTTTTACACCTACAGTCTTGATATTTCAAATATGGACACCTCCTACCAACACCGTTCACATTTGACCATGACCTAGGACCTTGTGACCATGACCTTGGAGTTTGACCTACTTTTAAAAAACTTTAACCTGGCTTATATCTCATATCCTTTTACACCTACAACCTTGATATTTCACACAATGACACCTCCTACCAACACAGTTCACATTTGACCATGACCTTGACCTTGTGACCTTGACCTTGGAGTTTGACCTACTTTTAAAATTCTAACCTTGCCTATATCTCATCTCCTTTTACACTTACAGCCTTTATATTTCACATATGGACACCTACCAACGCAGTTCACATTTGACCATGACCTTGTACCTGGTGACCTTGACCTTGAGGTTTGACCTACTTTTAAAAAAACTTTAACCTGGCCTATATCTCATTTCTTTGTACCCATATAGCCTTGATATTTCACACAATGACACCTCCTACCAACATGGTTCACATTTGATCATGACCTTGGACCTTGTGACCTTGACCTTGGAGTTTGACCTACTTTTAAAAAACTTTAACCTGGCCTATATCTCATGTTTTTTTACACCTACAGCCTTGATATTTCACACATGGACACCTCCTACCAACACAGTTCACATTGGACCATGACCTTGGAACTTGTGACCTTGACCTTGAGGTTTGACCTACTTTAAAAAAATAAACCTTACCTATATCTCGTGTCCTTTTACACCTACAGCCTTGATATTTCACACAATGACATCTCCTACCAACATGTTTCACATTTGACCATGACCTTGGACCTTGTGACCTTGACCTTGGAGCTTGACCTACTTTTAAAAAAAATCATTTTGGACCATGACCTTTTTACCTTGACCTAGTAAATGACATTTCTTTGTGACAAGCTCTCGTTAGGGCGAGCTTTATTGTCCGCGGACAATTCTTGTTAAACAATTCCAAGAGGTTGAATTTTGGTTAAAATGGGATATTCACACATAATTTGTAAACCATTTATATTGGCTGAAAGAGTTCCTGTGTATAAAAGTTATGTTCCTTAAACAAATCGACCGCTCTTACGCTTATGAGACCTCGTACTTCATGCATGTGGAGGCAATGTTACATCACTAGCGTCGTTGGTTGTCAGTGTTGGAGGCGACGGCAACGTCGGTTACGTGGACAGAAACTTAACTGTTTATATCTTACGAGCTGTCTAAGATGTAATATTGATACATGTATTTTACGCATATACAATAGATGCCACCAAGATCTTCCTTTTGAGGCCGTTACATTTGAGTTTGTGACCATGACCTTGACAGATTGTCTTGCATTAAAAAAAGGTGCGTCTATGCGAACTACGTTGTTTTTTTCAAACTTCAATAACAAAATCTACCAACTTTCAAAATAAATTCTTTCAAAAAATGATTTGTATGACGCGGTGACATAAGAGAGAAAACTTACAATAGTTTTAAGGACGTGTGCAGAAACATCTGATAAACAAATGCCAATTTCTGAATCTAGATCTTTGACAATGAAGAAGTTATGTAATTTTAAAAAGTGACGCGTTAGAACTTTTGCTAAGTATATAAATTTGAACGAAAAAGGTTTGCTTTCGTGAATATGAGTGTTATGATTATACTGATACATGTAACCGGCACTTACGACTTACCACTTACGCAAAGGATATTTATGCTGTAATTTCCAAATCTTAGTCGAGTTCGCTACTCGATGAGTTTGACACGGATATTTCTCTTGAGCAGGACAAAACTTGAAGTCCAAAATGACCGTTGAAGTGTTACCACAGCCCAGCTTGTTACTGATTAAAATCAATTATTTCCAGATATCATTGGTCTCTTGAGTCAGTTATTTTCATTGGAATCTCTGACTTTTCAGTCCTGTGATTTTCCCATCAAAAGCCGTTAAAGAGACACCCCGTAGATATCTTCTCACAAAATGTACTTCTTTTTATTTGAAAGAACATATATTTTTATGAAAATTCTGAACATTCTAAGCCAAAGTAAGTATTGCGCTGTTTACCAGGATCTTAAAATCACAGAACATATGTTAATGGAACAGGCCCGTAAGAACGGGGGGCTAACCCCCTGAGTGGGCCAAAAGTGCTGAATTTTCCCTTTTCACGGTGAAAATATAGGGAAAATCCAAATTAGCCCCCCCACCCTATATTCAGACACTGGGGCTTCAGCCCGCCCATATAAAATTGCTTCCTACGGGCCTTTGGAATATGCCATTTTCATCTCAGCTTTCAAAGAGTTTTTGGGCTTATCAGCAACAACTTAAAAGGTCTGATATCATTTAAATGATTTAGAATAATCAATCTTGGCATCAAAATACATGTATATATTAGAAAAAAATGAAATAGGATGTCTCTTTAATAAATGTAGGAGATGATGGAGTGATTTGGCAAAACCTGCCAATATACGTATCGTCAAGTAACTAGGAACGTTCTGTTTTAAAAAAAAAACGTCCATAAATGTAGACCTGTGTGTAAATGAACTTTGTAAAGACGTATGGTGATAGGTCACTCAGATTTGCTCCTATATAACTCTATGTAAAATCCCCCTTACAACACATTTTACACCTTTTTCCAACATCCTAATGAGCAAAACTGCACGTAAAATGGCATAGATCCATCCTTGCCTTGTATTTTTTTTCACAAATTTTTTTTCACAATTTTCATTCAAACATGCGTAAAGTGTATTTTTCCGCGCCAAAATGAACACATCCGAAATGGGGGACACGTGTCTCCCTGTACCAAAACATACAAAATAGTCCTGAAAAGAAGGATGAATTCTAGCTCAAAAATGAGAAAACATGTCATCCAAAAGCCTCAATGCAAACCGTAGCTAAAATCATTCACGAAGAGAGCAATGTATCACCAGAAAAGGAGCCAAGAACTATTTTAGCACCCCACAAACCAGAATGACTACTCTGGGTGACCTTACGCCGTATAGACACACCGAGATAATACCAATAGACGAATACCTTCGATGGCGTACATATACCATTGCATCGGGATTTCAAACTTTTGTTCCAGAGCGTTAAAATCCAGACTCAAATGGGCAATAAAAAATGAAAATTATCTACACTTTTTTAACATACGTCCTGACTAGCTACCATCTGTCACTTGATCCAATAAATCATTGAAGGATCTTGATCCAAGGGTTTGAATCCCGACTCTATCAATATCCTTTCGTCATTTTGACTAGAATGATTGTCTCGCCATAGGACGAATCGGCTAGGTAGGATGTTTGACTGGTGGTACATAAGGTTTGGGATGTTGCTTTTGTGCTGTTGAGAGAATTGCATGGAACACATGGCTTTGTATAAACCAACGCATAGTAACTGCAGTAGTATTTAACGGGGTGCTAAATCAATTCCAACTACTTCTCTGATTTGTCGCCAATATTTACTATATAAACTCATCTACAGAACATCTACTGCGTCTACGCCTACGTCTGTCGCTTTTACGCGTGTTTGGACAACTGTTTTCTAGTAATTCGTGGTCATATTTGCTGTCGACTTGTTTGAGACAAGATCGTTTTAATGTAATCACATGTAGTAATTTGGAATAAAAACGCATTGCAAATGTTCTATCTTTGGATAAAGCAATGAATGGTTGATCAAATGTCATCTCAAAGCTTTTCAAACGAAAATTGATTCCACTTTTTCAATCGATTACAACATATACGGAATGACATAACGGCACTAGGCGTACAGATACATGTTCCTCAAACTGCACTAATGATGCTGTACAGTTTGCACTAGGCGTACAGTCGGAAGAAATACACCAGTCTTATTCAAAAACCAATATCTTTGTGAAACAATGTGCATACGTGCATACAACCGATGGACACAATAGCAGAGAAGTTTAGCTATTACCAGGTACAAGTTTAAGCGTATATTGTTGTGTAGATCACGCGATTGCAGTCAAAATTGCACGAGTTAGCACGATGAAAAACAGCACAAACCAGTGATTTGACAGGTAAAATCCAAATTTATAAACAAAATAGACACCGATCGAGAAATTGTAACTGCTGAAATGAAAGTACATTTAGTCTACCCCACATCGTTGAAAATCGCATAAAAAAGATTGTTCCGATTTTTACTTATATACTTTTAAAAAGCCAAATTATCAACTTGTTTATCAGCACTAGTGATATTTTGCGTACAGTTAGATGCAACTTCCGATACACGCGACTGTACGCCTTTACACAGTGGTTAAGACACTCAACTAACGGACTTTGCACACGAAAATTAATCAGTATCAGTTTAATGTGGTCAAATAATAGTGTAATTGTTAACACATTAGGGGACAATTTAGTACCATACTTACCCATTAGGGTAGAACTTGGTGATAAACTGTTATCCAAAAACTGCAAAGTGACGCCTTTTGGGTCAAAAGAAAATGCCTGGAAAAAACATTGAGGGAAACGACAACTTGTGACAAGCAATTTCGTCATTTCACGCAATGTTAAATCTACTAAATAAGAACAAAAGATGTAACATTTCATTCACATCACTTAAAATTGTCGTCTGCAGCGTCTTTGAATTTGGACCATTCTTAAAATTTATTCCCTAGTTTTGGACATCTTAGGGGGGGAGGGATATTTTGTTGCCTAGGTCTGCAGGGAGTTGTTTGTTTGAATAGGTAACGGACGATCTGAATAGGTAACAAGCCAAATTCCAATAACCTTTTTAATTAGCACTCTCCCTAAGAATCATGCAGAAGGTGATAAGTGACTAGTCACAGAAATCATTTTTTTACCTTCATTTAATCAGATATGTTGAAAAACTTCCAAAACCAAGTGCGTTCCTTTTTTCTGACAGCCGTTGCTATGGAAACCAAGAAACAAATTTTTTCAGAGATTGGCAGAAAACCCCTAAATGAAAATTGGAAAATTAACATTTTTCAGGTTGGTATTTGAAATATAATAATTGTTTAGATTGTCTGTACTATATCAATTATCTCAAGTATGACAATAGGTGCATTTAATATTGTATTGAAAAATCAAAAATATATTTTAGATTATGTTGCATAGCAACCGAAGTTCCATCACTGAAATCAAATTTTCAATCTTCAAATTTTTGACATTTTCAAACCAAATTATCTTCTAACAGCATCATTGTATATTTAGAAAACATATAGTTTCTTAATAACAACCTCTTGTTTTCGAAAAATCAAGATTAACATCTTGGAAAATGTTTCTATTTTTTGTAACCATAGCAACCAAACCATGGAACCGTCACAAAATTTACAAAAAATGACATTTTCAGACCTAAAAATCTTTGAGGAACAAAGGTGGATATGAAAAATGCATACAGTACATTAATGGTCAGGACTTGTTGTCTAGAATCAAAGAACAAAATAACTCAAAATATTTCCATTTTTCGTAACCATGGCAACCAAAAAATGGAACCATCACCAATTTTACAAAAAAGAGCCATTTTCAATCACAAATATCTTATAAAAGCAAAGATGAATATGAACAATACATATATTGCAAAAATGATCAGTCCTTGTTTTTTAAAAGACAAGAATAAATTAACTCAAAATGTTTCTTTTTTTTTGTTACCATGGCAACCAAATGATGGCACCATCACCGAGTTGACAAAAAATGACATGTTCAAATCAAAATATCTCCTCACAGCAAAGTTGAATAAGAATAATGAATACACTGACTAATTGGTCATAACATGTATTTTAACAGAAAAGAATAAAATTATTAAAAATGTTTCTATTGGTCGTCACCATGGCAACCAAAGGATGGTTATGTCACCAATTTAACAAAAAATGGTATTTTCAAACCAAAATGTCTTCTTACAATAAAGGTGAATATGAACAATGCATATGGTATCTTAATGGCAAGCAGTTGTTTTTAAAAAGCCAATAATAAGATAACTAAAAATATATCTATTTTTTGTAACCATGGCAACCAAATGATGGTACAATCACCATTTTTTACAAAGAAATGACATTTTCATACTAACATATCTCCTGACAACAGAGGTGAACATGAACAATGCATAAAGTGCCTTAATGGCAATCACTTGTTTTTAAAAATCTAATATTAAAATTAATCAAAACATCTTTTGTTTTTCGTAACCATGGCAACGAAACCATGGAACTGTCAGCAGTCTAGCAAAAACGACATTTACAAACTATCTTATTTCATGGCTTCAGAGATTAATATAAACAAAGAATATGTCGCCATATTGACTTATTTTTGCTTTTTAAAAAAAGGACAAGATGTTTATAACTCTTGTTACCATGGTAATCATGCTATTAAACTGTCAACGATTTTACAAAGAAACAACCAAAAAACGACGTTTTCCAATATGATTATCTCCAACCCAAAACATCTATAAAACATAATTACATTGCCTTAATTGTAATCAATTGTTTTATAAATACAGACAATTTAGAAAAAAAACTCTCAATGTGTCTATTTGTTGTAACCATGGTAACAGAAATCAGGAACTATACTGACTTATCTCCTTATAATAAAGGCATATATCTTCAATCCATATGTTGCATTAGATTTTATGACAGACTCTTTTTTATACGCCAACCTATGAAGTAGAGGGGGTATACTGGTTTCACAATGTCTGTCTGTCTGTCCGTCTATTTCCGTGCTCTAAGTCAAGAACTGATTGACCTAGGATGATGAAACTTTACACAGTTGTTGCCCATGACCCAAGGAGGATTTTAGATCACCAATGTCAAAGGTCAAGGTCATAATCGGACTTTGTTTAAAATCCGTTTCCGTGCTCTAAGTCTAGAAGCGGTTGACCTAGGATCATGAAACTTCACACAGTATACTGTTGTTGCCCATGACTTAAGGAGATGCCCTATTGTTTTTGGGTCACAAAGGTCAAGGTCACAATCGGAATTTGTTTAAAATCCGTTTCTGTGTTCTAAGTCAAGAACCGATTGTCCTAGGATCATGAAACTTTACACGGCTGTTGCCCTTAACTGAAGGAGGTGCCCTATTGCTTTTGGGGCACGAGGGTCAAAGGTCAAGGTCACAATTGGACTTTGTTTAAAATCTGTTTCCGTGCTCCAACTAAATAACCTTTTGACCAATAGCACTTTTTCAGTAACAAGGCACTAGTGGGGGGGGGGGGGGGGGGGGGGGGGTATTTGTCCGCTTTGCGACACTTCTAGTTTTCTCCAAAGCTAAATTGATCTTACGATTTTAGTAACCATGGCAAACAAACTATATTTCTGTTAGCAATTTGTTTAACAAAACTGTGACGAGATGTTTGTGTATGCAAGGCCTAAGATCTTACTGCTTAAATCATGTCAATTTTCCATTTTTACCAATTGTGTCTCTTTGGTTACCATGGATACCATGAATCTGAAACGTTTTTGACTTTAACTATTTTATGTAGAACATGGTGAATCAGTATATAAAGCCTATGCTGAAACTTTATATCCTAGCTTAGTTGTTAGGAAAAAAATGATCAGACAGTTTATGTAATAGCGAAAATGCAAAATATAGTCCTTATTCATTGCCTTGGTTACCAGATTAATAAAATAACTTGAGTATGAAAGGATCTTTTTTCCATTTAGAAGGCATATAATAATTTTATATTTCTAATC
Source organism: Fragum sueziense (assembly GCA_963680895.1). Taxonomy (NCBI): domain Eukaryota; kingdom Metazoa; phylum Mollusca; class Bivalvia; order Cardiida; family Cardiidae; genus Fragum; species Fragum sueziense. The sequence continues at coordinate 25,130,790 of OY804593.1, forward strand.
TGGAACTTATTCAATTCACACAACTTTTTCCCTTAAATTGCGCTTTACAAATGAGCAAAAACTGATTTCGAGCTTTGTGGTGATATTCATGTTGCCATGGAAACCATATTTAGACACAAAATCAAACATGCTAGTTTTCACATTTTCGAGTTTGTACTGATTTTTCAAATATCATATTGATTTATGCTAATAGAGATAATTTGAACAGAAATTTACTAAGTTTAGATGAAAGCGAAAATGTAAAATGCAGCCTTTGTACGTTGCCATGGTAACAATATTATTAAAGTTACTTGAGTATATTTTTCCATTTTGTAGGCATAACATGATAGACTATTTCTGAGCTTGAGTTATCTCACTTCGCTCAACATATTCCCTTCAATTATGCTTTTGAAATAATAAAAAATGTTACTTTATACTTTTTGGTTGTCGTCATGTTGTCATGGAAACCAAATTAAGGAAGAAAAGTCGAAATTTTTAGTGTGCGCATTTTCATGTTTATATCAATGCTTTAAAAAGCATATTAATTCATTCTAGGTTTTATATGTTTGGTTGCAATTTTACAACTTACATTGTGCAAATTTACCATTTTTACTAATTCTATGTTACTTTGGTTACCATGGATACCACGAATCTGAATCAGTTTGCATGTTTTTATTTTTTCGTTTGGGACATGATTCATCAGTATATATTCCCAATGCTGACACTTTGTATCCTAGTCATGCTGTTACCAGATAATTTGAACAGAAATTTGCTACGTTCATGTATTATCGAAAATGCAAAATACAGCCTGTGCTTGTTGCCATGGTTACAATATGAATAAATAACTGTAGTTTATTTTTTTCCATTTTGTAGGTATAATATGATAGAGTAACTCTGAGCTTAAAAGATCTCAGTTAACTCAACATATTCCCTTCAACTATGCTTTTAAAATAGGCAAAAATGTGATTCTATGCTTTGTGGTTGTTTTCGTGTTGCCATGGAGACCAAATTTAGAAAAAAAGTCAAATTTATATTGTGCACATGTTTATCTTTGTATCAATGCTTCAAATAGCATATTAATCTATTCTGATTTTTATGTGTTTGTTTGCAACCTTATGACTTAAATTTTGCCAATTTTCGATTTTTACTAAATCTATGTCACTTTAGTTGCCATGGATACCATGAATCGGCAACATTTTTGAGTTTTTATTTTATCATTTAGGCAATGAATCATTGGTTTATACTCCCAATGCAGAAACTTTGTATCCTAGCCATGCTGTTAGGAATAAATTTGAACAAAAATTTGCTCAGTTCATATAGTAGCGAAAATGCAATCCATAGCCTGTGTTTGTTGCCATGGTTACCAAATAAATAAGATAACTTGAATATATTTTTATTTTTCATTTTGTAGGCTTAACACGAAAGGATATTTCTCTGCATAAATTATCTCACTTCACTCAACATATTTCCTTCATTTATGCTTTTAAAATAAGCAAAAAATGTGATTTTATGCTTATTGGTTGTTTTCGTGTTGCCATGGAAACCAAATTGAGAAGGAACAATCAAAATTTTAGTTTGCACATTTGAAGGTATGAATCAATCCTTTAAATGACATATTAAATGATGCTAGTTGTTATGTTTTTGTTTGCAATTTTACATCTTAAAATATGTCAAATTTCCATTTTTAGTGATTCTATGTTACTTTGGTTACCATGGATACCATGAATCTGAAACATTTTCCGACTTTTTATTTCTTCATGTCTGACATGAGACATCAGTGTATATTCCCAATGCAGAAACTTTGTATCCTAGCCATGCTGTTAGGAATGAATTTGAACAAAAATTTGCTCAGTTCATATAGTAGCGAAAATGCAATCCATAGCCTGTGTTTGTTGCCATGGTTACCAAATAAATAAAATATCTTGAGTATATTTTTATTTTTCATTTTGTAGGCATAATATGAAAGAATATTTCTCTGCATAAATTATCTCACTTCACTCAACATATTTCCTTCATTTATGCTTTTAAAATAAGCAAAAAATGTGATTTTATGCTTATTGGTTGTTTTCGTGTTGCCATGGAAACCAAATTGAGAAGGAACAATCAAAATTTTAGTTTGCACATTTGAAGGTATGAATCAATCCTTTAAATGACATATTAAATGATGCTAGTTGTTATGTTTTTGTTTGCAATTTTACATCTTAAAATATGTCAAATTTCCATTTTTAGTGATTCTATGTTACTTTGGTTACCATGGATACCATGAATCTGAAACATTTTCCGACTTTTTATTTTTTCATGTCGGACATGAGACATCAGTGTATATTCCCAATGCTGTAACTTTGTATCCTAGCCATGCTGTTAGGAGATAATTTGAACAGAAAATTGCTAATTTAATACGGTAGCGAAAATGCAAAATACAGTCTGTGTTTGTTGCCATGGCAACATATTATGTGAAATCATTTTCGCTTTTCCATTCGTGAAATTTATAGCTAACACGAGCATAAAAGTTCTGGATTAGAAAAACTCGTTGTGTATCAAAGGGTTAATATACACTACTATCTTCAAAATATACATTTTTCCTTGTTTCAAAAACAGGAAATCTTGCCTTTGGGGAGAAAATCTTTCTCTGGCCGTTGCCATGGTAACGGTACAGCTACAACACTTTCCTTTCGGCTTTCGAACTTTTATGACAAAAGGAATCAATTGGGCAAGCAATTTTTTGAATTCGGAAAAAGTCACTTATCACCTTTTCTATAGAGCCTGCATGATTCTTAGGGAGAGTAGCAGTCCACCTAAGAATCATGCAAAATCAGGAAAAAGTGATTTATCTATAGTCACAGATTTACACCTAATGTGTCTTAACTAATGTAACTTTAGTCATAAAACACAAAAATAAACTCAAATTCGCTGAAAGTCTTGCCGATGACATTGTTGTTAGGGGCCCTTAGCAACAAGGAAACTGCATTCTAATTTTGATAAAGATGCATCAAATTTTGATCATATTTTTCAAGAATTTATGTGCATGTTATTGAAGAAAGTTTTATTTTCAAGTAGTACAATATCTTAAGAATCTATAAATCATGAAATAAAATGGTTGGTGTTATTGCACTTTGGTTACCATAGCAACCAATTCAATCAAAATTGACAATTTTGAAAATGCTGAAAATACAGCAATTTACAGGATAATTTTTTTCCAAAAATCATGGGGCCACACAACAAAGTTGTCACTTGCAAAACTTTCTACCATTACTGGGCTAAAACATATCAAAAATAATCCACTGTAGCATATTACAGATTTTTCAGAAATTTCAGTTATTTATGGGAAGGGTTTACCAAAAATCCACGATTTTATTGCTCTTATGGTATAAATATTAATACATGTTTAGCCCTAAAAAGACTAGATATGTTTACATCAGAACACTTATATGTTTTCAATCGCTGCTAGCAAAAATATTTTAATGTCTTTTCACAATTTTATGTTTAAGTTACCATGGGAACGGTTGCTAGGCAACAATTTAGTGATGCGAACATCTCAAAATTAACAAAATATAGGCATTTTAGATATTTTTTGCATCAAATTTATATACATAGTTCATTTTTTTAAAATTTTAATCATATAAGACTTGTTGTATTTTCCTTTAAAAGAAAAAAGAAGGATGCTTTATTACAATTAAGTACTCATTTTGTCATTTAAGCTAGCTAAAGTGGGAATAACATGCCTTTGGCATACCATACATATATAACTAGAAAACGAACATATTTTGAAAATGTGATCGAAAAAAGAAACTCCGCATAGACATGCCATAAAACATAGACTTGAAGAAAGCTGTGGGACTCGTGTAATGGGCCAAACTGATTGGCGGCCATCTTGAATTTCAAAATGGCCGCCAACAAAAAGCTGCAGAGGCCATTATTCTGCCCTCTGACTTAATAGAAAATTGATATAAACATCATTTCGTATAATTTAGCCCACACCGAATTCACGAAAAAGCATATAAAAGGTTGGTTTTTCATAAATTTCTGACTATGTCAATGAAACTAAACATAATTCCATTTGTGCGACAATTTTAGTTGTTGTCAAGGACACTGTGGAACTGTGGAAATAATCAAAATAGTTTGTTTATTGGTTTAGATACAGATTTTATTCGCATTTACAACTTCAATTCATTTTCATACATTAATAATCAATCTTTAATATACTAAATAGCATTAAAATATACATGTATTTAAACTTCACATCTTGTTGTTATGTTGCTATGGTGATGAAAAAAGGATATTCTTTTCAATACTTTGCAATTTTGAAAGATATACCATGGTATTATTTTTTCCTAAGTCCGCATTTAGATAGACATACTTTCCATTGTGTTTGAAATTGAGGAAAAACCCCTTAATAAGAAGTATTATTGAAAAAGTAAAGCATTTTTAGAAGAAATCTTGAAATAATGTCCTTAAAATAGCGAATTTATGGAAAAATAACAAGACTTGAGATAAAAATCAATTATAAACATAGTTTTGACATATCCTTCTAAAAAAAGAAATAACCAAAATATTACGCAGAGCAACAATTTGCACATACATGTATTTGCCCATTAAAACAAAACGTTTAATTCGTTAGCAACCATTTCTTTCCCTTAGCAACAACATTGAAAATGGAATATAAAGTAACGACATGTTTCATCCTGGTAGGTGCATGAAAAGGTCAATCTAGATTTAAGATTCTTACGGTTATAAATCTATTATATTCTAAGGGTCCTCATGAAAATTGTTCATTTGTTTACATTTTGTTATTATGTTGCCATATTGACAATGATGCATTTTTCAGAAATCTTAATTTCTAAAAAGAACCCTCACATTTAAATGGTTGTTTTCAAATCTGCAAATAAATATACATTAAGTATACAATGTGTACAATTGAAAAAAGTTCCAATACAAGATCCATTAAAGAAAATCTGAAGATTTTCCTACAATGTGGGAAAAATTGCATTCTCCCAGCAAAGTGATCGTTCGTTGCTCTTCACATATCATCTCTGCAAGGCTCTACCTCGGCTAGAGTCCACAAATAGTGGTGTAACGACGGATAACATCCTTAGTTACTGTGTAACTGTTTCATCTCATGTATTTTTCATTAGAGACAGAAATTATTATTCTGTTTGCATCACAAGTGCTCTTGAATTTAAGCATTAATCTAGTTAAAATGGGACTATTTTCTTATTCATCCTTATTAAAATGGGACTATTTTTTATTCTTTTGATCCCATAACAGAGGCGATATGCAAGAGCTTCTGTGACAGAGTGTGGAAAAAAAATGCCCAAAGCCGGGCAGATTCCGAGGAATTGAAGTTTTTCTGTTAACGAGTTCTGATCATCTGATAATATAAATGAAGCCTATTCCTACTGCATAACACCAGTGAAGAGCGGAGATTGAGAGTGGAAAAACGCTACGGTGGTGATGGAAAATCACAGCAATTTTCCACCCGAACTTTTTTGGTGTTAGAATGTTGTAGGCAAAAAAAATGCAAGCAGTTCAGCTGTACTGTATTATGTCATGTTTACTATGACGTACTAGATGGGTCAAAAGTCTATATAGAGCGTGCACGCATAAAAAAATACGCGTCGATGCATATATTTTCAACTGCTCGCGTAAATTTTATGCGTCGATGCGTAAATATGCATATCGACGTATACATGTACAATTTACGCGAGCAGTTGTAAAAATATGCGTCGACGCTTAAATTTTACGCGAGCAGGAGTAAAAAATGCGAGACCGAAGCGGGCGAATGGGAGAGGCGGTTAACAACCTTTCCCTTCATAGTGACATACCATAAAATTGATGGATGAAACAAAGGATCTGATTGATTAATAGATAAAATACGGGTCGACGCGTATATTTACGCGAGCAGTTGAAAATTCAAGCGTCGACGCATAAATTCTCAACTGCTCGCGTAAATTTTATGCGTTGACGCGTAAATATACGCGTCGACGCATAGAATTTACGCGTCAACGCGTATATTTTATGCGTGCACGCTCTAAACAGACTTTTGACCCATTAGGTACGCAATAATTTACAATGTCAAGAGCGAGTCGGAAATATCCGCGTCCTGAGCGGTTAATGAAGACTATCCGTAATGTGGCCACTTTGGGATTCACAAAACATTGGCCGCTTTTTTCGAGCGTCGTCGACGTTACGTATCCTAGCCTATTCGGGCGCGGATGTAAACATTCAGCGTTGGAAAGTTCCACTGTCCGAATAATTCCAACGTCACATGAATCTCATTAGGGACGAACTACATGAACCTTAAACGCGAGAGTATATGGAATCTATTTTTAAATCATAGGCACGCGTTGGATAACACAAGTTTTGAATATGTATATTGAAAAGGATTAAAATATACTCCTCACAAAAAGTTTAGCAACAAAAGTAATTCTCTCAATATTCTTTTTATACACGCGGGAATTTTTGCACAGATTTGTTATTCGGACAGCCATATCTATGCTTAAATACACTTAAAGGAATACTGAATGTTATCGTCTCCAAAAACAGCTATCACGTGATTAGAACACACTCACCCCCAAAACATGCGTGCAAAATGTGTCGCATATACGGATTTCAAACATGGCATTCGCTCCGTATGTGCTTAAAACGCGTCGATTTGACAACTTTGATGTCATCAACATTTGAATCATGCCAAAACGTCACTTGACTCCAATTGAAGTGGCTCAAATTGTTGGAATGCTACAGGGTGGGGCAACCAAGACTGCTGCTGTCATTCACTTTAAATTTCATCGCAGTATTGACTGAAGAGCAATAACCCGATACAATCAAACTGGACAGATGTCAGAGAGACCACGTTCAGGTCGTCTAAGAGTAACAACACCTTGTGAAGACCGTTATGTTGCAACCTTAGTCCGTAGGAACTGGTTTACAACGGTCAGATCGCTGAAAAATGACCTTCAGAGGGTGTCAGGAAACAGACTTTCCATCCAAACCGTGAGGAACATGTTTCACACAGAATGTTTAAGGTCCAGGATACCACTTCAACGGATCCAGCTTCCCCCAAAACATCGATGGCAAAGATTAATATTGGAACATCGACATCAAAACTGAGGGTCACTCGTTGGCGTCACAAACTCTTAACTGACTCGTCAAGATTCTGCCTTGGTTCTAATGATGGCATGACACGTGTGTGGAGAAACGGTAATGAACGGTTTGCCGACTGTAACATCGCTGAACACGACCGATATGAACGTGGGAGTTTGATGGTCTGGAGAGGTATCAGTGTTTGCCAGAGAACAGAGCTGGTTGTCATCAGACGATGTTCAATGACTGGTGTAAGGTGCATGTACGAGATCATCACGCCTGTTATCATCCTTCTGGCAGAGTAAACAGATCCAACTGTTTTGTTATTGGGTGGTAATGCCCGTCCCTATCGTTCTGGAATTGTGACTGAAGTTCTGTGGACCAACAACATCAGACATATAGACTGGCCTGCTACGTCTCTAGACCTTAATTCGATAGAACATACGTAGGACATTCTTTGGGGGCGTGTCTATGGTCAGGATATTAGCCCACAGACTCTGGATGCACTGCAACAGGTATTGCAGACAGAATGGAGGATCAATCCGCAACGGACATTAGACAGACAAATCTGCTTGATGCCAAGGTGTGTTCGGGCGTGTGTTGAACATCGTAGGGGTCATACCAGGTACTTGATGCTCGATCATGGCATGAAGCGGCCGGAAAACAACTTTTTACAAATTCTGAAGTGCTTGCGAGTGACGTTTTGCACCATTGTTTCGTCGGGACGGTTTTCGAGGATCTGTAACTTTGTTATTGATTGATGATTTTCCCAATCATTTAACGTAATTTGTGTAATAAGACCCCAACTTTGTATTGTATAAAACATAGATCATTAGATGTGATAAAATACATTTGAGAAAGAAAAGCATCTTTGTTGCTTAACTTTTTGTGAGGAGTATAGATTCGAATTTCCCAGGGTCATTAAAATGACCTTAAACTGGTGACCGCCAGATGCTACTAAGGAAATAAGATTCGACATCTGGTTTTTATCAGATGAGTTTACGTTTAAAGAGACATAACACTCCAAATTCATTTTCTGATGTATGTCTTAAGGCAAAGATTTGTTGTTTTAATGTTATTTATAAGCGATTTATATGACGGCCATTTTGAATTTCCAAAATGGCGGCATTAATTTTTACAAAGCATGTGTCTCAGCATTTTCTTAAAAAGATTTAGACTTTTATCGCATTCAAAATCAATTTAAATCAGGTGTCTACGTCGGCAGACAGTAGAACGATTGCTTTTTCCTACTGGTGGCCATTTTGAAGTAAAGATGGCCACCATAATATTTACCAATCATGCATTTCGGTATTTCCCTAAAAAGTATGTTACTAGGGATTCATGTACCATAATTTCAACTTTCATCACAATTCAAATCAATTAAACTAGGTTGCTATGTCGTCAGAGAGCAGAACCGTTATCTTTATTTTACTGGCGGCCATTTTGAAATTCAAGGTGGCCGCCATAATTTTTATCAACTACGAAACTCGGTAATTTTCGAAAAAAAAAGTATGTAACTAGGGACTTATCTAACAGGATTTAGACTTTCATCACAATTCAAATTAATTAATCCTTTTCCAATCGACAAAATTTTAGGGTGAACCACTTTAAAAAACTGCAACAAACGACAAAATGGATGTTATCAAAGATAGGATTTGTGTAAAATATGGCATAGAATATGGTTATCAGCAGTTTCTTCTTTTGTCTCAATGTTTTTTCCAAGCCTTCTCTTACAGAGACGTCAAAAAATGTCTTGTTTTGGGAAAGGGTTAAATCAGGTTTCGATGTTTTCAGGGAGCAGAACTATTACCTTTTATCATTGGAAGACATTTTGAAACTCAATATGGCCACCATAATTTTTTACCAGGCATGCGTTTCGGCATTTTCCTTTAAAGTATGTTATTAGGGACGTATGCAACAAAATTTAGCCTTTCATCGCAATTCAAATTAACTAATAAGAGGTTTCTACGTCATCAGAGAGTAGAAACATTACAATTTCTTACTAGCGGCCATTTTGAAATTCAAGATGGCCGCCATAATTTTCATAAATTCTAAGACTCGGTATTTTTCTAAAAAGAATGTTACTATGGACTCATTTAAAAGTATTTAGACTTTCATCACAATTCAAATTATTTAAATCATGTTTCTATGTCGTCAGAGAGCAGAATCCTTATTTCTTAACTGGCAGCCATTTTGAAATTCAAGATGGCTGCCATAATTCTAACCGTTCATTCGTCTCGGTATTTTCCTAAAAAGTATGTTACTGGGGACTTAAGCAACAAGATTTAGCCTTTCATCACTATTTAAAGGAATTAAATCAGGTTTCTATGTCGTCAGAGAGCAGAACTATAGCCTTTTCTTGCTGGCAGCCATTTTGAAATTCAAAATGGCAGCCATTATTTTAAACAGGTATGCGTTTCAGCATATTCTTAAATGGTATGTTATAAGGGACTTATGCAACAAGATTTAGTCTTTCATCATAATTCAAATAATTAAATCAGGTTTCTATGTCGCCAGAGAGTAGGACTGTTATCATTTATTTACTGGCGGCCATTTTGAAAATCCATGTGGCCGCCATAATTTTTACCAATCATGTGTCTTAGCATTTTTCTTTTTAAAGACATGTTTAAGGGACTTATGCAACAAGATTTAGACATCCATCACATTTCAAATTATATAAATCGTATTTCTACAACGTCAGAGAGCATTACAATTACCTATTCTTATGGCAGCCATGTTGAAAATTCAAAATGGCTTCCATATTTTTACCAATCATGTGTCTCGGCATTTTAAAAAACACCCCCAAAACATGTTAACAGGGACTTAGGCAACAAAATTTAGACTTTTAACACAATTTAAATCAATTGAATCAGGTTTCTACGTCGTCAGAGAGCAGGACCATTACCTTTACATTTCTTACTGGCAGCCATTTTGAAATTCAAAATGGCCACCATAATTTTTTGCCAATGATGCGACCAGGCATTTTCTTAAAGAGTATGTTATTAGGGACTTACGTAACAAGATTTAGACTATTATCACAACTTCACAATTCATTTTAATTCCTTATGCATTTCTTGTAGACATGTATGACAGGTTGTTAATATGCTCGTTGCTACGACTGTTGCTAAGGTTTAATACAGTAAATGGAATAATTGTTTGAAACAGAGGTTTCTCTTTATCCTTTTTAAAGAAAATGCAGTAATTATTTTTTAACTTCAATAAAAACATTAGAAAACATGTACAAATTGCTGCAAAACATTAATTTTGTCCATTGTTTGTGAAAAATGAGATAATTACATCACCATATTGTTGCCTAGCAACCGTTCCCATGGTAACTTAAACATAAAATTGTGAAAAGACATTAAAATATTTTTGCTAGCAGCGATTGAAGACATATAATTGTTCTGATGTAAACATATCTAGTCTTTTTAGGGCTAAACATGTATTAATATTTATACCATAAGAGCAATAAAATCGTGGATTTTTGGTAAACCCTTCCCATAAATAACTGAAATTTCTGAAAAATCTGTAATATGCTACAGTGGATTATTTTTGATATGTTTTAGCCCAGTAATGATAGAAAGTTTTGCAAGTGACAACTATGTTGTGCGGCCCCATGATTTTTGGAAAAAATTATCCTGTAAATTGCTGTATTTACAGCATTTTCAAAATTGTCAATTTTGATTGAATTGGTTGCTATGGTAACCAAAGTGCAATAACACCAACCGTTTTATTTCATAATTTTTAGATTCTTAAAATATTGTACTACTTGAAAATAAAAACTTTCTTCAATGACATTGCACATAAATTCTTGAAAAATATGATCAAAATTTGATGCCTCTTTATCAAAATTAGAATGCAATTTCCTTGTTGCTAAGGGCCCCTAACAACAATGTCATCGGTAAGACTTTCAGCGAATTTGAGATATTTTTTGTATTTCATGACTAAAGTTACATTAATTAAGACACATTAGATGTAAATCTGTGACTATGGATAAATCACCTTTTGCATGATTCTTAGGTGGACTGCTACTTAAGTATTCTTGTGACAGGGCTCGAGTCTAGATTTATTCGCTAGTTTTGGACATCGTAGCGGGGATATTTTGTTGCCTAGGTCGGCAGGGAGTCGTTTGTTCAAATAGGTAACGAATAGGTAACGAATGGGCGTTCTGAATAGGTAACAAGCCAATTCCCACCAGCTTTAATGAAGTTTTAGCTATTCCTTTGACAGGGCATCGTATTTAGAACTATTCTGTTATTTTAGACATCGTAGTAAGCAATATTTTGTTGCATAGGATTGCAGGGAGTGGTTTGTTCGAATAGGTAACGAATGGGTAACGGGCGTTCTGAATAGCTAACAACCCAAATTCCACCAGTTTGAATAACATTTTTAAGTATTCTTGTGACAGGGCATCGAATTTAGAACTATTCTGTAATTTTGGATATCGTAGGAGGCGGTATTTTGTTGCATAGGTCGGCAGGGAGTCTTTTGTTCGAATAGGTAACGAATAGGTAACGGACGTTCTGAATAGGTAACGAGCCAATTCTCACCAGTTTTAATGACATTTTAGCTATTCCTGTGACAGGGCATCGAATTTAGAACTATTCTGTAAATTTTGACATCGTAGGAGGCGATATTTTCTTGCATAGGTCGGCAGAGAGTCGTTCGTTCGAATAGGTAACGAATAGGTAACGGGCGTTCTGAATAGGTAACAAGCCAAATTCCAACAGTTTAAATAACATTTTTAAGTATTCTTGTGACAGGGCATCGAATTTAGAACTATTCTGTAATTTTGGACATCGTAGGAGGCGATATTTTGTTGCATAGGTCGGCAGGGAGTCTTTTGTTCGAATAGGTAACGAATAGGCAACGGACGTTCTGAATAGGTAACGAGCCAATTCCCACCAGTTTTAATGACACTTTAAACTATTCCTGTGACAGAGCATCGAATTTAGAACTATTCTGTAATTTTAGACATCGTAAGAGGCGATATTTTGTTGCATAGGTCGGCAGGGAGTCGTTTGTTCGAATAGGTAACGAATAGGTAACGAGCGTTCTGAATAGGTAACGAGCCAATTCCCACCAGTTTTAATGATATCTTTAGCTTTTGCTGTGACAGGGCATCGAATTTAGAACTATTCTGTAATTCTAGACATCGTAGGAGGCGATATTTTTTTGCATAGGTCGGCAGAGAGTCGTTTATTCGAATAGGTAACGAATAGGTAACGAGCGTTCTGAATAGGTAACGAGCAAATTTCCACCAGTTTTAATGATATTTTTAACTATTCCTGTGACAGGGCATCGAATTTAGAACTATTCTGTAATTCTAGACATCGTAGGAGGCGATATTTTGTTGCATAGGTCAGCAGGAAGTCGTTTGTTCGAATAGGTAACGAATATGTAACGAGCGTTCTGAATAGGTAACGAGCCAATTCCCACCAGTTTTAATGATGTTTTTAACTATTCCTGTGACAGGGCATCGAATTTAGAACTATTCTGTAATTCTAGACATCGTAGGAGGCGATATTTTGTTGCATAGGTAAGCAGGAAGTCGTTTGTGCGAATAGGTAACGAATAGGTAACGGGCCTTCTGAATAGGTAACAAGCCAATTCCCACCAGCTTTAATGACATTTTTAGCTTTTGCTGTAACAGGGCATCGAATTTAGAACTATTCTGTAATTTTAGACATCGTAAGAGGCGATATTTTGTTGCCTATGGCGGCAGGGAGTCGTTTGTTCGAATAGGTAACGAATAGGTAACGGGAGTTCTGAATAGGAAACAAGCCAATTCCCACCAGCTTTAATGACATTTTTAGCTTTTGCTGTGACAGGGCATCGAATTTAGAACTATTCTGTAATTTTGGACATCGTAGGAGGCGATATTTGTTGCATAGGTCGGCAGGGAATTGTTTGTTCGAATAGGTAACGAATAGGTAACGAGCGTTCTGAATAGGTAACAAGCCAATTCCCACCAGTTTTAATATATTTTTAACTATTCCTGTGTCAGGGCATCGCATTTAGAAATATTCTGTAATTCTAGACATCGTAGGAGGCGATATTTTGTTGCATAGGTCAGCAGGAAGTCGTTTGTTGGAATAGGTAACGAATAGGTAACGGGCGTTCTGAATAGGTAACAAGCCAATTCCCACCAGCTTTAATGACATTTTTAGCTTTTGCTGTAACAGGGCATCGAATTTAGAACTATTCTGTAATTTTGGACATCGTAGGAGGCGATATTTTGTTGCATAGGTCGGCAGGGAATTGTTTGTTCGAATAGGTAACGAATAGGTAACGAGCGTTCTGAATAGGTAACAAGCCAATTCCCACTAGTTTTAATGATATTTTTAACTATTCCTGTGTCAGGGCATCGCATTTAGAACTATTCTGTAATTCTAGACATCGTAGGAGGCGATATTTTGTTGCATAGGTCAGCAGGAAGTCGTTTGTGCGAATAGGTAACGAATAGGTAACGGGCCTTCTGAATAGGTAACAAGCCAATTTCCCACCAGCTTTAATGACATTTTTAGCTTTTGCTGTAACAGGGCATCGAATTTAGAACTATTCTGTAATTTTAGACATCGTAAGAGGCGATATTTTGTTGCCTATGGCGGCAGGGAGTCGTTTGTTCGAATAGGTAACGAATAGGTAACGGGCGTTCTGAATAGGAAACGAGCCAATTCCCACCAGCTTTAATGACATTTTTAGCTTTTGCTGTGACAGGGCATCGAATTTAGAACTATTCTGTAATTTTGGACATCGTAGGAGGCGATATTTTGTTGCATAGGTCGGCAGGGAATTGTTTGTTCGAATAGGTAACGAATAGGTAACGAGCGTTCTGAATAGGTAACAAGCCAATTCCCACCAGTTTTAATGATATTTTTAACTATTCCTGTGTCAGGGCATCGCATTTAGAACTATTCTGTAATTCTAGACATCGTAGGAGGCGATATTTTGTTGCATAGGTCAGCAGGAAGTCGTTTGTTGGAATAGGTAACGAATAGGTAACGGGCGTTCTGAATAGGTAACAAGCCAATTCCCACCAGCTTTAATGACATTTTTAGCTTTTGCTGTAACAGGGCATCGAATTTAGAACTATTCTGTAATTTCAGACATCGTAAGAGGCGATATTTTGTTGCCTAGGGCGGCAGGGAGTCGTTTGTTCGAATAGGTAACGAATAGGTAACGGGCGTTCTGAATAGGTAACAAGCCAATTCCCTCCAGCTTTAATGACATTTTTAGCTTTTGCTGTGACAGGGCATCGAATTTAGAACTATTCTGTAATTTTGGACATCGTAGGAGGCGATATTTTGTTGTATAGGTCGGCAGGGAGTCTTTTGTTCGAATAGGTAACGAATAGGTAACGGACGTTCTGAATAGGTAACGAGCCAATTCCAACCAGTTTTAATGACATTTTAAACTATTCCTGTGACAGGGCATCAAATTTAGAACTATTCTGTAATTTTAGACATCGTAAGAGGCTATATTTTGTTGCCTAGGGCGGCAGGGAGTCGTTTGTTCGAATAGGTAACGAATAGGTAACGGGCGTTCTGAATAGGTAACGAGCCAATTCCCACCAGCTTTAATGACATTTTTAGCTTTTACTGTGACAGGGCATCGAATTTAGAACTATTCTGTAATTTTAGACATCGTAAGAGGCGATATTTTGTTGCCTAGGGCGGCAGGGAGTCGTTTGTTCGAATAGGTAACGAATAGGTAACGGACGTTCTGAATAGGTAACGAGCCAATTCTCACCAGCTTTAATGACAATTTTAGCTTTTGCTGAGACAGGGCATCGAATTTAAAACTATTCTGTAATTTTAGACATCGTAAGAGGCGATATTTTGTTGCATAGGTCGGCAGGGAGTTGTTTGTTCGAATAGGTAACGAATAGGTAACGGGCGTTCTGAATAGGTAACGAGCCAATTCCCACCAGTTTTAATGATATTTTTAACTATTCCTGTGACAGGGCATCGCATTTAGAACTATTCTGTAATTCTAGACATCGTAGGAGGCGATATTTTGTTGCATAGGTCAGCAGGAAGTCGTTTGTGCGAATAGGTAACGAATAGGTAACGGGCGTTCTGAATAGGTAACAAGCCAATTCCCACCAGCTTTAATGACATTTTTAGCTTTTGCTGTAACAGGGCATCGAATTTAGAACTATTCTGTAATTTTAGACATCGTAAGAGGCGATATTTTGTTGTCTAGGGCGGCAGGGAGTCGTTTGTTCGAATAGGTAACGAATAGGTAACGGGCGTTCTGAATAGGTAACAAGCCAATTCCCTCCAGCTTTAATGACATTTTTAGCTTTTGCTGTGACAGGTTATCGAATTTAGAACTATTCTGTAATTTTGGACATCGTAGGAGGCGATATTTTGTTGCATAGGTCGACAGGGAGTCTTTTGTTCGAATAGGTAACAAATAGGTAACGGACGTTCTGAATAGGTACCGAGCCAATTCCAACCAGTTATAATGACATTTTAAATTATTCCTGTGACAGGGCATCGAATTTAGAACTATTCTGTAATTTTAGACATCGTAAGAGGCGATATTTTGTTGCCTAGGGCGGCAGGGAGTCGTTTGTTCGAATAGGTAACGAATAGGTAACGGGCGTTCTGAATAGGTGACGAGCCAATTCCCACCAGCTTTAATGACATTTTTAGCTTTTACTGTGACAGGGCATCGAATTTAGAACTATTCTGTAATTTTAGACATCGTAAGAGGCGATATTTTGTTGCCTAGGGCGGCAGGGAGTCGTTTGTTCGAATAGGTAACGAATAGGTAACGGGCGTTCTGAATAGGTAACGAGCCAATTCCCACAAGCTTTAATGACATTTTTAGCTTTTACTGTGACAGGGCATCGAAGTTAGAACTATTCTGTAATTTTAGACATCGTAAGAGGCGATATTTTGTTGCCTAGGGCGGCAGGGAGTCGTTTGTTCGAATAGGTAACGAATAGGTAACGGACGTTCTGAATAGGTAACGAGCCAATTCTCACCAGCTTTAATGACATTTTTAGCTTTTGCTGTGACAGGGCATCGAATTTAGAACTATTCTGTAATTTTTAACATCGTAAGAGGCGATATTTTGTTGCCTAGGGCGGCAGGGAGTCGTTTGTTCGAATAGGTAACGAATAGGTAACGGGCGTTCTGAATAGGTAACAAGCCAATTCCCACCAGCTTTAATAACATTTTTAGCTTTTGCTGTGACAGGGCATCGAATTTAGAACTATTCTGTAATTTTAGACATCGTAAGAGGCGATATTTTGTTGCATAGGGCGGCAGGGAGTCGTTTGTTCGAATAGGTAACGAATAGGTAACGGGCGTTCTGAATAGGTAACAAGCCAATTCCCACCAGCTTTAATGACGTTTTTAGCTATTCCTTTGACAGGGCATCGTGTTAAGAACTATTCTGTAATTTAAGACATCGTAGGAGGCGATATTTTGTTGCATAGGTCGGCAGGGAGTCGTTTGTTCGAATAGGTAACGAATAGGTAACGGGCGTTCTGAATAGGTAACAAGCCAAATTCCATCAGTTTAAATAACATTTTAAACTATTCTTGCGACAGGGCATCGAATTTAGAACTATTCTGTAATTCTAGACATCGTAGGAGGCGATATTTTGAAGTATAGTTCGGAAGGGAGTCTTTTGTTCGAATAGGTAACGAATAGGTAACGGACGTTCTGAATAGGTAACGAGCCAATTCCCACCAGTTGTAATGACATTTTTAGCTATTCCTGTGACAGGGCATCGAATTTAGAACTATTCTGTAATTCTAGACATCGTAGAAGGCGATATTTTGTTGCATAGGTCGGCAGGGAGTCGTTTGTTCGAATAGGTAACGAATAGGTAACGAATAGGTAACGGGCGTTCTGAATAGGTAACGAGCCAATTCCCACCAGCTTTAATGACATTTTTAGCTTTTACTGTGACAGGGCATCGAATTTAGAACTATTCTGTAATTTTAGACATCGTAAGAGGCGATATTTTGTTGCCTAGGGCGGCAGGGAGTCGTTTGTTCGAATAGGTAACGAATAGGTAACGGACGTTCTGAATAGGTAACGAGCCAATTCTCACCAGCTTTAATGACAATTCTAGCTTTTGCTGTGACAGGGCATCGAATTTAGAACTATTCTGTAATTTTAAACATCGTAAGAGGCGATATTTTGTTGCATAGGTCGGCAGGGAGTCGTTTGTTCGAATAGGTAACGAATAGGTAACGAGTGTTCTGAATAGGTAACGAGCCAATTCCCACCAGTTTTAATGATATTTTTAACTATTCCTGTGACAGGGCATCGAATTTAGAACTATTCTGTAATTCTAGACATCGTAGGAGGCGATATTTTGTTGCATAGGTCGGCAGGGAGTCGTTTGTTCGAATAGGTAACGAATAGGTAACGAGCGTTCTGAATAGGTAACGAGCCAATTCCCACCAGTTTCAATGATATTTTTAACTATTCCTGTGACAGGGCATCGAATTTAGAACTATTCTGTAATTCTAGACATCGTAGGAGGCGATATTTTGTTGCATAGGTCAGCAGGAAGTCGTTTGTTCGAATAGGTAACGAATAGGTAACGAGCGTTCTGAATAGGTAACGAGCCAATTCCCACCAGTTTTAATGATATTTTTAGCTTTTGCTGTAACAGGGCATCGAATTTAGAACTATTCTGTAATTCTAGACATCGTAGGAGGCGATATTTTGTTGCATAGGTCAGCAGGAAGTCGTTTGTGCGAATAGGTAACGAATAGGTAACAGGCCTTCTGAATAGGTAACAAGCCAATTCCCACCAGCTTTAATGACATTTTTAGCTTTTGCTGTAACAGGGCATCGAATTTAGAACTATTCTGTAATTTTAGACATCGTAAGAGGCGATATTTTGTTGCCTAGGGCGGCAGGGAGTCGTTTGTTCGAATAGGTAACAAATAGGTAACGGGCGTTCTGAATAGGTAACGAGCCAATTCCCACCAGCTTTAATGACATTTTTAGCTTTTGCTGTGACAGGGCATCGAATTTAAAACTATTCTGTAATTTTGGACATCGTAGGAGGCGATATTTTGTTGCATAGGTCGGCAGGGAGTTGTTTGTTCGAATAGGTAACGAATAGGTAACGGGCGTTCTGAATAGGTAACGAGCTGTAATGGTATGTATGTACACCATTACATAAATCCCAAACAAAAATCACTAATCATGTACCAACAACCCCATACCAGAAATCAATTGTATAACCACAACCGACCCGGATGATCCAAAGAAGAAGTACAAACTAACCACAAAATCCAACTGCCAACGACATGGACCTGGAGACTTATTATTTTTCAGTACCCCCCCTTTTCACAACCCCGTGAAAGCATCCACAAAAAGGCCTGTTAACCCAACTATCATTTACATAAATGATTGACCATACCTCCTACTACCAAAACATAGCGTGCTACAACTGGGAATCCTCCATATTATAGCTAGCCATGGCTAAACCCCACCTGTCAACAAGAAGAACAACGGAAACTGGTGACGAACTGACCTACCTGACGACGAATTCCTGTTTATTTCCACTTTCGACCACAATCGTGAACACTAACATACATCCATTATGAACTGTAGACGTCTAATTAATCCTATATTCGCGTGTGAACCACGGACATTAGTGATAATCCTCTTTTCAAGTGTCATTTTGTGTGTGAAACAAAAACACAGGACTGATCCAAACTAAAAGCATCCAAGGAATGTAACTCTCGTGGACTGTTGTTGTTGTTGCAGTTGACTCAGCCATTCTGGGACTTTTGGTATATTTTGTGATATATCAAATAACCTTGAGTGACCAACTGCACCCTTTTAATAACTAATTCTAAATATCGGAATATTGGTAGCACGGCCATTTGAGTGCTAGCGGCCCCGAAACTCTCGGAACTATTTTCGGCAGTTTCGTGGTCTGCTAATTCTTATATGTCCGAGCACCACTATTTAACCTTTTGAATATTGTTTTATGTCAAATTTAGGGTAGAAAATAGCAGAGAGCAGTTTTGAGCAGTGCCTCGTAGTATTTATGGGACGTAGTGCTACTTCTTGTCAAGCATTTTAATGCGGAGTATCACTGTTTCTTATGTATACCTACGCAGCCGTTTGTATTCGTCTGCTTTAAAAGCTTATTTTACGATCTGCTTTTATGTTTTAGAGTCTGCTTTTAGCAAAAGCAGTGTTTTAAGGTCATAAGCTGTTTTCAGTAATAATTATTACGGTTGTATGGCACCTTTTTCGCTCGGGGCGAATCACAATGTTTTCATGCTTCCTTGATTCTGATTGGCTGATTTTGGTCATGTGACTGATCTCAGAAATCTATATAAGCGCGGCAGAAATTCAAAGTGACCATCTTCCTACGATCGTCCGATCATAGTAGACCACCAAAACCAAAACCTACAGAAGAACCAACTTCTTAAGGTAATGAGAAGTTCCAAGTAGCAACATGAACCTGGTTAACCAATAACCAGATTTCCCTTAATAAGAAACTTTTCTTGTTTCTTCTTGCCAAATAACTTTTCATTATAAAGATCTACAATGATAAGCAGAATTTACCTTCGTCATTATAAGCCTAAGCCATTGAGATATGCAAAGTAGTTCTAAAAATGCTGTACAACCAAATAACGTTGTCTGCAAACATGTAGCTTTTACTTGTAAACATTTAGGAAGATCCTGTCGCACTAGTCCTGTCCCTTGTATTCGGAATGTTGAATGAGAGCCATATTATTAGAGAGAAAGCGCCTTTCCCCACCCACCGTGTTCAAACCATGAACGTTCCGAAAGCGTAGACTAAACATCAAATATTATTTGTATAAACATATTTTATATTTGTATGTATAACCATCCATGACAGATTTATAGGGACAGTATGAAACCCTACATAGTAAACGTGAATGCCATGAAACTCTGCCTTGTGTTGTTTCTTTTCCTTTTCCAACCGAGTTCCCGTTTTGCCAGCCTGACTATAAGGCATCCTGATCGGCACCGTCGACCATGACGTGACCGTGACGGATGTATCCTTACAACTTGGTGTCAGAAGTGGGATTCTCATTTCCAGAGGATCCAGGATGCGAGCCCATACCAACTTTACGAATACAGAGGACCAGTGCTACAGTATTTGCTTCTGCAATAAGGGACCTTAGCAGAATGCAGTTGTATATATATACTGTGTATATATTTGTTTAATTGTTTTATTTTCTACCATTACCATTTAGCTAGAAATTATCATGGCTGATTCAGACTCTGAAGTACAGTTTAACCTACGAGACTCTAGTGCCGACCATGGCTCATCAGAGTCCACACACCCTACGCCAGTTCCTGATCAAGGGAATGTTAATGTAAACAATTCCATGATCCATGAAAGCCAAGCTGATCCAGATCAGCCACCAGTCGTACATAACAATGAAATAGGCGGAGGTGACGATGCCTATAGCACACCAGCCCAATCCCCGTATAACCAAAGGAAAGTAGTACAGGAGACGTCTTTGGACCACCATGTTGAACCGGACCAGGAACAGCATGGTTTAATCCGAAATAAACCTAGACGGCGAGATATTGACGACCATGTCAGATATCTGAACGACAGTGACTCTGAGGCTGATGAACCAGTTCAACCTCCAAATTACAAACCACAACATAGGGGACCACATAGGGGCAGATCTGTTGATTTTCCCAGATCACAAACCAACCAGTATGCCGATACCAGGCATTTCCCTGACCATTTCAACCAAGATTATCTACAGGATCCATATGAAGTATCCAGACCATACAGATATCCTAAAGCAATCCAAACACCACCACATAGTCTGCCTGTCCTAAAACCCGACGTGTATACAGGTGATGAAGATTGGGAATCTTATTTTTCCCATTTCACCAATTGTGCTGATCTAGGAAGATGGACTGACACATAGAAAGCTCTAACATTAGCGTCATGTCTCAAGGGACCTGCTAGAACTTTTTACCTTGGTCTAAGAGAGCAGGAAAGGCGGGCGTACTTCATTCTGGTACAGAAGTTGAACGAAAGATTCGGAAGTAGTCGCCAGCAGACGAGATATTTAACAAAGTTTGAGACAAGAAGACGCCAGATTGGTGAGACGTCAGCATCCTTTGGGGATGACCTGAGGCTGATAGCACAGAGAGCATACCCGGACCTTGGACCAGAAGCCCATGATAAGCTTGCTTTACACCAATTCTTCAAGACAATTAGTCCGGAAATGAAATACAGATGCATTGATAGGGGTTGTAGGACGGTTGAAGAAGCTGTAGAAATAGTCGAGAGATATGAAAGTATCATAGGAACAGATGATAAGAAGAAAAACACATTGAGAGCAATTTCTTAAACCAATGGAGAAAACCAAAACCACGCTGATGAAAACCAAATCAGTTTCCAACAACTATTCCAGGACCTGACAAAGAGACTGGAGAGGTTAGAGACCAAACCGAAAAGACAACTGCCTAAAAATCCACCAGCCGGTTACAGCGGCTGCTTCAATTGCGGTTCCCTAGAACATTACGCGAGAGATTGCCTTGTCAAGCCGAATCAGTACAAGAAGTCGGAAAACTTCAAACCGCTGGTTTAAGTGACCCAGAGCCAGCGGAGTGCAAAGGGTCATTACAAAAGCCAATTACAGAACGTGTCGGTCAACTAGCCGGAGATGATAACCTTTGGGACAACGGACTGTATACCAATTGTAAAGTAGGAGACCAGAATTTCCTATTCCTTATTGATAATGGTTCATCTGCAACCCTGATGTCCAAACGAGTATATGACTGTCTAAACCAAAATCTGACCCGTACCTTGCTGAAAGTTGATGATAAGATGTTGGGAGCAAATGGACAAGAGATTCAAATTACCGGCAGAGCAACACTCCCATTAATTTTGGGAGATACCACTTTCCACACCAACTTGATAGTATGTGACATCATACCTGATGGCATCATTGGCCAAGACTTTCTTCTAAAGCATGCAAGCCGGATTGATTATAAAAGTCTGACCATATCGACAAACCAGGGATCAATAAAATGCTGGATAGGTGGAGAAGCTGTGACCAGAAGCCGTGTTTTGACAGTAGAGAATGTCCAAATACCTCCAATGTCAGCAATGAATGTGATGGTCCAAGTAGAGGAGCCAAATAACTTCCCTGACCTGATGTTGGTCATGACAACCGAAGATGGTCATAAACAAAATTCAGTCCGGATAGCAGAAGGGATTACAGAGACCAAAGATGGCAATATACCAATAAAGCTTGTCAATACTACTGATCGAGAGATACAATTGCCACCGAACGTACCTGTTGGAATATGTGAGCCATTTTTCGAAAGTCATTCATCACATTGCCATGCAATCAGATCTGATTCCAGGTCAGATAGGAAGTTACCGGACCATTTGACAGACCTATTGGAAAGAAGCAGTTCTCATCTTGATACCAACCAAAAGCAGAGGCTTTCAAATCTCCTCCATGAGTTCCAACATGTGTTTGCCAAATCATCTAGTGACCTTGGTAGAACCGACAAAGTTGTACACAAGATAAATACTGGAACATCTAGACCAATAAAGCAACCACCTAGAAGACAACCATTTGGAAAACGTGAAATCGAGAAGGAGGAGATTAAGAAGATGCTTGATAGAGGTGTGATAGAGCCTTCCACAAGCAGCTGGGCCTCTCCAATAGTATTGGTAACAAAGAAGGATGGATCAACTCGCTTCTGTGTCGATTATCGTAAGCTAAATGATTGCACAGTGAAAGACGCATATCCCATTCCAAGGGTCGATGATTGTCTTGACGCCTTAGCAGGTTCCAAGTGGTTCAGCTGTATGGACCTCAACTCTGGATTTTGGCAGATCGGTTTAGACCTGAAAGACAAAGAGAAAACATCTTTCGCAACTGGATTAGGCCTTTACCAGTTCACGGTTATGCCTTTTGGGCTTGTTAACGCTCCCTCTACCTTCGAAAGGCTTATGGAAGACGTAATGAGAGGTCTACAATGGGAGGAATGTCTTGTGTACATGGACGATTTGATAGTTCCATCCCAAACTTTCGATGAAGGTCTAGAGAGGCTACGACATGTATTCCAGAGATTGGAGGAGGCAAGCTTGAAACTTAAACCGTCCAAGTGTGTTTTCTTCCAAAAACAAGTACACTTTTTGGGCCATATCGTGTCGGAAGATGGAGTTTCAACCGATCCAGACAAGACCGAAGCAATACGCCTATGGACTCGCCCCAAGAGTAAGAAAGAGCTTCGCAGTTTCTTGGGTCTCTGTTCATACTACAGAAAGTTTGTCCAGGACTTTGCCGCCATTGCGAGGCCGCTCCACAAACTCTGTGAGAAAAGCTCATCATTTACCTGGACAGAAGAAGCCGAAGTCGCCTTCGAAATGCTCAAATCAAGTCTGGTTACTTCACCAATTCTAGCCTATCCAGAGCTAGGAAAGAAATTCATCTTAGACACAGATGCCAGTGACAATGCAGTTGGTGCAGTACTTTCCCAAGATCATGATGGTAAAGAAAGAGTGATTGCATATATGAGTAAAGGGCTCAATATCCACGAAAGGGTCTATTGTGTGACCAGGAAAGAGCTTCTCGCTGTTGTCACCGCTCTGAAGAAATTCCATACGTACCTGTATGGACAAGAAGTCCTGCTGCGAACCGACAACTCAGCCGTTAGCTGGATGACTAACTTGAAGACACCCACAGGTCAGATGGCACGATGGCTCCAGGAACTGTGTACCTACAATCTCGAGGTCACCCATCGCAAAGGAAAGAAACACTCCAATGCCGATGCACTGTCAAGAAAGCCATGCAAGGTTTGCCAAAAGTATACAACTGATACTAGTTATGCCTTAGACGATCTGACCGAGTGTCATGAACAACAGATCATCAACCGAGCTGTTACAGTATCCTCTTCAAGAAGTCATGATGCAGATAATGACATGTTGGATGTAGATGAAATCAGAAATAAACAGCTTGATGATGACGTTGTGGGCTTCATACTGAGGAGGATTGAGCAAGGTCAACCGAGACCAGAGTGGAAGGATATAGCCGACCAATCACCTAAAATGAAAACCCTATTGGGCCAATGGGACAGACTGTGTCTTTCTGCTTCACTCCTGTACCGAAGATGGGAGAGCCAACCGATTCCAAAGTTCCAGCTTATTGTACCTCAAGCTCTACAAAGAGAAGTCCTTGCTATGAACCATGACATACCTTCTGCAGGCCATCTAGGTTGGAAAAGAACCTTAGAGAGGGTATCTGAAAGCTATTATTGGCCTGGCCTTAAGTCGGATGTTCAGAGTTATTGTGAGTCATGTGACACGTGTTCAGCTAGAAAACCCAGCAAGTCACAAAGAGCACCTCTAGGCAAACTCCTAACTGGCGGACCACTGGAAAAAGTTTCACTGGACATCCTTGGACCTCTCCCTTTAACAGATAAGGGCAACAAATACATACTTGTCATGGTAGATGAGTTTACCAAATGGACTGAAGCCATTCCCATACCAAACCAAGAGGCCAGTACAGTTGCCAAGGCATTTGTTGATGAGTTCATATGCCGTTTTGGTGTTCCCTTAGAAGTTCATACAGACCAGGGAAGAAACTTTGAATCAAGTCTATTCAAGCAAATGTGCGATTTATTTCGCATCCACAAGACCAGAACAACCAGCTTCAGACCCCAGGCCAACGGTACGGTTGAGCGGTTTAATAGAACACTGACCAGTATGCTCACTGCTTTCTGTTCTTCTAGCCAAACCAAATGGGATCATTACTTAGCGCAAGTAATGATGGCCTACAGATCAACCTCTCATGCAAGTACCAGACAGACCCCAAATATGATGGTTTTAGGCCGTAACATCACTATGCCAAGTCAAGCTTTCCTTCCGAGACCAAAGGAACCTGAAACAGAAGATGAAGATAGTTACGTCACGGCTCTTCATAAGACACTAGAAGAAGCTCACGAGAGCGCTCGACAAAGTCTGAAAAAGCAAGCCATTTACCGGAAGAAGATATATGACCGCAGCTCAAAGACAAGAGAGTTTCAACTATGGTCCCCCATCTGGCTTCATGATCCTGCAAGACGTCCCCGCGTCTGCACCAAACTTTCCAATAAATGGAAAGGTCCATACCTGATAGAAAAGAAACTAGACGATTTGACTTACCTAGTTCGTGTTTCTCCCTCAAAACCCTTAAAAGCAGTCCATGTAGACAGGATGCTCCCATACCATGGTAAAACCTTACCAAAGTGGATGGTACCTCTTGTTCGGACCAACTGTATTCAGAAGTTCTGACGAGTTTGATCTATGTTATTCGGGTACAAAATATCGTATATGTTTATAGCTAGTTTGCATACTGCAAAGCCTTTGTTTTCATTTTTGTAGCCGTGTAGGTCGAAGTCAAGTGGTTTGACTTGCCTGCAGAATACATTGGGAATGTATTCACCGTATATCTGGGATATACAATAGAGACCCCGTTTTGTGCTTGGTAAGACCATAGAGATGGTTGTGTATCGAGTGTCGGATACATTGTACCAAGAAGCACGCGTCGTTAATATCCTTATTTATGCAGTAACCGAACTACCGAATAAAACGTTGCGTTTTGACGTGAAGCATGCGATCCAGAACAGTAATCCGGTTGTTTTCCTATCAATGTACCTAGACAGGTAAAAGGTTGTCCAAAGTATGAAAGTGTGAGAGTCTGAGAACCCATTTCCCAAATTCTCAGTTTACCTTCCAATCAAGCAATTTAAGAATTACCAGTTGTCTATACCATAACCATATGTGTTCCAAAACCATGTAGTAAACAATGTCCTTCCACTGTATTTCCAGATACAAAACTGCCAACCATGTTCGTTTGCTGGGAGTGTGAGAAACCTTGTACCTCCAAGGATGCACTTAAGGTCCATGTAGCTACCCACGGCTTCACCAGAGTCTTTTGTCCATGGTGTTTCGATCAGAAACGGAATTACCGAAGAATGGTTGACCTGAAAACCCACCTGAAATCAGCTCACCCGGACATACTTAGTATGGAGAAGGAAATCCCGTTCATGAAGGAGAAGGCCGGATTCTTCTTGGCTGAAAACCCCGCAGAGTATCGCAGGGCCATCGGGACAGTACCAGCTGAGGATGCTCCCGCTTCTGTGTTTTTACAGGAAGCTGTTCGTGACTGGTGTGAGAGGTTCCGAGGGAAGGTGGACAGACCTCTAACGCAGGGGAAGCAGCTGTGGCTTCAGTGTGGAGGTCTGTTCACCCCAGAACGTCAACCCGCCCTGGACTACTGCTACTCCCCGTCCAGACCCGACCTCGATGTTCTGTATTCCTTGGAAATACTTGCGAGCGGGGCCGTAGCAGTAGTCTACGGATCAACAGGGGATGGAGTTACAGCATTCCGGAGGCTAACCCTCTCCAGATCAACTGTATCAACAGAAAAGAAGAGGGAACGGTTGACACGAAGGAGGAACTGCCTGTCCTCCAAACCAAAAGGCCCCCCCCCCCTGCACCGGTCCTGTGGGAGGAGGAACTTGGTTCTACCAACCGGTACCTCGCCCGGATGGCCGAGTTCCTCGGCATGGAAGTGGCAGACGTCACCAAGGTGGAGAAGAGACGATTAGCAGGCAAGCGGGCCACCCCTTCAACCACCATGCCTCCACCACCGACTCCAGCTAAGAAACACACGCCATCCAAGGAAAATACCAATGAAACTCCCACTCGTTCTGATACCAATAATGACCACCCAGCACCAGAAACCGACCATGACTTTACGATACCAGAAACCGATGATGATTACCCTCTACTTGAAACCGACGATCACCCTCTACTAGAAACAGACTCCTCAGACATGCCGACCAATCAAGAACCCGACCAAGCGCCACAATCTAAATCTCCAGAGCACAGTGAACCAATAGACAACACAGGCGACCATGCCATATCCATGCCAGAATCTAACGATACCTTTGATGATACCGAAAACCATATCCGGGAGGATCAACCGTCACAGGAACCATCTCTTGACGAGGACCTGAGTGAGGCCACACCCAATGCTACTAGTGCTGATACCAGAGAGCAACCCGCCATCCCAAGCTCTGCCATCGACCTTGTGGCCACCATCTGCCCAGCCATCAGTAGAGTCTCCACCACCATCCAAGAGAGGGCCAAACAGATTCTTGCCGCCGGTTGTATGCCTCTTTGTCCTCCTGCTAGAAGAGATTGGAAGTGTGGGGCCCAGATTCAGATACCAATTCCCGGACCCCTTTCAGTCTGGCCTCCAAAGGACTGGCAGCTGATGACGCCAGACACCAAACTTCTGACATTTGAGACTGTCGCGACACTGCTCCACACATGTATATATGATAAGACCCCAGAGGACCGAAATACAGTCCTTGACACCTTCAACTTCCTCGCCCTTCCGGGAATGAAGGAAAGAAAACTTGTAGCCCCTTCCGAACTGATGAGATTTTACAATTATACCACCATACGAAAGATATCCATAGGAGAATACAGACTGACAGATGGAGAAATCATAGTGAAGCAATTTGAGGCAGCAGCGTCAGTCATGACTCCTCCCAAATTATATACCATACTTCTAGAAGCCATCAAAGACATCCCACTGAGAATTTGAAAAAGAAACACTACCACTCCAGACAAAGAAACTTCAAACCACTCATACTACAACCTGAATCGCATTAAACAAAACTACACAGTTGCTGACTGAAGTATAAATCCATAACATTCAACACACCAACATTAAACAGTACTACAAAGTAATAACAACTAGAATCATGTGGAGACGATACCTCGGTTTAAAGTCTCAACCAAGCCTGATGAGGTTCAACCGACAAACCGCTACATTACAAGTCCAGCATGTTACCACAGTACAAATTTCAGTTTAATTCAGGAGAATTAAGAACATTAAGTTGGGGAGAGTGTAATGGTATGTATGTACACCATTACATAAATCCCAAACAAAAATCACTAATCATGTACCAACAACCCCATACCAGAAATCAATTGTATAACCCGGTCAAATTCAATAAAAGGGTACAATTCTTAATTATTGATGTCGTCATTAAATTGTCGGAAATATGTAGAAAGAATTGTTAATATTATTTTCTCTTATTGAAGGCAACCTATAAGAGATGAAGCATGCCAATTTTGAGACATGTACCATGAATATCGCCTTCAAAAACTGTGTTCTTACCTAGTAAAATGAAAGGTTCGTTACTGTCGTCACCCCAATCATTTACATATCAAGCCTTGTCAACAGCTTAACTACCATAACACACAAAGACTATTCATTATACACAAGAGTAAACATATTACTTTATCTGTTTTTATAATTATTTGCTTTCATTTTGATTTAATTCCCAAATTTCTTAGCTAATTACTTTTGTCGTCAAAACTAGTGAAAGGTTTGTTACCCTCCAAAAATGTATGCTTTTATGTAGTAATAATGTCAATCTTGTTGTTCGATTTTTGTAGAAAACCTTTCCCAAACTAATAAGTCACTATAAATATGAAGTCTGAATCTGAGTAAGACATTTTAACAAAGCTTTGTCCGTTTAAAAAGGCAAATTGAAACAAAATGACTTAACGATGACAGGTTTGTTACCTTTGATTTTTAGCTAATTATTTATGAGAAGTTTTTCTAGAGGCCCTGGATCATTATATAGAACGTCACGATCCCATACTTAACAGTTGTTTCCAAATGACACTCTACTTTTGTATATAAACAGGCCAGAAAGTCTCGTTTTGAAAGGTTCGTTACGAAAGGTTTGTTACCACGTAAATCAAAAGCTAACTATTTTGAATAAATATGTGAATTAGTAGCATCCTATTTCTTACGACGTAACAACTACGTTATTATGGCAAGGAATGCCATGCATTCAAATAGTTTTCATTGAAATTTTTATCAGTTTCTGGTAGAAAAGAATGTTTTAATTATGACAATACGAATGTCTTTTGAATCTGGAAAGCTAGCTAGTGAAATTGATTTCCTGCTTTGGAAATTGAATTTATTTGAAGATAACTGGTGTAGAAATTTCTTTTCACCCAATGGAGATATGATGTTTCAGGCATATCCCATGTATGTGTTATTAGAGAGAATGAAAGGTTCGTTACTTTTGGTAACAAACCTTTCAAACCTTGTAAAAGCATTTTTTGAAGTCTAAGATTAGAATATTGATTTGTTCTTTGTGTTTTCGTAGATAACCTTTCACAATCATCTAAATTGGTGTAAAATATTCAAATTTCTAGTATATGTCTTCCAGTCTATTAATATTTTTGCAATTTATGGGGATAAAAATAGACATAGTTATCCTTAATTACACCGAAAAATGCACTTTTTGACCCTTTGCCAATTTCTTTTACTCAGTGATATTATAGAAATTAGTTGTTATGTTTAAAATCTAAATTGTATCAAAGTATTTAATGTGCATTTCTGATTTAATAGCAGTCATAACTCCATTGTTATCTCGGTAACGAACCTTTCAAAGTTCATTTCAAGGTAAGAGTAACCAAACCAGGGGCAAAAGTTTTGTTACAAATGAATTAATGTCGGGTAGAGTATAAAGACGAATATGAGAGATGTCTGTTTAAAGCATGATACAGAATATAAATCAGAAATATAAATGTCAACAAGTAAAGTAAGTTTGAACAAAAAAAAGGACTTAAATTAAACAAAAATTGGGAGAAATGTCAGAGACAGAAAAACATGTCACAAGACCTGGCAACTGGGTAATTTCAAAAAGGCACTGTACTAATAATACCATGTAAACTATTTTTGTGTTACTTTCAAATCACTTAAAAATATTTTCACTAATGTTGATAGGTTTATCATCTCAAGGGAAAGGTTCGTTACGTCTACACGCTATTTCAATTTATGTTATAGAATTCAGATGAAAGGCCGAAACAGGCCAAAGGGGGAGTATATTTTTTTTTAAATGTGATTGCGCTTTCAAAAATGATATTCAAATTAGACTTATTCAAATATTATATTAGTAATTTTGAAAAGATACAAAGATATTTTGTCATGATATAAATAATTAACTAAAGCAAAAAGAAATATGATTTTGGATTATTGTTTCATTATGGAAGGAGCCTATAAAAAGAGTTTTGTCTATCATTTTCTACAATTGATATATTCTTGTTTGATTTTGATGAAGTATATGACCCTCACAAATGATGGTAATATTACTACTTTGTTCCATTAAATGGCTGTAACATGGTAACAAACCTTTCCCGTGATTTTGGGTGGGTAATTTGAAAATAAAAAAAAATATAAAAAGCATTTTTTCTTGATGCAGATACTTTGCAATTTGTTTCTAGATATATAAGACAAATAATACAAAATGAAATAATGCACATTCAAAAATGTTCATTTTCAACATATTCTCAATTTGGAATTGTGCCCTTTTATTGAATTTGACCGAACCACAACCGACCCGGATGATCCAAAGAAGAAGTACAAACTAACCACAAAATCCAACTGCCAACGACATGGACCTGGAGACTTATTATTTTTCAGTACCCCCCCCCCCTTTTCACAACCCCGTGAAAGCATCCACAAAATGGCCTGTTAACCCAACTATCATTTACATAAATGATTGACCATACCTCCTACTACCAAAACATAGCGTGCTACAACTGGGAATCCTCCATATTATAGCTAGCCATGGCTAAACCCCACCTGTCAACAAGAAGAACAACGGAAACTGGTGACGAACTGACCTACCTGACGACGAATTCCTGTTTATTTCCACTTTCGACCACAATCGTGAACACTAACATACATCCATTATGAACTGTAGACGTCTAATTAATCCTATATTCGCGTGTGAACCACGGACATTAGTGATAATCCTCTTTTCAAGTGTCATTTTGTGTGTGAAACAAAAACACAGGACTGATCCAAACTAAAAGCATCCAAGGAATGTAACTCTCGTGGACTGTTGTTGTTGTTGCAGTTGACTCAGCCATTCTGGGACTTTTGGTATATTTTGTGATATATCAAATAACCTTGAGTGACCAACTGCACCCTTTTAATAACTAATTCTAAATATCGGAATATTGGTAGCACGGCCATTTGAGTGCTAGCGGCCCCGAAACTCTCGGAACTATTTTCGGCAGTTTCGTGGTCTGCTAATTCTTATATGTCCGAGCACCACTATTTAACCTTTTGAATATTGTTTTATGTCAAATTTAGGGTAGAAAATAGCAGAGAGCAGTTTTGAGCAGTGCCTCGTAGTATTTATGGGACGTAGTGCTACTTCTTGTCAAGCATTTTAATGCGGAGTATCACTGTTTCTTATGTATACCTACGCAGCCGCTTGTATTCGTCTGCTTTTCTTTAAAAGCTTATTTTACGATCTGCTTTTGTGTTTTAGAGTCTGCTTTTAGCAAAAGCAGTGTTTTAAGGTCATAAGCTGTTTTCAGTAATAATTATTACGGTTGTATGGCACCTTTTTCGCTCGGGGCGAATCACAATGTTTTCATGCTTCCTTGATTCTGATTGGCTGATTTTGGTCATGTGACTGATCTCAGAAATCTATATAAGCGCGGCAGAAATTCAAAGTGACCATCTTCCTACGATCGTCCGATCATAGTAGACCACCAAAACCAAAACCTACAGAAGAACCAACTTCTTAAGGTAATGAGAAGTTCCAAGTAGCAACATGAACCTGGTTAACCAATAACCAGATTTCCCTTAATAAGAAACTTTTCTTGTTTCTTCTTGCCAAATAACTTTTCATTATAAAGATCTACAATGATAAGCAGAATTTACCTTCGTCATTATAAGCCTAAGCCATTGAGATATGCAAAGTAGTTCTAAAAATGCTGTACAACCAAATAACGTTGTCTGCAAACATGTAGCTTTTACTTGTAAACATTTAGGAAGATCCTGTCGCACTAGTCCTGTCCCTTGTATTCGGAATGTTGAATGAGAGCCATATTATTAGAGAGAAAGCGCCTTTCCCCACCCACCGTGTTCAAACCATGAACGTTCCGAAAGCGTAGACTAAACATCAAATATTATTTGTATAAACATATTTTATATTTGTATGTATAACCATCCATGACAGATTTATAGGGACAGTATGAAACCCTACATAGTAAACGTGAATGCCATGAAACTCTGCCTTGTGTTGTTTCTTTTCCTTTTCCAACCGAGTTCCCGTTTTGCCAGCCTGACTATAAGGCATCCTGATCGGCACCGTCGACCATGACGTGACCGTGACGGATGTATCCTTACAGAGCCAATTCCCACCAATTTTAATGATATTTTTAACTATTCCTGTGACAGGGCATCGCATTTAGAACTATTCTGTAATTCTAGACATCGTAGGAGGCGATATTTTGTTGCATAGGTCAGCAGGAAGTCGTTTGTGCGAATAGGTAACGAATAGGTAACGGGCGTTCTGAATAGGTAACAAGCCAATTCCCACCAGCTTTAATGACATTTTTAGCTTTTGCTGTAACAGGGCATCGAATTTAGAACTATTCTGTAATTTTAGACATCGTAAGAGGCGATATTTTGTTGCCTAGGGCGGCAGGGAGTCGTTTGTTCGAATAGGTAACGAATAGGTAACGGGCGTTCTGAATAGGTAACAAGCCAATTCCCTCCAGCTTTAATGACATTTTTAGCTTTTGCTGTGACAGGTTATCGAATTTAGAACTATTCTGTAATTTTGGACATCGTAGGAGGCGATATTTTGTTGTATAGGTCGGCAGGGAGTCTTTTGTTCGAATAGGTAACGAATAGGTAACGGACGTTCTGAATAGGTAACGAGCCAATTCCAACCAGTTTTAATGACGTTTTAAACTATTCCTGTGACAGGGCATCGAATTTAGAACTATTCTGTAATTTTAGACATCGTAAGAGGCGATATTTTGTTGTATAGGGCGGCAGGGAGTCGTTTGTTCGAATAGGTAACGAATAGGAAACGGGCGTTCTGAATAGGTAACGAGCCAATTCCCACCAGCTTTAATGACATTTTTAGCTTTTACTGTGACAGGGCATCGAATTTAGAACTATTCTGTAATTTTAGACATCGTAAGAGGCGATATTTTGTTGCATAGGGCGGCAGGGAGTCGTTTGTTCGAATAGGTAACGAATAGGTAACGGGCGTTCTGAATAGGTAACGAGCCAATTCCCACCAGCTTTAATGACATTTTTAGCTTTTACTGTGACAGGGCATCGAAGTTAGAACTATTCTGTAATTTTAGACATCGTAAGAGGCGATATTTTGTTGCCTAGGGCGGCAGGGAGTCGTTTGTTCGAATAGGTAACGAATAGGTAACGGACGTTCTGAATAGGTAACGAGCCAATTCTCACCAGCTTTAATGACATTTTTAGCTTTTGCTGTGACAGGGCATCGAATTTAGAACTATTCTGTAATTTTAAACACCGTAAGAGGCGATATTTTGTTGCCTAGGGGGGCAGGGAGTCGTTTGTTCGAATAGATAACGAATAGGTAACGGGCGTTCTGAATAGGTAACAAGCCAATTCCCACCAGCTTTAATAACATTTTTAGCTTTTGCTGTGACAGGGCATCGAATTTAGAACTATTCTGTAATTTTAGACATCGTAAGAGGCGATATTTTGTTGCAAAGGGCGGCAGGGAGTCGTTTGTTCGAATAGGTAACGAATAGGTAACGGGCGTTCTGAATAGGTAACAAGCCAATTCCCACCAGCTTTAATGACGTTTTTAGCTATTCCTTTGACAGGGCATCGTGTTAAGAACTATTCTGTAATTTAAGACATCGTAGGAGGCGATATTTTGTTGCATAGGTCGGCAGGGAGTCGTTTGTTCGAATAGGTAACGAATAGGTAACGGGCGTTCTGAATAGGTAACAAGCCAAATTCCATCAGTTTGAATAACATTTTAAACTATTCTTGCGACAGGGCATCGAATTTAGAACTATTCTGTAATTCTAGACATCGTAGGAGGCGATATTTTGTTGTATAGTTCGGCAGGGAGTCTTTTGTTCGAATAGGTAACGAATAGGTAACGGACGTTCTGAATAGGTAACGAGCCATTTCCCACCAGTTGTAATGACATTTTTAGCTATTCCTGTGACAGGTCATCGAATTTAGAACTATTCTGTAATTCTAGACATCGTAGAAGGCGATATTTTGTTGCATAGGTCGGCAGGGAGTCGTTTGTTCGAATAGGTAACGAACAGGTAACGAATAGGTAACGGGCGTTCTGAATAGGTAACGAGCCAATTCCCACCAGCTTTAATGACATTTTTAGCTTTTACTGTGACAGGGCATCGAATTTAGAACTATTCTGTAATTTTAGACATCGTAAGAGGCGATATTTTGTTGCCTAGGGCGGCAGGGAGTCGTTTGTTCGAATAGGTAACGAATAGGTAACGGACGTTCTGAATAGGTAACGAGCCAATTCTCACCAGCTTTAATGACAATTCTAGCTTTTGCTGTGACAGGGCATCGAATTTAGAACTATTCTGTAATTTTAAACATCGTAAGAGGCGATATTTTGTTGCATAGGTCGGCAGGGAGTCGTTTGTTCGAATAGGTAACGAATAGGTAACGAGTGTTCTGAATAGGTAACGAGCCAATTCCCACCAGTTTTAATGATATTTTTAACTATTCCTGTGACAGGGCATCGAATTTAGAACTATTCTGTAATTCTAGACATCGTAGGAGGCGATATTTTGTTGCATAGGTCGGCAGGGAGTCGTTTGTTCGAATAGGTAACGAATAGGTAACGAGCGTTCTGAATAGGTAACGAGCCAATTCCCACCAGTTTCAATGATATTTTTAACTATTCCTGTGACAGGGCATCGAATTTAGAACTATTCTGTAATTCTAGACATCGTAGGAGGCGATATTTTGTTGCATAGGTCAGCAGGAAGTCGTTTGTTCGAATAGGTAACGAATAGGTAACGAGCGTTCTGAATAGGTAACGAGCCAATTCCCACCAGTTTTAATGATATTTTTAACTATTCCTGTGACAGGGCATCGAATTTAGAACTATTCTGTAATTCTAGACATCGTAGGAGGCGATATTTTGTTGCATAGGTCAGCAGGAAGTCGTTTGTGCGAATAGGTAACGAATAGGTAACGGGCCTTCTGAATAGGTAACAAGCCAATTCCCACCAGCTTTAATGACATTTTTAGCTTTTGCTGTAACAGGGCATCGAATTTAGAACTATTCTGTAATTTTAGACATCGTAAGAGGCGATATTTTGTTGCCTAGGGCGGCAGGGAGTCGTTTGTTCGAATAGTTAACGAATAGGTAACGGGCGTTCTGAATAGGTAACAAGCCAATTCCCACCAGCTTTAATGACATTTTTAGCTTTTGCTGTGACAGGGCATCGAATTTAGAACTATTCTGTAATTCTAGACATCGTAAGAGGCGATATTTTTTTGCCTAGGGCGGCAGGGAGTCGTTTGTTCGAATAGGTAACGAATAGGTAACGGGCGTTCTGAATAGGTAACAAGCCAATTCCCACCAGCTTTAATAACATTTTTAGCTTTTGCTGTGACAGGGCATCGAATTTAGAACTATTCTGTAATTTTAGACATCGTAAGAGGCGATATTTTGTTGCATAGGGCGGCAGGGAGTCGTTTGTTCGAATAGGTAACGAATAGGTAACGGGCGTTCTGAATAGGTAACAAGCCAATTCCCACCAGCTTTAATGACGTTTTTAGCTATTCCTTTGACAGGGCATCGTGTTAAGAACTATTCTGTAATTTAAGACATCGTAGGAGGCGATATTTTGTTGCATAGGTCGGCAGGGAGTCGTTTGTTCGAATAGGTAACGAATAGGTAACGGGCGTTCTGAATAGGTAACAAGCCAAATTCCATCAGTTTGAATAACATTTTAAACTATTCTTGCGACAGGGCATCGAATTTAGAACTATTCTGTAATTCTAGACATCGTAGGAGGCGATATTTTGTTGTATAGTTCGGCAGGGAGTCTTTTGTTTGAATAGGTAACGAATAGGTAACGGACGTTCTGAATAGGTAACGAGCCAATTCCCACCAGTTGTAATGACATTTTTAGCTATTCCTGTGACAGGGCATCGAATTTAGAACTATTCTGTAATTCTAGACATCGTAGAAGGCGATATTTTGTTGCATAGGTCGGCAGGGAATCGTTTGTTCGAATAGGTAACGAATATGTAACGAATAGGTAACGGGCGTTCTGAATAGGTAACGAGCCAATTCCCACCAGCTTTAATGACATTTTTAGCTTTTACTGTGACAGGGCATCGAAGTTAGAACTATTCTGTAATTTTAGACATCGTAAGAGGCGATATTTTGTTGCCTAGGGCGGCAGGGAGTCGTTTGTTCGAATAGGTAACGAATAGGTAACGGGCGTTCTGAATAGGTAACGAGCCAATTCCCACCAGCTTTAATGACATTTTTAGCTTTTACTGTGACAGGGCATCGAATTTAGAACTATTCTGTAATTTTAGACATCGTAGAAGGCGGTATTTTGTTGCATAGGTCGGCAGGGAGTCGTTTGTTCGAATAGGTAACGAATAGGTAACGAGCGTTCTGAATAGGTAACGAGCCAATTCCCACCAGTTTTAATGATATTTTTAACTATTCCTGTGACAGGGCATCGAATTTAGAACTATTCTGTAATTCTAGACATCGTAGGAGGCGATATTTTGTTGCATAGGTCAGCAGGAAGTCGTTTGTGTGAAAAGGTAACGAATAGGTAACGGGCGTTCTGAATAGGTAACAAGCTAATTCCCACCAGCTTTAATGACATTTTTAGCTTTTGCTGTGACAGGGCATCGAATTTAGAACTATTCTGTAATTTTAGACATCGTAAGAGGCGATATTGTGTTGCCTAGGGCGGCAGGGAGTCGTTTGTTCGAATAGGTAACGAATAGGTAACGGGCGTTCTGAATAGGTAACGAGCCAATTTGCTCCATTTGTGTGATATTATTATTTAATCCCTCACTTGTTTTGGACATAGTAATGGGGATATATTGCCCGGGACGGCAGGGATTCATTTTCAAATAGGTAATGAACTTTTAATGAGGATATCTAATATGCATGTTTTAAGCCAATTTTCACCAGTTGGGTGTTTCTTTTTTCACTGGAATGAAGACAATCATTGACAAGGCATCAAGTCTACGGTTTTACAATGTTTGACGCTCTTTGGGGTCAAATCAGACCTAAAACCGCGAATAGGTAATGAATAGGTAACAGGGAATAGGTAACCAACTTCACACTTGAATAGGTAATGAATAGGGAATAGGGAATAGGTAACAGACTTCACATGTGAATAGGTAATGAATAGGGAATAGGGAATAGGTAGCCAACTTCACAGAGGTACGTTTAGCAAAATTAATGTTCAATTATGAAATATATTTATCAATAGATATAGACTACCGTCTACGACACACAACCTTATTTAAAAAAAGAAGACAGGATAATTTTAAGCAACATTTAGCCTAGAACTAGATCTAGTCTAACGTCATTTTTTTTTTTTTTTTTTTTTTTTTTTTTTTACTGCCAAAAAAATCAAACATCCTGGAAGATTAGTTTGTTTGAGAAGAAATCATAGAAGACAATAGCGTCCCCTTTCTTCGAAAACCTCGTATCTGCAGCTTGTTTTAATCTGAAGAAACGCGGTTTACGAAGAAAAGTGACGATAGGTACTTTGATTTCTTGGTAAATAGCTTGGTAAATAGCAATTGACCAAACGCCAATCGATAGATCGCTCCGCCCCCAATATCACGTGACGTATCGATTCGGAATCTAGGACAACGAACGCATGGAGGATGTAAACAAGCTGAAGGATTTACTGGCCGGTATCGGTACATGTCAGCTATTTGTGCTAATATCGACGATGCTTAAACAACGCCGATAGGGCAGGAAGTTTGCTAAAGAAAGCTACGTTGATGGGTTTAAATTTCTAAGAAAAAATAACAACAACATCGCTATAAAGGCGAGTGTTTGTCGAAGCAAGATACGGAATGCAGATCAACACAAAGTTGGTTGACACACAAAAGAAAGCTGTTGCAGAAGCTTTCTTTGGCTGCAAGGGTTGTTATTTTTCATTTCAAATAAACGAAAATTTCCCTGAGCTTCGTCCCAACACGTTTAGCACGCATACATTTGTTTTGCAAGTGTACCTTTGTTCGGCAGTAAAGAAATTCGGACATCAATATCTTCTTCCTCCATTATGTAGACTCTACACGTATTTGTGTAAGGAATCAGTGAAGCGTAAACGTCATATTACAGGCCCGTAGGAAGCAATTTCATATTGGGAGGGGGGCTAAAGCCCTTGTCCTGAATATTGGGGGGTGCTAATTTGGATTTTCCCAAAATTTTCAGTGTAAAATTAAGAAAATTTGGCATTTTTGGCCAACTTGGGGGGAGGGGGGGGGGCTTAGCCCCCCAACCCCCTTAGCCCCCTGTTCCTACGGGCCTGTATTATATTATAAACTAAGCATGTCATTTAATTCTTTCCCAAACAATGACGCCTTTTGACACTCTTAACAAGATTTGTGAAAACATTCAGACAAAAGAAGAAACCCCTTTCCTCAAAAGCAAAACTTTTGGCTGTGCCAGTATAAAAAGTTGCTCATTATCAACAGTTTCTTCATCAGCATATTTTTCCCAATCCAGTTGTATTGTTGGTCATGTTTGGGAAATGGTTAAAAAGTACAGCCCCATTCATCTTCAAAGCAATTTCCAGAACTATCTTTTGGCCGGGTTGGGGGTGAAGAGGTAGGGTAACTGGTACAAATGTTTTTATTGTCCAAATAGAAAATATCTAGGAAAACAATGAGGCAAAAGAAAATTTTGGTAACCAGCAATTTCTCCATTTGTCTTAATGCATTTTACTTTTATTGATTATAAATATATTGTCATTAATAGCAAAAATTTTTAAATTGAACCAGTCTGAAATTTTAATTTTTGAGAAAGGTTTAATTCACTTGACCCACAAAGTCCTGTCACAGAAAACAACTCATGCACGAAGTCCTACACAACAGTGGGATAAACATAAGGGGTCAAGGATCAAACCAGAACCTGTTTCAACAATGGTAATTGCAAAACCTGGTACCCTGAGGCCTGAACAGGAAGAGGTTTTGTTGGAAATGAAACTTTTTATTCAATACTGTTGCAACTAATTCAATATACAAAACAATCAATATTTTTTTGCATTTTTAATACATGTAGGTTTTGACAGTAATAAAAAGACAACATAGACACTATGAGGATTTTCTTCTGTTGGCGCCATTCTGTTCAGACTGTTCTTTATCTGTACTCCTGGCATCCTTATTATCCCAGTTTTTGTTGAGCCAATTTCTCCTTTCATATGCTGTTTTAGACATCAGGACCAGAAATTCTTGTAGTGATACAGCTGAAAGTACACAAATTATTTTATACAAATTCTTGATGTCATTCATTCTTGTAGGCATTCCATTTTTCGAAGGCTTCATAAAACATTGGGACAAAAGAAAATTATGCTGATAATTAGCATTTAAATGTTGGGAAACCATGATATTGTTTACTTATTAGCTCACCTGAGCACGAAGTGCTCAAGGTGAGCTATTGTGGTCACTTTTTGTCCGTCGTCCGTCTGTCCGTCTGTCCGTCTGTCCGTCCGTCCGTCCACAATTTCGTGTTAACACTCTAGCATCTACAAATATAAGCCAATCTTGACCAAACCTGGTCAAAACATGTATGACCATAAGATCTCGGATGAGTTCGATTATGGGTCAGATCGAACCAGAAAGTCCGGAGTTATCTGCCCTTGAATGCGAAAAATAGCTAGTTTTGACATTGTTAACACTCTAGTATCTACAATTATTTATCAATCAAAACAAAACTTTGACACAATGTTGGTGACCATAAGATCTCGGATGAGTTTGATTTTCAGTCTGATCGGACTAGAAGGTCTTGAGTTATGTGCCCTTGAAATTGACAAAATTGCCATTTTCGACTGTTTTCGACTTTGTTTACACTCTAACTTCTACAAATACTGACCAATCAAGACAAAACTTTGAGACAATGTTAGGAACCATAAGATCTTGTATGAGTATGATTTTCAGATTGATCGGATCAATAAGTCATGAGTTATACGCCCTTGAATTTGACAAAATTGCCGTTTTTGACTGTTTTTGACTTTGTTTACACTCTAGCATCTACAATTATTGACCAATCAAGACAAAACTTGGTCACAATCTTAGGGACTATAAGATCACGTATGAGTTTGATTTTCAGATTGATCAGATCGAAAGGTCATGAGTTATACGCCCTTGAATTTGACAAAATTCCTGTTTTTGAATGTTTACGACTTTGTTTACACTCTAGAATCTACAATTATTGACCTATTAAGATGAAACTTTGATACAATGTTGGTGACCATAATTTCTTGGATGAGCTTGAACTTCAGTCTCGTCAGACTAGAAAGTCATGAGTTATATGCCCTTGAATTTGACAAAATTGATGTTTTCGATTGTTTCGGACTTTGTTTACACTTTAGCATCTACAATTGTTGACCAATCAAGAAGAAATTTGGACACAATGTTGCTGAAAATAAGATCTTGCACCAGTTTGAATTAGCTTAATTAGAGTAGAATTTGCTGAGTTTGCTGAGCCCTTCAAATTGACAAATTTGCCGTTTTGGACTGTTTTTACTCTAACAACCACAAATAGTGACAAACCGAGACAAAATTTGGACACAATGTTGTTAACCATAAGTTTGTTTTCAGTCTTAAAGTCACAAGTAATTGATTTGAACAAATCTGTGGCTCATATCATCTTGGTTCAGGTGAGCGATATAGGACCATCATGGTCCTCTTGTTTTTTTAAGTTAGCCTTTCTGAAACAAGACATGGTTTTGAGATCCCTTATAAAATCGTTTTCGGGAAACATTGAGAGAAAAGAAAAAAATGCTTACAAGTTTATAACACACATTTTCTACTTTTGCCTGGACATTGTCTGTGTTTTAAGGTAGAATATCCGTAATGCGGCCATTTTGAGATTCATAAAACATCAGCTTTTTTCGAGTGTTGTCTTTTCGTGTCCGAACCTATTCGGGCAATATCTTAAACATTTGGCGGTGGAAAGTTTCAACTGCCAAATGCTTTCGAGCGGGCCCGAATAATTCAGACTGCGCGAATCACATTATGGGTGGACTACCTTAATGCATTTTGTTCTCTGCATCAGCTTTTAATTCTGAACAGTCCAAAATCTTTACATCCCTATAATGATTTAGTTATGTCAAGGTAGTCCATCCCAAATGAGATTCATGCAAGGTCATAATTTTTCATGACATCGTTAAATTTTTTTTATGTATCCCAATCTATTTGGGTGCCGTAAAGATCCGGCTGTGTATATTGTTCCACCGCCGAATGTTTATGACACAGTCCGAATAATTTGATGTCGCTAAAATCTCATTTGGATTGACTACCTTAGTACATGGCTTCTTTGAAATTTGTTACTTATTTACATATTAACCAAAAAGCAGTTCAATGCTAAGACACAACATAGCTGTCTGTAGTGTCTGAGCAAAAGAATAAAAAGTGTATAGCTTCATATTTTGTTGTTTTTTTCCTTGAAAACATGTGAACAAATGATAAAAATTTGTGTGTATACATGTTACTGGGTTTTGTCCTAGTATGTACCTTGCAATTTCTTCAAGCCAAAGCATCTTTTATTTTGTCGATTCTGATAGGGCTGGTTTCTTCGCAGGAGGCCTTTTAGCAAAATTCTGTTGTCAAATCTGCTGGAATTGGATCTGGAACAGGGTAATAATTGTCTATTGGACTGCCCTCTGGGAAATGCTGAAGGTAGAAAGAAAGAAAACCTGTTGTAAAAACTCCTTGTAACGCTTTCCCAAACAGCAACGTTTTAGATGGTTCTGACTTGAAAGCTAAAGCTTAAGTCGGAAAACAAAAAGATGACGTTGATGATTGAAGACGAAATTAAGGTGTGGCAGAGCACAGATAGTAATGAAAAATGATAAAACGCAAGTTATAATAAGGATTTCTTGTCTTGTCACAATGTTTTCCCCTGCTTTTTCTATTATGGGCATCAAAATCTAATCTTGTTTGGGAAAGGTTTAACTCCGGTGAAGAATATTTGGCCGAGAATGGGTGTCCTGTTTTTCTGATGAATTGGATTTTACGATAAATTTCCTTTTCAAACAATATTTCGAAGATTTGCTATACTAAGTAAACGAAACTCAACACTTTTCGGCATTTTGTTATTTGACGAATTGTCATGCAACTTCTGAAAACATAAAGAAAAAAGAATTTGCTGAATAACAGCAATTTCTCTCATTTCCTTAATATTATCATGCATGACATGTAGATTTAATACTTTTGACAATAAATATTTGTTGTCCACAACTGGTTTCAAATAGGAATCAGTTAATCGTGACATCATTTTCATTTTGCTAATTTTCATCCTTGTAATTCTAAAAATTCGTAACTACATCTTGATCAAACTACATCTTGATCGAGGCTATAGTTACGAGATGTTGCATAGCATCAATGATTCATCAATCGACATAGGTAAAATAAGCAGTTTAATTTTAGCCCATTGTATTGATCAGTCCAAAACTGCCCATTTTGGGAAATGGTTACCATTTCTAGTTTCACAACAAAATGTTTAGATATAAATTAGTAGTTTTCACACAATTCTAGACAAATCTACTTGAGGGGACTGACGGGAGCCGAACTTGAACCGACACGGGGGGGGGGGGGGGGGGGGGGGTAAATTAGTCGACGATAATTCTGCTCACCTTCATGCAAACAAACAGCAATCTGATTTCCCTGTACAGTTTTCACATTTAGCATGTCATGAGGGCGTCCGTATGTTTAAATCCATCCGATTCTGATGCATTTTTCGAACTTTTCCCCGAAATCTCGGAACGAAACACCTTGAGTACGATCCGTTTAACGACAGTCTGGTTACAAATGCACCATCGGAATCGCTTCACAATTTTCCCTCGTCGAATTTATAACATAATAAACAATATGTCCACACAAATAACAGTATATTACTTTCTTTGCTTTATAAATGCATAATATTGATATCTGTCAAAAAACGATCGCTGTCCTAGAAGCGTGGTTTGTTTATTTTACGCCGAGGTCGTGACCCGGTCGTGACCTATTTCCTGGTCTTTCATTGGCTAATCGATTTTTTAGACTGGGAGTCGGCGTTTGGTCAATTACCTCCCTTTGTCTAAACAAGAGAGGGCGAGTCGATCGGATCGTACGATTATCAAAACAACCATGGTTCTCAAAAGATTTATCGATTTTCTGAATTACTGGTACCTACAATATACGCTGAACACGGCGGTTTATATGTTAGAACCTACAGAAGTGCGAATAGTCAGTATCCTTTGACAGAAACTGGAGAAATTGCTCATGTTCTTTCGTACCCCATTTCGATCGTACCCACATTCTTT
Organism: Fragum sueziense; assembly: GCA_963680895.1. Lineage (NCBI taxonomy): Eukaryota > Metazoa > Mollusca > Bivalvia > Cardiida > Cardiidae > Fragum > Fragum sueziense. The sequence continues at coordinate 25,174,269 of OY804593.1, forward strand.
TCGACTTGTTGGCATCGGGCAAACAAAGCCCATACAGTCACGTTTTACATCACTCTAATATAGACTTATTTAATCTTTAATTGATAATGGCTCAAGCCTTTTGAAAAATTGAAATTGTTGACCCTTTTAGTTTACTAATTTAACAAACTTAAAGACATCAAAATGACATTTCGCTGTCATAGGAAAGGACAACTACTTCTATTTTTCTCAGTGGCCGTGCTTTGATGCCACTGGAGTTTATCGAGAGAGTTTTTTCATGCATGACGGTACAACCATGACAGCTAATGTGACCTGATTTGGGGCTTGTCTAGTTGAAAAGGCTTAGGAAAACATTCAGGCAAAAGAAGAAAAGGCTGATACCCAGCATTTTCTTCTTTTGCCTCAGTATCTTCTTGGCTTTATCAAAGGCAAATCCCATCATTAATTTTTTTATCACTACAATTTTTGGTCTGCAGGTGCTTTTTAATGGGACCACCGGAAAATTTTGCCTGTTGGGTAAGGGTTTAATCCGATCCGAGGGTTTAATCTTCTCTGATGTAAATACGCTCTTTGATATTTTGATTTTTTGCTATTTACATAGAGAGCGTTGCTCTTTGAAAAAATCAAGAAGTTCGCAACAAATTGTTGCGCATCGTTCACCGTCCGATCTTAAACGCTATCGTTAAAACCCCTGATGATATTGATAAATGAACCATTTATTTTTATGGCTGCTGAAAAAATTACGACCAAAAAGTATTTCTAAAAGGTTAATAGGCAATGTTTTGCAACAACCCTCACCTGAGCAGCCTTTATTTACCTTGACCTTCCATTCAAAACCAAAGGATATACTCATCCAGCAGGCTGATTTGAAATGAAATTTTTGGTCAGGTATGACAAAAAATGATTTATTGATCTATACCCTACAGTGTTTTACCGAGTGATTCGATATGATAACAAAAACAAAGCTTCAAGTTACTTGTAACGTTACCCAACTTTCCGCTGTTTTCAAAGAGCAACGCTCTCTGATGTAAATAGCGAAAAATCAAAATATCAAAGAGCGTATTTACATCAGAGAAGACTCGGATTAGGTAAGGGTTATGATTAATATTACTTTAAGTCTTACTTTTTCAATTTAGCAGTGTCCCACTGTCTTCAGTCACAGACTCACACCAACTTTTTTATCCTTAACATCAACCAGATTCTATTTTAGTTGCAACAATAGCCTTTTTCCTGTACTCTGCGTATATTTTTCTTCCTGGCCATGCTGTGATGTTGCTGGAGTTCATAGAAAGTTTCTTCACGCATAATGGGACAACCCCAGCAGCTAAAGTGACGTGAGTAGAAAGGTAACCATCTGAATATATGGGGAAAAAATTTGCTGACATGACTCATTAACGGCAAATATTTGGACTGTTCCATTTTTAAAACTACTGCAGAAAGAAAATGATGTTAATAAAGACAACGTTTAAGCTCGACTTTGCGAAGAAAATGAGAGCTTATACTGTCACCCGGGCGTCGGCGTTGCAACAAAGGTTAAAGTTATTTCAAACATCAATAACTTCCATACTATTGAAGGGATTCAACCCAAACTTGGAATACTTATTCACCATCACACCCTCTACCTTACTACCAGGGCCCATGACCCTGGCTCTACTATATTTGGAGTTATGCCCCTTTATACTAAGCAACTTAGAAAGTCGAGCGCGCTGTCTTCGGACAGCTCTTGTTGAAAGAAGTAGCCCAGAAAATATTGAGGCAAAAGAAGAGAATGCTGATTTTCAGCATTTTCTTCTTTTGTGTCGATCTTTCCCCAACCTTTTCCATTAGCCTTTAGGGATGTCAAAACAGGGTCTTGTTTGGGAAAGGGGTTTTTCGACATAAAAATGTATTGAAAAAGAATTCTTTTCACAGCAATATTCCAAATCTAATACATGTATTTAAAAAAAGATGATGGCAAACAAAGGTTATTTTGAACATTGCCTCCTGTCTCAATATTAATTTTTCCTCGATGTATAATATTTTACACAAATTCTCTTGTTACCAATATCCATAATGTCGTCATCTGAAGCAGCTTTTAACCCATTTTAACCCATTCTGAAGCAAGACCTGGTTTTGACGTCCCTATTAGAAAGAGTTGAAGAAAACATTGAGACTAAAGAAGAAAATACTGGTTAACAGCATTTTCACCTTTTGCCTTAATATTTCCAAAGCTATATTATGCAAAAATAATATTTTCAATAACTACCATCTTGTCTTGCGATAGTAGATTTTGAAGTGGACTGCCCTAAATTTTGTTTTATGGGAAAGGGTTAAACATTTTGCTTGTATTTTTCAGAATGATGGATTGGATGGCCTCATGGATGTGATGTTATTTTGAAAAACGAACAATCAACTAAGTTACCGCGATCTTTCAGTGTAAAAACAGAAATACAGACATGAGAGGGTGATCACATATGGATTAGAAGTTACATTTGAGCCTGGATCTGGAAAAAGTCCCTTATAGCATTTTAGAAAATTGAGTTTCAAGATAAGCCTGTTCTCAAATGCAGTCCAAAATGCATCCATGCTGCTCTCTTGGAGTTACTACATGTCACGAAGAAGCTATTAGAGAACAACATGGATCCTGATCAGACTGTGCGTATGCACAGGCTGATCTTGATCTATGTTGGGCTCAAAAGCCTTAAGGGACATTTCTCCAGATCCTGGCTAATTTATTGTCAGTTTTATGGTGTATTGCTGTAAGTGTTATTGCAAAATCTTGTAACTACAGCTTTATAAAAGCTGTTGTTACAAGGATTTGCAATAACACTGACCATATCAATTTGACTTTTACTGGTATCCTCATCAAATGTTTTGTTTTTGGTACTCATCCCAAGCAACAAATCAGATTGGGGCAAGGAGATGTTTAAAAACTCCTTGATTGGGGAGAGGCATTATAAATTTTGTTATTCCAAAACTAAATGCTATGTTTTTTGGTGCTCATTTGAATCGTCTCAATGAGACGATTTCAATAAGTGCCTACAACATATGATTTGATGAAAAATAAATTGAATATTGCATTTGAAATGCTATTACCCATTTAAAGGTCTCCATAAGGGTCTAATGGGTACATTATACCATGCCAACACAATGCCTGATTTTTTTTGACAACAACAAAAACATTCAGCTGCGGAAATTTCAAAGCTTTTATTTTCTATGGTTGAATGTTAGCAAGTCAGAGGGAAAATTCGGCTGTCATTTAAATTTCAAAATGAATAAATTGCTTGGAGTTTCTTTTAAATAGATTAACACATATTTTATATTTAGAATGTTGTAATATCTTTAACGACAATTCAAATGAGGTTTCAAGAAGCTTCTTTTTAGTACCATCAAGATATTGATTTGGATTAATGTAACAAATTAGTTTGCCATAACCCACTCTTGTCTGCTTCTATTTGGAAAGATGAATTTTATGTTTTAATTGAAGAAACTGTTTTATACAGAGATGAAAGTTGATCGAATGTATGCATTAGAGTAAATGTGATCCTCTGTTTTACCTCTATAACCAAATGGCAATTTTTTTGGTCAGTCCAAGTTCAAAGATTTTGCAGACAACAATTTCAAGTGAATGAAATTTAAATTTTTGTTGTCTTTTGGGGTAGAAAACATTGTGAAAAATTAAGAAATTGCTTGTTGCAAGCATTGCTTGTTGCAAGCAATTTCTTCATTTTCTACAATGTTTTCCAAAGCCATTATCCTGTGGGGAGTCAAAAAGAGCCGGAGCCAGTGGGTGGTAATGAGCTAAGGTATATGTATTTCACTCACGATTAGATACCAAACACTCTGTGCACTTTTAGTGTCATACATTTCAACATAAGATTTTGGGAGTCATCCAGGTTTTTCTAATCCGATACCCTCTTCAATTTCCAGTGTCATGGAAAATTATTAAGTAGTTCATGATATTGCAAAAAGTCTTTGGCATCTAATTATGAGGGAAATACCTTAAAACTTGTCCTGTTGATAAAATACTTCTGTATTATTGCTTTAACCCATTACCAAACAAGACCTGGTTTTGACGTCTCTAATTGTAATGGCTTTGGAAAACATTGAGATAAAAGAAGAAACTGCTGATAACCAGCAGTTTCTCCTTTTGTCTCAATATTTTCTCTGTCATATTTTACTTCAAAACCAGTTCTTGTTTGGGAAAGGGTTAAACAAATTGCGCAGCTAACAGACAATTCTGGCAGTATAACAGGCCAGGCTGTATAGGCTAAGATCAGACTGCATGTTTGTGCAGGCTGATCTAAGTATATAATGCCTGCAAACGTTTTGGTCACAAAGGCGATATGTCATGATCTGCACGAGAAGGGATAACAGACTAAATAATTATTTCTTAAAATTTTGTCATTACATGTTCGGCTGGAGTTTCATTTTACAATTCATGTGTAAATAAGTTCTATTTTATAATTTCATAATAAATTATTCATAACCTTTTTACAATAAAATTGTTTATAGAAAAACATGTCGTTGCTTTTATTTGGGTGTCGTCTTAATGTAATACTTAATTTTCAGAAACGGATCAGCTTTAGCAAACGTATACGAGCTGTCAACTTTGACAAATAAACATTTATAGTTGTATAGGAAAAACAGCCTTAATCCAGAAAATTAAGAATGAAAAATTTCCACCCTAGTCAGTCTGTTCGAACTGTGCCCTCTGACTGGGATCGATACTTTTCACATTTTTCCTGATTGTCTCTTATGTAGACGGGTCATAATTGTTCAATAAGGTGTACCGAATGTTTTCTTTAACCCATTTTTTACGAAATAAGACCTGGATTTGACGTCCCTAACAGAAAAGGATTGGGAAAACATTGAGACAAAAGAAGAAATTGCTGATAATCAGCAATTTCTCCTTTTGCCTCAATATTTTCCATGCTTTATTGTAGGACTTCAACTAGATCTTTAATCGCAAAGCTTGGTATTAAAAATCTGGCTGGAGTCCTATGTACCAACAGAGTAAGGTGCTTTGGCCATGTTGAGCGCAATACAGGCTGAGTTTTCCGGGTGCGGACGCTGAAAGTAGCTTCACAAAAAGGTTCAGGCCGACCGAAGAAAACCTGGGAAGAGGTAGTGTCGGATGATGTCCAGAAGCAAACTAGGAATGATTTCCACTGACCTTCAGAACCGGTCCGAATGGAGAGGACGACTGCGAAGCTGACATATGTCAGACAAGTCCAACCCTCGGTAGAGGAAAATAGACTTTAAAAAGGATATGTATGTATGTATTTTACACAAAATCAGTCTTTATGGACACAAATTGTTTGGTCTGCAGTAGCTTTCAAGTTGGACCATCCTAAAATTTTGCCATTTGGGAAAGGGTTGATACATTGTTGTGGTAATGAGGTTAACATTGTCATATGAATGCTATCCCTGCTTACATCCAGAGAAAAAAAATGTGATGATAATCAGCATTTTCTCCTTTTCTGTAAATGTTTTCTGGATCGTAACATGTGTACGGTTTTGATGCCCCCGTAAAATGTATTTTGCAGTTCGTGGTCTTTTCGGATATGGACCAGTCTATAAATGAGCCGGGATCTGGAAAAACGTCCCTTATAGCATTTTTCAAGATAGAGTTTCAAGATCGGCCTGTTGTCAATGGAGTCCGATATGCATGAATGCTGTCCTCTATAAATTACTACAGGTCACAAAGAAGCTATTAGAGAACAATATGGATCCTGATCAGACTGTGCGTATGCACAGGCTGATCTGGATCTATGTTGGGCTCAAAAGCCTTAAGGGACGTTTTTCCAGATCCGGGCTCAAATGTATTGTTCAGAACAAACAGCTTATCACGGATTTCATTTGACTTGACACTGACTTCTATTCAAAATGTGATCATATTTCGAACATAGTGTAACATTCTTAATAAACACTTGTTTCATAGTGCACAGATATTACGAGTATAGAGCAGGCCCGTAGGAACAGGGGGGGGGGCTACGCCCCCCCCCCCCCCAAAGTTGGCCAAAAATGCCAAATTTTCCTTATTTCACACTGAAAAATTTTGGGAAAATTCAATTTAGCCCCCCAATATTCAGACAATGAGGCTTTAGCCCCCCCCCCCCCCCCCCCCCCAATATGGAATTGCTTCCTTCGTGCTTGTAAAGGAAAAAATACTGAATTGTTATTTAAAAAGCCAAGGCGTGTAATTCATGATAACAAAAGCTAAAGCTGCGCCATGTGAAATGAAATCTGTAATACAAGCTACTGCGCTCACTTCACCGGTTTCTGCCCCATGGGTTCCTTTTACTAAATATTTATGACGGTGGAAAATGGGCTTAAGAAACCTGTTCGCAGAGACTTTAGAAAAATGGCACAGTTGTTCAGAACGTAACCGTTTCGGTACCGCCGATTCCGTATAGATCAGTCGGTAACACCAGATTCAATCCAGGGATCTTGAGTGCGAACCCCGGCTCGGCAGAAATCCATTCTGACATTTGATAAAAGTCGTTCGTCTCTCACCAATGGGTGTTAATCAACTATGTGAGAGAGCAGCTGTAGGCTCGGATGGAATATTTTGACAGTACTGTCGAGATAAATACCAAGAATCCATCGCCGCGCTATGGCAATAGCAGTTGAAAGAGTCGTTTAACCCAAATGAATTAAATCGTTCCAAGTCGGAGTGTCAATAATAAATTGTGATCCATCACGCCAAAAGGGACCTTCGTGGGAGTCCAGAAAACCAAATGTCGAGAAGCGAATCAGCATAGGTCAATAAGATATTTTACTAGGGAAAATGAACATACGATACAAGAATTGTAACCCATCATTAGATACAAGACACTTCATGCATCTTCGGTCGTCATCCATGACAACGAAAATTATCGAGAGATATCCTCGTCAAATTCCGGTCGTCACCCGTGTCTACGGAAATTGGCGATGGATACTCTAGTCAATTTTCGTTGCCACGGATTACGCTCGAAGATGTCCGAAGTCTTTTGTAGTACATGTAGTGATTGGTTGTAATCTCGTATAAGATGAACTTTCTAATTTTAGAAAAGTAGATCTATATAAGGGTGAAAATGCCATAAGGGGCTCTTTTTCCGATCCCGGCTCATTATTGTTTATTGTACTACAAACCAACAAGAGTGCCATGGTCACAAGATACGCCGCCCCAGAGACTAAGTTTTAAACCATTACTGCACAGTGACGCCTTCTGACTCCCTTATAAGAAAATGCTTGGGAAACATCGCGAAAAAGAAGAAATTGCTTGAGACAAGCAATTTCTTCATTTTCGACAATGTTTCTAACCTAAAATGTGCAGATTTTTAAAATTTGATTAACTTGAAAATGTCGTCTGCAACAGTTTTCAATTTGAAACAGTCCGAAATTGTGTCGTCTGGTAATGGGTAAAGGGGGCATAACTCAGGCAAAAATCAATGAACCTTAAAATCATTCCTTCATGCACATCTACCAATTGAGGTGATAACATTGACCAAGTTTCAAAAGGATCCAACCAGAAACTAAGGAGGAGTTGCGCTCACAAGAAAAGTGGACGGACAGATGGAAAAGATGACGCCAATACTCGACCGCCTCCGGCGGCGTACAAAAATAAATAAAAATTGACACTTGATCATTCTGACCGGGATTGGTTTAATATTCCTCAACATGCCCTATTAGATAATGGCTTTGGAAAACATTGTGGAAAATGAACGATTTGGCGTTTTCTACACAGAAAGACCCCAAAAAGGATAACATTTTGTTCACTTCAAAATTTAATGGTCGTCTGAAGTATCTTTGTATGTTTGGATCTTTGAATGTTCGGATCAGTCTAAAAAATGCCGTTTGGTAATGCATGGAATCTTGATTCCGCATTCAAGTATGTGAACAATTGTAAACCTAAGTGGAAGAGCTAGTGGGCGCTCCGAAAGGATGTGATCTAGGGCTAGTGAGAAACGGGAATCCATGCTTAGGTGCTCCAGTCGCCATGAATAGGCCAACATGTTTGTTTTTAAATTGGTGTCAACCCGCATTCAATCAATCGGACTCATTTCATATATTTTTGAATTCCAGTTTTAATCATTATTGTGTGGACTTTCTTAATTAATCAACTACCATTTGTCGTCCGCATAATAAGCTTTCAAGTCTGACCACCCCAAAACTTTGCCATTTGGGAAAGGGTTAAAGGCCCCTTTTCCAGCACCTTGGCAAGCCAAGAATTCTCTCCCTACGCCCACCCCCGCATTGATTCCTGAACTCTCGTTTGGGTCGAATTGGAGGTAGGATCCTTGTCCTGCGAAGTTGATGGGCCAGTTTCCATCAGAGAATAGGGCCTATAAGGTAGAATAGGCCTTTGTATTTTTATCTGACAAATATAATGTCCTACACGATTAGCCTAACCCTTTCCCAAACGGCAAAAAAATAGACCAGACAAAATTTTATGCCAGATAAATCTTGAGTGGTAGCCTATATTAACGTTGAGGAAAAAAGAAAACGCTGACCAAATGTGAATAGTCTAACAGTTTCTTCTTTTCTCCCAATGTTTTCGTTGGATTCAGGTGTCGTCCACGAAAGGAATTGATTTTAGATCGACAAAGGCCTATGGGGCCTAGTTCTGTAGACAAAAGAATGAACGTTACTCGAAGATAGAAATCGAACTTTGATCCTTTCCCAAAAGAGACCGGGTTTTACAAACAGTGAGACAAATGAAAAAAGTGATGATAAATGGTATTTTCTCCTTTGCCTTAATATGTTCTGATGTACATCATATTCAAGTAGATCTAATTTCTTTTTTTTTTTTTTTTTTTTTTTTTTTTTTTTTTTTTTTTTTTTTTCTTTAAATAAGGAGGAACAACGGTTTTAGTTACGTATCCAAGGAGCTTTGATCTCAAAGTACTCTGAGTGCTTTGATATCTGAAAAACAACAACAACAAAATGTCAATTTTCGTCATTAAAAATCGTTAAATAACCAAAAATAATGCATATTTGAGGAAAGTGATGGCCAATAATGAAGGAAATGCTCAAACTGTTGAGGAATCATTGACTGTGACTCCGAGAGTCGGACATATCGCTGTCAGTGTCGATAATTTCATGCTTGTATGGGGCGGTTATAAGGTAAACTCGATTCGGACCACATTAAAATCGAACCATGAATTGTTTTAGTTTGCTTGCATTCTGAAATAAAGAGTAATACATCTTAGAAGTGTTAAAAACTGTTAACTGTTCACTAAGATGTTTGAGTCAGTACTTTAAAATGTTTTTATCGGCCAAAGATCTATTCAATAGTTTAAAAAAAAGATATCGATCTATAAGATTAAATATTAAGAATTGAAAGTGCAGGGTTTTCCCTGAGCATGAGAATTTGGGGGTCATTGTTACCCCCTTGCCTTCAAAGTTAGGGGTCTTTTCTACTATTTTGTGGGTCAAATGCCCTAGGACACAAGTATCATACCAAAATCTGGATTTTAAAACTTGGGGAAGTTTCTAGTTAGCCGGTCCCCAAACTAAATGGTCGCCAGTAAAGTAACAAAATATAGTAATTTTTCATCAATAAAGAAGAAAATGAGCGGGGGTGTGGGGGCAGCAGCCCCCATAAATAATTTCGAAATAAAATAAAGCGGGGGCGTGGGGGCGGCAGCCCCCAAAGTTACTTCCTAATAAATAGGGACAGGTATACTAGATGTGTTCCAAAACTTGCGTCATTAATGTCCCTCAAGTAAATTTTTAAGGGGTCATTTGTTTTGAAATTGCGACAATGACGCATGATTTGTGCGTCATGGAAAACCCTGAAAGTGATACATCAAACTCATCAATTCAAACAACAGTTGTCATTGAAGTAGCTATTTCTTACAGTACTGTGTAGCAGAAAATCTATATTTTTGTTTGATTAAGTGACAAAAGGTAAGTTACAGATGTTTAGGCAGTAGCTAATAGCTTCACTAAATTATTGTTGCGTACATTTTTATTACTGCTGATAAGTTCATAACCTTTGTTGTTTGGCATCAATTGGTAGGTAATATTGTATTCTTGTCATAAAAACCCAAACGGGTGCACAAAATATTGTTTATCTGTTAGACCCTTGTTGTGCACAGACAACATTAATTCAGGTCAGTACCGGAAAGTTTCTGGTAATAACGGATTGGTAGATGAGGGGATGTCTCTAAAGGACAATATTAGAGATTCACAGCTTCAGGTCGCTGAATAAGCTAGCTTTTCACAATTAAGTCTGGTCCATCTATGCCTGCTGATGGGACTCGGGCAGCTCAGAGTCGATTGAAATAATTGAAAAAAGACTCGTGCTAATAGAGCTTGAAAACAATGTGGATAAGTAGAAAATCAATCATTAGTTGGATTATTACAAGTGTGCAATCCGCTACTTCCGGAATTGCGTAATGTTCTGTGCAGCCTGTAGGCGATATTTTATCATAAATGTGACAATTGTTAAATCCAAATTTCTAAGTGTGTTTATTCAGGGGCCAAGCCCAAAATCTAGGGGCCATGGGCAACTGGGCCCCTGCTAATCTTTATCCCTGACATGTTTGACAATTCTTACCTTTCTATTGCAGGAAGACAGAGTGTCACACAGTGAGAAGTATCTACCTGGGAATATTGTCAACATCTACCACTCAGACTCTAAATACTGGTAAGGCCAGAGCTCCAGATAAGAGGGGATGATGACTTTTCAAACTGCAATAAATTTGTTATTGTTCATCAAGCCCTATGTTGTGGATACTCATTTGTATCGTCTCATGGAGACGATACAAATGAGTACCCACAACATAGGGTTTGGAATTGAAATAACAAAGTTAGAATGTCTTCACCCCACTTATCTGTACCCCTGAAGGCCATTGTTAAATAGGCACCTTTGCACATTTTAGAGGAAGATGGCTTTGTGTTTTTTCCAAATCATGGAATGTTGTCTTAAAATATTTTATGATGGAATTGGATAGATTAACATTTTAACTGATTACACCCAAAGGTTTAGTTGTTTAAATTTTTATTGTAATCTAATGTGTCAATTTCAGTTCGGCCACGGCCATGGTGAAGTTGGCAGCGCATCAGACTCTCACTTGTGAGGTTCAGGTTCGATCCCTGGTAGTGGCAAATATCCTTTCAGACAATATTGTCTCCCATCCATGGTTAGATATTGTTTACCTATGTGGGCGAGCAGCTGGAGGCTCAGTTAGAATGTTGTTGTAGTACTGCTATGAAACACAACAGGAATCCATGGTTAGGTGCTCCTGTCACTGTGATATGACCATAGCAGTTGAAAATAGCGTCAAACCCCATTCAATTAATCAATTATTTACCATTTACACAAAGATAATAAGATAATAGGGGGTTAAAGCTTCCTAAAATGTAAAACATAATCAATTATTAATAAATGCCTTTGTTGTAGGTACTCTTTCCAATCGTCTCTATGAAACAATTCAAATAGGTACCCACAACATAGATTTTGGATTTGAAATATCAAATTTAGAATGCCTTTAACCCTTTCCCAAACAGCAAATTTGGGACTGGTCCAAATTCAAAGCTGATGCATACAACAATTTCAAGTGAATGGAACTTCAATTTTATTGGTCTTTTGTGGTAAAAAACATTGTGGGAAATGAAGAAATTGCTTGTCACAAGCAATTCTTTCATTTTCCACAACGTTTTCCCAAGCCATTTGCTTTAGGGGAGTCAAAAAGAGTCACTGTGTGGTAATGGGTTAGCTTTCTTCATCTGTTACTCTGACTTATTTTACAGGACAATTCACAAAACGACAGGACAAGCCCCACCTGGGACGTCCGGACCTGGTAGTTACATCATTCAAGGAAAACTGTTTATATTTGGGGGATTTACTGCTGCGGGCAACAGTAATGGACTGTATATTTTGGACCTAAAGTCACTGGAATGGACGTGTTGGAAGGAACATTGTGATACGATAGACGATCCCCGTGATGCGATAGCATTACCAAGTCCGAGAGATAAGTTTAGTTTCTGGACTTATAATGATAAGTGAGTAAAATTTTATGATTTTGAAAATTTGTTTCATTTAATTGACTCACCTGAGCACAAAGTAGGGCTTTCATAAAACTTCATAATGTGTCTTCCTTCTGACAACCAATGTTAAGCCATTCCCACATAATGAAGTTTTTTGATGCCTCACAAGATACAGGATTTGGAAAACATTGTGGAAAATGAAGAGATTACTTTTCTACTCTTTCCCAAACAATACCTGGTTTTGACGTCCCTGATAGAAAAGTCTTGGGAAAACATTGAAACAAAAGAAGAAACTGCTGATAACCAGCAGTTTCTCCTTTTGTCTCAATATTTTCCGTTACATATTGTACACAAATCCTTTCGTTAATAACATCCATTTTGTAATTTGTGGCAGTTTTTTAAGTTGATTACCCAAAAATTTTGTCGTTCGGGAAAGGGTTAGATAAGATGTATACATGTCCATTACAGGTTATATTGTTTTGGTGGTTTTGGACCTCCACTGACGGGGTTCATGCAGGATCATGGACATTTTGTACCAGATACCAGCTCACCTTGGGTATGTGCATACATGTATTTTGTTTGCTTTATCTTCACTTTTTGTAAACTTACGGAAAAAAGAAACCACCTACCGTTATTTCCGTCATGCCTATCAAAATTTTATTGAAATGTATACTGTATATGATGATTTGACCAACAATTATCTCAAATGAAAAAGTAGTTTCTTTCCATTAACCCTTTCCCAAACAAGACCTGGTTTTATGTCTCCGATAGGAAAGGCTTGGGAAAACATTGAAACAAAAGAAGAAACTGCTGATAACCAGAAGTTTCTTCTTTTGTCTCAATATTTTTTATGCTCTATTTTACACAAATTTTATCTTTAATAACTTCCATTTTGTCATATGCGGCAGTTTTTGAAGTGGAGCACCCTAAGATTTTGATGTTTGGGAAACGGTTTAGTTGTACATTTTAGATGCCTAGTCATGCTTTCTATATGCACAGAGTGTATGTTTACCATGTGATGAAATAAGAAACATTTTACACAGTAACATGTGTTAGTAGGTAAAGATTTTCTTACGAAACACCTGTATTTAAAGGTTCCTAGGCTATATTCTAACAGGAGAGCTAGTATTTTGGCCATTTTCGGATGTCAGAAATGCACAAACAGGATGCAAGACATTTCTATGTCTTCTGCTCAACAATACGGCGACTTGATCGATGTGTTAGAGTTCGGCTAACATTCAACGATCGACCACGTTCAACTACAGGTATACCTCATGTAAAGCCAATAAATCAAGATGACTCTTCACGTCAAAGTCATGTCCGTTTAAAGGTTTCTAGCCTAGGTGCAAATTTTTTTGTTTGGAAAAAAAATGATAATAGTGTTTCGCTGCATCTTGTTTAACCCTTTCCCGAACGCCAAATTTTTAGGGAAATCCACTTCAAAAACTGCCACGAATGATTGACAAAATGGAAGTTACTAAAGATAGAATTTGTATAAAATATGACATAGAAAATATTGAGACAGAAGGAGAAACTGCTGGTTATCAGCAGTTTCTTCTTTTGTTTCAATGTTTTCTCAAGCCTTTTCTATTAGGGACGTTAAAACCAGGTCTTGTTTGGGAAAGGGTAATTACATATTGCTTTTCAATTGATAATGCATTTTATATTTTCATTACCTAGGAGACAGGTAGAGGTTGGAACAATCAAGTGGTAGTCTTTGATCCAGTAACAGAACAGTGGACAAACCCTGTTTGTAAGGTAAAGTGTAAATGTTAACCATTTACCAAATGGTAAACTTTTAGACTCCTCCAAATTCAAAGATGTTGCAGACAACAATTAAAACTTAATGAAATGTTACATGTTTTGTCTTTTTGTGTAGAAAATATTGTGGGAAATGAAGAAATTGCTTGTCATAAGCAATTTCTTCATATTCCACAATGTTTTCCAAAGCCATTATCTTGCGGAGTCAAAAAGAGTCACTTTGTTGTAATGGGTTAACCCTTTACTGGATTGCAAAATTCCAAACTGGTCCAATGTAATTTAGTGGAATTTTAACCCTTTTCGAACTTACAAATTCTCGGTCAAGTTTTTATGTGCAACTGTCATTTCTTTGTTTCTGCGAAATCTATCATTTTCAAACTAGGCACATGCTTATATGTATGTGACCACAATATCAGTCTCCGGGAAAAAATTCATTAAATGTACTTTGACATTTAATTTACTGGAATTTTATCCTTTTTATGCCCTTGTATTTAAAGAACGGGGGTTTATTGTTTTATCGCTCTCCATCTGTCTGTTTTTCTTTCTGTCTGTCCAAAAACTCAATGTGAAAATTTAACATTTTTCTTTTCTCCAAAAATAGCTATTTCGGGGGCATAAGTGCTTCACAAACACATCTTGTTTGGACTTCTTGTTTGTTCGCTATCCATTGATAGTCACACTTTGCTATCCTGTGACAGCTTTTTGTTAGTGACAAGGAACTAGTGTATGAATGGATGGGTATTGTTATTGTTAGCTTTAATTCTTGTTAGGTACACCATTTAAACTCCATTCAATTAATCAATTTCAGGGACCAGTGCCTTCACCCAGAGCTGCCCACGGCTCAGAGAGGGTCGGTTATAAAGTGTATAATTTTGTCAGGCGAACTGTCCATATCTCTAAAACATTACCTGACAGCAAAATTTTAGACTTGTCCAAATTCAAATATTGTTGCAGATGACCGTTTCAAGTGAATGAAATTTTACATTTTTTGGTCTTTTTTGGGTAGAAAACTGTGGAAAATGAAGAAATTGCTTGTTAACCTTTTCACACTAAGAATTTTTTTACTACCCAGCACTTCATATTAGTGCTTTGCTGTCATGAGACAGTTCTTTTTTTCACTATCCAGTACTTGATAGTCACACTTTGCTGTCTTGTGACAGCTTTTGTTTAGTGAAAAGGTACTGGTGTGCGTGTGGGTTTGAAGTGTTATTGTTTGCTTGATAACAGTTTTAGTTTCTCTGATAGTTCTTGTTAGGTACATCATTTAAATTCCAATCAATAAATTAATTTCAGGGACCAGTGCCTTCACCCAGAGCTGCCCATGGCTCAGAGAGGGTTGGTAATAAAGTGTACACATTTGGTGGTCGTCATAAAGATTCTAGACTAGATGACCTTCACCTACTAGATCTGGATACTTATACTTGGAGTGGGGAGTAAGTATATTATATAGCTATATTCTCAGTGGAACTTTTTGTAGAATAACCAATTCCCACTTTATGACGCTTTTTGACGCTCTACAAGATATAGGCCTTGGAAAACATTGTAGAAAGTCAAGCAATTTCTTGATTTTCCAGAATGTTTCCTGCCATGAATTTTTAGCTCGACTTTTCGAAGAAAATGAGAGCTTATACTGTCACGTCGGCGTTGGCGTTGGCGTTGGCGTTGCAACAAAGGTTAAAGTTTTTTCAAACATCAATAACTTCCATACTATGAAAGGGATTCAACCCAAACTTGGAATACTTATTCACCATCACACCCTCTACCTTACTACCAGGGCCCATGACCCTGGCTCCACTTTATTTGGAGTTACGCCCCCTTTATACTAAGCAACTTAGAAAGTCGAGCGCGCTGTCTTCGGACAGCTCTTGTGTAATATTTTGAGATTTCTTTAAATTTAAGATGCTGTTTACACCTCGTTTGAATTTTGACATCTGGTTAAATCGTTATGAGTTAAGAAAGCTATCTCCAAATGTTATCATCCCCCCTGCATACAATGCTTTGTCAGGAAACGAACAAAAAATCACCTAAAGGTCATAACACCTGTAAAGATTAATAAAACATCTTTGTGACTACTAAACTGTCAATCAATGCACACCTATGAATTGGTGTTGACGTTCAGGTGATGATTTGGGCACCAAGAAGTTTTAATATCTCCACAATTTAGCTCCACTGGCCTTTCAGGCCAGCGGGCTATTGTCATGGCAATGTGTGTGTCCCCCTGTTTACAATGGGTGCGGCTGTAAACTTTTTTTAAATGATCCTTTGGTGACCCTTTCTCAGATTCCTTTAAAGAATTTCGATTGAATTAGAATAACTTGAGTTATCTACCCTTGAATATAAAAAATAGCTGGTTTTGACTTTGTTTTTACTCTAAAATCTACAAATATTGACCAATCAAAACAAAACTAGGAAAGAATATATGTATAAGTATAATATCCTGCCTGGGTGTAATTTTCAGCTTGATCAGAATCAAGCATCATCTTGCATCTTGCATCATGAGTTATGTGCCCTTGAATTTGACCAAATTACCATTTTCGACTTTGTTTTCACTCTTACAACCATAAATTTTAACCAGTCAAGATGATAATTTTTTTTATTAAGACAAAATCTTGTTTACAACAAGATCTTGCTTATGTGTAATTTTCACGTTGATCACATTTCTACAATCTGAGGTATGTGCCCTTGAAATTGACAAATTTCGGTTTTCGACACTTTTTTTCGGTTTTGCGACCAAGAATATAGACTAATATAGACAAAACTTGGACGGAATGATGGTGACCATAAGATCTTGCATGAGTGTAATTTTCAGCTTGATTATAAACTCACATACTGAATTATGTGCCCTTGAATTTGGCCTAATAACAGTTTTCAAATTTATTATCACTCTAACATCCCCAAAATATTAGTCAATCATTTACCTTCTTTTCACTTTGACCACATGATAGCTGCTTTTTTACTTTGTTTTTGCTCTAAGAACCACAAGTATTGGAAAATCTAGTCAAAACTTTGATTTGATAGATATTACAAGAAATCCAGGCCTGTGGAGCAACTCAAGCCCTTCAGGGTTTTCTAGTTCATTCTTACAGTCGCATTAATTTTATCATATGCAACATCCACAAACTTTGACAAGCCAAAATTTTGTTGTTTTGGAAATATTTAACAAAAGTAAGTTGCCTTTCCATGGGCATAGGAAATAATGTAATAATGTAAAATAAAGTTTACATTTGACCAGAAATACCCGTATTATAGACTGTGTACTGTATATGAATTCCAGTCACTATTTTTCTCTTTTCTAGACTTTATGTGGAGGTTGCTAGTCCCTGTGGAAGATCATGGCATAAACTTGGACCTGGAAAAAAACCTGTTACAGTTGCTATAGTTTATGATGAAGCTTTTATAGAACAACATGGATCTTGATCAGACTGTGCAGATGCACAGGCTGATCTGGATCAATGTTTGTCTCAAAGGCCATAAGGGTCCTTTTTGCAAATCTTGGTTCAATTTCTTTCTCTTTTCTAGACTATATGTAGAGGGTGCTAGCCCTTGTGGGAGATCCTGGCACAGTTTTACCAAAGTCTCTGATGATGTGATATTTTTATATGGTGGATACTCAAACACTAGAATGCCGCTAAGTAAGTAAGGTTCGGTTTATTGGGGTTTTATGCTTTTTTCGACTGCTATGGTCATATTGCGGCGGCTTGAGCACCTAACCATGGATTCCTGTTGTTTCTCATACCAGCACTACCACAACACCCTTTCTGAGCCTCCAGCTGCTCCCCCACATAGGTTCACGATATCAAACCATTGATTGGTGACATTTTTGTCAGAAAGGGTATTTGCCACAGCCGGGTATAGTGAATTGTAGCCCTTTCTTAAACTGTCAGATTTGAGACTAATTCAATTTAACCCTTCCATGAACAACAAAATTTCAGACTTATCCAATTTAGATGGAGTTACAGATGACAAAATTATCGCCAATTCATAAATAAAATCTCAGTATAAAGGCTTAGAAAAATTGGAAGGAAAAGAGGAAAAAAATGCTGTTTCTTAGCATTTGTTTCTTTTCTAGCAGCCTTTTCTAAACCCAATATCCAGTGGGGTCATCAAGAGGCATCAATGCTAGTGGGAGTATTTATCCACTTTGTGACAGTTCTAGTTTTGTAACCAGTTACTGTAGGTCAAAGATCAAGGTCATAGAAAATTTTGATGGATTTGTGTTCTTTGTGCTTTCATAACTTAACCCTTTCCCAAACAAGACCTGGTTTCTATGTACCTCATAGAATTGGCTTGAGAAAACATTTAGGCAAAAGACGGAAATGCTGATAACCAGCATTTTCTCCTTTTGCCTCAATATTTTCTGTACTATATCATACACAACTCTTCTCTTTCATTTTGTCGTCTGCGGCAACTTTCAAATTGGATCACCCTAAAAAATTTCATTTCGGAAAGGATTAAGAAAGGCAGATTATAACAATAAGATGTAGATAACTGATTATTTTGCTGCCTAGGTGATCTGCATCAGCATGGTGTATAATCACATGACTTAGAATTTCTGATAATCTTCAATAACTTTGTCAATACTTGACCAATTTGAATTCGTTTTGAAACAGAGAAGGTGGACAAGTGTCAGGAATAACACGGTCGTGGTAGATTTTTAAAAAAATCAACTGATATAAATTTAAAAAGTTATTGAAGATAAACCAAAATTTTCGTTTATCTTCAATAACTTTTTTATCAGTTATCTACATCTTATTATTACAATCTGCCTTCTTTAATCCTTTCCCAAATGAAATTTTTCAGGGTGATCCAATTTGAAAGCTGCTGCAGAAGACAAAATGAATGTTGACAAACAGAAGATTTGTGTATGTTTTCAAAAATCAACCACGTCCATCTAATGCGTGATGTCTGTCCACATTCTCTGCTTCAAACCGAATTCAAGTCAGTCCCGTATTAACAAAGTTATTGAAGATATTCAGTAATTATTGAATCATATGATTATCCACCGTGATCAGGTCAGGGTAAAGGTTGTATTTTTACCTTGTAGGTGATGCGTGGCAGTTGAATGTGACTTGTTTACAATGGTCGCAGATCACAGTACAGAATGACAGACCACGACTCTGGCATACATGTGTATGTACTGGGGATAAAGAACTGCTTGTGTTTGGAGGATGTTGCAGTAATATTTTAGACCTCAATGAATCTATAGTAAGTAGATATAATTTTGTGTACCATATTGCACAGAAAAAATTGAGTATAAAGGAGAAATTGCTGATTGTCAGAAATTTCTTTTCCCTCAATGTTTATCACAAGTTGTACAAGGGACGTCAAAACCAGATCTTGTTTTTGGAGAGGGTTGACACAATCCCCTTTGATGTGAAAGTGGAAAACTATACTTTCATGTGAATGTTAGGAAGAATTTTATGAGCAGATATTACACCTTTACAAGAACCACAGATAATGGCTTTTAAAAATGCAATATTTCATTAAATGTTTATCAAACCTAAGTTCAGTGTACTCATTAGAATCGTCTTGTTGAGTACCCACAACATAAGGTTTATATATATTAGTCCCCTACCGGTTTTCACACCGGAGGGGACTATAGGTTTGCCCTCCGTCCGTCCGTCCGTCTGTCCGTCCGTCTGTCCGCTCAAATCTGGATCCCGCGATAACTTAATAACTAAGCAAGCGTTTTTGATGAAAGTTGGTATATGACTAGATGGCAATGTGTAGATTATGCACATCATTTTATTTTTGTTTTTCGACTTAAATTGAGTTGCTATGGTTACAGAAATAGTGAAAATATGGCCAAAAATGGGATCCTGCAATAAGATAATAACTAAGCAAGCTAGTTTGATGAGACTTGGTATATGACTATATGGCAATGTGTACATTATGCACATCATTTTATTTTTGTTTTTAGACTAAAATTGTTGTTGCTATGGTTACGGAAATAGTGAAAATATGGCAAAAAATATTGGATCCTGCGATAAGTTAATAAGTAAGCAAGCTAATTTGATGAGACTTGGTATATGACCAGATGGCAATGTGTAGATTATGCACATCATTTTATCTTTGTTCTTTGACGAAAAGTGTGGTTGCTATGGTAACGGAAATAGTGAAAATATGGCAAAAAATGGATTCTGCAATAACTTAATAACTAAGCAAGCTAACTTGATGAAACCTGTTTTAAAATGTAAAACAATTTATAAGCCATGTTAGTCATTGATCTTTTAGTAACTTTATTCAAATCATTTGAATTATATTTCCAAAATTTTGGGCATAACATTTCATATGTTTGACAATTATTTTGATGACTTGTTCATCTTAATCTATTATTGATTACCATATTGAGTCAATGTGAAGCCGGTAGGGGACTTTATGTGTTGCATACAACACCAGATACTTGTTTTTGCTGTCTTGTAATCAGTGAATTTGCTCTCTTTTTCTAGGTGCAATCAAATGAAGTTTTATCATTTTTAATACAGCCTTTAAAATTACAAAGGTAAGTTCAGTTTCTGAGTAAATGTTAGCAGTTCTTGCTATTTGTGTTCTTATTAAATTTTGTGATAGCTATGAATGAAATCAGTGTTCTCTTAAAAAATTCAACCATTCGTGTACCAAACAGTGACAAGTTTGTGTGTGTGTGTGGGGGGGGGGGGGGGGGGGTTCAGAGAAAAAAATACCTTTGAAAATATGAAAATAAAGCTTACAGTCAATATTCTTTTCTATACTTTTTGCTAAAAAAGAATTATTACAAAAATATTCCTGTTTTGCTCAGGTGTCCAATTTTACAATTTCTTATCTATCGGACAGGACTTAAATTACTGTCTGAGATAATATGCATTAAGGTCCGTTATGTAAATTGCTTGCTCATATGCTGATAGAGTAGTTTGTTTGTAAACCTTCACTTATCAACCACTTATAAACTCTTTTCAGTCTATGGTAAGAAGCAGCATTTTATTAAAGAAAAATGACCTGTCACACTAAAAGAGTCCTTCTCAAAATGTTAAATCAAAGATAATAAAGAGATCAGACTTGGCAGACATCAACCAGATGTCACATTTCAAAACTGGACAAATTAAAATTGGAAATTAATTCAGATTATATTCTTTATAGTGAAAAGTTTCAATCTTAGTCAGCCTGCACAGTCCTTGCAGACTGACTAGGGTCTATACTCTTTAAGCTTCCCAGAGGGTCCCTTTAAATGTGGCGGGTCAGACATACAAAGACTCTTACAGTACATTTTGCCTTTTTATACGCCTGAAGGATCGTATTATGTTATGGCCCCGGTCGTCCGTCTGTCCGTCCGTCCGTCCTTCCGTTAGCAATTTCTTGTTTGCGCAACTTCTAGAGTTTTGATCCAAATTTGATCAAACTTGCCACAATGAATCTCCATGGCGTCTAGTTGTGCACATTACTTACAGAATTCAGAAAACTCTTTTCGTTCTTGAATTATCTGCCCTTGAATTAAAAAATGGCCAATTTTACTGACAAGCCCCTCTCGGGCGTATATGCGCCGCTTTGCAAAGCTCTTGTTCTCCTTTTCAGACTATGTTTAGAGGCGGTGTTTTACTACAGAAACATCAACAAATGTGACTGGATCATGCTGCCTGCTGTACTCAAAGACTGGCTATTTAAACGGGAAAATGTGGAACTTAAAGCTAATCTCAACACGGAGCAGAAAGCCAAAGACAAAAATACTATAGGATCTACTTGTTCTCTATCGTGACAGAAAATGTTTAACATACTTTTATGTCCCGGTATCGAAAGATCAGGGGCATATTATATTGTTTCACTTGTGTCTGTCTGTCTGTCCGTCCATCTGTCTGTCCAAAAACTTAACATTGGCCATTTCTGGGGCATAAGTGTTTCACAAACACACCTTGTTTACAAAGGCCATTTCGGGGGCATTAATGTTTCACAAACACACATTGTTAACAAACGACTTTACTTTACCAGCTTTGGTTTTATGTATCCAATTGTTAAGGATTATCAAAATATAGAGAGAAAAGAAGAAAATGCTGATTATCAGCTTTTTATACGCCTGAAGGTTGGTATTATGTTATGACCCTGGTCGTCTGTCTGTCTGTCCGTCTGTCTGTCTGTCCGTCCATCCGTTAGCAATTTCTTTTGTGCGCTTCTCCTACAGTTTTGATCGAAGTTTGATCAAACTTGTCACAATGAATCTCGATAGTGTCTAGTTGTGCACACTGCTTACGGAATTCGAATAACTCTTTCGGTTCTTGAATTATCTGCCCTTGAATTAAAAAAAATATGCCCATTTTACTGACAAGCCCCTCTCGGGTGTATATGCCTGCTCTGTGAAGCTCTTGTTTCTCCTTTACTATCAATATTTTCTGCACAAAAGTGTACACCTACTACATTTAATCAAAAGTCATTGTTATCTGTAGTCACTAGCAGCTTTCAAACTGAAGCAGTCTAAAACATCATGGTTTAGAAAAGTGTCAGGTACAGTCAAAGACTAAGGCATAACTGTTATAGGATTCTCTTGTTTTATATTGTGAAAAAATTGTATATTCGTGCCCTCGTTTCGAAAGATTGAGGGCATATTGTTTTACTTGTGTCCATCTGTCTGTTTGTCTGTCTGAAAACTGAACATTGGCATTTTTTCCAAAAGTATTTGACATGCAAAGCTCAAATTTGGTATGTAACCTTCTTTCAATGATGTCTATCTATTCCATGCAATATGACCTTCCTCAAGGTCATCTGTTAAGTTACCCTTAGCAACCCTTAACATGAAAATTTAACTTTGGCATTTTCTCCAGAAAAAAGGCCATTTTGGGGGCATTAGTGTTTCACAAACACATCTTGTTTCTCTTCAATATTTTCTGTCCATTAGGAATCCTTTGCATTTAGGGGCTTGGCCAAAGTGCAGTAAGTAGTGCATAAGACTCTCACTTGTGAGGGCCTGGGTTAGATCCCCCGCCTGCCGTGACCATAGCACAGTTTTTACGGAATCAGACTCTCACTCTCCTTTCTGACATGTCTCCCATTAACCCTTTCCCAAATAAGACGTCCATATAAGAAAGGAATTGGGAAAACATTGAGGCAAAAGAAGAAAATGCTGATAATCAGCATTTTCTCCTTTTTCCTCAATATTTTCTGAGCCATTTTGTATTAAATTTCTATGTCTACTTACATCCATTTTGTCTTCTGCAGCAGCTTTAAAATTGGTTAATCCTAGAATTTTGTTGTTTGGGAAAGTGTTAATAGTGGGGCTATCAACCCCCTATGTGGGTGAGCAGCTGGAGGCTAGGAAAGATGTGGTAGTGCTGGTGATTAAAACGACAGAGATAGGTGCTCAAACCGCCGTGATATGACCATAGCAGTTGGAAGAGGCATTAAATCTCATTTAATCAACCATTTAATTTGGACATGTCTAAACTTGTCTTTTTGGAAAGGTTTGAAATAGGAAGTAATTATGCCCCCTTTCGAAGAAAATGGAGGTATATTGTTTTGCAAGTGTCGGTCAGTATGTCGGTTGGTCGGTCGGTAGGTGGGTCTGTCTGTAGACCAAACCTTGTCCGGAGCATAACTCGAAAAGTATTAAAGGTAGAATCATGGAGTTATTGCCCTTTGTTGATTTTATAGCTTGATTCTTGTTTGGAGCATAACTCAAAAAGTATGTAAGGTAGAATCATGAAACTTTACAGGTCGATAGATCTCATTATGGAGAGGTGCAGTGCACAAGAACCGTAACTCTGCTGATCATATTTTTGGAGTTATTACCCTTTGTTGATTTTCAAACTTGATTCTTGTCCGGAGCATAACTCAAAAAGTATGTAAGGTAGAATCATGAAACTTTACAAGTGGATAGCTCTCATTATGGAGAGGTGCAGAGCACAAGAACTGTAACTCTGCCAATCATATTTTTGGAGTTATTGCCCTTTGTTGATTTTCAAATTTGATTTTTGTCCGGAGCACAACTCAAAAAGTATGTAAGGTAGAATCACGAGACTTAACATGTGGATAGATCTTGTTAAGGAGAGGTGCAATGCACAAGAACCATAACTCTGCTGATCATATTTTTGGAGTTATTGCCCTTTGTTGATTTTATAACTTGATTCTTGTCCGGAGCACAACTGAAAAAGTATGTAAGATAGAATCATGAAACTTTACAGCTGGATAGATTTTATTATGGAGAGGTGCAGTGCACAAGAACCATAACCTTGCCGATCACATTCTTGAAGTCATTGCTGTTTGTTGATTTTTACACTAAATTCTTAACCTTGCCTATATCTCATGTCTTTTTACACATACAGCCTTGATATCTCACACATAGATACCTCCTATCAACATCGTTCACATTTGACCATGACCTTGTGACCTTCACAGTGGAGTTTGACCTACTTTAAAAAAAATTAAACCGAGCATATATCTCACGACCTATTACACATACAGCCTTGATATTTCACACATGGACACCTTCTACCCAGATCTTCACAATTGACCATGACCTTGGAGTTTGACCTACTTTTTAAAAACTTTAACCTGTCCGATATATCATGTCCTTTTACACATGCAGCCTTGATATTTGACACATGGAAACCTGCGACCAAGACCTATCACATATGACTTTGACCTTGGACCTTGTGACCCTGACCTTGGAGTTTGACCTTCTTAAAAAAAATTAAACTGGGCCTATATCTCATGTGCTATTACACATACAGCCTTGATATTTCACACATGGACACATCCTACCAAGACCTTTTACATTTTCCGGACGTGATCGTAGACGTTCGGCGGTTTCCGATATATACGGAAACGTTACGAAGGGTATAATCTTCCGCCGAATGATTACGACAACGCCCGAAAAATGCCGACGTCTTGTAAAGGGGTGTCTCATTTGCGCGCCCACGCACAGATTTTCTTGTAACTTTACTCATAGAATGCCTCTGACCTATGAACTACAAAAATATATTCCTTTTACTCAAAGAGTGCATATAGGCCTATACGCGGCACCTTAAAGTGTTCCCGGTTTTCATTGATACCCGTCTTACAAAAACTCAATGTTGGCTATCTAGTTTTGGTATAAATCCACATGTTTTAATTAAAAAAGCAAGAGGAGTCATTGTAGAAACTTTTGATTTCAATACTGTTGGTACCAGCATGCGCAAAAAATTCTTAGAAATTAATTTTGTCAGAAACTGTCAGAAAAATATCCGTGAAATTTTCAAAACCTAAAATTCTATCACAATTTTTTGTATCTTCCCGTCTTTGTCAACCTATGAAATTGATAGGAAAATTGGCCATATATGTCTTCTGTTGGCATGCAAAATGTGGAGAAAATTTGAAACCGGTAACGTTGTCCAATAATGAGAATTGTGAACAACGGCACCTTAAAATGCTCCCGGATTTTAATGGTTCCCGTCCAGCAAAAGCCAAATTTTGCTTATCTAGTTTTGATATCAGTCCCAAATTTTAAATCAGAATAGCAAGAGGAGTCATTGTAGAACATTTTGGTACCACATTGTTGATACCAACATGAACAAAAAAATTCTCAGAAATTTATCTATTCAGAAAAATAGCCGAGAAATTTTCCAAACCTAAAATTCTATCATTTTTTTATGTTCCCGTCTTTGTCAACCTATGAAATCGATAAGAAAATTTGCCAAATATGCCCCCTGTTTGTAAACAAAATTTGGTGAAAATTTGAAACCGGTTACGTTGTCAAATAATGAGAATTGTGAACAATGGCACCTAAAGATGCTCCCGGATTTCAATGGTTCCCGTCCAGCAAAAGTCCAATTTTGCTTATCTAGTTTTGATATCAGTCCCAAATTTTAAATCAGAATAGCACGAAGATCTATTGTAGAACATGTAGAACATTTTCAGATCAATATTTTTAATAGCAACATGCCACATAATTTCTCAGAAATTTATTTAGTCAGAAATTGACAGAAGAACAACCCATAAAATTATATAAAACCTAACAGTCAATCAAACTTTTTGTATGTTCCCGTGTTTGTCAACCTATAGAAATAATAAGACAGTTGGCCATTTATGTTCCCTGTTTGCATGCAAAATTTGGTGAAAATTTGAAACCGGTAACATTGTCAAATTATAGAAATTGTGAACAACAGCACCTTAAAATGCTCCCGGATGCTCAATGGTACCCGTCCAGCAAAAGCCCAATTTTGCTTACCTAGTTTTAATATCAGTCCCAAATTTTAAATCAGAATAGCAAGAGGGGTCGTTGAAGAACATTTTGGTACATTTTGGTACAAACAATGTGGCTGCCAACATGCAAAAAAAAAAATTCTCAGAAATTTATTTGGTCAGAATTTGTCAGAAAAACAGCCGATAAATTTTCAAAACCTTCAATTCAAATAATTTTATTTGTATGTTCCCATCTTTGTCAACCTATGAAATTGATGAAAAGGTTAGCCATATATGTCTCCTAGTCGTATGCAGAATTTGGTGAAAATTTGAAACCGGTAACATTTTCAAATTATGAGAATTGTGAACAACGGCACCTTAGAATGCTCCCGGATTTAAATGGCACCCATCAAGCAAAAGCTCAGTATTGCCTACAAAGTATTGATATCAGTCCCCAATTTCAAATCAAAATAGTACGAGGAGTCATCGTACAACATTTTTGTATAAATATTGTTGATACAAACGTGCCAAAATGATGCATGTTCTTCTCAAATCTGAGATTATCAAAAAGTTAATATGTCATCAAAGCAGTGGCTAGTTCATCATTACAATATAAATATTAGCAATTTTGCATTGAAAGGCACAATTAATGTACAATAAAAACTGCTTTTGTGTTCTTTTTATTATCTTGAGCAGTGTAGTGAAGAAAAAAGTTTGTATTTTTAATAAATGGGCGAAAATGCTCTTGTAAGGGCCCAGCACTGTAACCGGAAGGAGAAGAAAGTAGTCTAAGTGCTGATAAGCCACAAAGGAAAGTTAAACAGAGTGACATAATAGATGAAATATGTAACATTAAATGCATCTCCTTTATTTTTCATCCCCACAATTCATAATTTACTCCGCTGTTTGGGATTTTTTCTACCATTATATTATTGGTGGTAGGGGTACGACAATGTGCCAATTATTCTGTAAAATCACGTTTTTGTGTAGCAAAAGCTAAAATTAATGCCATGTATAAATTGGTTATGTTAAATAAAGACACAACAAAGCATAATGAGCTATTTACAAATGTATATGAAAATAATTAAGTAAAATCTTAGATTTTATATTCTTAGAAATCTGGACCCTTTACACTCAAATTAAAAAAACAACACTGTTACCGGTTTTATTTTTTCTTCATATTTTACCATAAGCATGGGCATATATAAGGGCAATTTTAATGTAAATTTCATAGGTTGACAAAAACTGGAACTAGATGAAATTAAGACCTGAATTTGGTCGAAATATTTAAAAACTTAAAAAAATGGCGATGAGGTCATACAAAATCTTTTAGAAAATTGTTTTTTGTTGAGTAATACATATACTATTCTGGTTTATACACGATGGGAAATTATTAGACATTATTTTGGGGGACAATTTGGCTCGAATACAACAAAGCTGGGTGTATATGACCTCTTTAAGTTAGGATACCCCCATTTTTAAGCAAAAATCTTAAAATTCTTAGAAAATTATTTCCAGAATAGATTTTTTTCAAAAAATATTTCATGAATAACGCCGTAATAAAGAATACTAACTTCATACCAAATTTCATGAAATTCCGAGCGTGAGCACAACCCTATGGGAATTTCTGATAGGGTGAGACCCCCCCCCTTTCTATTATAGGTATTCCTTTAAATCTTTTAACCTTGATACACATTTGAATGCATTGTTCTTTCTATGTGTGTTCATTTTTGTTTATCAAGCGAATAACATTAAAAGAGTGTTAGTCATTTGTCAAAAGGTTCAGGGTCAAAATCTTTGTTATTCCACGTACTCGACCGGAAAATTTAAAATTGACCGCGAAGAACACCCGATAGACATTGATTTCAAGTAAAAGGCCTTTTTCAGTCAGCAAAAAATGTATAAATTTGAAGCATGGGGCAAAACGCCCGAAGTTTATTTCCAGGGGGGGGGGGGGGGGGGGGTATCTAAAACCAAATAATGGTTTTAAATGTGTTAAATATGTAACGTTATATAGTCAAAAATTGATTTTTGGCCAAAGCTGGGGGGGGGGGGGGGTCCGGACCCTCCCCCCTTAGATCTGCCCTTGTCCTTTCCCGCTTGATATGAACATATCGCTGCTTTTCAACGAAAACCTCGTATCTGCAGCTTGTTTTAAGCTGCAGATACGTGGTTTTCGTAGAAAGCGACGATATTATGTTTCGTAATCACCACGCAATTTAAGTAGCCCTAATAAACAGGAAGTAGTATGTATTAGGAAAGTACAGTAACGCCCGCCTACTCGAGCTGTTCAATTTTTCGCCTTTATACACAGTGGACACTTGTGATGGGAAAGAGATCTATCAGAAAAGGTCAGTTGCTAAAGACGTGATGTGGATGTGAAATTATATATATGTGACATGGCTTTACAAAAGTAATGTTGTCACTTGTGACTCAGTTGAATAATTTTGCCATTTCTAACGTGTTAACTAGCCTACTTAACAACTTAATCTATGTTCGTTGACCTTTTCCAAACAAATCCGTGGTATTGACATCGACATATATATTTGGACGATAAAGAAAAGGTGTCCTTTCCGGTAAATTACTGAAAAAAACTGTCTTAGGTCTACGATATCATAGGTATATTTTATTTACTGAAAATAACGTAGCCTGTTGTCTTTCGAAAACTAAAGATAAAAAGAAAAGAAACAAAGAATGGCTAAGCGATATTCTAGATAGGACATTTACTATGTGACTGTCTATTCCTTCTTCGGTTAATCGTTATCAACTAGTTAAAATCAGGATTTCTTCATTTTGTATGAAAGATCAAAGTAAATCTCTTTGGAGACGTTGCAAACAATCTGGAAATTGTCATTCAAACCTCTAATTCCCTTTATCAGTTGATGGCGTGTTTCGTCCTAGATACAGGTCGCGGTTATCTTTACATGTATAGACCCTTTCAGGCTATAGTCGCTTGCGATTTAGGCCGGTAGAGCTCTTCTAGAAGTGGAAGCGCTAGTCTGGTTCCCGCCTCTGATACACTACGTTGTATTTTTTCTACAACGTAGTGTATCAGAGGCGGGAACCAGACTTCTAAAAGAGCTCTACCGGCCTAAATCGCACACGGCTTATAAGTTTTTCTTCAGGCTGCATTGTAGCACGTGCGCGATCTTATAGACTGGTTATCCACTCTGATATTACTCTGTGTAAGTAGTACCAGTAGTGATAAACGATCTAAAATCGCGCATTTAAACTGCAATGCTTACAGTGTGAAGTGGTAGTCCTTCCCGATACAAAACTAATCATGAAAGGGTCTTAGGCTATCAAAAAATAGGGCTCTGATTTCCCGATCGATGGCTTCAGCCCTGTTCGAAAGACATGTCGTTCTTTAACCCTTTCCCAAACGACAAAAAATTAGGATGGTTCAATTTGAAAGTTGCTACAGACCACAAAATGGACATTGAAAAAGAAAGGATTCTTGTATGATATAGCTAAGAAAATATTGAGACAAAAGGAGAAACTGCTGGTTATCAGCAGTTTCTTCTTTTGTTTCAATATTTTCCCAAGCCTTTTCTATTTGGGACGTCAAAACCAGGTCTTGTTTGGGAAAGGGTTAATGGGCGAACCATCAAAGTGCCAAACGTTCATGTGATTGAACTTGTCCACAAGCTATCATTAAAAACTTTTAAGGTTGGTAGGTGTATGGCCGAAAATCGTTTCATGTTAAAACTTGAAAGCATAACTATAGAATCACTTGCCCGTACGTCATCGGTCATATGCACAACCTCCATTAGAATATTTTGCCACGACGGACAGAACTTACCAAGGGTATCGATATGAAAACACCGGTAGCATCTGAAAATCATTGCTCATATTGCCTATTGACATCTGCCGAGAAATGTTGATTTTGGGCTCCAATTCATCCATCCCACTAATCGTCACTATATTCACCGATGAGGTAGACTACGCGATGAGCATTTCGTCGCTTTTCAACGAAAACCTCGTAACCGCAGCTTAACATAAGCTGCAGTTCCAAGTTTTTCGTCGACAAGCAGCGATCTAAAGCGTCTTTTGACCAAACCGGTAAAGGCCAACTTTCCGACCGGACACCTGCCATCTAGTTGCATCGAAGTCCAGAGTTACACGAATCAATGAATTACACAATACGATCATGTATGATTAATGAAAAGTTGAATTTCGTAGAAGATATTCGATTTTTATGTCTATGAAATATAGGTTCTGTATCAAAAGTGTTTACAAGTTATAAAGACATTACTATAATTAATGCTTTTGGTTAATGTGCTAACTAGGTCTACAAAGAACTAGCGCATTAAAAAGAAAAAAATAGACGAAGTCGATCAAACAGACGAAGGTTATACAAGAGAACCAGTTGTGACTCAAATCAGCTCAAAGTCTCAAAAGCGTACGAGAGATAAGAAGATGGATGATCAAGAGGGGATAATCAGATACAGAGGAGATTTGATTCAAAACATCTTGGTATGTAGTGTTCGATTACTAATATGAAAATAAGGCAGAGCCTCTAACCGGGGTCAAGATATAGGTCTAGTAGTTGTTATTTTCTATCATATTCATGCATTTGCAAGGACGGATCCAGGATTTTTTCCCAGGCGGGTCCAAGCCCAAGATTTTTTTCAGGGGGGGGGGGGGGGGGTCCAAGCCCAAATTATGGCTTAAAATGTAGTAAATATGTAACTTTACACTGAATTTATACAGTCAAAATTTAATTTTTGGCCAATGCCAGGGTGGGGGGGGGGGTTCAGACCCCCCGACCCTACCTCTAGATCCGCCCATGCATTTGTGATTCTTTAATGATAATCTGGTAGTAAAAGACAGATTCAGTGACGTGAAAAAAAAAAATAGCTTTTGAATTAGTAAGAGAAGTCGTTTAGTGGTGTAGGTCCCAAGCCATAGCCTAATTATTATTGTATTTGGCCAAATGCAAGGAAAAAAAAGAAACCTCAAAACCTTGTTTCAATTTGAGTTCTCAAGACAACATTCTACGTTTGTCTAGTCTTTTTCAGTAGCCTTCAGAATTGAAGAAGACAAAGACAGATCTATGATGTATTGGAAAGGGTTTGTTCATGATTGACGTGCAAACTCCTGACATATCAGTTAGAATTAGAATACGTTCAGTTTGATCTCAATTTTCTTTTCTTTCAAATAAAAATAATAATTAAAAAAAAAAAAAAAAAAAAAGAAGAAGAAAAAAATCTAGGTTTGCAAAATTCAATCCGGTCACTCATGACTCATTATTTATAATGTAGAATCACTATTTTTGTCGTCCAAGGTGACTTCTTTGACCCTTTCAAAACAAGACATGATTTTGGTGTCCCTTAGAGACGACAAAACGAAAAAAATCAGACAAAAGATATACTTGTTGAAAATCAAACATTTCTCATTTTGTCTGTATATTATCTGTGCTATAATATTGTACATTGATCGTATGCTATCTTTATCAACGGCGAATTCGTCGTTTGCAGCAACTTTCAAATTGAACGACCCTCAAATATTGTCGTTTGAGAAAGCGTGAAATTGGACCAGTAGATCTGTATACTTCCATTATTTGGTCAAAACGTAACCCTTTGTTACAACCCGTTTTGTAATAATCACCCGTTTTGTAATAAATATAACAAAGTGGGGGATTATTACAAAACGGGTTACAATGTCTAACCCGTTTTGTAATAACCCGTTTTGTAATAAAATTATATATTTTCCCGATAACTACTATTTGCATTCAATACTCAATGTTAGCTATTTTAATCATTCTCAGAACAGCTGTGTAAACTTTAAATTGAAATAATTTTCGTTTTGCAATGAAATTATCAAATGTAGAAAAAATGATATAACGCAGTTTGTGATAATGTATTACAAAGTGGGGGATTATTACAAAACGGGTTACAATGTCTAACCCATTTTGTAATAACCCGTTTTGTAATAAATTTATATATTTTCCCGATAACTACTATTTGCATTCAATACTCAATGTTATCTATTTTAATCATTCCCAGA
Source organism: Fragum sueziense (assembly GCA_963680895.1). NCBI lineage: Eukaryota > Metazoa > Mollusca > Bivalvia > Cardiida > Cardiidae > Fragum > Fragum sueziense. The sequence continues at coordinate 25,206,099 of OY804593.1, forward strand.
AACAGCTGTGCGAACTTTAAATTGAAATAATTTCAGTTTTGCAATGAAATTAACAAATGTAGAAAAATGATATAACGCAGTTTGAAATATTGTATTATAAAGTGGGGGATTATTACCAAACGGGTAAGAACGCTTAACCCGTTTTGTAACAACCCGTTTGGTAATAAAATTTTCACATTGTTTTCAATAACTGACATTTGCATAAATTATGCCGTGTAACGTAATTTTAACACTTTCTAATCTAGTGTACGTCTGTAAAGAAAGCAATTTTCATCTTAAAAAGAAAATTCCATCCACAGATCGTTGATATAACGCAGTTTGTGATAAATTATTACAAAGTAGGGGATTATTACAAAACGGGTTACAATGTCTAACCCGTTTTGTAATAACCCGTTTTGTAATAAAATTATATTATTTTCCGGTAACTACTATTTGTATACAATAGAATGATTAAAATAGCTAACATTGAATATTGAATGCAAATAGTAGTTATCGGGAAAATATATAATTTTATTACAAAACGGGTTATTACAAAACGGGTTAGACATTGTAACCCGTTTTGTAATAATCCCCCACTTTGTAATACTTTATCATAAACTGCGTTATATCAATGGTCTGCGGGTGGAATTTTCCTTTTAAGATGAAAATTGCTTTCTTTACAGACGTACAATAGTTCAGAAAATGTTAAAATTATGTACACTGCATAATTTATGCAAATATTAGTTATTGAAAACAATGTGAAAATTTTATTACCAAACGGGTTGTTACAAAACGGGTTAAGCGTTCTTACCCGTTTGGTAATAATCACCCACTTTGTAATACATTATTTCAAACTGCGTTATATCATTTTTCTACATTTGTTAATTTCATTGCAAAACTGAAATTATTTCAATTTAAAGTTTACACAGCTGTTCTGACAATGATTAAAATAGCTAACATTGAGTATCGAATGCAAAAAGTAGTTATCGGGAAAATATATAATTTTATTACAAAACGGGTTATTACAAAACGTGTTAGACTTTGTAACCCGTTCTGTAATAATCCCCCACTTTGTAATACATTATCACAAACTGCGTTATATTATTTTGCTACATGTGATAATTTCATTGCAAAACGAAAATTATTTCAATTTAAAGTTAGCACAGCTGTTCTTAGAATAATTAAAATAGCTAACATTAGGTATTGGATGCAAATAGTAGTTATCGGGAAAATATATAATTTTATTACAAAACGGGTTATTACAAAACGGGTTAGACATTGTAACCCGTTTTGTAATAATCCCCCACTTTGTAATACTTTATCACAAACTGTGTTATATCAGTGATCTGCGGATGGAATTTTCTTTTTAAGATGAAAATTGCTTTCTTTACAGACGTGCAATAATTCAGAAAGTGTTAAAATTACGTTACACTGCATAATTTATGCAAATATCAGTTGAAAACAATGTGAAAATTTTATTACCAAACGGGTTGTTACAAAACGGGTTAGGCGTTCTTACCCATTTGGTAATAATCCCCCACTTTATAATACAATATTTCAAACTGCGTTATATCATTTTTCTACATTTGTTATTTTCACTTCAAAACTAAAATTATTGCAATTTTAAGTTCGCACAGCTGTTCTGAGAATGATTAAAATAGCTAACATTGAGTATCGAATGCAAATTGTAGTTATCGGAGAAATATATGATTTTATTACAAAACGGGTTATTACAAAACGGGTTAGACATTGTAACCCGTTCTGTAATAATCCCCCACTTTGTAATATTTATTACAAAACGGGTAATTATTACAAAACGGGTTGTAACAACCCTTTCTCAATTCAGCGATATTGTATGAAAGCTTAACGGAAAATGTCTATAGTTACTAAAACGTTGAGCACCCATTCACATGTTTTCGGCAGAAAACCACCAGCAAAATTCCAAAATTTCGACTTTACAGAATTGCAATATTTTTATTACAATATGATAGTATAACATCTATAGGGTAAAAAATAAATAATGGCCACTCCTTTAAAGGTGTCTGTCTTTACCTGCATCAATTATTTGAAGAACCCCCAAAACTACCATTTAATTTTACGTGACACGACTGTAGTATACCAAATCTGGTAAAAAAACATCCAAGTAAGTTACAAAGGACGGTAATGTTTTGTTAATTCAACAGGCGATATATGGCTGTATATTAGGAATTCAAGTGACTTGTATAAACTCGAGACATGTAAGAACAAGAAGCACCGCGAGTATGGGATTTATTAGAACTAATGTGCAAAAACAGTCAATATTCAAAACACTTGCTTCTAATTCCTCTCGTAACTTATGATGGCAACAAATTAGTTTATAAGACTAATTATTTCTTTAAGCAATATATGTTCTATCAAACTCAAAACAAATTAGCATGCATTTGGTAAAAATAAAAAAAATATGTCGACCTAACGAAATTTGATCCTTTGTCACGTAATATTCAGTGAAAGTAACTGCTTTAGAATCAAGTCCTGCTTTTTAATTGAGTAGTATTATTTGAAAGTAAAATTAGTTAAAAATTAAAAGACAAACGTTTGTTTGATTTGAAATACATACTATTTACATGAAATGAAAATTACCCCTACATTGTTGGTTATTGATATTTACATAGAAGTTAAGAAAGAAATCCAATTTGACAGTCTTCTCCTAAAGCATTAAGACATTTGGATTTCAGTGTGCAATATCGCCTCTTCCTACAATAATATTTCAAATTATCACTATGCAATGAAAACTTACATAATGGTATGGGTTCTCGGTTTTTAAATAGAAACAAAGGCATAGATACCAAGATATAAAGATAAAGATATTTTGTCTGCTACCCGCGTTACTATCGTAATATTCACTGTCTATCACTATTCGAATTCTTAAGATATAGATCCTTCAGGAATCTTCTATCTGCATTTGGGTTAATGTATTTAATTTTTGCATGTAGCGTGGACCGCTGGCTCTATCACAGGTCACTGCTAATAGAAATGTGGTTTTGTGACAAGCACATACGGTATGGGGAGGGGGTATTTGGGGGCGGGGGGGTATACTGCCCGTCTCTGGTGCTTCTTGTGTCTCATTTCTTTCTTTAAAGCTGTCCAAATTCTTATTTTCTATAGATATGTCAAGGAATTCATGGAAAGAATAGTGAAAATTGTTTCAATGTCTGAAAGGTTGAGAAGCGGATGTGTAATGTAACTTGACGAAACAGTGAATATTACGTGACGATCCTGATTGCAGCCAAAGGCCTGTTTAAAGGGATAAACATTCAGAACACGCAAGTGTATCAGACAAATACTATTTTTGAGTCTTAATGCAAACTTTAAACATCACACCTGTCAGGAGATTATGATATTGAACCAGTAATGTACATGGCTGTAAATCCAACAAAACCTTCCTTCGTATTCGGATTACTGTCGTTGAATTTCAAAATGAATGGAAAAAACCTTAAACTTGACGCCATAGTACAAGTACAGGTCATGAATAATAATTAGGTTGTTGTCAAACGAAGTTATGGTCACTTTTGTTTTTCAGTGTCACGTTGTATTCAGTCACGTAAAATTAAAACTTACTTTTAAATCAGGATGACTTAACGTGGTTTTAAAATATATTGTCGTACTGTGTGTCAATAGTGTGTATATACTAAAGGCTTTGATAGGCTATACTTAAAAAGATTTAGACATGGTCTTCACCATAAATAAAAGATCGCCGTCACGTACATATTCAAGCAAAAAAGTCCGACACTTGGTGGAGCTATTTCAAATGGCGACCATGAAGTAAATAGTTCCATTATTTGGATACACATGTTCTAGGGCAATAGCTATATGGATAATTGATTTAAAAAAGCGGTAAGTGGTATGAATTTGCTTCTGTTTCTAATTTAGTGCGCATACAAAAAACATAGTCACGTAGAAATTCGCCTGAGTTGTGACAGAGCAAGAAAAGACATTTTTTTCAAAACAGCAAATTTATTTTATGATTCCAGGTAATTTTATCATATTCTTATACACCACGTGTCGAATGAAACATATTCTGCGTATATCGCTTTCTGGACAGAGATTTACCAACCTTTTGAAATTCGGAAAATTGGGTTGTGACACTGATTTTTACGGGGGTCGTGTTATATAATCGCTGGTTAAGATCAAACGGAAGTTTAGATCGCCGTTGTTTGATATGAATTTATCCGATATATGGTTAAGCAAAAATATGGCATGCAGAACAAGTATATTTTACACTAACAATGTCCCTTTCCAATGGTTAGAATGCTTGTGACACGTTTTTGGCCCAAAAAATGAGAATGGGTGTGAGACAAGAGAAGAAATTTCTGATAACTAGCATTTTCTCCTTTTGTACAAATGTTTCCGAAGCCTTCTCCATCTCCATGATAATCGTCAAGAAGGTCTTGCTTGGGAAAGGGTTGACACGAGATGCTGAGATCTATGTATATTTTGCTGTGAAACAGCCTTTAGGCATAATGAAGAATTCTCAAAATGATTAGATCTATAAATCTTTTCCTTCATTTTCCCCCAATATTTCCTTCTAGTCTAGATCTAAAATATTTTTTGGTTAAAAAAATGGAAAATCTATTTTCCTTTCAAATTAGCTGGCGCTTCTAGCTCCGATATAAGATAAACGAGTTTGAATAATAATTCACAAATCCTACACCCCGCAGACAGAATTGACGTGGACTAAAAAACTTCTAACGTCGTAGTCATTTGATAAAAGACGCGCGTTTCCAAACAACGCTACTTGACGTCTGATAACGCGCGGGAAATGGAACGTCGCGAGAACGCAGAAAAATCCATGTTGACGTCATATCGGCTAGTTATATGACGTCACAAAGTCAAAAACTGACTGGTTCACTAAACTCGGATATTTCAATGTCACGGGACCCCAGACAACGGAGGTAATTAGCACTAAACCAATTCACAATCTCAATATCTTGGATAAAGCCTGGCAAAAGGACAACCGAGGGTTTCCGAAAACCGGAAAAAATTCAGAACGAGACTCGTGCAACTCAACCCAAAAACACAATAATATGAAAAAAGGCAAAGCCTCTGACCGGGGTCAACAGCTGTTATTAAATTAATTAACATAGCATGAGAATTTAGCTTTCGAATTTGTAAGAAATCGTTTAGTTAAGTAAGTCCTACGGTAGAAGTGCCGAGCCCAGATAGCTCTGTAAGTGACGACAGAGTCTTTCAATCCATGAGCCGCGAGTTCGAAGCCCTGCTCAGTGCTCGACCAGTATCCTCTCTGACATCTGAAAAAAGTCCTAAATCTTTCAGCCCTAATCTACGGTTAAGCGCTCTCACGGGTGGTAAACGGAGAAGCTAGCTCATAAAAGAGTCAAAGGCATTTCGTTGCCTTGTGACATATCGGTACTTCCGGGGTAGTTATATCGAAGGAAAATCGGTAAACAAAGGTAGGTGTCGAGCTCATGTTTCTTAAATTAATTCATTTATGACGAGTTTTGGAAAAATACGGCGATGCTGTAATATGAAGATATGGTCCAAGTTTGTTGTGCACAATAATAATATACGGTGTTAGTAAGCAGGGTTTTAAAACAATCATTTTAGCACACGTGTTTACCAATCTCCCAAATTATAGCCAATGATATATCCATATAACATATATTGGCTTGCAACTCCCCAAAATACTTAAAATGATAAGAATTTGTATTTTCTAATACATGAATGATGAATTCTGGCAAAAATTTATCGAGTGCAAGTTGCCTCGACGAAAGGTTAGTTGAAATCGAAATTTTACTTTCGATTTGATGATGTTTTTCAATGTTTAAATTAAAACCCTGCTAACTAACACCGTATATTCTCGTGCACAACACACTTTGTCCATTTCCTCATATTACAGCGTCGCTGGATTTTTCCAAAAATCTCCGAAAAAAAGAAATAATTTAAGAAAAATGTTCTCGACACCAACTTTTGTATACCGATTTTCCCTCGATACAACTACCCCGAGAGTACCGGTATGTCACGAGGCAGCAAAATACTTTTGACTCTTTTTGGAGCTATATTCTCCATTTAACACCCGTGACTCTGGACAGCCTCTGCGACATTACCATATAAGTTGAAAAACGCACACTATACACATATCACATCTGTATCAACAATTATTTTGTCATCAACGGCAACTTTTAAATTGGACAATCCTAAAATTGTGTCGTTCGGGAAAGGGTAAAATTGGACCAGTCTATACTTCTGCCACTTTGCAAAGATTTAACCCTTACCCTTCGAATTTTGAAAATCCTAACGGATAAAGCTTAAGAAAATGTGGAGACAAAAGAAATTGCTAATAACTTACATCTCCCTTTTTTCTTTTCCTTATAGTATTTATACAGGTCCTATCTTTATCAACAGAGCTCTGCTTTGTAATCTATTATAGACTATAGGTGTAAAAAAATCTATGTGTAGCTTGCTTTTTTAAATGACATTTCACATTTATTTTTCACAAATTTTACTTTTACTTTTATCTGAAAGAGCATATTTTCTGTGAAAATTTTGGAGATTTCAAGCCAAAATATTGCACCGTTTACGAGATATATTTTCTATGCTTAAATTAAACAAATTGTTGTAGACAACAGTTCAGATTTATATGGAATATGTCATTTCTGTCTCAACTTTAAAAGCATTTTTTCGCTTATCAGTAACAACTTCAAAAAAAAATGATAGCACTTCTACGTATTAGAATAACCAATCTTTGCATAAAGACATAGAGCTCTACTAAAAAAAAATGGAATGTCCCTCTTTCATCAAGTATTTTAAAGAATGAATTTTGCTTAGATCTACATTTTCCCTCATTTTAAATATTTCCATCTAAATTTTTTCTAACACTACCATTTGTTTGCAAAAGGACCCGCACAATAACGTCGCTTGACGTTCTGATAATGCGCGGGAACGTCAACGTCGCTAGAACGCAGAAAAATTACGTGACGTCATATCGCCTAGATTTATGACGTCACAAGTAAAAAAGTTGACTGGTCCACTGAACTGGCATATTTTTTGGTTACGGAGCTTCAAATAACGAATGCAATTTACACTAAACCAATTCCTAATCTCAACATCTTGCATAAAGGCCGGCAAAAAGACTACCGAGAAATCCGATTGCCGGAAGGAACTCAGAACGAGACTAACACAGCTCAAGCCAAACTCACAAAGTAAAAAAATCGCTCACATCTATACGCCCACAATACCGTAAGCCGGTGTCAATTCCATTGACCCCGGTATAACAAGCACTGAAACCTATACGCCCACAATACCGTAAGCCGTGGTCAATTCCATTGACCCCGGTATAAATTTAAAAGAACGTTTTGATTGAGGTCGAAATTGTAATTTAGTAGATCTACTATTATATTAAACATGTTAAATGCCATAACTATTCATTCATGCTGGTATAATGACAAAGTCCTAATCGGCGTATTCGTAGGCATACATCCTACATTGTACATAGGCCCTACATGAGCAAACAATAATATACGAACTCGCGAGTCTGTGAATTATTATGAAAAGTCAATAGGCCCATTTAGTAATTTATATGTTATCAAACAAACCGTTTAAACACCAGAAACATCAGAACACATTTGTTATAATTATTTACTAATTATAAAGAAAATACGATCAGAGCTAACATACATTTACTCTCTTACGAACAGAGCGCATTCTCTCTTCATTCCATTATGATAGAATGATGCTCTGTTCTCGCGGGGTCATTTCTCGTCTAATCTCGGGGCCTTGTCGGGATTTCGGTATCCAATCGTTGGCTATACACAAAAAACAATTTAAAAATCTTATACAAACTTTCATTGGCTGACGCTTCAAATTACCGGCTTCAGCCAAAAATAGAAGCGACGTAATGTATACGTAATCAAACAAGATAAAACTAAATGATTTTGATTCGATAGTTCAAATGTTACCGGCTTCGGTCAAAAATAGGAGCGACGTAATGTATACGTTATGATCATGCAAGATAAAACTGAATGATTTTGATCCGATAATTCTAACGATGTTCTATAATTAGATTATGACGACCAAATAGGCTGTTGGTTTATCAAAAACGGCAGAGGTCATACTTGATGGTCAATCAATAGACCTCGGCTTTGGAGAGTAACATACATCGTGCACAGATATGTTTAATCCCGTACATGTATTCATCAATAGCAAATAGAATAGAGGTTTCAACAAGGACGCGATGCATTGTTATCAATAAAATTTAACGTTTCAATCTAAAATAACTTGGGCTTACATTCAATGAAAAGTAGTTTTCAACCCATACACATTTTAGAGGTTCTTCGTTTCAAATAAATTTACTTATACATATTTTTAATTAGAAACTAGTAGATAAGATAAAGAACAGAAACGACGTGTTGGGAAGTACAGCAGAAGCACAGTACTGGTTCGTCCAGAATTTGATACAACAGAAGGAAAACCACCATAATAAAGACAAATCAAATAAGAAAGGAGGCTTGCTGTCTTACTTTTATAGTGGATCAAAACACACTCCAACAGGTGAATATCAACATCATCGTCGTCTTCATCATCACCGCCATCATTGTCGTCGTCGTCATTTCAATATCGATTTACAACTTTTATAGAAGTTATCCTAACTTCAACAAGGGATCATTTTAAGTAGCTTTTTAAGTAAATGGTCGTTTGATATTAAATAGCATTAAAATTAATTGTATTAGACTTTATAGTCTGTGATTTCGCAAAGGTTTGTCCGCGGACAGACGTCGGTGCTGTCTGCGGGAATCAACACTTTAGAAATATAGTATACAGAAAGCTAAATTTCAACAACTTCTTCTTCATTGCTTTCCAAATGTTTCTTTGGTAATTAAATCCAGTTAGTAACTGTTTTGAAAATAATTAACTTATCCTACATTTGCATGCCATGTTTCAGAAACAGAGCTTCAACCAGAAGACTTGAATCAGACGGAAAAAAGAGCTCTTGCGTCACTTCAGGTATGCAATATTTCACGCAACTCAAGAATAATTTTCAATTTTTAGTGCTTAACAACGACTCATGTTCTATGCTTAATACGTATTTAGTCTGGTTTCCTTTTAACTTTGCTTTTCTAAGCCTCTACATTTTACAATCTTGAAAAGCGAACCTTTCATTTGGCTTGTTTGCTAAATATTGCCATATACATAATATATATATTTGAGATGTAAATTATTATAATGCATGTGTCAGCTTAATTTGCGCATATATCTATATATAGAAAATGCTTTATCGCCAAGTACGCAAACATGATATAAACTCGAGAGATACTTGGTAAATTCTTGGTGGTTACCGCGGTCGAGAGTCGGCTTTGCACCCAAGAGGTTCCAAATTCGATTCCCAATAGAAAGGGTAGTTTATGAGCTTTTCATCGCCCCGCACATTCGTCACGAGTACTAACTTGTGTAGTTTCCAGGAAAAGTCGAGAGAGTCAAAACTCACCTAATGCATGATTGACGACAATACATCATACCAGAAATTGATTATCATTAACGCTATAGTCGAGAAAAGCGTGTTCAACATCATTGTTTTCTGGTGTCATCTCATGCTGAAGAATTGCGCAGCGGCTTGACGTTTCGTACACTGAACAGATCATATAAACCGCCACAGCATATAACTTTATTTAATTCCATTAATAGTTAAGATAGGAGCTTGAAGTTTTCGAATAAGAACGACAAACCATTTTCAAAAACGACGTCAAAATTTCATGGAGACTCTTGAAGTGTAACACTACAAAAATGCAAATTGAAAAGGGTCACCGTCACGTTAAATTTTCACATCAGAAAAATAAGCTGCAAGTACGGGATGTGATATCCATCTGTGCCAATAAATCTGCATGACAACGAGCCCTCATTCAGTTGTAGCTATCTAGGAAGTTCTGAGGTGTTATCCCAATACATTACAGCCGCTTGGGTACGTCTTCCACACTTCCGGTCGCCTGGAACTTTTGCCGAAACTTGTTGTAATGCATTGTGGTTACATTGGACCATTTCTCCGATTTAAATGGACCAATGAATTTAATTTTAGTTTTATTTGATGACCGTAAACATTAATGTCGGCAAAATATAATTCATCAATATAATATATTAATAACTTATCAAAACAAGAACTCAAAAATCAATCAAAGTTATTCAAATGGTAAAAGCTTACATAGCACCATCTACAAATGCTTATTCGAAACGAAACAAAAAGCATTTACTAGGTACTAAAAAGCTGTGTGCTGTACACTGTTATGTATTCGTAAAAGATGTATGCTAAACAGTGTTAACTTCAACTATTCATCGGGATATTGGTAACAGGAGAGTACCGTTTTGAAGTGATTCAGTACTGATATAAAGAAATGATCTCTAATTTGATAGTTAACCAGCATATCATCAAATATCTGGTTAATACCAAATAGAGCTCTGATATACTGTTCTTCATTGAATGAGCATAGTAAATGCAGACAATGTTGACCATACATGGTTGGCACAATGTTAAAAAATGATGTGTACATCTAGAAAAACAACAGAACAACCTGTTAAGATATGTTGAGTTAAACTAACATCGATATTATTTCGCCCATATTTTCTACAAGTCTGAACGTAACTTGAGAGGTATGCAATAAGTTGAGAAGTAGAATAACATGCACTCAACATCTGTGTGTTTCGGGCAGCAAACCGCCAAATCCGAAACCCACCATGATGAGTCTGTATTCGTTTGTAAAGAGAGAATTCGTTGCTAGATTTCCTCTCGTCCCATTCACGATTAAAGTGGTTGCATAATGCTCAATTCAATTTTCTTTTCCAAGCACACTTATCTGGAAAAGTCCCAGTTTTGATAAAAAAAAAAGCCCTCTAGAAAGTTATGTAAATTATACTTATACATTAAAGCAATGACATCCTTGAAGAAGCCTAAAAACGCAACGCCGTTTAGAAATGCAAAGAGACGCATAAGAAATAGTTGTCTGACAGCACATACTCTATCTAATCGACATAGTTGACTAAAGAATAACATTTTTTTTCAATTTCTGCTTGAATAGGAAAAGCACCTAACATTCCAAGAACAATATCAGTTCTGGAGCGTATATGTAAGCCTAGGATGTGTTTTAGACAGGGTCTATGGGATCTCTCAAGAACGAGAATATCATGATCAGAAAAAAGTATTGTAAAGTTCAGATCCAAAAAGAGATCGTGGTATTACAATGGATTTATATATTCTATAACTGGTAATTGGATTTAACCCATTTTTATGAATTCCATCCTTAACTAATCCGAAAAATGTTCCTCTAAGTTTGCGATTTAGACTGATGACCTCATTCGAAGAGGGTTTAAATTTAGAACAGAGAATACCTAAATGGTTATATTCTTCTTTTTCAACAATGAGAGTACCCCCAATTGACGAAAAGCATTTGTAGATGGTGCTATGTAAGCTTTTACCATTTGATAACTTTGATTTTTGCGTTCTTGTTTTGATATGTTATTTAAAGCATTGAGAGTAATGAGGAAGACCAATGTTACTTGCGTTTTCCTCTTTCCCTCATTGTCTTTTTGTGAAATATGATAACCATTCTGTCTCATTAGTAACATTTCAAATTGCCGTCCTAAAACATATCGATTTGGACAATCTAGTAAATTTGCCATCTAGGAAAGTGTTATACAAGAAACAAAAATAATCAACCTTATATATACTGAACAAAAGTGAAAACGCTACACTACAAGATTTCTTATTTCTGGAAAAGTATCGAACTAATAGCATGAAATATATTTTGACGTTATTTTCCAGGCTTTCAGCAATCGTTTTGTCGAAATTTCATTGCATTGTCTCCTTTAATGTCAGAGTTATAGCCCGTAATGCGTTTAGAGCTAATTCCATCGAATGCCGCATATGCGCATGCGCAGAAAACGCTTCATTATTTTTTCGCAATTGGTCATACCCGGGTTGCTAGAAAAACACTTAAAACCTCACTTATCTCTTGCAACAAGTTCTAAAATCTAAGTCTAATCTGCCAATTTTGCGAATTACCTCCCTTTGACATAAACAAATAGGGAATTAAAATTGGTTGGTATTCATAAAGTTATCATGGTTTTGGATTGGGATTTTTTGCAACATCATGCAGGCCTTACAGGGGATTTTAAACCCTTTCTTCGACCTGGATTATTCCCAGATGTCCATGCAATAGCGATTTCAATTTCCTATGGAGATTACATTGTAAAAGTTTCAAGCTTTAAAACATAATCAAAATGCTGTTTTTGGAAACAATTTTTTCTAAACACTGAAACAATATTATGCAAGTTTCTTTACATTTCCTGTTTGGTAACTTGTCAGACTACCATTTAGTGCAGTCCGGCATCGTTTGCATTCTTCTGCTTGGATTTCTGAAGGTTTAAATTGTGTAAAATTTCCATTCAAATTGTACACCTGAAAAATGGACCCCTGTCACATTCAAAGGGTCCGTTTTTCATCCCCGTAATTAAGATCCACAAAACCTTAAGTGCTTGGCACAACCAAGTGAATGAACAATGCGAAACACTTTCATTTGATTTTTTTACTTGTTGTATTTAGAAGAAATATGGCGAGCAAAGTAGGTGTAGCGTTTTCACTTTTGTTCAGTATAGTTCAATCAACATGTAAATAGTCATCTTCTCATCTCCGCTTTTCAGCGAAAACATGGTAAATACAACTTGTCATAAGCTGTGGTTACAAGGTTTTCCTTAAAAAGCGATGTTATATTGTCTAATGTTCTTAATAATGTATTGTTCGTTTGCATGGAAATTGTATCTTCAGTATTCGAGGAATTAAAGGAAAAAAATGCTTTGATAGTTTTTTACGGAATACAATACATGCTACAAAAAGAACACGAATACTGTATGTGTAGAAATATTCGCGGAGCGAAATTTTCGCGGAAGGGCCCCATTTTCGAGTTTTACAAATTTTCGCGCAACTTTGAATTCGCGGAGAGACAAAATAAGAATTCTTAAATTCGCGCACAGTAAAATGAATATAAGTGCTTGGTAACTGCTATTTCTTATTTGCAGTATCTTAAGCACCAAGGCATATGAGATTAAACGGAATTTGCTCCCCTGTAACTGACGTTTTATTTTATGCATTCTTATAAAGGGTTTGTTTCATTAATTTCAAACCAAACACTGTCAAACAATGCATTGTCCGATAAGGTGTTAAATCGTTACTCACAGTTTAATTGTTCAGTTAGTTTTGATGCCTTTTCACCTTCTTTATTTGACAAATTAAGTAAATAAAACATATACATGTACGACCTGACTGTATTTTCAGATAATATTTATAATAAACATACATTTCAATTTACGCGAAAATTAAACTTTAAAGGAAGAATTGCGAGTACAAATATTTGCGCAATCATGAATTCGCGGTCCTTTGGTATAGCGCGAACATAGCGAAAATTAGAAGCCCGCGAATATTTCTACACGTACAGTATACAGTTTGTAAACATTACGTTGTATCCACTGCATGAGAAATCATGCACCCAAAATCTTTTTATGATGTGAACAACTGATTAACATTTCGTGTCCTTTGTAAAGAAATGTACACGTGGATCAATAATTATTTGTATGGTGGACTGCAAGGACCATGCTCTGTGGTACACTTTGACATGGTTTTGGCGCCACAGAACTCGTTGTAAAAGACAACAACAGGAACAAACTGGTACATATAACAACGATTTCGGCATATCATCACCTTTTGATGCTTTATGGTCTTCTACGGAATACAATATGTGCTAAAGTAACCCGAAAATTCAATTTGTAAACATATTTTTAAATCCTCTATAGCAGCACACATGCATCGAACATCCATTACTGACATGCTTAATTGGTGCACCAGACATGTCTTCTGTTGAAAAATGTACATGAGGAATAATAATGTTTTGTATGGTGGACGCTAGGGGCCATGCTCTGTGGTGCACTTTGAAATGGTTTGAGGTCCATGAAACTCGCAATCAAGGAATCAATCGGAAAACAATCGTTGCAATTAGCAGTGCCATGAGTAACCTTTTGAAACATGCACATATAACTAAAAAGGGTACATGCCTTAATCATGTTGACGTCGCTTTCGATAGGTCCAACAGTCCGACCCATATCACTTAAGGACATCCTGCACATTGTTTTGTCTTTTCTTTGCAAAATCTGCATGTCGGATCGAAATTAACTAAAAGGGGGGGTCTCACCCTATTAGAAATTCCCATAGGGTTGTGCCCACGCTCGGAATTTCATGAAATTTGGTATGAAGTTAGTATTCTTTATTACCACGTTATTCCCGAAATGTTTTTTAAAAATCTTTTCTGGAAAATATTTTTTTAAGAATTTTAAGATTTTTGCTTAAAAATGGGGGGTATCCTTACTTAACGAGGCCATATACACCCAGCTTTGTCGCATTCGAGCCAAATTGTCCCCCAAAATAATGTCTAATAATTTCTCATCGTGTATAAACCAGAATAGTATATATTACTCAACAAAAAACAATTTTCTAGAAGATTTTGTATGACCTCATCGCCAATTTTTTTTAGTTTTTAAGTATTTCGACCAAATTCAGGTCTTAATTTCACCTAGATCCAGTTTTTGTCAACCTATAAAATTTACATAAAAATTGCCCTTATATATGCCCATGCTTATGGTAAAATATGAAGAAAAAATAAAACCGGTAACAGTGTTGTTTTAGAATTTAAGTGTAAAGGGTCCAGATTTCTAAGAATGTAAAATCTAAGATATAACTTAATTATTTTCAAATACATTTGTAAATAGCTCATTATGCTTTGCTGTGTCTTTATTTAACATAACCAACTTACACATGACATCAATTTTAACTTTTTGCACACATAAACATGATTTTAAAGAATAATGGGCACATTGTCGTACCCCACCCACCGATAATATAATGGAAGAAAAAATCCCAAACAGCAGAGTAAATTATAAAATGTGGGGATGAAAAATAAAGGGGATGCATAATTTTACATATTTAATCTATTATGTCACCCTTTTTAACTTTTCTTTGTGGCTTATCAGCACTTAGACTACTTTCTTCTTCTTCCGGTTACAGTGCTGGGCCCTTATAAGAGCATTATCGCACAATTATTAAAAATATAAACATTTTTTTCTTTACTACACTGCGCAAGATAATAAAAAGAACACAAAAACAGTTTTCATTGAACAGTAATTGTGCCTTTGAATGCAAAATTGCTAATATTTCTATTGTAATGATGAACTAGCAACTGCTTTGTTGGCGTATTAACTTTTTGATAATCTCAGATTTGAGAAGAACATGCATCATTTTCGCATGTTTGTATCAACAATATTGATACAAAAATGTTGTACGATGACTCCTCTTGCTATTCTGATTTAAGATTGGGGACTGATATCAATACTATGTAGGCAATACTGAGCTTTTGCTAGATGGGTACCATTAAAATCCGGGAACATTCTAAGGTGCCGTTGTTCACAATTCTCATTATTTGACAATGTTACCGGTTTCAAATTTTCACCAAATTCTGCATATGACTAGGAGACATATATGGCTAACCTTTTTATCAATTTCATAGGTTGACAAAAACGGGAACATACAAGTAAAATTATTTGAATTGAAGGTTTTGAGAATTTCTCGGCTGTTTTTCTGACTATTCCTGACCAAATAAATTTCTGAGAATTTTTTTTGCATGTTGGCATCAACATTGTTGGTACCAAAGTGTTCTTCAATGACCCCTCTTGCTATTTTGATTAAAAATTTGGGACTGATATCAAAACTAGGTAAGCAAAATTGGGCTTTTGCTAGACGGGTACCATTGAAATCCAGGAGCATGTTAAGATACCGTTGTTCACAATTTTTATGATTTGACATTGTTACCGGTTTCAAATTTTCACCAAATTTTGCATGCAAACAGGGATCATATATGGCCAACTTTCTTATTAATTCCATTGGTTGACAAAGACGGGAACATACAAAAGAGTTTGATTGAATTTTAGGTTTCATATAATTTTCACGGTAGTTTTTCTGTCAATTTCTGACTAAATAGATTTCTGAGAAATTATGTGGCATGTTGCTATTAAAAACATTGGTCTGAAAATGTTCTACATATTCTACAATAACTCTTCTCGCTGTTCTTATTTAAAATTTGGGACTGATATCAAAACTAGGTAAGCAACATTGGGCTTTTGCTAGATGGAAACCATTGAAATCCGGGAGCATCTTTAGGTGCCGTTGTTCACAATTCTCATTATTTGACAACGTTACCGGTTTCAAATTTTCACCAAATTTTTCATGCAAACAGGGGACATATATGGCTAATTTTCTTATCAATTTCATAGGTTGACAAAGACGGGAACATACAAAAACAAATTGATATAATTTTAGGTTTTGAAAATTTCTTGACTACTTTTCTGACAATTTCTGACTAAATAAATTTCTAAGAATTTTTTTGTTCATGTTGATATCAACAGTATTGGTACCAAAATATTCTACAGTGACTCCTCTTGCTATTCTGATTTAAAATTTGGGGCTGATATCAAAACTAGGTAAGCAAAATTATGCTTTTGCTAGACAGGTACCATTCAAATCCGGGAGCATCTTAAGGTGCCGTTGTTCACAATTCTCATTATTTGACAATGTTACCGGTTTCAAAATTTCACCAAATTTTGCATACAAACAGGGATTATATATGGCCAACTTTCTTATCAATTTCATAGGTTGACAAAGACGGGAACATACAAAAATATTTGATAGAATTTTAGGTTTTGAAAATTTCTCGGCTATTTTTCTGACAATTTCTGACTAAATAAATTTCTAAGAAATTTTTTGTTCATGTTGATATCAACAATATTGGTACCAAAATATTCTACAGTGACTCTTCTTGCTATTCTGATTTAAAATTTGGGGCTGATATCAAAACTAGGTAAGCAAAATTTCGCTTTTGCTAGACAGGTATCATTGAAATCCGGGAGCATCTTAAGGTGCCGTTGTTCACAATTCTCATTATTTGACTATGTTACCGGTTTCAAATTTTCACCAAATTTTGCATACAAACAGGGAACATATATGGCCAACTTTCCTATCAATTTCATAGGTTGACAAAGATGGGAACATACAAAAATATTTGATAGAATTTTAGGTTTTGAAAATTTCTCGTCTATTTTTCTGACAATTTCTGACTAAATTAATTTCTAAGAATTTTTTGCGCATGTTGGGACCAACAGTATTGGTATCAAAAGTTTCTACAATGACTCCTCTTGCTATTTGTATTAAAACTTGTGGATTTTTACCAAAACTAGATAGCCAACATTGAGTTTTTGTAAGACGGGTATCAATGAAAACAGGGAACACTTTAAGGTGCCGCGTAAAGACCTATATGCACTCTTTGAGTAAAACGAATATATTTTTGTAGTTCATAGGTCAGGGGCATTCTATGAGTAAAGATACAAGAAAATCTGTGCGTGGGCGCAAATGAGACCCCCCTTTGAATAAATGTTGTGTGCAATTTAACTCTTCCCATCGTGCGCCACGTGAAAAACCGGTTTCATATCAAAGACTCTACACACAAAAAGTTGTTGTTTTAATTTTGACTTTGTCTCATTGAATCGAAAGAGTATGATCAAAAATTATAATATGCAAAATATTGTTTCCAACGAGCTTTTCGTTTTTTATTTATATCAAAAAATCTGTGTCGAAAAGTGGCGGTTTAGAAGATCTGTTCAGTGTATTTGTATACGATTTTCGTGTTCATGGATATCTTTCTATCATATGAGAAACATTTTCGTAGGCCCTACATATAAAATGGTGATTTTTTTAAAAGAATCAAATGTTCTAGGTATGATGTATGATAATAACATCCCATATTTTTCCGGAATTAAATTTCCCAGTTTACAGGAAAGCGTCTCGATATTTGCAACATTATACTTTTAAATTGTTTTTTAAGACGTGAGGCAGCCGTCTACATTATGTTTAAAATTTCCTGTATAATAATAATTAAAGTGTCGTCGCCATGTTTTGTCTGACAGTCAGTGCATATTCAAGAAAGAGATTAACCTTCGTCATCTTCAAAAATTTTAACATGCTAAGCATAGATTTATTCTGCAAATTTATCAAACAACAATTTTAAAGGTCAACTACGACCTATATTCTAATTTTTATAGCGTAAAAAGAAGTTAAAAACAACATTTTTCACGATTCCTGTTAAAATGTACCCCTCCGGTTAATCAGAAAGAACGTGTAGACAATTGACCTATTTAAAAAACTGACTAGAGTGATTGTTCTTGATAGATTATTCCTCTTTGTCAACACGAGGCGTCATTTGAGTCCGAAAACAATAACAGCATTTGTTGATCGCCCTCTTCATTAATGCCAGTTGCACATATATTACCCATTTAAAGTGACATTTCACATTTATTTCATTTTTTAAAAGTATGTTTTGATGCAAAGAGTGTGACCTTTAAATACTAGTGTACATGTACAGTTTGTGGCTATAACATGGAAAGATATGAACCACATATAGAATCTAACATAATGTGTTTCATTTTTTTCCATGTTATAGCAACAAACTGTACTCGTAACACATATTATGACTTTTGCAACGAATCAATACCATGTCCGATCTTTATCTAAAATATTACGCTATTGTATACACTGACCACATAAAGTAACGCAACACTCATTCAATATCAAATGTCTTAAAACTTGTTCATAAATCTAAGGAATTTTTTATTTTGACATCATATGTAATATTTCATCAAATAGTAAACGAAAAATCATAAGAATGCTAAGACATAAATTTACAGCCAAAATTTTCAACCCGAAGACGCCTGTACGCGTGTAAATTCAAAAGTCACAAACAAATTCATGGTTATAATCATCCCCTGTATTCATAAACAAATGACATATTCGTCACATTGACACCATTTCTGAAGCGATTTGATGGTAAGAAACTTAGTTCACTCATCCTGAAGGGTTGTTTGTTCGCAAAACAGGTTTGTTAGAGGATTTAGACTACTACGAACGTGCCTTTTCAGACAATCCCCAAAAATGTTCGAAAGTAGACGTGTCCCGGAAAAGGGCAGTTACCTTGTTTTGCTGCACAACCGTCGTGTGAAAGCAGCAGTGTGTGCCGGAGCGCCACCCTGTTGCAACATGCCATTGACTCTTCCTACATGTAATGATATCAGGAACAAAAGGGCGCAACGCATTGTCAACGTGCATACGAGTATCGACGACTTTGACATTTCAATTATTGGTCCCAACCCACCTGTCTGGGCATAAGGTTGAGTTCCGTGACTTAATGCAAACATCCGAAGCACAGACTTGCAGCTCTTTAACTGGATCAGAGCGTCTGTGGATCGATAAGTTGTCTTAGACAGCGAGAGGTATCCCAAAATTTAGACAATAACAGATATAAAACGGTTTGCTTCTGGTTGAATCATTTGCGATGGCTTATCCATGTCTGCCAATGTCCATTTATGTGGAATCTGCTGCTATTAGGAATATGTTCCAACATTCAGGGCCCTTTGGCCTATACCCTACTGACTGATTCTAACTGATCCAGTCGATGATCTGGATCGATCCTACTCACTGGCGTTTGCTATAAAATGGTAAAACAACATTGAAATTGAAGCCAAGATTTTTGGCTACTGCTAATTGAATATTTCAGAACTCAAATGCAAGTGGTATGTTGGCGGCTGTTTTCCGGAAGTTATGACATGACGCTTAGTGCACACAAAGACAATTTTTTGTGTTTTTACTGTGTAACTGACAACACACTATCAGTAAAACTATCTTTGAGGATTGTGTTTTAAGACGTTAGGACGCGATTAACGTTAAATAGTAAAGGGACGTAATTCTAGCATGTTCGTTGGAAATTTAAATGTTTTATCAAAAATAACTTTCATAAACCTTCCTTGTGAACTGTAGAAAGTAATATTTTAGATCTTGGTTTGTTTAAAACAGAAATTGTGAAATTTGAAAATGTAGCGTTTCTTTATGTGGTAAGTTATATAGATCTATATTTATCATAACTACCATTATAATAGAACTTGTATACATATATTTTCAGAAAGCCGTTTTAAACCAAGAAAATTCGTTACATGCTGACATTTGTGAGCTTCACTCTGCACTTACATCTGCATTCCCAACTATTTTTTCTACTGCACCAGAATCGTTGCCACAGGAAGTTACATCTAGTGATGGCAATGAAAGTAGCGAGATGATATGTTGTCCTGGGGCGGATTATGATTCTCAAAAAGACATTAGAAGAACACATGTATCAGCTGACGTGGACATTAAGACAATACGGGATAGAGTGCAGAACCAAAACAAAACCCGTGTAAAGAAAAAGCGCAGGGCTGAACTAGAAATTAAAACTACCAATGAAACTCTTAAAGAAAAGCAAAACTTGTACACACATTTACAGGAAGAATTTACACAATTGAAAACAAAAGAATCGGAGTTAAATGAAAAATATCAGGAGTGCCTAAAAGCATTGGATGAGAAAGACGCGTGTTTGTCAAAAATGAATGAAGTCCTCGAGAAAATCAATTCAGAAAATACTAATTTGAAAAAAGAAAAGTCAAAAATGGATAGTGAACTAAACCTATTACAGGCGCATTGCTCAAAATATCAAGCAGAAAAAAAGGAAGTCAATACAGAATTAACAAAAAGAAACCAAGCCTACGATGTGCTAGAAAAGCTACATTATGATATGAAAAAAGAAAATGAAAAGGCGTCAAATGAAATTGCAGAAGTTCGAAGAAAATTAACTGATCTAAAAAGTGAATTTGAAAAAGAAAAACATGACCGCGAATCACTTTCCAGTCTACTTAAAGATAAGGGAAATGAAAATGCCCAACTACCGACTGATATTTCCGACCAAAAACGAGAGCATGATATACTTACAGAACAGATAGATGGCTTACAATCTGAGGCTAAAATAAAGGAGTCGGAACTACAGGCAAGAGATTCTGCAATTAAGGCTATCGAAGAAAAGAACAATCAGAACGAACTTAAGCTGCAGGAAAAACAAGCCAAAATCACAGATCTAGAAGAGAAAATACGTGATTTAAATGTGAAACTCCAAAAGAAGGATAGTACTATCAAATCAATGAAGACAGTTTCAGAAAGCCAAGATATAAAGATTACAGAACGATCATCTACAATTAAAAGTCTTCAAACAAAGTCAATAAAGATTGAATCGGAGCTTGAAGACAAAAAATTATCTATTGCATCCCTTGAAGAGGACATTAATAGACTGCGTTCTGACCTGGAAATGTCTAGAAGGAATAATAAACACTGCGAAGAAAAAAGCAAGACAATGAACGCGGAGCTAAAAGAGTTACGTACATGGAAAAAGAAATATGACGATGAACTTGAAAGACAACGAATGCATAAAAAAGGTGAGTGACATATTTTACAATCGATCTTACTCGACAAACAAACGATTATTCTATTTCTTAAATGCACAAATTAGAAAAAATGCGAAAATTTTATGACAAATATTCTTAAAGCGCGTTATTTTGCACGCGACTGCTATGCAACGCTTATGATGACGTCACTTATTTGAACCTCCTTATAAAACGTCAGATAGGGTGAAATGAATGAAAGCAGGGCACAGGTATTTGATAATTTCACTGTATAGGAGGTGAGTTTATCAAATGATAATCTGCCCATATTTCCCGATAATCCACCGAAAAGCATTTGAAAAGAAAGACTAGCTAATCAATGCAACTTGGCTGTCTCAAAGTTAAAGATCCAAATATCTCGAGATATCAGTAGCTCGACACATACGATATTCATTTGAATGCGACATGAATGATTTTAACCGTTTGTAATCTTCTTACACACGCATTAAATGCGCGGTTGAAATATAGAAGATAGTTGAGAGGTAGTGCTTGAAATAAGCTTTGTTTCAATTATAATGATAATTTTATTGATTTCTCATACATGTACGAGGGACATTGTTTTCAAGAGTATAATTCATCAGTGTGGCGCTTAAAGGGGCTCATGCTAGATTTTTTATGCTTCCGAACTATTCGGGAACTCATATTTGTACATGGAAAAACAATTTGCAATGCATAAAACCCCCAATCACGACGAATATCCACCTTTTCTTTGCTATAGATCAATCCTTCACAAGAGACAAGGTCAAATTCAACGAGACCCCCACACGGTATTTCCATTGAACACACCGCACAACCGGCTGCTACGAAGATAGACGAGAGTCAGCGATTGTTTGGAAATATGGTTTCAAATTTGGAAAATATATCGTTGAATGATTAAACTTTATTCATGTACAAGTTCAACTGAGAGATATGCGAACTATTGTAACACGAGGTCAAATTTCGTAACTTGTTGTAGGAAACCTCCGAAATAATTAATGACTGAGACATTATTTGCGAGGGAAACGCGGAAAGGTTTATGTTGTAGAAGCACTGAACTCTTACACAAGTATTTATCAACTATAGAATACCATAGATTACAAAAGTAAATTAATTTGACCTACCGTGCACCTAACATCAGATGCCGAATATGTCTTCGCTGACTCTCGACGTAGCCGTTTGTACGGTGTGTTGAATCTCGCTGAGCACAGATGACGTACCTCTGTGGATGATCGATATATTCAGAGACACTGGCTCCACACTTTAAACATTACATGTAAGTAAGTCTTCTGGTCCACGTGCGGCTCCGAAGTTATCTACACTAAAAGATAAACAACAAAAGGTAGGTGCTGAGTGTTTTTGCTTTTCTCTCTTCTTTGACTGACTCTAACCCCAAAAATGCAATGCTTTTCAATCTCTACGATATTTTCCCCATGAAAAACACACATCACATTTAGCAATACCCCTTAATTATTTCTGAATCGCTTTTATTCCGAGATCAACTATACAGAAAGCTTAAGAAGCCGGGTGATATCTTTCTGTACAATTGTATATTTTGTACCTGTTTGGCTAGTCGTTGCTGTTTGAAGTATGGTTATGTGATTATTGAACAAATTCAATGTTCCCCGAAATGTCATCAGACTAAATAACAGAAAAAATACTGAAAAAAGGTCCGGCTCCAATTATGTACGATGGATCTGATTATGTACATTGGCTATGATTATGTACGTTGGCTCTGAAGTTGTATAATAAATGACGCTAAAGGTACGTGTGACCATTCACGGATGTAATGATTTTATTTACAGATGGAGAGAAGGAAATATCCGGGTAGTATTTGGACAAAAGTGTTTGCACGACCATCAATTGCTAGGTTTCATGAACACAATGTACATCAACAAAGTGTTAGATATACAAGGTGTACAGTTTATGACAAAACACTTGCCACAAAACAAAGCAGAACACGACATGAGCCATTGATCGGGGTAATCTTTTAAACTACAGAGCGCGTAATAGTCACGGTTGTGCTCCCGTTTGGAGCATAAATTTCAGGGGCATATGCACAGTTACCACATAAAAGCCATTCAGTTATAAGAAAGCCATGACCGAGGTCATTTTCGGAGTGGCTATCCCAGTAAAACGAGTCGGTCAATAAAACACCCGAAAACACAAAATACCAAAAAAGCAATCACAATACTTGGGACCAAGTGGAAATATAAATGGCGGTATAAGAATAATTCTTGCTTTCCTGGGGATCAATCAAGGCAAGTTGTCTTTTTTCTAAATGAGACTTGACTTATGGACTAAAATTTTTAAAGTGTGGACCAAACATAGTAGTAGTGCTTAAGAGGGAATGCTCCAGTTTTTCGGAACACTCGGTCATTACTGTTGTAAATTATATGTTTCGTACCAACATGTTTCGTTACCATAATTTCAATAATATAATACATCATTACAATTTACCATTTTCGACGGTAAAAATGTATTTATTATGCGAAACTAATTTCCTCAAGATGGAAATCGATTATTTAGAGCAAGACAGTCGTAAGTGTGTATGCAGTTACCACTGTTTTGCGTCATTTTATTCATGTGTAGCTGATAAAATTTAATGTAATTCACTAATAAGTGCGCTGACCTGTACATTTTCTTTTTGAATTATTACCAGGACATGTTGCTTAATACAAAGAGGGAGTTTTGTCAAATTTTATTATGTAGAACTTGAAATATTTCCAAAAATATGTAAATTTTGACATAAAACATTTCAGCTTCGTTGATCAAACCGAACACGTGAGCATGCTGTTTTATACATTTACGCGTTTATAATAGCACATTTTTTGGGTTTTCTGTTTTTATTAGATGTAAGACGTTACTTTAAATTCATTTTTGGGACTAAACGAGGAATACACAATATTTTATAAGCATTTTAGTGACATTGGACAGGTACAAGAAATTGTGCATTTTTCGATGTAGGGTATGTGATAGGAATGCCTATAAAATTCAAACAAGATCGCTGACCCTCCATTTTTATTTTATTTTTCAATTGGCAATAACATGTAATTTCAACATACGAAATATAAATAAATTCTATTATTGGGAAAAAATTTAGGAAACTGGAACATTTCCCCTTAAGATATTTCTTTCTGATTTCATTATATTTCGCGCAAATCAATAGGTAATTATATTGTGCCGATTTTCGTTTTTGCCTATTTTCGAAATTCGGCAAATCCCTGCAGAACTCATTTGCCTAATTTCGAAACTCGGCGAAATAGCTTATTTATAATTATTTTAAGGTATATCGGGCCATTTTCTGTGCAGAACTCATCTTCAAAATATCCGTTTTTAGGGAGGTATCACAGTTTGCACTTACAAAATCATTTTAAGCACTTTTTATTCCAATAAAAGTTCGGTACCGAACAGCTAAAGTTCCGTACCGAACAGAACATACGGAACATTATTCTTTCGTTTGCGCGGAATTTGATTCATACCCTAAGCATTTCGTACCTTATCTTTTATCAGAGATATAGATAAACAATTACATTATATTATATGTCTCTGCTTTTATCAATTTGTTTACACGTTCAGAAGTAATTCAAAATTATAGATAATATTGCCATTAAAATCATATTTGAATTAGATCCATTGCTTTGGGCTTTCTAACCACCGAAATTAAAATGGTTTCACTAAGTTAAATATCGGCATTTTAGAAATGGTTCTTTTAAAGCAAACACGATCATTATGAAGCTTTTCATCTGCTAAATATATGTGATCTACCATAGATCTGCATACTTACGTTAATTAATTTGATATGTTCTAATTTCATTTAGACTTTCAAGGTAACTAACTCAAAACAGAGACATAGATAAACATGTTATTATATGTCTCTGCTCAAAATAGTAAGCTGATTGTAAAACCATTTAATCAGGGGAAGCCCTTTCTGTGAAAAATACCATATTCAGCATTTTTCCCTGCATTTTTCCCTGCTCAATAAGCTGTAGAGGCCAAACTGTATCTTTAAGGGCTGTCAAAACAGCTGAACAAGCCTCTCCTCCCTACAATGCTAGCCAGAACAAGCGACCAACCTTTCCGAACAAGCCAATCTGTCCCACCATGATGGCCAGAACAAGCGACCAACTAAGCCGAACAAGCCAATCCTTCCCATCGTGCTGGCCAGAACAAGCGACCGACCTTTCCGAACAAGCCGATCCGTCCCACCATGCTGGTCAGAACAAGCGACCGACCTTTCCGAACAAGCCGATCCATCCCACCGTGCTGGCCAGAACAAGCGACCGACCTTTTCGAACAAGCTGATCCGTCCCACCATGCTGGCCAGAACAAGCGACTTACCTTTCCAAACAAGCCGGTCTGTCCCACCGTGCTGGCCAGAACAAGCGACCGACCTTTCCGAACAAGCCGATCCGTCCCACCATGATGGCCAGAACAAGCGACCGACCTTTTCGAACAAGCCGATCCTTCCCACCATGCTGGCCAGAACAAGCGGCCGACTCAGCCAAACAAACCGATCCTTCCCACCATGCCCACCAGAAACAAGCCACCAACCTAGACAAACCAATTGATCCCCTCCTTCATGCTGGCCAGAACATGTGACCGACTCTACTTAACCAGACAATTCGTCCCACCATGCCGGTAAGGGTATAGGGTCTGTAACCAGAAAGACTAGTCCTAGTGTAAATGACCTAAAAGGCCCAGTTCAAAAAGGCCCACTTTTTAAATTGATAAAAAATACCCAAAAAGTGTATATTGCATTTGAAATTAAATATGATTTATGATAGATTAATGATTGGTAAATTGATGATTTAATGCCCGGCTTAAATGCATTGGAACAATAATGATAATAAAATCAGAGCGAGAAATGGATCTTATACTATTATAATCATTCTAATAAGTACGCATGCTTCCGCTTACAGTACGACCTCGCAACGTCATGATGACATCATTTATCCTGTGACCTAATTCTATCAGAAAATTCAGAAAAAAATTGCCGTATTCTTTCTCGCATGTGGATAAACATCAATACGGGCCCCATCAATACACCAGGAGACAGGTTTCGTTTAGGGAATGGCACTGTACTTTCGTTTTCGACTGGGACCCACAGATGAAGTTTTTACATTCTGGTGTACACGTTTACAATGCAGTGGCGTATCCAATGGGTGGGGGAGTTTTCGAGGTTCAAAGGAAATCCATCTCAAGCGCAGATCCAGACTTTGTAGGGGGGTTCCAAATTACAAAAAGGTTGTTCGTTCTCTTATTATTACAATATTCTGACTGATTTTTTACATGAAATTGAAATAATTAGGATTCAGAGGAGGTTCGTTTGACTCCTGCACCCCCTCTGGATCTGCCACTGTCTCTGCAGCCTGATTGTTTGATTTCAATGCGGAAATTGCGTCAGAATTGTGTAATACTTGAAAAACGAGCCTTTCTATCTGTAAATTCTAACCCCATCACAGAAATCCTTGATCCGCGGCAGCAACGAGTACGTAGGAAGCATCAAAAATCAAGGTAGACCGTAAAATAACCATTATGTCGTTGTTCGATTCATTTCTAATAAATCGGCGAGGGAAAAAATCGAGAATAAATCGACAGAAATAGTTCTGCATGACACTGTCGCAGTAAACCGTAAATAATATCAACATTTCGGGCGTTATTTGATTCAATTATCAATAAATCGGCAAAAAAACTCGACAGAAATAGTTCTGCATGACACACGGAACTTACTGAATCATAATTTCGAAAATGGATGCCCAGTTACGAAATTAGGCAAAGTTCCGTGCCCAGTTTCGAAAATAGGTATGCCCAATTTCGAAATAAGGCAAAAAACTAAGATTAGGCACAACAATTATACTCATTTTCAGTGGTATTTGAATTACAATATCTACAGATCCGATTATTTCTTTCGCTATGTTCCATCTTCAATATCTACTTTATGCGACGACAGTCTGAAACTTTTTGTATACATGTAATAAAGTCTAGATAATTTTCAAATTCAAAGTCATGTTCGCATGAAGAAAATGTTTTAACTCCACTGGCCGAAGGACAGTGAGCTATTGTCATGGCGTTGTGTCCGTCGTGCGTCCGTCTGTGCGTGCGTTAATTTTTTCTTTAAAAATCTTCTCCTCTCAAACCAGTTGGCCAATTTTGACCAAACTTAACAGGAATTTTCCTTGGGTGATCCTTTACTTAAATTGTTCAAAGAATTTTGATTGATCTATAACTGTTGGCGTGGCAGGGCGGGGTTTATCAGACTTAGTGAAATCACAAAATAATTCTTTAAAAATCAACCATTCGGCAAATTTTGACAAAACTTTGCAGAAATATACCTTGGGTGACTCTTTACATAAATTGTCTGTGAAATTTTGATTAATCCATCAATGTGGGTGTGGCAGGGCGGGGCTTATCAGACTTAGAGAAATCACAAAATAATGTTTTAAAAGTCTTCTTCTCTCAAACCAGCAGGCCAATTTTGACCAAATTTTGCAGGAATGTTCATTGGGTGACCCTTTACTTAAATTGTTCAAAGAATTTTCGTTGGTTTATAAATGTGGGCGTGGCAGGGCGGGGCTTATCAGACTTAGAGAAATCCATAAATGATTCTTTAAAAATCTACCATTCGGCCAATTTTGACAAAACTTGGCAGAAATGTACCTTGGGTGAACCTTTACTTACATTATTTGTGAAATTTTGATTGGTCTATAGATGTGGGAGTTGCAGTGCGGGGCTTATCAGACTTAGAGAAATCCATAAATGATTCTTTAAAAATCAACCATTCGGCCAATTTTGACAAAACTTGGCAGAAATGTACCTTGGGTGACCCTTTACTTACATTATTAGTGGAATTTTGATTGTTCTATAAATATGGATGAAATAGGGCAGGGCTTATCAGAATTGGACAAACCATGAAATTATTCTTTCAAATTAAACCAATGGGCAAATTCAGTCCAAACTTGGCAGAAATGTTCCTTGGGCAACCCTGCTCAAGATTTGGCAGTGCAAGGCTTACAAGAAATCACTAGATAATTCTTTCACTATATAGCCAGTGGAGCGATTCAGGCCCTCTTGGGCCTCTTGTTTAAAACAATTATGCCAGTTATTTTGATCAAGCAGAGTTTACTCACGTAACTACACGCATTTATCAGAAGCACCCTAGCAGCTGTCATAAAATTCGGCCAAAAAGAAATGTAGGTCTATTCTGTAGAGTATGATGCCACATCAATTTTCATCGCAAGTGTTATGATTCTTGGTGTTACTTGAATCTTTCACATTCTTAATATTAGGAACAACCTGCTTGTAGAGTATTTTGCTTCATGTGGATTTGAAATTGTTATTTTTATCTCATTTTGTGTTTCTTTTTTTTTTTTTTTTTTTTTTTTTAAACCTTTATTCTGACAAATATCACATTCATTCACAATAATGCAAGAAGAAACAAGGAATCAGTTGACACTCTTTATGTCTTTTGTTCTGGAAATTTTCAGAGAATGGATTGATATTTACTTTTTTTGAGCAACATCCGTCCATTCTCTGCACTATTTTATGTATTGATTACCTTTGCTATGGAGAAAAGTGTAATGACATAAAAGAGTGTTGACTGTATAGCTTACAATTTTTACATGGGTTAACCCTTTCCCAGGTGTGGTATGTGCGCGACGTCTATGTTAGTTTGAGCTCCAGGGGAAAAGCGCTTAAGCCAAAAAGGATCAAATACTGATTTGCAGTCTTTTTCACTTTTATCTCAATATTTTATGTATTATATAAAAATTGATCATATTTGCAATGTCAGTTCAATGTCTGCACCGGATTTCAGTTTGGACTAGCCTTAAATTTTGTCTCTTGGGAAAGGGTTAACGAAATAAATGATTACACGCAAAGAAGTCAGTATGCACTTTCGTCATCGATGAAAGGTTTCTTTACCTATATATTTATTAATTTATTCATTTTGTTTTTATTTTTGACAGCACGAATAAATGAAAGTGTTGCGAGAGAAGAAAAAGAAACAAGATGGTTTGACATCTTGTTTCATCTTATCTTCCAACACCTTCAGATTTCGCTGGCTTTCCCACTCCTATGTTAAGATTCCGTTTGATTTGCATGCAATAATCTATATATGTACTTGTAAAGTTTTTTTGTTGAATTCAATCAAATAGTTATTGATCTATCAGCCTTTTAGATACATATAGGACGACATAAGATATAAACTTGTGACATATACAAAAGTAAATGTTCAAAAGCGAATAAAGGTAAAAAAAATAAAAGAAAATGTGATATTAAACTGTTTTCAACATATTGAAAATAATAAGTAAACGAGATTAAATAAGAAACGAAGAAAAGAAAAAAACATGTGTGCTACGTGTACATGTATAAATTATTTAACCTTATGATATTTGCATTCTTACTGCAAATTTAGTTATGATTCTGTACCATCCTTTTTACAATTGCCCAGTTATCTCCGTTTTGTTCATTGTTATTTATTTCATCATTTATTTTTATAATTAGTGATAAGTGTTTGATAAAACCATTGAGAGATGGTATAGCTTTTTTGAATTTACAGTTATATACATATCTTTTAAATTCAAGACATAAAATGTCAACTTTAGGTTTATTGTCGCATCCTAAAACAATGTCGATACTTTGTAAATGGAAATTTCTGTAGAATTCTTGTATGTTAGTTTCTATGTTTCTAAGAATGTCTTTTATTTTTTCACACTCAAAAAATATATGTATCAGAGTTTCATCAGAAAGTTGACAAAAGTTGTAAATACTGTCATCTGTTAAATGCATTTTTATTAGAAGCGAGTTTGTGGGTAATATTCTATGAATAATTCTTGTTTGTAGCCATTGTATGTAAGTATATTTTGTCAGAACGAACACAGAACCGTGGATTTTATTCCATTCTCTATTAAAATGTGGGTATTGTAAAGACCATTTTTCTTGGCATGTGGGTTTTTCTTCATTTTTTATAAGGATTGAATAGACGTATTTATTGAAGTTTTGTTTAGTAAGCATAGGTAAAATACTGTAATTTATAGATGGGTTATGAGTCTTGAGTAGTGAGGAATAGTCTATTTGGATTTTAGTTTTTTGAATATAAGATTTAATTGCACTTCTTATGCTGAAGTATTGTAGGAAGTTTAGTTCCCTATTAGTGAAATTGTTGAAAAATTCAAAAGTCTTAAAAGTACCATCTTCTCGCAAAACGTCTTTGATTAATGTTATTCCTTTTTTATATAGATTATCGTTGTATATATATTTCGAGCCAATAGTGATATTATCATTGTAGAAAATAGGTGTATTTAATAATTGATCCTCATTTTCCAATTTAATATGTTCAACATAAGATATGTAAGAATTTAAGACATCTTTCCAAAACTGGTTATCTAAGTGTTTGATAACCTTTTCACAATATAATTTCCCACATTGAATGACCTTATTTATATCGAACAGCATATTTGGTATTTTGTAACAACAACTGTTTTGATTCAATATCATGGTTTTGAGCCATTTAATTTTCATACTTTTTACAAAGTTTTTGACATCTGGTGCCTTTAATCCACCGTCTTGATAATTTTGAACAACCACTGAAGCTTTAATTTTTGATCTACCATCCCATATAAAATTCATAAAGATGTTATTGATTTTATTCAAATATTCCTCAGAAGGAGTGGGGATACTTATAAAAAGATGATTTAGTACTGGCAGCAGTAGGCTTTTAACGACAGCGATTCTGCCTATCGGAGTAAGTTTACGTCTTTTCCAAAAAGAAATGGCTTTACAGATGCTTGTCCACTTGTCGTCAAAATTTAAATCAATCATTTTGTTGAGATTAACGTCAAAGTGAATACCTAATAATTTGAATTGTGTGTCGCCCCACGAAAGGTTCCAGCGCGTTTTAATTGATCTGGTGCTATACTTCATGGAACCAATCCATATCAGCTTGGTTTTATCAAAATTGACTTTTAAACCGGATATTTCAGAAAAATTATTAAGTATATCTAAAACTGAATGAAGGGACTCTTTTGATCCGTCCAGAAGTAGAGAAGTGTCATCTGCGAACTGTGATATTAAAAATTCTTCATTTTGTATTTTGATACCTGTTATATCCTTACATGATTTTATTTTCAAATTAAGTATTTGTGTACATAGGATAAAAATATACGATGAAATCGGGTCACCCTGTCTACAGCCTCTTTTCACCGAGAAATACTCGGAAATAAATCCGTTTAGTTGAACTGAAACTTGAGTATTGTGTAAAAATAGGTTTATCCATTTTTTAATTGTTTCTCCAAAATTAAAAAAAGAGAGAGTCTTTTCAATAAAATTAAAAGATAAGGAATCGAAAGCTTTCTCAAAATCTATCAGCATTAAAAGACCGGGAATGTTATTTTTTTCACAATGTTGCATAATATCATAAACAATTCTTGTATTTTCGCCAATATATCTACCTTTGATGAAACCAGTTTGGTCTTTTGATATAATGATTTCTAAGACAGACTTCAAACGATTTGCAATGGAACCAGAAGCTAATTTATAAAGAACGTTTAATAATGTAATGGGTCTCCAATTTTTTAGGAATTGTTTAGGCTTATTTTCCTTTGGTATACAAATAATATTTCCTAACTTAATACTCCTAGAGAACGATCCTGTCATGAATGCATGGTTA
This sequence comes from Fragum sueziense, assembly GCA_963680895.1. NCBI lineage: Eukaryota > Metazoa > Mollusca > Bivalvia > Cardiida > Cardiidae > Fragum > Fragum sueziense. Next base: position 25,238,149 of record OY804593.1, read on the forward strand.
AGAGCTCTAACGACAAAATGACCAATTCTGGACCAGAAAACTTTGAAAAAATTTGAAGTGAACCCATCACATCCTGGGCTTTTGTCATTTTTCATTTGTTTAAGTGTCTTTGTTACCTCATTGTATGTTAATAGGCCTTCTAAAGACTGTGATTGTTGCATATTAAGTTTGTCGTAATAAACATTTTGAAATTCAGAATCCAAGTTAAAAGTTACATTATTACAACGTTCATCATATAGTTTTTCGTAAAAAGATTTAGTTTCTTTTAGAATTTCTTTCTGTGAGTAGATTTTGATCCATCTTCCTTTTCGATAAACGGAATGGCTTTATTAACTTGATTGCGCTTTTCAAGATTACAAAAGAAATTTGTCATTTTTTCGCCCTCGTCGATCCATTTTGACCTTGACCTGATGAAAGATCCCTCTAAGCGTGCTTGTCTGATTTCGTTTAATTCTGTTTGTAGATTTATATATTCTTCTTTATTTGCTTCTGTTAAATTAGTCTCTAATATTATTATCTGTGACATTAATTCGTTTTCACGATTATTTACTTGTCTTTTCTTATATGATGCATATGAAATAGTTTTACCTCGAAATTCCATGAGAAGTGTTTCTAGAAACAATTCATCATTTATACTAAACTGAATTTCATTTTTGTCAATATTTAGAATGTTTGTATGATCATAAATCGGGAGAGAATATTGTACAATTATTTCATTAATTTTCTTGTTAATACTGTCAACATAGTCCTTATCTTTCAATAAAGAGTTATTGAATTTCCAATAACCTTTTCCATATTCAATTTCAGAAAAGTTAAGGTTCAAGACGATACATGAATGATCTGATCTATAACTAATATCAACATCACAATTTTGAACGAATTCAAGCAGATTACTTGTTATCAGAAAAAAGTCTAATCGTCCTTGTTGTAAAGGGTTTAGTCGTTTCCATGTAAATTTCTCTGTGTTCCCATGTATTACCCTTAATGGATCATTCAATTCTCTTTCAGATATTTGAGATTGTAAAAATTTTCTACAATTTATATGGTGTTCAGATTTTTTGTAATTTTTGTAATCTAATAACGGGTTTAAAACTAGATTAAAATCACCACATATAACAAATGATTCGGAACTATTACATGAATCAATAGTGTCGAAAATATTTTGAAAAAATCTAGGATCATCGACATTTGGTGCATATATATTTATCAGGAGAAATACGGTATCACAATACTTTAACTCTAGAATAATTAGTTGACCATTATTGTCCTTTTGTACGTTCGTTATTTGAACCCCTGAATCTTTTCTTATCAAAACACAAACGCCTCTCGCATTTGTCTTACCATGACTGTAATACCAATCCCCATTCCATTCAGAGTAAATCTTTTTTTCTATATCTTGTGAGAAATGTGTTTCTTGGAGACAAATAATATCTGATTTCTTTTGCTTGAATAGGGAGAATAAATCGAAGCGTTTTTTTGCTATTGTTTAAACCGCGGCAATTGAACGAGAGAATTTCTAAATTATTCATGATTGGTATAGGTGCTGATTACATAACTCTGAGATGTTGATGCAGAGGAAGGTACAGGATCATATAATTTTAGACATATTTATATACATTTTTTATACATGACAAGGTAGCACATTGTATTAGAAAAAGCGCAAAAAATAACAAATAAACAAAACATGGAGGGAAGAAATGTGGATGTGTTGAAATACACTTGACATTAATAAGATAATTTATACTTTTAGAATATTGGATATCATATTGTTATCGCGCTAGAACTGAGAAGTGTGCGAAAACCAATAGGGATCCATTTTTATCCATTTTATTATTATCAATCAAAATGGACAAACAGTAATATTCCGTCGGTGTAGTTCAGAAAGCTCGCAACCACAGCTTGATCGATTTAATACTAGTAAAAATCCTTATATTTTAGCACAAAACGTATCCCTATTGAATCTCGCACTTTTCTAATACTTGAACAATTTGTGTTTGGTTTGAAGTTTTCCGTAAATAGTAATTTGTAACAAATCGGAGCAAAAAAAAAAATATTGAGAAAATAACGGTGTAAAAAAGTCAATGTCTAACATTTTCTTCTTTCCCCTCATTATTCAATGCTGTGGAAGGGGATATATTCTGTTTTTGCCGTTTGGTAAAGAGCTAAAGACACATGTTGCACTGGGTCGCCACCCTTAGGGTTTGACCTTCAGTGCGGCGATGATTGGTAAATAGATGCTGATCTACTAAAAAGTCCTTGATTTGCCGATAAGCATACAACATGGATATTTTGCGTAATGCTTATCTCCCTTTACATTGGACGTAGCTGTTATCAACAATACAGACACGCTTTCCTGCAGTGCATATTCGCTCACATGTCTGTAGATGTAGAATTATATTAACGCTAGCAAAAACATGCCCAGAAACACAAAAAAAATCTGTTGACAGCAGGAGGTTTTGTTTGTGTGGGGTAAGGGGGACATCAACAACAACGACCCTAAAAACAATATACCACAAAGTAAAAACAATTCAACCTGTTTAACAAAAAAAAAACATGTACCGATATATTCCACCAAAATCAGCCCAGGGCTGCCTAAAAGTCGTGTGCAAAGTTCGCTAGGTGAGCGTCTTAACAAACATTGCCGAAGTGGGGTCATTACGTAGGCAGATGTCCCGGGTTAATAAAGTCGGACTATACCTTACCTATCCTGTTATAACGGACTCAAAACTAAAAGAAAATGATAACAGTTGTATTGGTTTATCAACACAACTGTAATCACCCACGCCCAGCCATGAATCCGTTATAGTTTTACCTAGGTCGTCTGCAATAGGTAATAGGATTCAATTATATCAAGTACAGATTGACGTAATTTCTGGCAAACAATATTATTTCGTCGGTGTTATTCCAAAAACTCGCAACCGCAACTTAGCTGAAGCTGAAGTTACGAGACTCTAAAACAACACCGACGGTTTATATTGGGAAAAATATATCTTATTTGGCTGTTCAGATGTATGGGGTGTTGCAGACGATAAATTCTAGTGGTTGAAATGTTAATATTTTTGTCTTTTGGGATTGAAAAATATTTTGGGAAATGAAGAAATTACTTGTAACAGACAATTACTTCATTTTCCACAATGTCTTACAACTATTTTTTCTTGCTGGACGTCAAAAGGCGACACCATTGTTGGAAATGCGTTTAAAATTGGCCTACTACATGTATATAATACAAGCATTCTGTTTTGTTAACAAATTTACACAAAAGAGTACAGTATAGTCCGGTCACCAGTCTATAAAAAAACTAATTATATCCGACCAAAAACACAGTACATGCGTTCATAATCTTGCATGTAATGACTCCAATCCTGCAGGTGTCCAATACCAGCAAGATTCGAACCATCGCATGCAAAACTATTTTGAAAGTTTACAGCAGACAATAATCTGCATCACAATATCGTGACTGGACTATAGTTGTCTAACACACTTAACCTTTGAACTTTACGACTATGAATATATTTGGAGTTTGGCACATAAGTTTGGTAACCAGCAAATTCTCTCCTTTTATAATATTCAACAATGTTTCACCGTATTCCCAAAAATTATAGCGGCTTTTGACGTTTCTTTTGTAGAGGTTTAGGGATACCAAATATCGGGAGAAAGGAAGACATTGCTGATATAGTCTAGTCAAACTAAAACTGAAACAGGGGTAACCTGGACAAAATTAGAACAGAAATGAAACCTATGCTATTGTACTCGAGAAGTACCCACCTTTTCACAGAAAAAAATATACTTCGATCCCTCCGTTGCGATTTGAGTAATTTTGGGTCAAAAAACGGGTTTTTTGGCGAAAAATGTGAAAAATTGGAATTTTCATTTTTTTTTCAGGAATTCTTGTTTCTTATGCAGTTTTTAGGTGAGAAATTGGTAGAGAATGTGAATTAGAAGGGTGCAAATGGAAGATTCAGCGAAAAATCATAAAAACTGATTTTTTATTAATTTTTAGTCAAGAAGGGGGGGGGCAAAAAGGTGAAAAATGTGAAAAATTGGACTTTTCATTTTTTTCAGGAATTATTGATTTTCATGCAGATTTTAGGTGAGAAAATTGCAGCAAATGTGAATTAGATGAGTAAAAAAGGAAGATTCAGTGAAAAATCATAAAAAACTGATTTTTTAATGATTTTTTTAGTCAAAGGGGGGAGGCGGGGGGGGGGAGAATATTGATGCAACATTCTTCATAGAATAATTCCTATTTTAGATGTATTATAATGAAATTGACTTGATTGGTGATTAGAAAAAAAGTAAAAGAAACCCTCTGTTGCGATTTATGTTGTAATTTTGTGGCAAAAAATTGGTATTTTGGTGAAAAATGGCAAAAAACTGGAACTTTCTATATATTTAGTATTTGTTGATTTTTATGATATCTTTAGGTGAGGCAATGTAAGCATAATGCGTATAAATCAGATGGAAAGGTATTTGCAATTAAAAAAATCATAAAAGCTAAATTTTAGTAATTTTTAGTCGAAAAGGGGGTGGTAGTGCATTAAATGGAGGGTGGGGTGTGTGTGTGTGTAGGGGGGGGGGGGAGATTGATATTAACATAGCACTGAATTTTTTATTGAGATACTTCCTATTTTAAATTGTTTTCACCAAATTAATAGGATTAAGGAAAAAGAAAAAGTAAACAGTTTTAAACAAGTAAAAGAATCCCTCCTGCGATTTCTGTAATAGGGATCAATTTTAACAAGTTAACGTTGACGAAATCTTGGACAAACAATTATAGTATTCTATCGGTGTAAATCTAAAATGTCGCAACTACAGTTTGATTGTAGCTGTAGTTACGAGATTTTATAACAACACCGACAATTTATAAAAGATAACGGTAAATCCAGCTTATGTTTCGCGCAAGATTCATTTCCATTTTGCGGAAATTAAAATGAAATTTGATTATTTTTTTCCAGATTTTTTTTTTGGTGTGTGTGTGTGTGTGTTTTAATATATATAAAGAACGAAATTTGGCTAAAAAGTCTAAAAGGAAACATTCATTCAATGATTAAATGCTCAGTCATTTTGTATCATTAGTTGCACCTGATCATGTGAAAATTGTCCATTCCCATTTCATTTATAGAAAATGTCAAAAGAAGTTTATATGATACCGGTATGAATTGTGACAAAACATGAATGATATGTAAACAAAAACTATCTTTTGATAAAAAGAATTTTAAAAGTACATATACTGTACAGGGACTAGTGATTAAAGTGAAATATGGGGTATTGATACTAACGATGTTTGTTTAGGGTGGTTGGGACTGTCAAGTTTGGTTGACCATGTCATTGTCATTGGGTCATGTAATCATCAGGTAGAATGTATACCACCCCAGGTCATGTAAAGACCATCAAGGAACATTCATTTTAATGGTCATGGCTTAAATATTCAGGCCCGTAGGAACAGGGGACTATATAAGGTTTGTGGATAAGCAGCAAGTTGGCCAAAATGCCTAATTCTACTTATTTAACAATGAAAATTTAGAGAAAATTCAATTTATCCCCCACCCCAATATTCAGAGACTAGTCCGGATAGGTGATTCAGCTCTCCCTCCTCAATATGAAATTGCTTCCAACCCACCTGAGAGTAATGCTCATACAATTCAAAGACTGAATGGGATTATAAGAATCAACACCTTTTGTAGTTCGGCATATAGACAGTCTTGTTAAAAATGGACATAGATAATATGGTGTGTAGGATGTTCATATCAATACCCCTTCCAGCATATCTGTCCCCTTCCCCACACACCTGTGGAATAACAAATAATGAAAATTTAGATTTTATGGTTTTTGTTTTATTGAATTTTACTTTTGTTTCCATCTAATTTATTTGCTAACATTTTCTCACATAAAACTACATAAAAATTTTGAATAAAGATTGAAAATATTGAAAAAAAAATAAAAAAAATTAGAAAACTCCATTTCCCACTTTTCTCCAAAATACATTTTTTTTTTTACCAAAAATTAAATGAATCGCACCAGAGGGATTCTTTTACTTTTTTTCTTACCCCAAATCCTATTAATTTCATTATGATAATCTAAAATAGGAATTATCCAATAAAAAATCAACGCTAAGTTCATATCTATATAAGCCTATATCACGACCAGTCTAGCTATCCCCCATCCTCTTGACTAAAAAAATCGTAAAAAAATAGTTTTTTTTATGATTTTTTTGCTGAATGTTACTTTTGTATCCATCTAATCCATATTCTAACATTTCCTTCCTTAAAAACGGTATAGAAATCAACAATTTCTGAAAAAAAATAGAAAATTCTATTTTTTCCCATTTTTCACCAAAATACCAATTTTTTGCTACAAAAATACAGAAATCGCATCAGAGGGATTCTTTATTAACTTTATTTTTTTACCTCTAATTCAGTTCTTTCATTATAATAATCTAAAATAGGAATTATCAATTTTGAGAATTCAGTGCTATATCATATCAATACTCCCCCCCCCCGCCCGCCTTTTGCCCCCCCTTTTTTTGACTAAAAAAATTAATAAAAAATCATTTTTTATGATTTTTCGCTGAATCTTCCATTTGTACCCTTCTAATTCATATTCTCTACCCATTTCTCACCTAAAAACTGCATAAGAATCAAGAATTCCTGAAAAAAATGAAAATTCCCATTTTTCACATTTTTCGCCAAAAAAAAACCCGTTTTTTTTTTACCCAAAATTACTCAAATCGCAACGGAGGGATCAAAGTATATTTTTTTCTGTGAAAAGGTGGGTACTTCCCGAGTGCAATAGCATAGGTTTCATTTCTGTTCTAATTTTGTCCAGGTCAAAGTGTATATTTACTAGCCTAATAATCAGCAATTTCTACCTATCCCTCGATACTTAATAAGCAATATCGTTATCATGTGTCATCTGCATCTCTCGTTATACTGTATCAGTATGACATTTTGCTGTTTGTGAGGTTTAAAATATAATGTATATCAACATTCATTTAAAGAAAGGGTTATTATGGAAAGGGGAAAAGATTATACAATTAATTTGTATTCTGGATTTACAATGTAGCATATCAGGGTATTTTCAAACTGATTGGTTGTCGGCATGATTATAGTTTACCCCTTTCCTAAAACAAGAAAAACTACTTTTAACATCCAATGGTTACAGAATGTGAATCGGGATAAAAAAAAAACATTGACGGAAAACAAGAAGAATGTTGACATTCAACATTCTATCTTTTTCCTTCGATATTTTTGTGCAAAATACAGAATGTTTGTACTTTTTAACAATCGTCCTGATGTGTGAGATGACTTTCAAGTTGACCAATGTTGTATCATTCCTACACAATCTATAATAATACAAACATGGTAGTTATCAACACAAAACGATGAAACACAGTGAAAAGAGGGAAAGCCAATAAGATTGTTTTTTCTCACATAACAGTGTTAAATACAGGGGTATTAAAGCGTATCGGGGTATAATAGATTCACTATTAAACGAGAATAATTTCAGTTGTTTTGATAAAGCAGTTCAACTGAAATTATTCTCGTTTAATAGTGAATCGATTATATATTCAGTTTGATTCTCTGCGTTATTATTATTTACCCATTTTCCAAACAAAAATAAAACGGCGCTATAAAAAACGTATGGACTGAGTGTGAAGGGGATAACAAAAAAAAGAAAAACATTGACGGAAGACAAGAAAATCCGTTCAAACAATATTTTCTCCTTTCCTTCAATATTTGTGTGTAAAATAGCTAATTACATGTATAAATCACTTTTACATTTGATTTTTGCAATAGCGCTCAATAGGGACAATTCTAGAATTTTGTTGATTTTGTAATTGTTTAAGAATTATTGTAAGTGCGTGTATATAATGATATCAATTATATCAATCTTAGATTTGATAAATACTTAATATGGGTATAAAAATGCAAAACCGTCAACAGTAATTTGAAAAGGAAGACCAGCAGACTGAAACACCTTGAAAAGAGGCAATGCCAAAAAAGTATGTTGACTTTGACTCGCTTCACGGTGTTCACTACAGCTGCAGCAGAAGCTTTATAAATGTACATTTTAGACAGCCTGGTTCTTTGCAATTGTCAGTGCTACATCATCGAAAATATCAAATTTAACGCGTTTTCCGCCAATGGTTTTTCCGAAAACAGATCCGTTAAAGAACCATGCACTCTCTATCATTTCATGGAGACTGAGTCTATTTATTAGCGTCGTATTAAGCCGGGTGACATCATCCGCGATTCTGTTACCTGCTGATTTTAGTTCCTTCCGTTTCCTCATGATCTCCGTTTTAACACTATTGTTCATAAGTTTCATGATCACCGGGCGCGTGCTGCTATTTTTTGTCGGTAGTCTATGAATAGCAACGACTGATTCGCGTTTTAATGTGACTCCCTGGCTCGCGAGGATCGATCCTACTTTCTCCACCAATGTTTCCTCTGTCTCGCTCGGTTCCTCATCCACATTCATCATTTTCACATTATTCTTCCGCGAGTATTGTTCATTGTGATTGCTCATTTTGATGGCCTCGTTAACGTCCCGTTTGTTTTCCTCGATCCGATCGTTTGTCTCAGCAGTCCTCTCAGAAATTTCACGCACCTTTTTCTCTAAAGAATCCTTTAGGTTCTCGTTTTCCAAGCGCAAGGATGCCATTTCTTCATTCAATTTTTCAAATTTTTCATTTAATTGTCTCTGTAGTTCTACCATTATCTTGCTTTCCATCTGTTTTGTGATTTCCGTGATAGTCTTATCAATCATGTGTTGGACGTCTTCTTTTTTCACAATGTTTTTGAGTTCTCCTCTTATATTTTTCAGCTCTTTGGTCATGTGTTCAAGTTTCATGAATATCGGATTTTGTTCATCATTATCAGCCTCCGAGCATACACTCTCGTCTGGGTTGTTTTTCTTCTGTGGTTTTGTTTTGGCTGCTCGTGGCGCTTGACCTCTTCCCGTCATGCTTTCAATTAGGTTAGTAACTAGGCCGTATTCAAAAAGTAGACAGAACGGTATATAACGGGAGTCTCTTTAGTCGGTTGCCAAAAACACGTGACAATCGTTCAGTGCCAACAATGTTTAGTTCTATTTATAGAAATGGTATGAACAAAGGAAAAACAGAAAAGTCTTACTAAATCAAAAATCCGAAATAATTCCAATGAAACTTATACATAATCACTTAGTCCATCCAAAAACACATTTAATCCATATAATTATACCAATATTCCATCACTAATAAGTCGTGTATTTAAAGAAAATTACAGAGCTAATTTTTCATGTCTGTTTTCAAACTGATCACGTGACTAATCATTTTGACATTTTGTGTTTCTTGGTCTTATTAGCTCCACTGGCCTTCAGGCCAGCGGGCTATTGTCATGGCACTATGTCCGTCGTGCGTGCGTGCGTCCGGTCGTCAACTTTTTCTTTAAATATCTTCTAAGAAACTACTAGATGGATTTCAATCAAACTTAACAGGAATGGTCCTTTGGTGGTCCTCTATCAGATTCCTTCAATTAATTCTGATTGAACCAGAAAGTCAGGAGTTATCTGCACTTAAATTTAAAAAAAATGGCTGTTTTGACTTTGTTTTCACTGTAGCCACGACAAATATTGATCAATCAATACAAAACTTGACCAGAATGTGGTGCAGATAGATCTTGCCTGGGTGCAATTTCCAGCTTGATCTAAATATTATGTCTTGAGTTATGTGCCCTTGAAATTGGTAAAATTACCATTTTTGACCTTATTTTGACTCAAACAACCATAACTATCCACAAATCAACACGAAACTTTCACATTATCTTACTGGCCATAAGATCTTGCACCGGTGTAATTTTCAGCTTCATAGGAACCTTAAATCATGATTAATCGGCCCTTGAATTTGACAAAATTGCTGTTTCCGACTTTACACTTTCAACATCCACATTTTTTTAAATATAAACAATCGGGTCAAAACGTATATAGATAAAACGCGATATTGTGACCATTATCGGGCTCGCTTTGTTTTTGTAAACAGATTGGACGCCTCGAATCGCAATAGACCGTAGCCAAGGTAATTATTGCATAACTTATATAATGTTTTAATTCGTCCTACGTAAGAAGTGGTAAAAATATCGACTGACTGAAAGTATAATGACCGTCAATCTTGCGGCCCAGGTTCGAATCCTCTGTGCACCGATATATTTTTGCTTATTCTAAGAAACTTTTCTTTTAATAGATCGTGCACGGGACACATGCTAATTTGGTGAGTACTGCTAGTCATTCCAGATCATTATTCACATACACTGTATATTAGTTTGATATTCGCATTCCATATTAGATCGCAATGGTAGAAAAAATTAGCAAGGAAGACGAAAGAAGCATCTCTATTGTTAACAACATTTTAAGGTTTGCACAGTTCTTGGAAATACGCTGTTTGTTTTACATTTTTAGAAGTATTCGTTAATTTTGAATTTGTAAAACTGAGTGGCGGCCCAATGTTATTAACATTGAAGGTCAAGCTCAATGAGTATTGCGAACCAGAGTGGCGGCCCAATGTTATTAACGTTGAAGGTCAAGCTCACTGAGAATTGCGGACCAGAGTGGGGGCCCAATGTTATTAACATTGAAGGTCAAGCTCAATGAGAATTGCGGACCAGAGTGGGGGCCCAATGTTATTAACATTGAAGGTCAAGCTCAATGGAAATTGCGAACTAGAGTGGCGGCCTAATGTTATTAACATTGAAGGTCAAGCTCAATGAGAATTGCGAACCAGAGTGGCGGCCCAATGTTATTAACATTGAAGGTCAAGCTCAATGAGAATTGCGGACCAGAGTGGGGGCCCAATGTTATTAACATTGAAGGTCAAGCTCAATGAGAATTGCGAACCAGAGTGGCGGCCCAATGTTATTAACATTGAAGGTCAAGCTCAATGGAAATTGCGAACCAGAGTGGCGGCCCAATGTTATTAACATTGAAGGTCAAGCTCAATGGAAATTGCGAACTAGAGTGGCGGCCTAATGTTATTAACATTGAAGGTCAAGCTCAATGAGAATTGCGAACCAGAGTGGCAGCCCAATGTTATTAACATTGAAGATCAAGCTCAGTGAAAATTGCGAACCAGGGTGACGGCCAAATTTTTTAGCATTGAATTGCGAATCTAAACATATGAAGGACTTTTTCCGGAATGTTTCAGTAAATGAGCGATTATTAAAACATTTTGTTTTATTTCAGGTATGCAAAAAAGAAAAGAAAGATGGAAATACAGCGTTGCCCCTTAGCCAGTGTACACAGAGGGTTGCACACTACTGTGGGTTAAGTGTCTCTACTATAGGACGCATGAGGAAGATGGTGGTGGAAGAAAAAAAAAGAAAGAAAAGAAAGGTCTGACAAAATAGTACTAGATGCATTTGACAAAGACGTAGTCCGTCGAACAATTTTTAATATGATTGAGCGTGGAGAAGTTCCTACTGCGAGAATTATACAGACCAGATTGAAGGAGTCTATCGATTTTAGAATGGGCCTAACGTACATAAGAAAACTGTTGAAGGAAATAGGCTTTTATTGGGTGAAATGTGGCAGCAATCGTCAGGTATTGATGGAACGATCAGACGTTACTGTGGCCCGACTGCGATATCTCCGAAAAATTAAAGAATACAGAAAAGAAGGACGAAACATTGTGTACACGGACGAGACTTACGTTCACACAACGCATAGTGTCAAGAAGTGTTGGCCGAGTGATAATGCGAAGCGACAGATACCATTCACCCGAGGAGAACGATTTATTATTGTGCATGCCGGTTCTCGGGATGGATTCGTAAAAGGAGCCGCACTAGTATTTAAATCAGGACAATCCAGTGGAGATTATCACAATGACATGAACGCCAAAAACTTTCAAAAGTGGGTTACAGAAAGACTTATACCTAATCTACCACGACGCTCAGTTCTTGTCGTAGACAATGCTGCCTATCACAATCTACAGAGAGACAAGTGTCCGACCCAAGCAACGCGCAAAGCTAACATCATAGATTGGCTTAACAGGAACAATATTGCCCATTCGGAAGGGATGCTGAAGCCCGAACTGGTTGAACTTTGCAAAAAGAACAAGCCAGAGCCGTGCTACATTCTGGACGATATGTTGAAAGAGCATGGCCACGATTGTATTCGCCTCCCTCCCTACCATGCTGAGTTAAATGCGATAGAACTTATATGGTCTCAGGTAATTATAATGAACGCTAATAAAAACGCACATTCTCTAAAGTTAAGCTCGTATAAAAGTGTATAGTGGTCCAACGATAATTAGGTTCCCGCCAAAAGTATAGACCATACTTATTTGATAATGAAAGGTTAGACATATCAAAACACAATTATCGCAATTATCGCAATGAAAACAATGATTATATTGTAAGTATGACTCTCTCCAAATACCTGTGTCTGTGGTCTAATGGTTATACAGTTGGTGCTTGACCATAGGAAATGAGCTCTTTTTAAACTGTGTGGGTTCGATTCCACACATATCCGTGTGTTTTTTTTTTTATTATTATTATTTCTTTCCCTTATTTGCGTTTTCCTTTTTTTGTTTTTGTTCCTTTCACATTTGTAAATAGATATATATTCTTTATTTTCAATGCAAACTATTGTCAAACGAAAAAATAGGCTGAATAAAATTTAAAAATGCTGCAATTACAAGTAGATCTTAAATGAGCTTCACATTTTTTTATACTTTTCTATGTAGAAAACAGTTTGTGAAATGAAAACATGCTTATGACAAGCAGTTTCATTATGTCGAATAAATGAATGAAAAAAGTCATGATCTTTTATTTTGTGGGCTGTCTAAAAGCGTCATTATGTGGAAATGAATTAAATGTTTTTTTATTCACAATATATAAAGATGCAATACATTACAAAGCATAAATTAAGTAATAGTTTCTAGACTGAAATTGGCGATTTCCCGAAATTATCTTATAAATCTATATAAAAATCATAAAGAGTCTGCTTTCTTCTCATCTTTTCTTTCTAAAATGATAAAACAAAATATATTTGTAAAACAAAATATGTAATTTCCCATCGTTCTATGAGACTCGAACCAACGTTTGCTAAAAGAAAATGGACGAAGCGCCGGTGTTATATCCACTGCGCTATCGAGTATGTCTATATAATGCAGCGTAAAATATAACATTTTAGTCGTATATAACAAGCCTTTCTTACCTGTAGGCCGAGTTTATTCTATTTATAGCTTTGTTTGTAAACATCACATTATCGTTGGAATGCTATATCTCGTGTATATTGTAACAATGGATTCTGTTGGAAAAAGTTATTCATAGATATATTGCTAAGTCTTCTCATATATCGAACATAAACTTGGATAAAACGAATAAACTTTAGAGCATTTTTAATTTAGGTCTGTATGAATTTTGTTAACTTATGTTGAATTGTGAGTTTTCACAATCCATAACAATACGTGCTTGTCATTTCAGATAAAAGGAAGAGTTGCACAATGCAACACGACATTCACTGCAACTGCGGTGAGACAATTAATTGACGACTCCATTGCAAACGTGACACCAGAAGACTGGCAAAAGTGTTGTCGGCACGTGGAAGAAAAAGAGGAAGAATTTTGGAAAAGCAATGCGGCGATAGAACGAGCTGTTGAACGTTTCATTATAGATGTAACGGATGAGGAGGAAACAGATACGGCCAGCGAGTGCAGCGATTACTCGGAGACAGACAGTATCTAGATTGTTGCCATTTGTTTTGTTGTCGTAGATTTTATTTGTGAAATCGTTTTCAAAAATGATGAAAAATTGTACATTACAAAAATAAAATAATGACAAATAAATGATCACTAGTTACTAAAAGAGATGAAGAAAAAATAAAAAGAAAAACAGAGAGAAAAAAGCATTATAAAACTAAAATAATGATATTTAATTATAATTATTTGAAGTATTGTAATAAACTATAAATGCTTAAAACAATACATTGGAAAGTAACCATTAAAAATGTTATGTTCTCCCCAGGCCTCGAACCATCATCTACATAGCGCATGAACTGAGAGTGATTCGTAAGCCACAATTGTTTCCAATAGACCATCGCGGCTTTGATTTTTTCAAACGGTCAATTCAAATTAATGACTAAAAACACATCGATAAATGATAATTAATCTGTCCCTCCTACAGGTAAGTATTGGTTTTTCCAAAAAAATGATCGAAATATCGCGTTAGAGTTATACAAGATGTAGTTGTAGTTAAGATCTTGCTTTAGTGTGATTCTTAGCTAGATAGGAATATAAAATCCCAAGTTATATGCCTTTCAATTTGACAAAATTGCTAATTGTGACTTTTTTCATTCTAACAGCCAAACTCACTCTAATAAAGACAAAGCTTGGTAACCATTTAGATCTTATATGAATGTATTTTTCAGCATTCTTGTTATTTTGTAATTGCTTATAGAGCAACAAGTATTGAAAATCTAGTCAAAACTTAGACTTGATATGACAAGAAGTTCAGGTTTGATTAGCCACTTGCATTTTGCAATGAGGTATTTCTGGAATGTATTTTTAGGTCAAAATCTATTTTTAGAAATATGAAATATTTTTGAGTATTCAACGGTCTGTTAATTCAGATCTCTTTGGAAGAAGTGAAATGTTAATTGCTATTATCATCTTAAGCTGGAATGTTCTCTCATTTCCTTTTACTCTTTCTAAAATGACAAACATATAGTTTTACCTTTTTTGCTTCAAGAACCACACATTTTTAACAATCTAGTTTTGTAACTTTCGTTTTGCTCTATGAAACCCAAGCATTGAACAGTCTTATCAAAACTTGCATTAACTATTACATGAAATTCAGGCCTGTGGAGCTACACAAGACCTTCAGGTCTTCTAGTTACAATTTGACATCGGTTAGCCCCATATATAAGAAAATGATAGGTCACCACTTTGTTGTCCTAGTAACTGTTTTCAGATTTTTTTGCAAATTGATTTCGAAAGTAAAAGGCCGATAACAACGACATTTCGCATACATGAAGTCTTTATTATGATCTTCAAAGGTACGTTTTCTCTTTTGGCTTTATTAGCTCCACTGGCCAAAGGCCAGCGAGCTATTGTCATGGCGTTGTGTCCGTCGTGCGTGCGTGCGTCCGTCCGTAAACTTTTCTTTAAACATCTTCCTTTAAACCAGTGGGACAATTATATTCAAACTTGGCAGAAATGTTCCTTGGGCGGTACTTCACTTACATCGCGAAAAGAATTTTGATTGGTCCATAAATGCGGGCGTGGCAGGGCGGGACTTATCAGACTTAGAGAAATCACAAAATAATTCTTTAAAAATCAACCAGAGGGCCAATCTTGACCAAACGTATCAGAAATGTACCTTGGGTGGACCTTTATCTAAATTGTCTGTAAAATTTTGATTGGTCCATAAATGTGGATGTGGCAGGGCGCGGCTTATCAGACTTAGAGAAATCACAAAATAATTCTTTAAAAATCAACCTAATTTCTAATATAATGGATAAGAGTTGTCATATTTTTGCAGAAGTATGTAAAAAAATGTACATGGTTTTAAAATTGGCGTTTTTGAGGTTTCCTAAAAGCATTAATATTTGGTAAAAGGACCTGCGCTCAAAGTTGTGTTCTGTAACATATTTGCCTTTGAAACTTTATCTTTAATGCAAAACTTTATTCAAATAGTACTTTGAACAAGAGGACCATGATGGTCCTATATCGCTCACCTGAACCAAAATGATATGAGCAACACTTTTGTTCAATTCAATAAATATTTTTGACTTTAAGACTGAAAACGAACTTATGGTCAATAACGTCGTGAAAATCGAACTCATCCACGATCTTATGGTGCCCAACATTGTCCAAGATTTGTCTTGTTTGATAAATAATTGTAGATTCTGGAGTATAAACAAGGTTTTGTCAAATTCAAGGGCACATAACTCTCAACATTTTGATCGGATCAGACTGAAACACTAACTCATCCCAGATCTTGTGATTCCCAACATTGTGTCCAAGTTTTGTCTTGATTGATCAATAATTGTAGATTCTAGAGTATAAACAAGGTCGAAAACAGCCGAAAACGGCAATTTTGATCACATTCAAGGGCACATAACTCTCGACTTTCTAGTCAATTCAGGCTGAAAATCAAACTCATCCGAGATCTTATGATACACGACATTGTGTCCAAGATTTGTCTTGATTGGTATATAATTGTAGATTCTAGAGTGTAAACAAGGTCGAAAACAGTCGAAAACAGCAATTTTATCAAATTCAAGGGCACATAACTCTAGGCTTTTTGATCAGATCAGACTGAACTCATCCAAGATCTAATGGTCTCAAACATTGTTTTCAAGTTTTGTCTTAATTGATAAATAATTGTAGATTCTAGAGTGTAAACAATGTCAAAAACAGCCAAAAACGGCAATTTTATCAAATTCAAGGGCATATAACTCTCATCTTTCTGGTCAGATCACACTGAAAATCAAATTCATGTGAGATCTTATGGTCTCCAATCTTGTGTCCAAGATTTGTCTTGATTGGTCAATAATTGTAGATTCTAGAGTGTAAATAAGGTCGAAAACAGTCAAAAACGGCAATTTTGTCAAATTCAAGGGCTCATAACTCTAGACTTTCTGATCAGATAATACTGAAAATCAAACTCATCCCAGATCTTATGATTCCCAATATTGTCTTTAAGTTTTAGCTTGATTGATTAATAATTGTAGATTCTAGGGTGTAAACAAGGTCGAAAACAGCCGAAAATGACAATTTGGTCAAATTCAAGGGCAAGTAACTCTCGACTTTCTGATCAGATCAGACTGAAAATCAAACTCGTCCGAGATCTCATGGTCCCCAACATTGTGTCCAAGTTTTGTCCTGATTGATGAATAATTGTAGATTCTAGAGTGTAAACAAGGTCGAAAACAGCCGAAAATGGCAATTTTGTCAAATTCAAGGGCACATAACTATCGTCTTTCTGGTCAGATCAGACTGAAAATCAAACTCATCCGAGATATTATGATCTGCAACGTTATGTGCAAGATTTGTCTTGATTGATCAATAATTGTAGATGCTAGAGTGTAGACAATGTCAAAACTAGATATTTTTCACATTCCAGGGCAGATAACTCCTGACTTTCTAGATCGATCTGACCCATAATCGAACTCATCTGAGATCTTATGGCCATACATGTTTTGACCAAGTTTGGTCAAGATTGGCCTATATTTGTAGATGCTAGAGTATAAACACGAAATTGTGGACGGACGGACGGACGGACGGACGGACAGACAGACAGACAGACGGACGACGGACAAAATGTGACCACAATAGCTCACCTTGAGCACTTTGTGCTCAGGTGAGCCAATAATTTCACTGCATTTCACACGTGAAAATAAAGTAAATGTAGATTAATATTATTGTTTAAATGTGTTTTATTGCCATTAATACGGTAATTGTCAAAATAAATATAAGTTTTTCTCATTTACGTGTTAAATCATTTAGGTTTAGTTTATTAACATGAAATGTGCGATGTTTAGAACAAAAGATGTCGAAAAAAATGATAAATAACAACAGTGTTATTGCATATTTAGAATTTTCGCGGCAAGTTTGAAAATATGCAAATAAGATGACGAAGGAGTCATTTTTCAGCTTGGCAACATTGTTTTTCGGATTTAGCATACCCAAATACCCGGGCTAGAAATGATCTCAAACCCTTTTCGTCACAAAAAGCCTATTCCTTCATAAATAAGCGACTTTTTCAGAATTTTGTCCTGACTATTACATGTCTAACACTTTGTTGATGTACGTACATTGTGTTCATGAAACCTAACAGTGGTCGTGCAAACACTTTTTTGTACAAATACTACATGGATATTTCCTTCTCTCCATCTGTAAATAAAATCATGATATCCATTAATGATCACACATACCTTTAAAGTCATTTATTCAACCTAATTTATATTCATTGGACAAACAAAAAAGTCGTTTGTCAGCAAGTTCAGAGCCGACGCACATAATCATAGCCAATATACATAATCAGATCCATCGTACATAATCGTAGCCGAACCTTTTTTCAGTATTTTTTCTATGATTTTGTCTGGTGACATTTCGGGGGACATAGAACTTGTTCAATTATTACGTAACCATACTTCAAACAGCAACAACTAAACAAACAGGTTCAAAATGTACACTTTTACAGAAAAATATCACCCGACTCCTTAAGATTTCTGTAAAGTTGATCTCTGAATGAAAGTGATCAGAAATAATTTTAAGAGGTATTGCTCAATATGAGATGTGTTTTTCAAGGGGAAAATATCATAAGGATCGAATAGCATTGCATTTTGGGGTAAGAATCAGTCAAAGAAGAAAGCAAAAACACCCAGAACCTACCTTTCGTTGTTTACCTTTTAGTGTAAATTACTTCGGAGCCGCACGTGAACTGGAAGTCTAACATGATGTTTAAAATACGGAGCAAGTGGATCTGAATATATCGATTACCCACCGTGTAATTGCTGTTTGAGGGTTGGGCAAATGTAATCGTTAAAAAACAAAAACAAGGACAATAAAAACGGGTCACACTTTATTAATTGACTCGGCTTTTAATACTTAAAGGGACATTTCATTCCAATTTCAATTTTTTAAGTATGTCTTGATGCCAAGATTGGTTATTCTAATGAGTATAAATACTATTAGTTTTTTAAAGTTGTTGCCAATAAGCGAGAAACACGCATTTAAAGTTGAGGCATAATCGATAAATTGCATATACGTGGGTCATCCAATAAATAGTGAGACTGTTCCTATTGCAGAAATACCTTGGCTTATATGCTTTCAGAGTACCTTTATTCCTTCAAAATAAGATCTTCCCTTTATAATGGCAGAATTCAATCAGTGGGAAATTCTTCTGATTTCGGTTGCTAGGCAACCAGAGTTAATGTGTCACATTAGACTGGCCACGTCTACTACATATGCATTTAAACCCTCAAAACACACACACATCGCGATGATTCTTTTAACTTAAAACAATGATGAAAGTCTGGAGGACATGTGTACAGAACATTTTGAGGCTGCATTAAAATATTCCAATTATAGAGCGTCAAAAGTGACGTCACCCTTCCTGCTTTTTGACGTCATGCAAAACCAAAGTCGTACGTTCGTGCAGCTTTGGTCCTTTCTTGTAAAGGTCCTTTCTTGTAAAGGACAGATCTCAAGACAGCCATTAAAATATACAATAATACTGTACATTGTTTGCTTGCTTTCCTAGATTTGACAAATTTTCAGATGATATGCGCTGAGTTACATGGACAAAAATCGTCAGTTTTGGATATTTTTCTTCACTTCTCGCTTCTGTTTACCGACCAAAAGTGGTTTGCTTCTGCCCACTAATCCTTTCGTCCTTAAACTTCGTAACCCACCAGAAAATGACTGTACATGACAAAGCTTTATCAAAAATATTTTTTAGTTAGATTTGAAATATCTCCGTCCTAGTTTTGCCCTAAAATATTGCAATATTTATACCTGCACATTTTTGTCTTCCGCTAAGCCGCATGAGACACGTCCACGTTACAATTGTTTGTGTCACAGGAAGAGACGTCATAAACGTGACGTAATAACATAACAACATTTGGTGCAATTTTTCTATAGCTAATAAGTTAGGCCATGTATGTGCTAAGTTTCATTAAATTCTGTCGGACAGTTTTTGCGATATGACAACAGTCTCACTTATTATTGGATGACCCTCGTACTGTTGTCCACAACAATTTGTTCAAATTTAACACAAAAATATAATTTTCTCGTAAACGGCGCAATATTTTGGCTTGAAATTTTCAGAATCTTCATAAGGAAATATGCTCTTTCAGATAAAAATAAAAGTAAAATTTATGACGAAAAATTCTGAAATGTCACTTTAATAAAGCTCGATGCCTGCTAATAAAGGACATAAATGATCTACCCCTTCAGGTTCTGGTTTGTATTTTTTGTGTCATTTACATTTTCGACAGCCTAGCATCTTCTCCTTTAAGGTTGAAGGGGACTATAGCATGTTTTTTTTAGAAATTTATTTTCAATATATCCCTGTAAAACTGGTTCCAAATTAAAACTTGCGTTGTTGCGAGTTCAGCGTCGCGTAGTTTTTGCGTATATATTTGGAACTACGTTGCCATGACGACGTAAACGTGACGTCTTTTCGCGGTTTTTCGGAGCATGCACTCTTCGCTTTAATGTATTCGCATACTAATGAACGTCAAAAATCATCGGCAAATGTCGGCATGATAAATCATGTCGACAATTTCCGTGTTTTCTTTCAAATATTTTTTCCGAATGAAATTATTTGTGTTAGTATAATTAGATCCATTTGTTCCAATATTTTAGAGTTTTAAAGATAAAATGTTGAAAAAATAACCTCTTACTACATTTATCTTGAAACAAAAGTTAAAGTTAAGGATTTGTTTTGATGAGGTCATAATGTCGCCGCCAAAAATACAACATTGCTCCCGTGTTCTGTATAATTGACGTCGACGCGTGTATAGCTTGTTGTCATACAACTAATACCAAATTGAAGGGAAAACGGCTTATAGATTTATAATTAAGTGATTTGTATTTGAATTATATACTGAGAGGCAAAAATAAGTATACACCCTAGTTTTTCAACGTTTTCATAGAAAACGATCGATAAATTATTACGATTTTTAAAGGCCACCGAAACGTTGCCGTTTGTCTGATGTAAACTTCTTGGCTTACCGTCTATACGTCCTTCCTTCCGTTGCGAAGGTCTTTTCATAGGGCACAGCGTCATCGAAAAGGGGGATTTAATCAATCAATTAATGCAAGAATTCCCATTGACACAATCCCTACATTTATGAAGGGATTTGGATATTTTTTCACAGAAAGTGCCTAGTCACCTAGAACCATGCGTTCATTGTTCATGATTTTGCATTATAACGATGCGTCATGGCAAAAGGGGGCTTGATGCAAACAAGTCACCTGCCAAAACTCCTTTTGAATTTATAGACGGGTTTTGATAGAATTTGCACAGAATTTTCCTAGGCTACACGACTAAGTGTACACTTTATTTATAGTGTCACGTTTCTTTCGTATTATGCTGCGTCATAGAAAAATGGGCCTAAGTGGCATAAAGGGGCATATTGATCGAATTCTATCGGCCACTGAATATTGTGTTATAGAGTTAGAGAAATTTTAACGTTGTGATTTGTTGTGACAAGTAACAAAGACATTGAATACGAATTGATAGCAATATTCAATGCTCCACTAAGTCGCACGTGCAAAATTGGCAAAATCGGCATGTAGCAAGAGTATGTGTAATCAAGTAATTTTGTGTGAAATTTAACAACATTGTATTATTGATTTATGAGTAGGAAGAAATTGTACAGAGTTTTGAGTCGATATGATGGAAATTAAGAGAGATATTGAAAAACAAAAAGTGTATACTTTCTTTTGCCTCTCAGTATATTTCAATTTTCAGTTAAACCTCTTCACAAAAATATGTCAAATAGGAAAAAAACAAAGGCAAAATAAAAATTATCGTGTTTTCTACATCTGTCATAATACGCATAAGGCATGTTTCCATGGTGATTTCTTTAATTTTGGACGGTGAAACTTTCCTATTTTTATACATTTACTTCCTGTACCTATATAGATATAGTTCAAGTTCTGATTAGAAAGACCCCACTAATGCTTAATGTAGAAAGACTTTGTAAATATAACAACACCACCATTTTCGGACAGATTTTCTAGGGAATTTTGTGGCTATGTATTCCGCTTTTTGCATGTTTTTCCAGTATGATTGTTGTCATATGTCAGAAGTTATTTTTTGTGGTAGTATATCTAATTAGCACTTGTTTGATGTATAAACTATAGATATTTCTTGGAAATGTCATCTTTCGTTCACGTTTAGATATCTATTACTCGGTGCGCGAATTTCACATTTTTCATATCGGTGTGATAAATCTTAAATTCGTCATAAAATTTTTAAATTGCGGTGACATTTAATTATTTTTGCAGAAAAGATGTCTTTTTGTATGCAGATTCCAAAAATATAGTGCTTCATCTAGTAGAATGTTATGCCCATTAGTGTGTGAATACCTTAATGACTTACTGTGAATTTATTTTGAAAACACATTTAAACTTTTATTTTCTAAATAAAGTACATCGGTTGACGCTGTTATCAATGCCTTTATACGAGGGACGGTCGGAAAGTAGTTGGACTTTTCGTGCTGCTGTCTCTCCATTTGCAACTGTATAAACACATTATATATTGGCGGAATCTACATCCATTTGCCAATAACGTGGTCAGTTTGTTTTCAAAGATAGTTGTAGATATACAATATTCTGTCCGCTTATATGTGATAGGGGTTTAATGTATCATAGGCTATATGTTAGAGGAACAACAAGGGTAACCAAAACAAAAGAACATTCTAGTCATTTCAATCGTGAAGAAGTTAAGTTTTTGAACTACATTATCACTGAAGATTAAATAATGGTTCATAATTCCGAACTTGGGATAAAAACTCAGTCACAGCAGTCATAGAAACGAGCTGGTTCCCCTTCTCTGAAGAGATTAAGCTTTTACATTCGGCTGGTAGTCATGTTTGTTGCTTTTGTGGATTCACGAGGATTGATAGTTAGTCATTTCATGTCAAATGGTAAAAACTGTCGTTGCCAAGTACAATTCTAAAGTAACTCATAAAAAACAAAAAATAAATGCTGAAGTAAACGCGTCCCAGATTAGCAAAGAACAAGAATTCTGAAGTATTGCAAAACAATACCAAGTCCCCTACCGGCTTTATATATGTGTTTAGAAAAAGGAAGCCCAAAAAATTTCAAAGTCCAGTTGCTGGCATCCGTATCTTCCTCAAAAATACTGGACGGGAACGAAACTCAACCTTGTTCTGTAACTTATCAATGCGGGTCTACGTACCAAAAATCAGCTAAATAGCTGCAAGCATTAAGAAAAAAAGTCTGGAAAACTGTGATTTCCCAGAAATTTTCTAAGTCAACCATCCGTATCTTCCCCAAAAATCACTGGAGCAGAACGAAACTCAAACTCGTTCTGTATCTCATCAATATGTGTTCATAAACCGAAAATCAGCTCAATACCTGCAAGCGTTTAGAAAAAAAGTCTGGAAAACTGTAATTTACCAGTAATTTTCTAAGTCCAGCATCCATATCTTCCTAAAAAATCACTGGACCGGAACGAAACTCAAACTTGTTCTGTAACTCACCCATGAAGGTCTACATACCAAAAATCAGCTCAATAGCTGCAAGCATTAAGAAAAAAAGTCTGGAAAACTGTGATTTCCCAGAAATTTTCTAAGTCCAGCATCCATATCGTCCCCAAAAATCACTGGACCGAAACGAAACTAAAACTTGTTCTGTAACTCATCAATGCGGGTCTACATACCAAAAATCAGCTCAATAGCTGCCAGCATGAAGAAAAAAAGTCTGGAAAACTGTAATTTCCCAGAAATTTTCTAAGTCCAGCATCCATATCTACCCCAAAAATCACTGGACCGGAACGAAACTCGAACTTGTTCTGTAATTTATCAATGCGGGTCTACATACCAAAATTCAGCTCAATAGCTGCCAGCATTAAGAAAAAAAGTCCGGAAAACTGTAATTTCCCAGTAATTTTCTAAGTCCAGCATCCATATCTTCCTAAAAAATCACTGGACCGGAACGAAACTTAAACTTGTTCTGTAACTCATCAATGCGGGTCTACATACCAAAAATCAGCTCAATAGCTATCCCCGTTTAGAAAAAAAGTCCGGAAAACTAATTCAGCGGACTGACGGACGGACAGACGGACGGACGGACGGACGGACGGACGGACAGACAGACTGACTGACGGACAGAGTGCAAACCTAAAGTCCCCTTCGGCTTCGCCGGTAGGGGACTAAAAATGTTTTCTACTTCACGATTACGCACGCTCCCCTACCACCTTATCTACAGTGGAGATTATCAACTATTACCCGTGACAAAAGTTGTTTTACTCTTCTTATAACCCAGACCCTACCCCACATGACTTTTATGTGTGTCTAGAACTGATGAAAATACTTGCTGGGAAGAAATTTGAGACAAGGGCGCCTTTGATACCTGTGGTTACACAGTACCTAATACAGTGGGTCTACGTCATGGTTAATAGTTGGAATAGTAAAGCTCCTACGAACATGGCAAAAATGCATAGACATAGATGGACAATTTTTTTAAACAGTGTAGACAGAATTTTGTTAAAAAGTTAGATGGTTTTAGAGAACTAGTCAAAAGTCCAACTACTTTCCGACCGCCCCTCGTATTTCATTAAGGTTTATCCGTGAACGAATTTCTGCAGTTTTGGCACATTTTTTCTTTGAAGTTTACGCAAGGTTGCACTCAAAGCAAATTAAAAAAAATGACCAGGTAAATGTCTTTCAAATTTTCATATGTCCATCTTCATTATAAGGACTAGTAACAGGCGCATTTTAGAAAAATTCTATCGCACAGAATTTTAGATATTAAAGTTTTTTATTTAGTACGTTGGCGTTAATTTAGTGTGTCATTTCAAAGATAACGGACAGTAAGTTAGAAACCCGTATTAAGTTAATTATGTCATGATTTTAATATCTACGAAATCTAGAAGCTATTTCTAATTCGTATCTCATATTCATTTTCAAATATTCGACGTAGTTTTGTTACAATGACGCCGCAAACATCTCTGTCTCTTGACGTCTTAATGGACACAACTCTCCAAACGTGTCTTCAAGCCATTCTAGAACTATTTTGGAACTATGCGGTGTTGCTTCATCTTGTTGGAACCACTGATCGCTTACACCAATCCCCTTTCTGCGTAGAGACGGAATAAATTTCTCCAAGAAGATCAAGATATCTATCACTGTTGAACTTCCGGCATCACCGTTTTCATCTTCAAAGGTGAATTGTCAATTGACGCCTTGCTTGCTGATTGTTGCCCAAACTTTTAGCTTTTCGCTATTTAAAGTTTTTTTTCTAGATGATACTCGGGTTTCTCTATTCCCAAATGACGGCAGTTTATTAATTGGACGTCTTTCGGACGTCCAATTCTTAAAATCACGCTGGCGACTTTCGAGATTGGGTTTATTACCAAAAAAAAAAACTCAGACTCAATTGCAAGTTGGTCAATATTCATAATTGATTTGATGGCCATACAGGAAAACTGTCGTATCTTTTCCCGCTTTCTATGTGTTTTCATTATACGATTTATTGTCCGATTCAAGTGATACCACGTTTTTGCCGTTTTATTGATCTTTTTTCGATACAACCATTGCTTTGTATTGATTTGACTTTCGTGAAACTGTGTAAAGGGTACCATCTTTAGAAAGCGATACATATGTAGGCCTACTATATTAAAAAATCCAACAAACGCTCTTTTTCATCAACTGCAGCGATAGCTCAAACGGGAAAGGATTTACCTCACAACCTGTTTTCAGTTTGAAATTTTGAACGCCGTTGGTTCGAAACCAGTTTCGACCATTACTTCTGTATAATGTTTGCTAAAACTTTCGTTTTGTTTATAATATGTGTTTTCTGCAAACAGACATTATTAGAATGATTACTCAATTTAATGCATGTACTGTGTTTGACAAATTATTCTTCTTTGATCATTGTTGTTTAAGGATTCGACATAGTTAAAGAAACGGGGATTTCCACATTGATTTTCGGGGAGTGAGTTCATGTTGTTATTCAAGTTCGACTCGACGACAAGTAACCAGGATCCCCCTACCCGAAAAGCCTCACGTGAGACGTTAGTGATAGCTAATTAGAAAAAAAAAACTTTTGTTCTCACGGATTTTATTTTTTTCAGCATCTGTATCACTGACACTCGACAGTATCATTGAACGGCGCACTGCACGCGCCGTTCTATTCTATTGGTATGCTATCACCGCATAGACAAGACCGGGATTTGCCATTATCTGCCTCTATATAGATACTGCACTCAGGCATCATATTGATGCCGATTCTACCCCCTTGACGCCTCAGTGCTATTGGAGTTTTGACACTGGAGGTGTAAATTGTGCAAGGACATGGAGTAACGCACAATTCCGTGATTGTTCATTACTACATTTTGGCAAACTTCGATTGGGGATAGCTCTAGCTATAGTTTGGCTGTTGTTCCGTCTATTTTATTCAACACCGATCTGTGTAAGCCAATCAAAATCTTTGTTTGTTCAATTCTGTAGATCGGTTTCGGACATACGAAATGGGTTTTTACTACCCCACACCTCTCTCAGACTTCAAATTGATTTGATGGCCGTTTCAAGACAACTGGAACGTTTAATAAAAAAAAGAAAGAATAAAATATCTATCGATCATGTACAATCCCACTCAATCAAACAGAGACGTCCAATTATAGTGCTTTCAGCTCTTTAATTTTATTAACATCTGCATTCCAATGAAAATGAGACTCATCTCTAAACTATAAAGTGTCCACAATATCAGAATTGTTCTTTATCCAATGTGCAAATGTTAGTCGGAGGCTAATATCCTTATCGTTTAAGTGCAGCATGACTGAAAGTGTGTATAGACACTGTTTATAATCACGTGACTCAGAATTTCCGATAATCTTCAACATCTTTTTTAATACTTCGCCAATTTGAATTTGGTTTGAAGCAGAGAAGGTGGGAAATGGCAAGAATAAGCTGGACGTGTTGGGTTTTTGAAAAGAAACCTGATAAAACCAAAACCAAAATTCTGGTTTATCATTAATAACGTTTTAAATATCAGTTGATTTTTCAAAAATCAACCACGTCCATCTGATGCGTGACGTCTTTCCACATTCTCTGCTTCAAACCGAATTCAAATCGGTCAAGTATTTACAAAATTATTGGAGGTTTTCTGAAAATATTGTATCTCGTGAATATCCATCGTGATAGAGTTAATTTTAAATCATATCGCAAAACTCTATATCCACTCAAATTGCTCATTTTATTTGTCACATCTCCTAAAATCCTTCTTACAGACTTTTTGGAGTTTCTTCAATTGCATTTTTATACGCCCGAAGGGTCGTATTATGTTATGACCCCGCTCGTCTGTCTGTCCGTTCGTCCGTCTGTCTGTCTGTCCGTCCGTCCGTCCATTAGCAATTTCTTGTGTGCTCAACTCCTCATACAGTTTTGATCGGAATTTGATCAGACTTGCATGAATGAATTTCCATGATGTCTAGTTGTGCACACCACTTACGGAACTGAGATAACTGTTTTCGTTCTTGAATTATCTGCCCTTGAATTTAAGGAAAAATGCCCGTCCGTTAGCAAACTCTTGTGTGCGCAACTCCTCCTATAGTTTTAATCAGAATTTGATCAAACTTGCCTGAATGAATATCAATCGTGTCTAGTTGTGCACACTGCTTACGGAATTCATATAACTCTTTTCGTTCTTGAATTATCTGCCCTTGATTAAAAAATGCTCATTTTCTTGTGTGCCCAACTCCTATAGTTTTGATCAGAATTTAATCAGACTTGCCTGAATGAATCTCCATGGTGCCTAGTTGTGCTCACCGCTTACGGAATTGAGATTACTGTTTTCGTTCTTGAATTATCTGCCCTTGATTTAAAAAAAATGCCCATTTTCTTGTGTGCGCAACTCCTCCTACAAATTTGATCAGAATTTTATCAAACTTGCCACAGTGAATCTCCATGGTGTCTAGTTGTGCACACCGCTTACGGAATTGAGATAACTGTTTTTGTTCTTGAATTATCTGCCCTTGAAATTAAGGAAAAATGCCCATTTTCTCAAAAACAACCATTTTCTCGTGTGCGCAACTCCTACAGTTTCAACAAGAATTCAATCAAACCACAATGAATCTCTATGGTGTCGTGTTGTGCAAACAAAATTTTGATAACTAAGTTTGAATTATCTGCCATTGAATTGAAAAAATGGCCAATTCTACTGACAAGCCCCTCTCGGGCGTATATGCGCCGCTTTGCGAAGCTCTTGTTCATGTTTTCAATATTCTCAGGCGTCCGCACAGACTTAGGTCGCCCGGAATTTGACTAGCGCCCATCTGCTACGGAACCTGTGGCTTCAAACCTATCAACTGTCCGTTTTATTTTCATCCTTGATATTAGTTTAATAGTTGGATATCGTTTCGCTAAATCTCGTATCACTGAAGTTGATTGTGTAGAATAATATATTTTTACAATTCCAGTTTCAAAATTATTATCTGACACCATTTTGAAAATATGAACAACGTTAAATGACCTTACTTCCTGTTACACGAAATCATATATTTTCCAGCTTTTTTCACCATCAAAAACTTTATTATATTCTCTTTACTTTGATATGAAATTGATGTATTTTATACATCAACAAGGTGTCAAACTGCCACAAAATACGCCCGTAACACTGCTTTATTTTGACAGGGGGAGCAGGTTGTTTAAAGTTTCATGGTCCTAGTTATTATACTTTTCGAGATATACCCTGGACAACAATGAAGTATGAAAAATAACAAAAGGCAATAACTCAAAAAATAAGTAGAATTATGGTTCTTGTGCACTGCACTCCACTTTGATGAGATCTATACACCCATGAATTTTCATGATCCTAGCTATTATACATTTAGAGATATATTCCGGGCAAGATTCAAGTATGAAAAACAGTAAAGGGAAATAACTGAAAAAAAATAGGTCAGGTAGAGTTATGGTTCTTGTGCACTGCACTCCCCCTTGGTGAGATCTATACACCCATGAAGTTTCATGATCCTAGCTATTATAGTTTTAGAGATATACTCCGGACAAGATTCAAGTATGAAAAACAACAAAGAGCAATAACTCAAAAATAAGCCAGGAAGAGTTATGGTTCTTGTGCACTGCGCTCCCCCTTGGTGAGATCTATACACCATGAAGTTTCATGATCCTAGCTATTATACTTTTAGAGATATACTCCGGACAAGATTCAAGTATGAAAAACAACAAAGGGCAATAACTAAAAAAGCCAGGCAGAGTTATGGTTCTTGTGCACTGCACTCCCCTTGGTGGGATCTATACACCCATGAAGTTTCATGATCCTTGCTATTATACTTTTAGAGATATACTCCGGACAAGATTCAAGTATGAAAAACAGCAAAGGGCAATAACTAAAAAATTTGCTAGGTAGAGTTATGGTTCTTGTGCACCGCACTCCGTAATGATGAGAACAATATAACTGCCAAATTTAAAGTCAATCGGACTTAAGGTGACAGAGTTATGCTCCGGACAAAGAAGTGGACGCCCGGACGCCGGACGTCACGGGTGATCCCATAGTACGTCCCGTCTTCGACGGGCGTATAAAAAGTGAAAAAGCAAGCATTCAAAGTAGTAACAGATATTATGGGACACCCTGTACATCCACAAAGCTTGTTCCCCATTGACATGGATGCACTATTTCAAGCAATGAATCGAATCGGATAACGCTTTTTGATATCTTTGGGTATGAGAGACATCCGTAGACGGTGCGTCGAAACTCGAAACGTCGACATCTCATGTAGTTCTTGATAGAAGACTGCACCAGAAAAATCGCTAAGAGAAAGTTCTTTTTATCTGCAATATCTAACTATGTATGCAGTGTATCAAACTGCAATTAGATTCAAATGAGCATTTAGCTATCTGTGTAGATTTCCGCCACTTCCCTTCATATTACTGTAAAAAAGATTCTAATATTTCCAGGCATGTATAACACGCACCATTTAAATATGCTTAAAGGGACATTTCATTCCAATTTCAATTTTTTAAAGTATGTCTTGATGCCAAGATTGGCTATTCTTATGAGTATAAATACTATTAGTTTTCTGAAGTTGTTGCCAATAAGCGAGAAACACCCATTTAAAGTTGAGACATAATCGATAAATTGCATTTAAATCTGAACTGTTGTCCACAACAATTTGTTTAATTTTAACACAAAAATATAAATATCTCGTAAACGGCGCAATATTTTGGCTTGAAATTTTGAGAATTTTCATAAGGAAATATACTCTTTCAGATAAAAATAAAAGTATAATTTATGACAAAAAATTCTGAAATGTCACTTTAAATTCAATTAATGTTAAAAATTGCACTGATTAATACTTATTATTGCATAAAATGTGTCTTTTCAGTCTGTTTTTGGCATTGGATAACGTGCAGAAATCAGTCCGACATCGTCAACAAACGGTAGTTATTCGGTAAATTCGCGTGCATTATCGGACTGGTTTTGCACTCAAATATCCTCGATCCGGGATTTGTGAGTGATTCAGAAAATTGAAATAAAGCCGAAATTTTGTCATTTCCCTTTTCCGCGATGTAAAACCTTATAAGACCCCTTTCCAGTTTACACCCGAATAATTAGTAAACTAGTTATCTCCCAGTGTAACCATATCTGATGACGTAATATAAAGGTTGAATTCTTGGAATCAAAAAGTAAACAGACGGACAGAGCTATGACATATTTTAAACTAAAAGTGGATTTCGTTAACATGAAAGGATAGAAATTAGAATTGAGTGGTTGTGGTCTAGGTCAAATGTGATGGTAAAGCTATGTGATTCTTGTTCTTCTTTTAGTTACTGCTATTTTTCCTTTACAACTTTGTTTTTATTTAAATGTACGAATGTCTGAAACGAACCAGAGATCTACCTCGGTTCCGATCTTTTATTATTATTATTATTATTATTATTATTATTATTATTATTATTATTATTATTATTATTATTATTATTATTATTATTATTATTATAATTATTATTATTATTATTATTATTATTATTATTAAATTATTATTATTATTATTACTCGCACTGAAATGAACGTTAGAATATCCAGAGTATGTTTCCAAAAGAAAATTCAGTCGAATTATTACGATTTCGCCAACCCAAATGAAGATTATTTCAGCAAAAATGCGATCTACAACTTGACTAGATCTACATACACGTAGCTACACGATGAATATCTAACGGTCCGTGTTATGGATTTCGTACACACACAATATACGTCGAGTCGATTGCCGGAAAAATCTGGTATCTGTCGGTGTAAATGTAGCTAAATTTCTCAAAGTTTTTTAGTTATTCGTCCTATTTTATTACATTTCTTTGCAAATTCTTCATATTTTATGCAATAAAACGTCAATTCACGTTTTTTGGTCGTTAACATACTCAGAGGCCCTCAAAATGGGTTATCGCCTTCGAGCTTCACACTCAGGTGATAAAGCATTTTTTGGGCCTCTGTGAATGTTAACGACCTCAAAAAGTTGGATTAACCCTATAATGTCCCTCTTAGTGAGCACAACATATGCCTATTTGTTATTGATTGAAGGCGTTATTCACACGTACTCATTCCAATTTTGACATATTCTTTATTGTTAGCTATCCTGTACATACCAAGACGTGGTGACCTAGTAAACATGGTGATATCAGACTTGCGAGTCAGATTGATCAGTCTGTTTGAAGAAGCACAGTTAGGGTTGGATTTTGAAGAGGTTGACAGCGTGTCGGAGATCAAATCCAACACCCCTGTACTGGTGTTCTGTCTCAATACTTTGATACTTGAAAAAGACGTGTCAAACGCTCTAAATGGCACCAGAGGTTAGTAGATAATTTAATTTTGCAAGACAAAGGTGACGACAATCGTGATTTTTCTGCCCTAAACAATATCTGTGTTAATGCCATCTCAGCATAGTTTTCTGTGTCAATACGAGTATCAATTCTGATGGTTCGATGATTAGCCTTTTTTAGCGTAATTAGTATCATGCATGTACACGATGCATTTTGGATTGTATTGATTAGGTCTCAAATGACGTTCTAATAGAGATTTACGAATTAGTACGAAATGGAATGCGAAATAGAAATTAAATCAAGGGGATCTATTAAAACATTTGGAATATACAATATATTTTGGCAGGTCACTCATATTTTTTTCCTATAACATTCTAAGTAAAACACACATTTTTAATCACTAATCTCAAAAAGACCTGATTTTGACATCCTTAAAAGAAAATACATGGAAAACATCAGGACGAAAGAAGAAAATGGTGACAACTCCTTTCGCTTTCAACACCCAAATACGAAGCAGAGATGATATACTGTTTTTTCATTTATATTTGCCCGTCCGTTCATCAATTCATCTGTCCGTCCGTCCGCCCACCCTTAGATTTTAATTTCCATGTGCTAACTCAAGAATCATTTAACCAATCACAATATAACTGCACCATTGTTGCCATTGGCTCAAAGAGGTGCCACATTGTTGTTACGTATGTCAAAAGTCAAGGTCGCATTAATGCTTTGATTGCTTGATAGCATTTTAGTAACAGGGGAGGTGTGGCGTATTTGTATGCATGTCG
Organism: Fragum sueziense; assembly: GCA_963680895.1. NCBI lineage: Eukaryota > Metazoa > Mollusca > Bivalvia > Cardiida > Cardiidae > Fragum > Fragum sueziense. The sequence goes on from OY804593.1 coordinate 25,270,443, forward strand.
ATAGTTTTAGGGTAATCCAAATCAATAGGTGTTATAAACGACATAAAAGTATTGCCAAAGGCAGAAATATTGTATTTAAAAGCCATGAAAATATTGAGAAAGGAGAACGTGCTGATTTCAGAAAATTCTTCTCTCTCAATGTTTTACCCAGCCTTTCCACTACAGTCAAAGCTTGTTTGCAGGAAGAAGAAAGTCGGAGTTATTTTGTAAATAGTGTTAGTTAATTAGTACATCACGAAAATATGAAGGCAAAGGGAGCAAATGATGATAATCAACATTTTCTTCTTTTGCCTCAATATTTTCCAAATTACGGTTTCAAATGTGGAAGAAATGTTGTTGGATGATTAAACTTTGATTGTGTACAAGTTAAACTAGCAGATACTGAGAGCTACGAGAAATATTCAAGCACAAAATAAAATGTCGTAACTTTTTGTGGGAAACATCCAAAATATTCAATGATTGTGGCCTTATTTGCGAGGGATACATGGCAAACTTTATTCTGTAGACGCTCTGAACACTTACAAGCGTATATATCAACTATAGAATACTATAGATCCTTTTGTTTATTCATAAGAAGAATTAGTTTGACATACCGTTTACCAGATATCAGATACCTAATCTGTATTCGTTGACTCTCGTCTGTCTTCGCCGCATCCGGGTGTACGGTGTGAGGAGGATACAAGGTTTTTCTAGGATTTGGCCCCGTGTCCTAGTTATTGGCCCCACTTGACCCAGTGTCGAATTCGTCCGAGATTAAATCAAGACAATCATTCTGTATAGAGTGCATGCCAATCATTCTGTATAGAGTGCATACCAGGTAAATGTTGACGACGCACAACGGACGGCGGACGATCCACCTAATCACAAAATCTCACCTTGAGCACTTCGTGAGCTAAAAAATAAAAAAGAAAGACAGCGTAAAGTTTGAACCCACAACTTCCCAGTTTCGCCCAGCAAAGAAGAATAGAAGTCATTTTCACGTATAGTGAGATGCAGCCTACAACCCCCCCCCCCCCCCCCCCCCCTGCAAATTTCTTCCGATTTATTTCGTTTTCCATTTCGTACTAATTCGTACATCTCTTATAAGCGGGTGATATAATTAATAGAAGCAGTAGTCGTGGTAGTCTAGTAGTGGTATTATTATTAGTAGTAGATCTACTTATTTCAATGTTCATGTATATTTCATTCTAGTGAGTTCACAAGTGGCCGTGATAGTGTTGCACCACAAGGAACAGCACGCCCTACCTAACCAGTCGAGCGAGAGAGTCCTGACATCTACCGAGTACCAATTTCTGGGCGGTATATTTGACATGGCTTGTCTCTCCAGTAAAGGAGGGTTATATGAGTGTGATATGAACTCTAACGCCATAAAGGGACTGTTTGAGTTCATCAAACAAAGGAATGCACACTAATACACTTTGATTGGTTTGGAATTTGATATAAGAATGTGCCTATGATATCGCAAATTAAATAAGACACAACGCCTCGTTATGACACCCTTTAACCATTTTGGCCATCATATGCTCAACTGGCCGAAGGCCAGCAGGGCTTATGTCGTGGCCCTGTGTCTGTCGTGCGTCCTACCATGCGTACGTGGGTAAACTTTTTCTTTAAACATCTCCAAAACTACTTGACCAATTCCAACCAAATTTCACAGGAATCTTCCTTGCATGAACACTTTACAAATTCTTTCAAAAAATAGATTCCGTGAAGAACTTTAATTCAATTAACCAAATTAAATTTTAGGAGAATCTTTAATGACATAGATTATGGTCCAGTTTTTTCCCACGGTAAGATTTTTTTTTTTTTTTTTTTTTTTTTTTTCATTTTTCCTGAACTGAAACAATGTAGTATGAGAAGTAAAAAATGACTTGAAAAATATTGGTCACCTGGCGAATTAAAGAGTTTTCGGTTTTCAAGGGAGACTACCCTTGTCCAAAATTGCAAAAATGGGTGTCTCTTGAATGCCTACAAAATAGGTATTCAGAATGACAAGAAATACATGAATAAGTATTTATTGCATACTTAATGTTTTATTCTATCCAAATAAGTAATAATATTGAAGTATTGAGTGATAATTTTGAAATATTTGACAAGACATTATTTAAAAAGTAGCCAAAATTGTCCTTTTTTCATAGCATTTTTCAAGATAAAAAAATCCAGCGGTAAGAATTTTTCCTTTTTGGTATACGCAAAGTACTTCGTCATACCCACAAAATCGTAAAAAGAAAAATATATCAAACCAAGCGTTTTGGGGAGATATAAGTAAATTTGGTTGAATTTTTGTAAAACTTTTCGAATTTTCGAATTTCCTGCATGACGTTTTCGATTTATTTGCTAAGTCTTCACTATAATTTAAGGTTTACGAACTGAGAATGAAAACACCACTTTCTAGCCCTACGAAATGCATCAAATTTCACACACATGTAAATACACTTCACACAAGTTGATTCACCAAGCCGGATTTCAAGATTATGCTACAAGAAGATAATAATTTACAAATATTGTTTTACTCTATTTTCATATGCAAGGGAGGTAATTTTGAACATTTTGGTCAAATATTTCCATAAGTATGCATTAATTCAAAATTCTAATCCATACAAAATGCTTATATTTGTATTTGGAAGGGAAATGTAACACAGATTAGGAATTACTGGCACTTTTCAAATTTCATCTCTGGCTCTGCATTTCATTCTCAGTTCGTAAACCTTAATTTAGATGTTACAAAGCATCGTCTTTCGTGACCATCCAAATAGACTAGGAGAAGTTTTCTGTACGAGGCCTAAAAATGGTTCCAGGGAGGACAACTTGTTACAAGTAAGAGACAATGCTTAAACGATGTAGCAATGTCCCCTTAATCACTTAAGCCCTGTCTCTCTGTCCGCATCATTGGTGAAGTAGGTCAATTAAAATTAGGTACATTAAATTCTCCCAAGATAAACTATTACCAGTTTATAGTGCTATTTTAACTATATATTGAGCAATGGCTTATTCCCCACAAACTGGTCACTAGGATCCATAATACCCATATATAAATGTAAGGGAGATAAAAACAGATCCAAATAATTACCGCCCTATTACCCTGTTAAGCTGTGTCAGCAAGTTATTCACATCAATACTAAATGAAAGGCTAAATAAGTTCATTGAATCAAATGGAATTCTGTGTGAAAATCAAGCAGGCTTCAGATCAGGCTATTCAATTACAGATCATATTTTCACACTTAGTTCCTTAATTGAACTCTATAAATTTCAAAAGAAGCAACTTGTTGTTGCTTTATTGATTTCTCAAAGGCTTTTGACTCAGTTTGGAGGGTAGGACTATGGTCAAAATTGATTAATTCTGGGATTAATGGAAAATTTATTACTCTAATACAAAACATGTATAACAATATTAAATCATGTATCTCAAGCAACAAAGACAAGTCAGATTTTTTCTCAATTAACTGCGGAGTCCGTCAAGGCGAAAATATCTCACCCGTACTTTTCTCGCTTTACCTCAATGATGTAGAAGACTTTCTGAGATAAAATTCTATTGAAGGTGTCACATTGCAAAATCATGACTTAAATACATACTTTAAGATTCTAATATTACTGTATGCAGATGACACTGTATTATTTGCTGAAGACAATAAAAAACTTCAATCAACCCTCAATACATTTCAACAATACTGTAACGAATGAAAACTAAACATAAATATTGATAAAACAAAAGTAATGATCTTTGGCAAGCAGAACAAAAATTACTCTTTTTATCTGGATAATAAACAACTGGAAATAGTTAAATCTTAAAAATATCTAGGGGTGCATTTCACACCATCAGGCAATTTTCTAACAAATAGAAAAAAATCTCATGCAACAAAAGCCATGTTTTATCTATATAGAAGAATTAATAATCTGGACCTGCCAGTTGATTTAATATTTAAACTTTTTGATAACACCATATTACCAATATTAACTTTCTCAGCAGAGACATGGGGATATAAAGACAACAAAATTTTAGAGAGAATTCATGGGCGGCACGAAATTCCCAAATCTACCCAAATCTACCCAAATCTTACCCAAATCTACCCAAATCTACCCAAATCTTACCCAAATCTACCCAAATCTACCATATCTTACCCAAATCAAACAAACTGTTCGGGTCGACATAAATTTCGTTTTTTAATTACAGAAAGAAAAACCGGAAAAAATGTTTCTTAACAACAATAATATCGTCGTATTACTGCAAAACTTCGTAACTGCTAAGTTTAATCAGTTTCTCAACACTTTGATTTTTAGATATTCGATAAGGTCTCTTTTATCGTGACAGGTCACATTATTATGGACACATTTCCGTATTGTGGCCCCAGATCCATTGCATGAGCGGATCCAGACCTTTTTCCTGTGTTTTCCGAGTGACCGACTGTATTGGTGCAAGAAAAAACCAAATTCTCCGCCTTTTTCTTAACAAATTCGAGGGAAGCGCAACCCCGGATTCACGCATTTGTGTACATAATAAAAGCTGTGACAAATTACTCTAATGTAGGTTGAGAAGTTTATGATATCATTGTCACAACACTTACGAGGGGTGATCCAGAATTAGCGGTACTGATCCTCTAAAAATGATATTTGTGTGTTTTTCTTGATGAAATTTGGCATAATACAAGTACTATTCATATTTGACATGATTCGGAAATATTGGCATTGTCTTTTAATTGCGTCCATGTTGAAAGCGTGTCCATAGCAACGAAGGTACGGTTAAGCGGGGCAGGGGTAGAATAACTTGACTTTTTAATATTTTAAATGTTTTTTTCAAGCCTTTCTAACGAAACCATTTTACTGAAACGTTGTGGACATCAAAAATGACTTAGTGCTATTCTATGACCAAAATTTGAACATTATTTCTGGCCAAACGGGAGAACTGTGAACCACTTTCCTTTGGCGATAAAAGTCAACTTTGACGTTGGCGGAGTATTCGAACGTACGCAGTATTTTAGTTTTGGGTAGAACGTGGAAATTCCATAATCGATACTTACAAATAATGTAGAAAAACTCAAAAACATTCTTTATTAGAATTTTCACAATTGTTTGACACCGAATTTTCAAAAAGGGAAGAACCTTTTTGTAGGAAAAGAAAGCGGGTAGTATCTAGAGGCGCAGTCTGGACGCGACGTCAACTAAATCTGATAAGGGCGTCAATACTTGAGCTCACGCTTCACCATCAAATACATTTGTTACAAGACGGACCTAAGTTATGGTAGAGAGTTTTGACTTTTTGACCGATGATTTTAACCTGAAAGTTAACTGTCAGTAGATTCTATATCTACATGTACCTAAAACAGAAATTCTGGGAAAATGCGTACAGGCATGGAAGAAATTCTGGATCAAAGATTTCGTTTAGAAGCAAATCCCGTGAAAAAATCCCAAACAGCAGATTAACTTAAAATCACAACAACGGACGTCACCTGTCTCATCCCCAATCAAAGAAAGCTAAAATCGTTCCTTCTCACCAGTTAAATTTAGCTTCAGTTGAATTGATTGCGGGTATTTCCCTATATGAAATCTGTACTGAATGTCAGTTTCAAGGACTCGGTAAATTAGCTCTAGACATTCTATGGATGTTTTCTACAATCGACAAGCAATGGTACATGGATATTTTAAGTGGATTAATTGAACGTCACAGTTAACGTATCGCAACTCTAGGTGACTGTGTGGAGGAGTAACGTCATTATGTTAACGTTGCGAACTTGCGACGTCGTGACGTTCGGTGAATACCTGCCCCGCCTATGCGTTATATACAAAACTAGTTTTATCGTAACTTTTTTGTTCTAAGTCCGATTTTTGATGATATTTCGTCGATGGATCATTGATAAATTACATTTCATGCTGTAAAAATTTGATTGACTTCGACGGATTCGTATTGAAGTTATAAAGTCAGTACCGCTAATTCTGGATCACCCCTCGTATGTAATCCGGGGATTGTCGGAGTAATTTAACATTTTTAAAAAAGAACCCATTTTTATGTAATTTACAGAAAAGAACAACAACCAAGAAAGACAAACTTTGAGGCAAGAGGCGAAAATGCTGATAACTGGCATTTTCACAATTTGCCTCAATATTGTCTTCCGAGTATCATACATAAATCTTATCTTCATCTATTTCTATTTTGTTGTTGAAAATGAATGCAAATGAAAGAAATGAATGTAATATACCTACAACAAAAAATGCGATTGATCAATACACAGTGTAGATTTTTCATTGCATATTTTTCAAAAAAGAATTTTTTTCTCTCGCATTGCGTCCCATAAAGCCTTCTTACTCTGCGCATAGAACACATTAGGAATGGAAATAAATCATGCGTACAATTCTAGAATTATTCGGTACAATTGCCGAATCGGCAGACAAAGTAAGAATTTCTAATTTGCCAAGAATATAGAACATATAATCATATAAATTTCTTGAATACTTTCGAAATAATCTCATTAGATTTGGGTAGATTTTGGGTAAGATTTGGGTAGATTTGGGTAAGATTTAGGTAGATTTGGGTAGATTTGGGAGTTTCGTGCTGCCGGAATTCACTGTTCATTCATTTAAAAGGTTCTAAAGTTGAAATCGAGTACACCAAATTATATGCTTTATGCAGAAACGGGCCGTTACCCTCTAGACATTACTATAAAATCTAGAATGATAGGTTATTGGACTCGGTTATTGAATGGAAATAGAAATAAATTATCATATGTTCTCTACAACTTAATACTCAACACACCAAACTCTCAAAGTAAATGGATAAACAAAATTAAAAGCATATGCTCAGAAATAGGACGCCCTGATATCTGGCTTAATCAAGATGCATCAGTACCAACAGATACAAAAATTTTAGTTAAAAACACTCTACAAGACCAGTACCTACAGCACTGGAATAGCCAATTGCAAAACTCCAATAAAGGTAAAAACTACAGTCTCTTCAAAGAGTCAATCTGCTTTGAAAAATATCTCACAACTCTAAAAATGCCAGATTACTTAAAACCTTATTAAATTCAGAACTGCTAACCACTATTTGCCAGTTGAAACAGGAAGATGGAATGATATAAAAATACAACAGAGAAAGTGTACTTTATGCACATTAAATGATACTGGTGATGAACTACACTATTTATTGAAATGTTCCTTTTTTCTGATCAAAGATCTATGCTCATAAGAGTTTGAGTTTATTGGGGTTTTACGCCGTTTTCAACTACCAGGGTCATATCGCGGCGGCTGGAGCACCTACCCATGGATTCCTGTTGTTTCTCAAACCAGTACTACCACAACACCCTTACCGAGCCTCCAGCTACTCGCCCACTTAGGTTAACGATTTCAAACCCATTGGTGGGTGCCAATTTTGTCAGAAAGGGTATTAGCCGCGGCCGGGTTGGTGCAAAACAGTGGTATGTGCTTAGAGTACATCTGCACTAACATTTATGCACACTAAGTACATTGCTGAACTTACATAGTACATCTATGAGGAAAACTCATCATCAAACTATCTTTTCCAATGATGTTTTCAAAAAATAACTTCCGAAAACATGTAACTAGGTCTTATCCTATTACCATGATAATCACATGGACTGCGGATTACATTATCTATTAAAACGGATGACCATGTCTATAGACAAATTTTGTATGATGAGGCATGTGGAATATTGTGACAGAGGGTGAAAAAGCTGGTCATCAACAATATCTTCTTCTGCCTCAATGTTTCCCAAGCTTCACATTTTACAAGCACTATAATTATGACTGCTGCATTATTGCATGCATGTGAAAGAATAAAGTTCAACTAATCTAGTGTACATGTCCATATCTATGCTAAGTAAGCTTAACATAGTGCAAAACTGGAGTAAAAGCAAATAAACCCTATTTGAATTTGCAACATTTTTGCACTGACTGGGATTTAAGGTTTATAATGTATGGTGAAAGAGTTCATTAACTCTTTATATACAATGTTAATGTTTAGTTCTTTATTCTATGTACATATCTAAATAGCTAAGTTAGCTTTATAAGGCGCAAAACTGGTGTAGATGCAAATGAACCCCATTTGAATTTACAACAGCTTTGAACTGACCGGGTATAAGTTCTTTCTAGTTCTTGTAATGCAGACATAATCCAAACTTTACTCCTCCATCCGTCCTTTTCTTGCCATTTTTTTTCGGGCAAGAGGGACATGGGTGGATAGGCAGAAGTATTCATGACATATTAACCATAATCAAACTCAATAAATCCTTTCCCAATTATCAGAAAATTAGACTGTTCCAATTTTGCAAATAGTTAAAAAATCAAATGACAATATGGAAGACTTAGAATCTACATAAAATGATGACATAAACTTGATTTGACATAGAAATAGGCCAGTCACTTTAGCATTTAAGGTACCACTAATTCTAACAGAAATAATTTTGTAACTGAACGAAAGTATTTTATATCATGATCGACATATCAAAAGTCCTCAGAGCAAATCTGGGGGGAAATGGTGTTAAATCACGCTAAAAGATGCCTTGATATGATCGTAAAATACTGGTCCATCCTAACCACCATACATTTTCTCGATTACCACGTGCTTCTCTTACGCTGTACTTGTCACATATCATTTCTAATTTGATTGAATTTTATATTAAAGGGGGACGAGCTAGGCTGTCGAAAAAACAAATGGCACAATAATTACAAACCAGAAATAACGTATGAAATTACCAACCTGAAGGGGTAGATCATTTATGTCCGAGCTTTATTAAGTATTAAAATCCAAGTCAGTTAATAACATGCTGGTCGTCCTTGTTTTTGTTTTGTAACGGCTACATATGCCCAACCTTCAAAAATCAATTACGTCAGAGATACGTCATATGTGCTCAGCGAGATTTAACACATCGTACAACCGGCTGCGTAGAAAGTCAGCGAAGACAGATTCGGCATCTGATGTCATGTGCATGGTAGGTCAAATGAATTTACTTTTATAAATAAACGAAAGGATCTTTGGTATTCTATAGTTGATAAATACGCGTATAAATGTTCAGTGCTTGTACAAAATAAACATTTTCACGTATTCCTCGCAAAGAAGGTCACAGCCATCCACACAGCCGGTTGTACGGTGTGTTAATATCGCGGAGGTGTGTCTCGTTGACATTGACCTTGTCTTGTTTTGAAGTAAAAATAGAATGTGTAAACACGCTTGTAAAGGATTGATCTATAGCAAAGGAAAAATGTTTTTTCGCCGAGATTGAGGTTTTTATCACTGGCACCAGAACTGCAAAAAATTGTTTTTATCTCTATAGTCTATTATTGAGACATGGTGAATAACCCCCCTTCTACACCACTCTTTTATCGCTTGATTTTTTTCGTGTAAATCGAACACAGACGCGAAAGTTACTCAGCGGTCGCGAAGAAAACACATTTAACTCTGCAATGACGGTAAGTTTGGGGCCTTAAACGTACCTTTATCGAAAATATTTCATGATATTCAGAGTTGGATCCACTCAGTTTCAATTAAAAGCTCCGATCTTCCCTTCTTGACTTCCGGTGACCCCGAATGACCTCCGAAAATGCAACGAGCCATTTGATTGGCTTACAATACCGGTTTCAATTAACGGCTAGCTACATGTAAACAAACGAGCACTTTGTTTGTTTTTTTATCTTATTTCAAGCGAAAACTCGCATGTCATCAATGAAAAGATGGCAAAATATGCCCAACAAAGCGACATTATTCAATGGTAAGCGTGTATTCCAAAAGAAATGTCTTTAATCCCACAAATACTGGCATGTCCAACACGGACTTTTAGACCGGTCCATAGAAATACCGAAATAACACCTAGACCGGTCCATAGAAATACCGAGGCGCCGACAAGCATTACTAGTTACCGAAACGCACTGACAAACACGATTTTTTTTCATACTGGTAATCGGAACACAAAAGTGATTGCCGAAACAAATATCAAATATTGACCTGAATGCACTTAACTCTTTCCCAAGTGCACATTTTGATGTATCTAATAGAAATTACTTGGGAAAAAGCATGTTATCAGAAAGTGAAATGCGCGAACTCTTTAGTTTTTTCTGACTTTGTCAAAATAGATGTTAATGAAGACAAAGTTCCTGTAAAATATAGCTAAGAAAATATTGAGACAAAAGCAGAAAACGCTGAAAATCTACATTTTTCCTTTTGCTTAAAGTGTTTTCACATGCCTTTTCTATTTCGGAAAACAATACAGGACTGATATTTTAATTTTTCTCATAGATTTTTTTTTATGAATTTATAAAACTATATATCTTTATTTAAAAAAATGATTAATATATTTTGGATACGATGAAAAATAGAAAATCCAAACTCTGTAGTATCCAAAAAACCGTATATAATCATTGGAAAAATCAAAATTGTAAGTGTGTTTCGTTATCTACTCGCGCGTTTCAGCGTTTCCTGCATTTCGGTATTGCTATGGACCCCTTTTAGACAACTCACCGACAAGATAATTCACTGACATTGCACACTTATAGAGAATAGAGCCCCTCCCTGAACTGACATACAATACTTCTTGTGTATTCGGTCACATATAAAGTGATGAAAACTACATATGTACTTCTAATGCACCTTGTAGGCATACTTGTACACACCACAATCAGACTGGTCACATAATTGTCAGTGAGTCCTTATAGTTAAAGCCAAACAACTTGGGCATTTAGAGCAATATTAACCCTTATCCTGCCAAGAATTTCTGCAACTGAAAATGTCGTCTGCTGCAACTTCTGAAAAGCAGTCAAAAGTTATTTCGGCGTGCCTGCAAACAGAGTGAATCCTGATCAGACTGCTCCTACAAGGAGCAGTCTGATTTGGATTCACTCCGTTTGTAGTGACATTTTGAATATTTTAAGCAGACAAAGCAGCAGACGATATTTGTTGCGATTGGCAAAATGAAAATTAACTCTTAGCCTGTTGAGTAACAACCATTATAGTAGGTCTATTGATATTTATATAATTTGATCCACAATAAAATACAATGCTAGTATGAATACATTTTTTTTCACTGAAATCTATTTGAATTCTTGAAACATAGCTTGTAGTTCATAAAAAAGTGATGAATTAAAAATAATGAATATAAAACACATAGTGACATACTAATCAGGTAATGAATCAGAAACTTTATGGCAATGTACGATAAAATTCAATTCTTTTTACGAAGCATTTGCCTGCTGAAAAAAATGCATCTACTAACTTTATTGCCTGTTGTCACATTTTTTAAAGTTTTAATGTTTCTGAAAAGTGTTGAAATTGTACACATAAGTATCTGATTGATATGGCAATATTTCTCCATTTTTTAAATTCTTAACTGATAAAAAGATACTTAACCACTCAGAGACTCTTTTTGACTCCTGACAGTAAAATGACTAGCAAAACATTGTGGAAAATGAAGAAATTACTTGTGACAAGCACTTTCTCCATTTTCCACAACATTTTGTCCTCAAAAAGACCAAAAAAATTTAAACTTTCTTGAATTAAATTGTTGTTTGCAAAATCTTTGAATTTGGACTGGTCCAAAATTGTGTCGTTTGGTAATGGGTTTAAATTGAGTAAGATATTAGTTTGTAAATCATCATGCATCTAGATGGGATGAAGCTTTTGCCTGAAAGCAAAACTGTTAAGTAATTGGTGACTAAGAGAAAAAACTCTTATCTACCCATGCAATACATAAGCAGATCAGAGCTTATTGCTCAGCATTTCAGTAGCGAGTGCAAGTCATTTATAGCTCTATAGATTCATTTGGTGTCCTTTGAAAACAGTGTTAAATTAGATCAAACTACTCACGATGGAGCATGGTTAAATGATATATTATTTAACCATGCCCCATCAGGAGCAGTTTGATCTAATATATACTTGGATTTACAAGCAGTAAAAAATATTCAAAGAAAATTTAAATGTGATATAAATTATAGAAATTTATTATACACTTTCATTTTCTCAGGTTGCAGAAATCTTATATAGAGGTGCCAGGAACAGTGTTTGTGACAGCACAAGAAATGTATGGGAATTACTGCTCCTTACGCAATGTAGAAGTATCTAAAATCCTCTTCCAGTGTATTGTTCGAAAGTTTTTTACCAACATCAAGATCATAAAGAACAATGCAATTATAAAATATACTGGACTTCGCCAAAACTTTATTGAAGACAAGCCATGCACCATTTTGGAAATAGAGGAAATTGCCAGAAAATATGGTTTCTTTCTCATGACAACTACAAATTGTGGTGATTATTACAAGTTTGGATTGTCTACGGGTGTTTTTGTCAACAGAAATGAGATTCTTAAAATTGTTGAAATCAAACCTGACAAAACATTTACACTGTCTGTTGGAGGTAGAGAAGTCAACATACAAGAAATAGGGTTGGAAGGTGTTACTATTGAAACATATTTCAACATAAAGATACTATTTAATACCTTCCAAAAATGTTCAATGTGTCATGGAAAACCAGCTAAGAGCAAGACAGAGGCAAAAAAGTTTAGTGTAGTGCAAGAATGGTTCAAAAAAGGAGATGAAAATAGTGTAGAACTCAGATTGACATCAAGGAACTGTCATGGTATTATCTGCTTCACTGCCAAATCAACAACTTGTAATTCATGCAGTAATCAAAAAACACTTGAAACCCCACCAGAAGTCACAGAATCTACAGAAGACATTTTTAAAGGACTCTTTCCCGATGCCAATGACTTAATGTTAAACTTTTTGCGACTCCAAAGTCAAATGTCTTCTGATGGCACAGATAAAAGAAGTCGTAGATGGAATAAAGAGATTATTCAGGTTCACCATTGTAAACCAACTTTAACCCATTACCAAACATTGACACCTTTTGACGCCCCTAAAGAAATATGCTTTAGAAAACATTGTGGAAAATGAAGAAATTGCTTGTGACAAGCAATTTCTTCATTTCCTACAATGTTTTCTTAACAAAAACGCCTAAAAATGTGAAATTCCAAGCGCTTGAAATTGTCGTCTGCAACACCTTTCAAATTGGAACATTCCAAAATTTTGTCGTTTGGGAAAGGGTTAACCCTTAGTGTGCAAATGAAAATAACCACAATAATCTGGTTTTCTTATGCATATTGTCCCACATAAAGTGATGAAACCTACTTCTTATTCACCTTATAGGCAAACTGTATACAACATAATCAGACTGCTCATGTTGGAGCAGTCTGATTTGGCCACATAATTGTCAGTGAATCCTGTGAAGTACACTAATAAACAGCTATTGTAATGTTTAGCACTCTAAGGGTTAAAGGTAACCAAGTTAGGCATTTAGAGCAACATTAACTCTTAGCCTGCAAAGTAACAACCATTATAGTTGGTCAATATTTATGAAATTTGATCCTCAATACACTACAATTCTAGTATGAAAAAATTATATTTTCCCTGAAATTTACTTAAAATTCTTGAAATCAGACAGTTTGCATCCAGATCAGGCCCCATATACACACCCCTGATAGGAGGCAACAGATTGACATAATGAAAGAACGCTGTTTAGAGAGCAGTGTATTTAGCAAACAAATGTGCCTGTTCTCACCCCCGCATCCCAATAATCAAAACAGATGGATGAATAAGCTCAGGGTATATTGTCAAGTTTAAATCATAAACAACAAAAATGTTGCCAGTAACTGGTTGGATAAATCTTAACAATATGTGAGTGTAAAGAATAATCCATATCCTTGTTGATCTGCCCCGAGTTTATTTATCCACCTGAGTTTTTTTTTTATTATTGGGGAACAGTGGGTGGCTCTGAACAATTACTTTTGTATAGTTCATGGTCATGTAAATCATGTTTTACTTATTTCAGGTTTGTCTCACCTTGTGGAATAGATCGCCCCAATCATACTCCAGTCTCCGCAGCAGTGGCATGCTGATACTGCCAAGTGAAAGTTTACTTTCAAAGTACAAAAACTGCTTACAACAGTCACCTGGAATAAACGAGCAAATGTTTCAGTGGATGTTCAATGAATCTAAAAACTTAAATTCAGAAAAATCAGGTGGCTTAATAATAGATGAAATGTCTGTACAAGAAGATTTGAAAATGTCATTCAAGAATGGTAAAATATCTGTAGACGGTTTAGTACAAATGGGGAATTTTGCAGAAGACATGAACATTTTGAACAAGCAATGCCATGAGACCAGAAGTGCAACACATGTCATGCAATTAATTTTTTTAGGCTTTGATGGATTTCGGTTCCCAATCGCTTATTACCCTACATCAGGAGCCAATGCAGCCGAATTGTATGATATGGTTTGGAGTGTCATAAATAAACTCACTGAGTATGAATTCTATGTTGATTATGTGTGTTTCGATGGATGCAGCAATAATCGAGCCTTTCAAATGCTGCACTTTGATGATGCAACTGATGCAAAAAACAAACAATTTACAGTTGTAAATCCGTCATATCCAAGCCAGAATGTCACTTTTATGATGGATTATTCCCATAACATAAAGAAATTAAGGAATAATATTCATTCTAGTGGCAATAAAAGTTTTTCCACACGAAAATTGACCAAAGGGGACCAGGTGATTGTTTGGGATATTTGGATTGACGCATATACATGGGACAAGCAATACAACACTCCAATACGAGTTCATCAAAAGCTAACAGATGAGCATATTTTTTTGAATAAAACGTCAAAAATGCGCAACCATTTAGCTGAGCAAGTATTGGACAAAGACATGTTAAACCTTATGATTAAATATAAGGAGTCTTTAATCAATGGTAGCCATTTAAACTTGACAATTGAGTTACTAACCCATACCAGCAAGGTTATTGAAATCTTCCGGGACCGCAGGCCTGTGACATCTATTGATGACCAACGACTTGCAGATCTGTTGCGCTTTAATGCCTGGTTGGACGAATGGTATAACTCTGTTGTTTTAAATGAAGAGCTGTCAGCAACTGAAAAAAACAAAAGTTTCATCACTCGGGAAACATACAGTGACTTAGGGAGTATGGTCCATGGTTTCTTGTCTGTATGCAAAAGAAGAATCAAGAAAGAAAAGAAAAGTGTAACCCCGGCTGGAGTTAACAGTGATATTGTTGAGAACTTCTTTTGCATGCAGAGAACAATTAACCATGGATCAAACAGTAATCCAACTGTTCACCAATATAAATATGCTATTAATGCCACTGTCTTGGGACAAAATTCTGTCTCAAAAAAGAGCAATGCCTGCAATAAGAGAAGGTCATGTCAGCCATACAATTTCACAACCCCACAACCACTAAATAAGAAACCTTCCATAAGATTATAGACTGTGTTGTTTAGGTTAATGTTATTAAGCCTTAACCTGCCTAGAAATTCTGCGTCTGACAATGGTGTCTGTTTTGTCGTCTGAAGGAATTTCTGATCAACTGTTAAAAAAGATTTCCACATGTCTGCAAACAGTATGAACCCTGATCAGACTGCTCCTATAAGGAGCAATCTGATCTAGGGCCATGCTGTTTGCAGTGATTTTTTGAAAAATATTAGCAACTTCTGACAAGCAGTTAAAAGTAATTTCCCATGCCTGCTAACAGTGTGAACCCTGATCAGACTGTTCCTACAAGGAGCAGTCTGATTGGGATTCACTCTGTTTGAAATAATATTTTGAAAAATATCAGTAAATATATAGTTTAAAGATACATGGATAAAATAGCCATTTATTATTCTGTTATTCAAGAATAATCAATTTATAACAGGTTCAGGTATTGTTTCAATAAAATTATTTTTGATGCCATTGTGAGCCTTAACCTGATTTTTTTTTGAAATTGGTCTTTCTCTTAAACTTTGGTTTACTATTTTGCATGGTCAGCTCTTGTATCGGTCATGAACATTGGTAAACAATGTACAGAATAATGATCTAATATATTATTAATTTACGGTTATTTCAATATACATGTAACTCAAGTTAATGTCAACTTTAGAAATTAAAGCCGAACCAAATAAACTTAATATATAAATATATGAAATCTTCTTATGACGTTATGTGTATTTATCTTTTAACCCGTATCAACCCGTATCACCACATCTGCTGTTTCGTCTGCCTACATATTTCAAAACGTGTTCATGCAAACAGAGTGAGTCCAGATCAGACTGCTCCTTGTAGGAGCTGTCTTATCAGGGTTCGCAATGTTTGCAGGCATGCGGAAACATCTTTTATTAGAAGTTGCAGCAGGCGACATAATCAGATGACATTATTATTTTTTCAAATGCAGATATTCTTGGTAGAATTATTGTTAACCCTCATCCTGCCGATCGCAACAAATGTCGTCTGCTGTTTCATCTGCTGATGATCTTTAAAATAATACAGCAAACGGAGTGAATCCAGATCAGACTGCTTCTTGTAGGAGCTGTCTTATCAGGGTTCGCACTGTTTGCAGGCATGTGGAAATCACTTATAAGAAGGTGCAGCAGACGATCAAAATCAAAATCAGATGCAGATTTCTTGGCAGGATAAGGATTAAAGGAATTTCAGCCCTCTTTTTGTGATCACTCACCTATAACTTTTCCCGTTTTTTCATTGGTCGTAGGGGTGGATAGCTGTCACTCCATGGCAATCACCTTCCCTTCTTCGACTGCCCGCCGAATGAAATCTTCACCTATATGTCGAATGTTTACAGAACCCCCTCCCATCTGCTGGTCACACAGGAATTTCCGACTGCCCGCCGAATGAAATGTTAAAGATTCCCTGGAAGTGTCTCATCTCTAGTGATTGGGGTTTTCTTTCTTAATCTGCAGTCAACGGTGAAATAGGCAAAGACTCAGTATAGCGTGGAAAACCCATACTGGCTGAAATCTTCACCTATATGTCGAATGTTTACAGTACCCCACCCATCTGCTGGTCACACAGGAATTTCCGACTGCCCGCCGAATGAAATGTTAAAGATTCCCTGGAAGTGTCTCATCTCTAGTGATTGGGGTTTTCTTTCTTAATCTGCAGTCAACGGTGAAATAGGCAAAGACTCAGTATAGCGTGGAAAAACCCATACTGACTGAAATCTTCACCTATATGTCGAATGTTTACAGTACCCCACCCATCTGCTGGTCACACAGGAATTTCCGACTGCCCGCCGAATGAAATGTTAAAGATTCCCTGGAAGTGTCTCATCTCTAGTGATTGGGGTTTTCTTTCTTAATCTGCAGTCAACGGTGAAATAGGCAAAGACTCAGTATAGCGTGGAAAAAACCCATACTGGCTGAAATCTTCACCTATATGTCGTAGGACATAATTAGTAAATCAGTATAGCTTTGTATCCCATGCTGACTGAAACCATGCCCTGTATGTCAACGATTTTGTGCTTATAATTGGTTTAGCTCGGAAATTTCATAACTATTTAAAGTATCTAGTGATTGGGTTTATATGTCGTAGGACATAATTAGTAAATCAGTATAGCTTGGTATCCCATGCTGACTGAAACCATGCCCTGTATGTCAACGATTTTGTGCTTATAATTGGTTTAGCTCGGAAATTTCATAACTATTTAAAGTATCTAGTGATTGGGTTTTTCTTTCTTAATCTGCAGTCAACGGTGAAATAGGCAAAGACTCAGTATAGCGTGGAAAAACCCATACTGACTGAAATCTTCACCTATATGTCGAATGTTTACAGTACCCCACCCATCTGCTGATCAGACAGTAATATCCAGAGTTTATTATCAATCCATGTGAACTTGAAATAAAAAAACACAACAGAGTCCAGTAAATCTGCTTCATATTCAGGCTGTTTTCTCAGAAATGAAAACTTATTAATATAGTCTTTACACACAAGAGGGATGACTTTATAAACTTTTTCATGTGACTTAAGCCTTACAGTTTTGACACTCCCAATCCACATCTTCATCTAATATTCTGCTCCAATCACTGTCCTCATTAAGCCCTGCACACGCCCGATCAAACCATTCCCTACAGAAACTACATTCCACCCAGTCCTCGTCGTCGTTATACTCCTTGTTGCATCCTCCACATAACGTTTTCTTTGTCTTTCTACTACAGCCTTTGCCTTTACCTTTCCCCTTGCCAGGAACTGTCGTCTTTGTTTTGCGTGGTCTTTTGGAAGAGCTAGCCACTGGTTCTGTGGTCCTTAAGTCGAACGCATTAGAATATGTCATTTCATTTGAATTTAATATTCCTTGTAGAAGCAACTTTGAAATTTCTGTCTTTTTAAATGTTTTACTACACTGGAGCTGATATGCCTCACATAGTGTTAAAAGTTGTGTCTTTGTAAATGCAAGATCAAGAAACTTTTCATCAGCAATACAGTTACACTTTAATTTAAGATGGGATGAAATCCTTTTTTCAGACTTGTCTCCTGTGATGTCTTGATAAGAAAGGGCGACTTCAATTTTCCTTTTTTCACTGGTTTCCTTTATTTCTTCCCTGTGTGCTTTTTTCTTCTTCAAAGAAAGCTTATCTTTCATGTCCTTCAAGAACTGTTTTTGTGTAACCATGAGGAAGCGAGACAGAAGGTTTTGATAGATGGAACTGCTTACATCACTAGTTATACCCATACTAAGATCATCCCAAAGAATTTGTAACCCTTCATCATTTAAAAGACTAGCTTTGGCAGTTTCAAACAGATCTTCTCTCTCATATTTTAATGATTCGGCAGTTAAAATTCCACGAATTTTGCCGTCAACATTCAAGAAAAAATGAAAACACTGATCATTTATATATGTTAACCCCCTTCTCACATTTTGGCGCTGTTCAACTTCAGCAAATGTCTTGTCAGTTCTGTCAATTTCATCTTCCTCCGCTTGCAATGAGCGCAACAGAGTCACCTTTTCCATGTTTGTTTTAAATTTTTCTGAACTACCTCTCTTTTCGTTGCCAAGCTGATTTGTAATTATTCCACAAAAGTGCTGTTTGGCCTTAGAAACACACATCCCTGCAACGTAACGCAATTTGGCCTTTCCAGCTTCAGATATATGTTGTTGTTTTGATGTTTCAGGGGTCCTTGAAATTTCACTGGCCAAAGCATGCACCATTACATTCAGTAGTCTATACGCGAAATTGGATCCAACATAGACCTGTTCATCAGTCAATGTACTCTCTCCATAGAGCTGGTACAGTGTCTCTTTGAATGGAGCATTTGATATGTAGTTATGATATTTAGATAAAATGTCTGTCCATATTTTTGGAGTGGTAGGTGTATCTGAGGAAGAAAAGAAATTCTTGAAGTGTTTGTAGTTTTCATAAAGAAACTTTTTCATTCTCATGTCAGATATAGATGAGCAGATCTCCTTTATTTGCTTCTGCTTTTCTGTGATTGGATTTAGTACAGTTACAGATTCTTTAATGTTTTCCAGTGAAATGTAATCTGGAAATATAATGTCTTCATCACTGTGTTCATGTGAAACACTACTATCTTCATGTGAATCAAATAGGCTCTGTATGACATCAATATCACCTTCGTCAAAATCTGAATCATCACTGTCATAACAGTCCAAGCTTGGATCTGGAATACAAACATTTGCAGATAGTTTACAGCATCTTAGGTTTTCTTGAAACTCTGCATGTGGGATTCTGTAAAACTCGGTAACTGCAGCTTTGGGCTGAAAACATAAGCTTTTCTTGTAACCAATCAGCTGAATTCCTGCAGAATGTGTACCTCGGCCAAGTGCAACAGAAAACTGTCCAGTTTCGAAGATACCTTTACAGTGTATGCACACACTGCTCAGGGTCAGTCCCTGACTTTTATGGATGGTTAGACCATACGCCAAACATAAAGGAAACTGTCTTCTCTCTGCAATGCTGTCTTGTGTAATTATATCGAACACAGTGAAGTTGTACCTGCTAATGTTGTGAGTCTGTTTCGTTTCAAATAGCACAGTTACAGTATCCTCTGATAACTTTGTTACAACTCCTCTAAGACCATTCAGCAATTTTCCCCCTAAATTTCTTAACAGAATTACTGGACACCCAACTTTTAAATGTAAATAATTTGGGGCAAGTATTTTCTTCAAGTGTTTATTTGCTCCTTTTTGTGTTGAGACATATACCTTCCCTTCTGAATTCAGTTTGTTCAACTGTTCGTGATTAAACACTTGTGCATCAAAATTATTCGGAAATAAGTGAACTGGATTGAAACATGTTTCTAGATTCCTTTGTAGTCCTTTGAGAAATTCATCTGTCTCATTAGAAACAGCACCACGAGCTGTTTCACTCACAGCTCTCATTAGTTGTGGTTCATTTTGTCTCAGTACTTTTTCTAAATCGATCTTGTGCACGAAGACTGTCTTCCAAATCGGACTCTCAAAACAGAATTTTCCGGAATCCCAATACAATGTATTGCCAACAGGTGGCAGTTGATAGAAATCCCCACTCACCACAACTTGAAGCCCACCAAAGTTCTTATGCTTGTTTAATAGTGTCCTACAGACCAGTTCAAGTTGTTCAAAGTCTTTCTTAGACAGCATAGAAACTTCGTCGATTAGCAGCACACCTGTATTCAAGACATTCTGTCTAACATGGTCCATCGCATCATCCTCACTTACTAGTCTTGCCAGAGTCAAATCATCGTATCGTCCATCCATAAGACCTGCCCAGCTGCAACAAAAATATGTTGTTACTTTGTGCTACTTTTTAATCATTAGCTTGCCAATAATTATCGAAGGCCTATATCACAGGCGACAATCACGTGACTTTGTTTTGATATGCTTTCCTAACTTATGTTAACAAAAAAGATATTATCTCAAATTCCTGTCAAAGCTGAGAACATTCGTGCAAAGTGCAATCATTTCTTAAGAAAATATATCACGGCATTCAAAAATACTTTGCACGAATGTTCTCAGCTTTGACAGGAAATTGAGGGAAGATCTCGGTATCAAAATAGATCGGAGAGTACGTATCTCAATAATGAGATTTAAGTATTTGATTTGAAATTTGAGAAAAAATGTGTACTTTCTGAGTGTTTTTGTTTACAAAAGTTAGGAAAACATATTATAACAAAGTCACGTGATTACCGCCTGTGTATATGTCAACAGTTTGGATACAAATTAGATACAAAGTACATTTTTTATCTTATCTGGATCCGGAATGATAGAAATTATGGCATTTTACGTGACATTATCCTGCCAATCACAACATGTGTTGTCTGCTGATATTTTTCATGTTACTGCAAGCAGAGTGAAACCAGGCTTGTAGCAGTCTGATCAAGGTTCACACTGTCTGCATGTATGCAAAAATTGTTTTAAAAGTTTAACATTGTTGTTGATGGATGGACGAATAGACCACCGGACGACGGATATAGACTCATCAGAATAGCTCTCCTTATATTAGCCAATTGGGAGAATCACGTGATTGATACTGGTATTAAACACGAAAAAATGGCGACGAAATGACCGCTTCGGCGTGAAAGTTCAAACTTTAGAAAGGTATGTATTCAATCTACGTAGTTTCTCAGACAAACCACCTATTCTAAAAAAACCTTTAAGTGACAATCTTGATTCTCTTACAGATATTGACAAAGCTAACGTCACGCTTTATTGGATAGAATTGAACCCTATTCTATCATAGCATTGTATTGCATCTGCAATTGATTCATTTCTATACCGACAGTGTAAAGTACATCAAACATTACTGAAACAGTATTTTGTCACTCTCAAATGTGCATTTGCATGTGCCAGACTTTAACTGTGCATTGTTCAGATGTAGTCTCTTTAATGTTCAAAAGATTTCAATCCACAGAATATATCTCCGTAAACACAAATCAGTCAACACATTCTACATAAGTATGGTACACTTGCGTGTTTAACATCACGCTCACATGAACTCGGCGTGCCAAATACTACATCACTGTTAGTGTGTTTAACATCTTTTTCGTAAATACGCTTAGCAAAGACAACATGGGCCATGTAAATGGACTAGAATGAAATGGCCTCGATAAAAAAGGTTCTTGAAATATCCCGTGTGAACAGAGAATTCTTTGGGTAAGAAGTAAAGCTATAAATATGATGAGACGTGCTTAACACACATCAAAACTTTTCGCAATTTCGAAAATATTCTTTGAGTGTTCTCTAAATACAGCGACCGGATAGGGGAATATTTGGCATCTGTGAAAACCTTGGATAATAGCGGGTACTTTAGGATAGGTGGTTTGTCTGAGAAATTACTTAGATTGAATACATACCTTTCTAAAGTTTGAGTTTTCACGCCGAAGCGGTCATTTCGTCGCGATTTTTTCGTGTTCAATACCATTATCAATCACGTGATTCTCCCCATTGATTAGCACTTCATGCACATATGAGCAAAAAGCATTATACAGTGCCACAAAGCAATTATTTCACGAACAATGGCGACTTGAAATTGCATAGGACTATGTAGCCCGGGAATATAATTTCATTAAATAGGCTCTTTGATTAGATAATAACGCTATTTTCTTTAGGCTATGCTATAATTTGCTTCGTGAATCAGCTTGCAATTACCTCAGGTGATAACAGGCCTACAATCCAAATCAGGACCCAGCCGGGTCTTGTGTCCACCGAAAATGATTTTCAGTTATTTCAATCCCCTTAAAATACTAATAATACCTGACAGAGTTATCTTGTACTGTCAAAATATGCTTTGAACCTTGCCGACATGCAGGCTTTCTCCCTTCCACCCCTTACACCAAACCCCCTCCGACCCCCCCCCCCTTTGAAAAAAAGCAAGTACAAACCTAAAAAAAATTGGGCATAGGTTCCCCCTGTATTTTTGCATTTTCTTGTTCACTCCGTCCCACTACCCAGGCCTATTGAAAGATATTGGGAAGACAGAAGTAAGGGGTAAAGGTGGGTGGAGTACATTGGCTCATAACGACTTCAAGAGTCTTGTGACTAAGTGTCAGCTCCAATGCACAGCCTTTCCCCTGAATTAAACCTTAGATAGATATGAAAAATATACATACCTCGAATGATTTTTGTGATATTTTATTTAAAAAAAAATAGAATTAAATAAAAATGGCCGAGTACGAAATGGCCCAAAGTTGGGTATAGAATATTGAATGTCTTGGTTACGAACTGAATTCACCTTTCGGGATAGTCTAATTGATGCCAAGTATATCAGGTGATTCTATTCTAAATAGTAAAAAATGTCAAGGTTCTCCGAATCAACATCATACCTGTGTACTGTTTGTGCAGACTCATACTGCAGGCAAGCAATGCCTGTTGTACATAGAATTTTGGGTCTTTGGCCGTTGTCTAGAAGCGCTCTGTACATTTGCTGCAAGACAAATGTCTTGCCGGTCCCGGCCTGGCCAGTTATTTGAAGGCTGTGGCCTTCCAACACCTTCTTGATCGCTACTTCTTGCATTTTTGACATTTTGACATACCGCGGGAGATACACGCAGCCCTTTTTTCCGACCAAGGAATAGAATAGAATAGAATTGATCTTGGACCAATGAAAACGTCCGTTTCAGAGAGGCTTCGGCAAGTAAAGGTGAAGGTCGCTCAAACCGGAAACTGCTATGGAGAGAATGTTCTGTAGAAAATCTTTGCTGTTCTCTTCGAGAAATATCATGAAATATTTTCGATAAAGGTACGTTTAAGGCCCCAAACTTACCGTCATTGCAGAGTTAAATGTGTTTTCTTCGCAACCGCTGAGTAACTTTCGCGTCTGTGTTCGATTTACACGAAAAAATCAAGCGATAAAAGAGTGGTGTAGAAGGGGGGGGGGGGGTTATTCACCATGTCTCAATAATAGACTATAGAGATAAAAACAAACAATTTTTTGCAGTTCTGGTGCCAGTGGTTTTTATCCATTGCTAATTGTTTTTCCATGCACAAATATGAGTTCCCGAACAGTTCGGAAGCATAAAAAACATAGAACGAGCCCCTTTAAAACTGAAAAATGTATTCGTTACATAAAAATATAAAAGGATAAATATAACGAATAAGTAAAAATAATTAAGCTTTAAATAGAATTATCTGCGATCGATTTTTAAAAGTACGGAAGCTCAATGTGACTCTAATATTATTACATCGTCAGATATAGATCATTCAAATCGGAATTACACAATTTGCGAGAAAATCATCCTTTACTCGCCCCCCAACCACTTGGATTGAAGTCCACACATGCTTTTTGTTATTATACGCCCGAAGGGTCGTATTGTGTTATGGCCTGGTCGTCCGTCTGTCCGTCTGCCCATCCGTCCGTCCATTATCAATTTTTTGTGTGCGCAACTTCTCCTACAGTATTGATCAGAATTTGATCAAACTTGCCATAATGAATTTCTATTGTATCTAGTTGTGCACACTGCTAACGGAATTCAGATAACTCTTTTCGTTCTTGAATTATCTGCCCTTGAATAAAAAATGCCCATTAAATGCCCATTTTATTGTGTGCGCAACTCCTCCTACAGTTTTGGTGAGAATTTTATCAAACTAGCCATAATGAATTTCTACGGTGTCTAGTTGTACACAATGCTCATGGAATTTAAATAACTGTTTTCGTTTCTGAATTATCTTCCCTTGAATTAAAGAAAAAATACCCATTTTCTCAAAAATGCCAATTTTCTCGTGTGCGCAACTCCTACAGTTTCGACCCGAATTCAATCAAACTAGCCACAATGAATCTCCATGGTGTCAAGTTGTACACACCGCTCACGGAATTTAGATAACTGTTTTTGTTTCTGAATAATCTGCCCTTGAATTTAAGGAAACTAGAGACAACGAATCTCTATGGTGTCTGCGAAAAAGGACGGGGAAAGTATTGCATCTGCAATTTCGTAACGCGGAGATAAGCGAATTTCACTTCAATAGAGAGCATTCATCAACTTTTAGTCGACGAACTATTATACAACTAAAAAAATAGCTAATTATTACCCTGTTTGTATGGCGTAGAACGCGAAATAGACAGTGCATTTATGAAGTCATCAATAATGGACGAAATAACGTCAAATGCATTTAGAATGACACTAATGAATTGTTGCTACAACATAACAACAAGCTGGGCAACTAAGCGGCGTATCGCGATTCCAAAAAAAATCGGACTAAATCCGCGAAGATGGGCATCCGGTTTCTAAATAATATTCACAATTAGAGACATGTATGACTGTTTGGTGATCCAATGTCTTCAAACCTCTTGAAGCTGTTCACCTGATTCTTACTGATTAGCTATTTACGTTTATGTGCATTCTTCATTTGAGTAATAACATAATTTTCTGACATTTTCCCTTGATAAAGCCAATTTAAAAATAAATACGATTAGAAGACGTCAACAATAACGTAGTAATGACGTGTTCCAGCATATTGTATACAATGTAAGTATGTTGCACAAAGTTGCATTATCATATCTACGAATTGATTTTCAAATTCTGTATGAATGAAATACCACAGGCCTACATGTTCTTGTTTCATTTGAAAGCTTAACACGCCATATGAAATACCCTTATAACAAAGCAGTTAGACTAGTATTTGGGTAATGTAGATCGTTAAACATTCATAAAGATCTACTATTTTTTCACACATAATCTTGAATTGTACAAAATAGAAAACATAAACATAACTTCATTTCTTTAATGACTTAAATTCATTATATAGTGATTTGTTTGATGGACTGGTGACCTTATCTAAGACAATGTCATGATAGGTTGATTGTATAACAAGAAAACAAAATTCAATCAGCAATGAATAGCAGTCGTTGATTTGACGTCTCTAAAGAGAACCGACTCTTAAAAAATGAAGAAAGTGCTGATAATCAGATTTTTCTCCTTTTGCATCAATACGTTTTTCTCTTGTTATTTTTCAATAATGTATACAAATCCTTTTTTTTTTTTTCAAAGAATTTTTTTTCGTCTACAGCAGCTTTCGAACTAGAAGTCTAATATTTAGGTAGAGCGAAGGGTTTAAAAGTATTTGGATAAGTTAACCTTAATACATGAGTGTGTGGGGAAATTTCGCTCGCAAATTCACTTTCCATGTAAAATTCAAATGAAGAAAAATAGCAAAATCGATGTTTTTTTAATTTATAAACCTCTTTAATTAAATTATCCGTAAAATATTCCATCCACAATAGCATACTTGGTTTCAAAAGACTGCCTACACCCCAAAACATACTTTTGGCTTGCTCGGAAGGGGTCCCCTAGTAAGATCGATTTTTTTCATATTTCCCCTCGAGTAACATTTGAGGACTTTTTTTTCTAGAATGGGTAAATGGTTATAGATTATAAAAATGTTGGTTTTGTTTCTGTTAGAATTAGTGGTGGGTTGGGCCTATTTTTCGGCTAAAGTGACTGGCCTAAAAATATACAAGCAATCTATATGGCAAAAGTCTGATTATCAAGAATTTCTGCTTGAATTGCTTGAATGTTTCCTATGAAGTTAAAGTACTGATTGGGAAATTAAAACTAGGTCTTGTTTGGGAAAGGGTTTTAAATGAGATGACATTACCTGTCGACTAAAGTTCACTGTTTAGTTACCCCATTCACTTTATAGACAATGTTCAAAGCAAATCCATTGCTATAACATATAACGGCCAGTCCCTAACTTTTGTACAATATCGAAATGCAGCCTGAATACCGTTATTCATGAATTGACCTAAATGAAAATGAAATACTTACGGCAGGCAAAGAAATCGAAATCCAACAAGTCATCTGTTTGGCACAAAGTTGAACTATTTGGCACAACATGTTCTGAAGGAATCATCACTTAAGGTTCAGGTAAATTCGGTATCTACACAAAATTCAAAGTTATTTTTTGCATTTATTCTTAACATGTATATGCCATATTATATATCAAATTAAAGCTCTGCATGAGTAGAAGATATTAAGCAACTTAATTCTGGTCTACCTTGTAAAGCATAATCAAAACATTGCGAAAAAGGACGACTTCCAGGAAAACCGAGAACATAGTTATCCTTGAATGAAGTTGGCTAGTTTTTCACACAAACATACACCATGGTCTAAACTTGGTAGTACTTCTACTTACATGAAGTTACTTTCTACAAAAACGTGCATTTACGAAATAAACTTTGGACATTTCTTCATTTTTCATGTAAAATTCAAGGTGGAACTATTTTTTGAAACACTATGTATGGTTAAAATATTTGGCCATATTCTCAAGCAGTCAAAGTAAGTTTTCTAATAAAATTGTTATTTTTCTTTATTTGATGAACTGAAATAAATCAGTGATGGTTCCTACAGTGAAGACATATGTCACATGATAATAATTACCTTTCCCCATTTTTCTATTGACACACCGCTTACATTTTTCATATTGATTCCCAAAGTGTAAACATATTTTCAAGGTATCTTGTTATCAGAATTGTGTTATAAGTTAGCATAACATTCCCTTTGTTGTAATGTTGTATTGCTCGGTAATTTCAAGGAAAATTATCAAAAAAAAGCATGATACATTTCTGGACGCTACTAATTTGTAATGGTCGTAGCTTTACACCATACATTTCTTAAATTATGCTATAATATAATTTCGTTTGATATATCGTTTAAAAAATTTTTTGTGTAGAGACGGAAAGCATATTGTATTTAGTATGCATGCACGTTTTGTCTTTGCGAAATAAAATAGTTTTCGAAAAAATTTCAATACATGAAGAGAGTCCATTTCCGGCGCAAATTATTTCATATTTATGCATGGCATAGTCCAAATTCTTTGAAAATCGAAGAATAGTAATACGTACACCAGCTTTCAAATATCAATTCTAATATAGGGTTAATTCACGTTTTTGAGGTCGTTAACATTCTCAGAGGCCCAAAAAATGCGTTATCGCCTGAGACCGAAGGTCGAAGGCGATAACCCATTTTGTGGGCCTCTGAGAATGTTAACGACCGAAAAAACGTGAATTGACGCTATTATTGCATAAAATATGAATAATTTGCAAAGAAATGTAATAAAATAAGACGAATAACTAAAAAACTTAGTGAAAATTTAGCCACATTTACACCGACAGATACCAGAGTTTTCCGGCATTCGACTCGACATATATCGAGTAAGTGCGATATCCACTAGACGGGCCGTTAGATTTTCATCGTGTAGTCAAGTTTCATCGCATTTTTACTGACATAATCTTCATTTGGGTTGGCGAAATCCTAACAATATTCGACTTAGTTTTCTTTTGGAAACATGCTCCGGATATCCTAACGTTCATTTCAGTGCGAGTAATAAATTAAAAGGTCGGAATTTCCAAGGTAGATCTCTGGACCGTTTGGTTCGTTTCAGATATTCGTCCATTTCAATAAAAACAAAGTTGTAAAGGAAAAATTGCAGTAACTAAAAGAAGAACAAGAAACACATAGGCTTACCACCACATTTGACCTAGACCACAACCACTCAATTCTAATTTCTATCCTTCCATGTCCACGAAATACACTTTTAGTTTAAAATCTGTCAGCTGCCCGTTTGTTTACTTTTTGATTCCAAGAATTAAACCTACGTCACTATAATTATTACGTCATCAGATATGGTTACACTGGGAGACCTAGTCTATTTATTGGGATGTAAACTGGAAATGGGGTCTTACAAGAATTTACATCGCGGAAAAGGGAAATGACAAAATTTCGGCTTTATTTTCAATTTTCTGAAGCACTCACAACAAATCCCCGATCGAGGATATTTGAGTGCAAAACTGGTCCGATATTGCACGTGAATCTGCCGATTAATGCACGATTTCTCTGGATATCCGCCCGCTTTCTGCTGGTTATACAATGCCAATAACAGACTGAAAACACACATTTTAGGCAATAATGTGTCTGACAACTCACCATTCATGAAATATGTTTTTTACGCAGATCTGTAGGTTCTGTGTGATTCTGTACGATGTTTGCCTTTTTGTTTACAAATTCGAGGATGCTGGTTCCCGGCACAACCAAATAACGCTGAAAATAGTTCCGAATTTTGCGAAACTTTTTTGTTGATTTACCGATCGAATTTTTATAGATATTTGTAAATATAATAAATAGGATAATATCAACTGAAAATCTTGATAATAGTCACGAAAAATAACTTTTATCAAAGATACGAATATGCGCGTATGAAGCCACTGTTTACAAGATGGACCCTACTTCGGACGGAAACGATTGAGTGACATTTTAATCGACGATTATATGAAGGTGAAGACGCGATCGATGTAATGCATCGTACTTGAAGATGAAGAATGAACAAAATTTAAAGGTACTTTTCATTTTTTTTTTCGCTGCCTATCTTTTTATGCCCCCAAAACACTACTGAATAGGAGTCGATGGATTTTGCAAATGGCGTCCGATGAAAAAGCATGGGCGGGAATGGTCTTTTGGGAATATCATGAAAACTGCTGTCATATATTGACATATCAAGGTAGTACTACCTGGACTAGAATGTGCACATTTTATTGGCATATCTCAAAGAAGAAAATTTGTTGTCTAGAAAAAAGTTACTGGTTTTGGGAGAAACACCAAATTTTCGACTTGTCTTGTTGAATATGGTGCTCAACTTTGTTCTTTCTGTCAAATGAACTATGCCTATGGCATGTTTTAATCATGATGTAACAGAACATAAAACAAATTTTTACTGAAAAACTTGTCTAACTTGGAGCCAGCAATGGCGCAAATTCACTGTCAAACTGTTTAGCGGATCCTTAAAACAATAATATCCAGACCATTTATACACAGATCGCTTATAATCAAAAGTTTCATTCCTGAGACCTCAACAAAGGCCGCACGTGCTGTTGGGAAACTAATTATAAACCTGGCCTAGTTTGTCTAGACTAACCACGTGACATGATTTATCACATGATCAATCAGGTGACTTATAGTCTTTTTCTTTTCTCTTTTTTCCCTTATGTAGACTGGATGACTTGGCTGGAATCCGTTAATCATAGACGGGTCGGTGGATTGCAGCCGACTCATACAGTAATATAAAAATATAGATTCGGTCGGCATATCCGGGTACTTGCCTCGTTGTTAATATCAACCAATTAGCGAGGTGAAAACAAACGCCATTACGCCATATTGGATAGAGGAAAAATGTAGATTGGGGTGTTTTTATTCTCTCGATTATTTGACTTAATAAGCTCAATATGCCGAAACCTTTTAGTGCCGGAGGTTGTTCTAACCACTATTATGAACATGAGAAGAAGCTCTCATTCCACGTTTTTCCCGATCGCGAGAAAGAGCCGGAGAGAAGGCAGCGTTGGATTTGGGCCTGCAGGTGACAAAATCCTGATGCAAGTCGATGGAAACCCACTGCAAAGTACATTTACCTGTGCAGTGAACACTTTATTTCTGATAAATAATAAATTCGATAGATCTAATATGAATTATTATTTTTCTGCAAATTTTTTATCTGATTACATTTATAATTATGTTAGGCAGGGTCCAATCACTCATCCTGGTCCTGCCTTTACTCGTCATACCAACATTGTAGGTTCAACTCTACTTTATTGGACTGATTTAAGAAGATCAGCAAATTATCTACATTTATAATCTTTCCCAAATAAGACCTGGTTTTAACGTCCCTAATAGAAAGAAGTTTGGGAAAACATTGAGGCAAAAGAAGAAAATGCTGATAACCATCATTTTCTGCACTATCTACCTCAATATTTTCCATGCTATAGAAATTACATCTATATCAGCATAAATTTTGCTGTCTAAGCCTGTCTGCAGCAGCTTTCAAATTGGATCACCCATCTGTTTGCCGTTTGGGAAAGGGTTAACTTTCCACTTGTCCTGCAGGATGACCATGACTGATATTTGCTTCCTTATTTCACAATGTTTAAAGTTTAAAAAAAAATAATGTGTAATATTGGTATTTTTAAAATAAAAAAGCTACCTTCCAACACCACTTACCATGTAAAATAAGACCAGATTTTGATGTCCCTGAAAGTGGAAATTAAAAGAAAAGAAGAAACTGATAAATTTTGTCATGTTCTCCTTTTCTTTCAATATTTTCTTTGCTATATAGTTCACAAATTATATATTTACACCAAATCTATTGAAGCACCTTTCATAGTAGGGTAACATCCCAATTGGTCTACTCCCATTTCGTCTACTGTTTGTTAAGTGCATTGAGTCCCAATTCGTCTACTGTCCCAACTCGTCTACTTTCGTGTCAAATCATCAATAAACAACATTATTTTTGATTTAAGAAAATAAGATAAGTCAATATATTCACAAATAAAGTAAAAATGCAAACATTTTGATAAAAATCATATAATATCATATTGATATACAAAGTATAGAAGAGTAGACGAAATGGGGCTTATGTCAAACATAGTAGACGAATTGGGAGTAGACGAAATGGGATTTAACCCATAGTAGATTGGCTTTAAATTTTTAAAAAAAACTACTTTTTTTGATAGAAAATGAGATAGGCCTACATGTATCTATAAAAAGATACTGTCCTAAAACCTTTCAATATTGTCATGACAATTTAATGATGTATTATTTATAATTTAAAAAAAAAAGATTTTTGTTTATATCTATGACTTTTTTTAAATAAAAGTTTAATGTTTAATGGAAATTATTACTTTCTTCTACTTTAACCCCCCTTTTATGTATTTTTTTTATCAAGCTTTTTCTAATAGGGAAGTCAAAACACGGTCTTGTTTGGGAAAGGGTAAATCAAGCCATAAAAAACAACACCCGAAAAACCAATAAAACTTATCAATACCATATATGGAGATTGGTATAGATAAGAAATGGATTGTCTATTGCATACTGATAAGGGTATTGATTTTTGTTTTTTTTTATGTGGATCATAGGTTTAACCCTTTCCCAAACAAGACCGGGGTTTGACGTCCTTAGAAAAGGTTTGGTTTGTTGGGGTTTTATGCCTCTGTTACTGCTAAGGTCATATCGCGGCGGCTGGAGCACCTAAACATGGATTCCTGTTTTCTCACTATTAAAACCGAGCCTCCAGCTGCCCACTCACATATGTTAACGGTTGTCTAACCCATTGGTGAGACAAATATCTGGGGTTTTGCTCGCCTTGCCAATTTTAGTGGTGGGGTTTTGTCCGAAGGGGTTATGTCCTGGTGGGGTTTTGTCCATACCCCGAACCCGGGACCCCATGATTCGAGGTAAACGCTCTACCGATTGATTTATGGCTTTGACTAGAAAATGCTTGGGAAAACATTGAGGCAACAGAAGAAAATGCTGATGATCAGCATTTTCTCCTTTAGCCTCAATATTTCATATGCTGTGATATACGCATATTCCATATCAATTTAACCATTCCCACACAATGACTCTTTTTTACTACCCTAGAGATAATAATGGCTTTGGAAAACATTGTGGTAAATGAAGAAATTGCTTTTCACTAGCAATTTCGTCATTACCCACAATATTTTCTACCCAGAAAGACCAAAAATGCAACAACTACATTCACTTAATAGTGTCGTCTGCTAGATCTACATCTTTAAATTTGGACAAGCCTAAAATTTTGCCTTTTGGTAATATGCTAATATTTATTTTGTTGTCTGCAACAGCTTGAAAATTGGAGCAGTCCAAATCTTTGCCGTTTTGTAAAGGGTTAAATTGTCAAGAATCTTTGGCATTCTAACATAAATTACATCAGTTGAATAATTTTTGAAAAATAAGATATATAGGTATACCCCTTTACCCCTGCATACTCCAGTTTTGCTATATAAAAGTGCGGTTTGAGGGGTTATTCATGAAACAGAAAAGTTTTGCTGATGACTTAACCCATTTCCGCACAATGACTCTTTTTGACTACCCTAGAGATAATGGCTTTAGAAAACATTGTGGAAAATGAAGAAATTGCTTATGACAAGCAAATTTTTTATTTCCGGCAAAATTTCCTACCCAGAAAGACCAAAAATTTGTAAAATTACAGTAACTTAAAATTTTAGTCTGTAACATTTTTTCATTTGGAACAGTCCAAAAATTTGTCGTCTGATAACGTGTTAATGGATTAATTGTCAGAGTTCAGCTCCAAAAAATAGATTGTGGGTACTACATGTAGTACGAATCACATTATTGAGATGGTTTTAACTTGTAGAGTCTACCGACAATCTAGAATCTAAATGTTTTGAGCAGAAATTAGAAAATACATTGAGTTTTTCCTATAAAATGTTTATTTATGCAGATGAAAAAAAAAATGTTTCCATAGGCATACTTTTGAAATAATGTCAAAGTGCCATTTATAAACTTCATGCTCAATTGTGTTGAGGAAAGAGGCTAAGGCGGTCCTTGACAGGTGACACCTCGTATATTGGATATATTCGGTTATCACATAAAATTCAGGGGTCTCGTTTGCCAAAATTTGGGGCCTTTATTGGGCCCCATTCCCAATGACAAAAATTATCTTTTTTTCCCAATTCTCGGGTGAAAATTCCCAATGAGGACCAAGAATGCCCCATGTTAAGACCTCATTTCATTTACAAACATTTTGAAGAAGTTTTAGAGTAGTATCTTAAACAAGAGTATGTACAAATGCATTTTACATCACTACAGTCTAATTTGCAGCTGAAACTGAGTGACGGTATGAATACAAACTTGTTTTAATTTTTCCCAATTTAGGTAAAAACACCGCTATTTTTCCCAATTCTACTGGCCCCTGGCCCCAAACAGAGATTGGTAGCAAGATCCCTGAAATTCCAATAATTTTCTCCTCCATTTCCTATTAACCAACACTAGTCTAGTCATCCTAGCGCTATTTCAACCAAAAAGAGACATCTGACCAGTAAATAATGCAGTAATTATCTGGAAAATTATACACACTTTTTACTGGCTGCCATATTGTTTATACCTCGCGGATTCTCCGTAGTTTCTGTAACTAGGAAGTGACGTCATGCCGACCGGGTCAATTAAGCAATCAAAAAAGAATATTACAAAGAAACAGTGTCTACCCTGCTCGATCCTCTCCTCAAGGCATGTTATGATCAATTTTAAATTCACTTGTTATTAATGTTCATGTATTTACTAGTTGTAAATTTGAACAAATAAAAGATATTGTCTGTCTGTCTGTCTGTCTGACAATTTTTGATGGGCATCATATGTGTCCATGATTGAAATATAGTAAGAAAAGGAAAGAAATTGCTCGAGACGAGCAATTTCTATAATTTTCCTACTATATTTCAATGACTGTAGGCTATTAGTTCCGAAATTACCTTGATTAAACATTTTGATAACCCATTGTTGAGGACGGGACATGACTTTCACTTCGACTTAAACGGAATTTTGACTTATCCGATGTTGACATAACGAGTGTCGACTGTACATGTATTATAGCCATGCCTTGAAGTCCATGGAGTAATAAAATGTAAAGATCTGTAGGGGAGACCGGGGCTAGTTGATGCAGGGGCAAGTTGATGCATTGGAAATAAAACTGTAAATACGTCATATATGGCATTAGTAATGACATGAAAGAAAGCCCTTGACAGCCCCCATCTTCTCCGGGTGTTTGGGAAAATTTTGGTAAGAAATGTGAATTTGGCGTGGAAAAGTTGTTTTTCACACACGAAAGTAAATTTTATGGTTTTTTGCAGAATTTCGTTTCATGCAAATGCGTCTTTGATAATTCATAATTCAATTATGCGCACAGGATGTTCAATGTGTGAGCTTCAGTATGACACCTTCTTTTTATAGGAAATACTTTGCACAAGTTGTCTACATTGCTTCATGTCACGTGGGGGGTGGTCGGGACAAGTTGATGCAATGAGCCCGGGGCAAGTTGATGCACTCGACCTGCCAAAGAAATATACCGGAAAAAAGAAGAAATGAAGAATTTCTATATCAGTTTACATGCAGGAAGGATAGAGCTTTTATATTATACAAAGACAATGGAAATTGGCCATTCAGATCATAAGTGATAGAAGAAAGTCTGAAAAATGCATCAACTTGCCCCGGTCTCCCCTAATCAATACAGCCTAAACACAGACACGGTCCTTGTTTAGCTGAAGGACCTGTATGATATTCCATGTGGGCACGTGTTTAGACTGTTTGATTTGTCCAGACATAGTTGTAATAATGTAACGGAAATCTTTCCAAATTTTGATCTAGGTTTCGGGTACAATCTCGTCCTATTTGTTGCAATGGAGCAGGTTCCTGAGTGATTCACTCCACAAGTTTAGCATATGCTAGTAAGAATGTTACCTGACAACAAGTTAACCATTTTTTCTGTCAATTAAGCGTAATTTTAGGCCATAAAAACGACAAATTTACTGTTATTTCTAGCGCACAGACTTTAAAAGTTAATGAAGAAAATATGCATCAACATGCCCCATGGGTTGCATCAACTTGCCCCACGCATGGGGCAAGTTGATGCACTCGACCTACCAAAGAAATATACTTGGAAAAGGAAGAAATATACTACAATTCAATGATTTCTATATCAGTTTACATGCAGGAAAAATTGAGCTTTAATATTATACAAAGACAATGGAAATTGGCCATTCAGATCTTAAGTGATGGAAGAAAGTCTGAAAAATGCATCAACTAGCCCCGGTCTCCCCTAATAGGCCTGGTTATTCCTCTTTGACAAATTGACCTCTTTATCATGAATAGTAGATCTATGATAACTAGAATATCACTGAAAGTGATCATACCCCCCAAAAGCGCTGTGTTTGTGCATTTTGAGATGTACATTTCCTATGAACTGTGAAATGATCAAGTGAGAAAAAGAGCAAACAAAAAAAAAAAAAAAAGACTGACCAACACATGGTAATGTTGTAAACATTGCTTATTTTCAAACTAGGACCATAATTCAGTCAAAAATCAATGAACCATAATAAAAATTTGATACGCACATATATGAGAGGCAGGAAGCATACTTGTAAAGTTTTTATGAAATCCATCCATTAGTTACCGAGAAATTGAGTGGACAAGAAAATTCATTCAAGGGCCGTTACTCCGTCAAAAATCAATGGACCGTAACAAAAATTTAGTATGCACATCTCAACTTAGTAATGAGTTCACAAGTGATGTTTGTACAAAATTGGTCCAATAGTTTATGAGAAATAGAGTGGACAAAAAAATTGAGAAACCAATCAACACACATTGATTTTGCGTTAAATTGCAATTTTCAGCAAAGGGCCATAACTCAGTCAAAAATCAATGAATCATCACCAAAATTTGATATGCACATATTTGAGAGCTATTAAGCATAACTGTAAAGTTTTTTTGAAATCCGTCCTTTAGTTTCCAAGAAATTGAGTGGACAAGAAAATTCACTCAAGGGCTGTAACTCCATCAAAAATCAATGGACCGTGAAAAAAATTTAGTATGCAAATTTCAACTTAGTAATGAGTTCACATGTGATGTTTGAACAAAATTGGTCTAATAGTTTAAGAGAAATAGTGGACAAAAAATTGAAAAACCGATCAACACACATTGATTTTGCGTAAAATGGCAATTTTCAGCAAAGGGCCATAACTCAGTCAAAAATCAATGAATCGTCACCAAAATTTGATATGCATATATTTGAGAGCTACTTAGCATAACTGTAAAGTTTTTTTGAAATCCGTCTTTTACTTTTGGAGAAATTGAGCGGACAAGAAAATTCACTCAAGGGCCGTAACTCCGTCAAAAATCAATGGACTGTGAAAAATTTTTTAGTATGCACATCTCAACTTAGTAATGAGTTCACATGTGAAGTTTGAACAAAATTGGTCCAATAGTTTATGAGAAATAGAGTGGACAAAAAATTGAAAAACCGATCAACACACATTGATTTTGCGTTAAATTGCAATTTTCAGCAAAGGGCCATAACTCAGTCAAAAATCAATGAATCATCACCAAAATTTGATATGCACATATTTGAGAGCTACTAAGCATAACTGTAAAATTTTTTGAAATCCGTCCTTTAGTTTCCGAAAAATTGAGCGGACAAGAAAATTCACTCAAGGGCCGTAACTCCGTCAAAAATCAATGGACTGTGAAAAATTTTTTAGTATGCACATCTCAACTTAGTAATGAGTTCACATGTGAAGTTTGAACAAAATTGGTCCAATAGTTTATGAGAAATAGAGTGGACAAAAAATTGAAAAACCGATCAACACACATTGATTTTGCGTTAAATTGCAATTTTCAGCAAAGGGCCATAACTCAGTCAAAAATCAATGAATCATCACCAAAATTTGATATGCACATATTTGAGAGCTACTAAGCATAACTGTAAAATTTTTTGAAATCCGTCCTTTAGTTTCCGAAAAATTGAGCGGACAAGAAAATTCACTCAAGGGCCGTAACTCCGTCAAAAATCAATGGACTGTGAAAATTTTTTTAGTATGCACATTTGAACTTAGTAATGAGTTCACATGTGAAGTTTGTACAAAATTGGTCCAATAGTTTATGAGAAATAGAGTGGACAAAAAATTGAAAAACCGATCAACACACATTGATTTTGCGTTAAATGGCAATTTTCAGCAAAGGGCCATAACTCAGTCAAAAATCAATGAATCATCACCAAAATTTGATATGCACATATTTGAGAGCTACTAAGCATAACTGTAAAGTTTTTTTGAAATCCGTCTTTTACTTTTGGAGAAATTGAGCGGACAAGAAAATTCACTCAAGGGCCGTAACTCCGTCAAAAATCAATGGACTGTGAAAAATTTTTTAGTATGCACATCTCAACTTAGTAATGAGTTCACATGTGAAGTTTGAACAAAATTGGTCCAATAGTTTATGAGAAATAGAGTGGACAAAAAATTGAAAAACCGATCAACACACATTGATTTTGCGTTAAATTGCAATTTTCAGCAAAGGGCCATAACTCAGTCAAAAATCAATGAATCATCACCAAAATTTGATATGCACATATTTGAGAGCTACTAAGCATAACTGTAAAATTTTTTGAAATCCGTCCTTTAGTTTCCGAAAAATTGAGCGGACAAGAAAATTCACTCAAGGGCCGTAACTCCGTCAAAAATCAATGGACTGTGAAAATTTTTTTAGTATGCACATTTGAACTTAGTAATGAGTTCACATGTGAAGTTTGTACAAAATTGGTCCAATAGTTTATGAGAAATAGAGTGGACAAAAAATTGAAAAACCGATCAACACACATTGATTTTGCGTTAAATGGCAATTTTCAGCAAAGGGCCATAACTCAGTCAAAAATCAATGAATCATCACCAAAATTTGATATGCACATATTTGAGAGCTACTAAGCATAACTGTAAAGTTTTTTTGAAATCCGTTTATTAGTTTTCAAGAAATTGAGCGGACAAGAAAATTCACTCAAGGGCCGTAACTCCGTCAAAAATCAATGGACTGTGAAAAATTTTTTAGTATGCACCTCTCAACTTAGTAATGAGTTCACATGTGAAGTTTGAACAAAATTGGTCTAATAGTTTATGAGAAATAGAGTGGACAAAAAATTGAAAAACTGATCAACACACATTGATTTTGCGTAAAATGGCAATTTTCAGCAAAGGGCCATAACTCAGTCAAAAATCAATGAATCATCACCAAAACTTGATATGCACATATTTGAGAGCTACTAAGCATACCTGTAATTTTTTTTTTGAAATCCGTTTTTTAGTTTCCGAGAAATTGAGTGGACAAGAAAATTCACTCAAGGGCCGTAACTCCGTCAAAAATCAATGGACCGTGAAAAATTTTAAAGTATGCACATTTCAACTTAGTAATGAGTTCACATGTGAAGTTTGAACAAAATTGGTCTAATAGTTTATGAGAAATAGAGTGGACAAAAAATTGAAAAACCGATCAACACACATTGATTTTGCGTAAAATGGCAATTTTCAGCAAAGGGCCATAACTCAGTCAAAAATCAATGAATCATCACCAAAATTTGATATGCACATATTTGAGAGCTACTAAGCATAACTGTAAAGTTTTTTTGAAATCCGTTTATTAGTTTTCAAGAAATTGAGCGGACAAGAAAATTCACTCAAGGGCCGTAACTCCGTCAAAAATCAATGGACTGTGAAAAATTTTTTAGTATGCACCTCTCAACTTAGTAATGAGTTCACATGTGAAGTTTGAACAAAATTGGTCTAATAGTTTATGAGAAATAGAGTGGACAAAAAATTGAAAAACTGATCAACACACATTGATTTTGCGTAAAATGGCAATTTTCAGCAAAGGGCCATAACTCAGTCAAAAATCAATGAATCATCACCAAAACTTGATATGCACATATTTGAGAGCTACTAAGCATACCTGTAAATTTTTTTTTGAAATCCGTTTTTTAGTTTCCGAGAAATTGAGCGGACAAGAAAATTCACTCAAGGGCCGTAACTCCGTCAAAAATCAATGGACCGTGAAAAATTTTAAAGTATGCACATTTCAACTTAGTAATGAGTTCACATGTGAAGTTTGAACAAAATTGGTCTAATAGTTTATGAGAAATAGAGTGGACAAAAAATTGAAAAACCGATCAACACACATTGATTTTGCGTAAAATGGCAATTTTCAGCAAAGGGCCATAACTCAGTCAAAAATCAATGAATCATCACCAAAATTTGATATGCACATATTTGAGAGCTACTAAGCATAACTGTAAAGTTTTTTTTGAAATCCGTCCATTAGTTACCGAGATATTGAGCGGACAAGAAATTTCACTCAAGGGCCGTAACTCCGTGAAAAATCATTGGACCGTGACCAAAATGTAATATGCACATCTCAACTTGGTATTGAGCTTACATGTGAGGTTTGAATAAAATTGGACTTGTGGTTTAGGAGAAATAGAGCGGACAAAAAACCAACAGACGGACCAACAGACAGACCGACAGACAGACAGACCAACGGACAAGCTGACTCCTATATACCCCCCAAATTGAATTTGGGGGGTATAATAAAATAGCTGACACATTTTACATTTATGTAAGATATCAGTGGTTAATCCAGGATTTCTTCAAGTTCCAATTAAAATAGGGTTCCGAAGTAGGTCAACTTCTAAAAATGTTATTTTTAAAAAAGGATCAAAGGGGGGTTGGTTTACACCCCCCCAGTCAGCCACTGGATATTGTGGCCTCGTGTTTTACCAATTTATTTAGAGACGTCAGAACCCGGTCTTGTTTGGGAAAGGCTAGTACATTTTTATGAATAGTCTAAACAACTCAAGCTGTTGTTCCACATTATTGTCAGCCTCTGGGCACTGGGGGCCGGGGCTTTTGCCATAATTTAAAATATGACCACGTGATTCCAGACATTTAGCATGGCTTTAAAAATTGAAAAAATAGAGACCTGTTTATGCCCAGATCTAGGGGAGCTAGGGATACAAATGACCGATGCAGAACTTACGCCCCTCTACACGAACAGTAGGCTGACTGAAGGCAGGTGGTGGTTCCGTGATCATCACTTTTCTTTACAATGATCCATGTGGTATAAAATAGCTGTTTGGATACAGGGTCTTTCTCACAGGTCCGGGGTTTGACCTTGCTCTTAATAGCAAAATATCCATTATTATAGTCCACACATTTCAAATCCAGCACATAACCATCCTGCTGCATGGAATACCACTCCAGCTTGTGATAACTTCTCAGTTTACCGTGGTCATAGTCCTCAAAAGTTATGAGATAATTGTAAATGTCAAAAATGGAGATTGATGCAGCTAGAGAAACATCTTAAGTACCCTCGATCAATTGAGGAGATATTAAAGTTCCAGTGGTAGTTGTCAGTTTTTGATCCAAGATTTCAGCCCTGTCCTCGATACCCTGGATCAATTTCAATGTTTAAAAATGCCGCTGCTTCACACAAAGAAACTAAATCTGCTTTCTTTTGGTTTGAAAAAGTTACTCCTCTAATTTTCAAGAAGCTTTGAAGCTCACTCATGGATTTACTGGTGAAATTATACAGTCTTTTTCCAGTTGAAGGACACTATTTTATAACTTCCGCCATGATTGTTTGTACCTACATCACGTGACTTCGGGTGGGAAAAAACCCAGAGTAGCGAATTTCCGGAAAACGACTATTTGCTACCGGACAACGTCTTTGAATAAGTCGCATAATGATATGAGGGTTTAAATCCAAACAAAAATCATTGCCTTTTGTCGAGTCGACGTGCATGTACACAAATCAAAAGATTTATATGTAAAGTTTGGGTATTCACAGGTTTGCACGTGAGAAACGTGTAGACGTCTATTTTGACGTTATCTCATAGGTAAGACAGGTTCTAACGTAAACACAAAGATAAATATCAAGATACAGTTCCCTGTAATTATCAGTAACAACTTTGACTCAATATCAGAGAAGAATTAAGAGAAATAACAAAAAATAGTTGTTGCGTTTCTTCTTTCTTCTAGTATATTTTACATTTTTCTGTGAGATTGTTCTCCCATTGAGCAAATTTGAGAGAGATTTCTGGCAAAAAATGAGAGAATTTGTCCAAATCGCGCCCCAAAATGATCCCTAATACAAATATCAATTTTCAAAATGAATAGGATTGGTATGGAAGCAACAGTGCCTGAAGGCTGCGACCATAGCGCAGTTGGTAGCGCATCTGCCTTTTACTCGAAAGGTCCCGGGTTCGATACCCGGCCGCGGCAAATGTCCTTTCTGACAAAAATGTCCCTCTCCAATGGTTTGATTTCGTTAACCTATGTGGGCGAGCAGCTAAAGGCTCGGTTACGGTGTTGTGCAAGTACTAGTATGAGAAACAACAAGTACCAATGGTTAGGTGCTCCAGCCACCGCGATATGATCATAGCAATTGACAACGGCGTAAAACCCCAATGAATCAAACCTAAACATTCTTGACATACTGGACACTAGTCATACAGTAACGAAGAACTAGTCGTACGGTAACGAAAAACATTTTGGAAACTAGTCGTACAGTTGTTGGCAACAGGCAACAGGGTGGTTGTTTTCAGTAGGCTTTTTTTCAAATATCCGAGCTCCCGTTGCAAAACGGAGAATTGGGCTGTCAAAATATTAGATTAAACGACTATTTCATCAGTAAAACACTATGTATTGTGTGTCGAAACATACCTTTCGGGAGAAAAATCTGTCACAACCACGGCCAAAATGGAACGAAACTCGGTGATTGCGAGTGCTAAATCCTGATTTGTAGACAAAAGCGCCGTTTCAGGGTGTAACGAAGAACAAAAATGACAGGTATGTTCAGTTCACTTTTTATAATCGCAAACCGCGATGAATAGATAAAAAGTTACCTCGATACGAAAAAAAATGACTGTTGAATTATTTGAGGTGAACTAGTGATATTTGTTCGTACAGTCGGTGGCACTTCCGGTTTGGGTCACTGTACTGTTATACACAGTGTTTTTTTTTTTTTTTCATCAATGAAGCCTGTTGGACGGTCGGCCTTCATCTGTCATCGATAAAAAAACCCAAAGAAATCGCGGTTTCCATTATGTAGTTGCAAGATTTCATTGAAATATCTTTTTTAAATCATTGTAAAGGTTAAAAAGAGATAATTTGTATTAGTATTCTAATGATTATGAGTGAAAACCTCAATAAAAAATGATAATTTAAACAAACAGCATTTAGTGTTCTATTTTTAGAACGAAGCCAATATCAATAATTTAGTATCTTTATTTACAATAGGTAGTTACCAAGTGGTGTCGCCTATTGTAAGTGACACTGGATTAACAAAATGGCGATCCTGGGCCCCGTAGATCTATTACTAAACATCTTACGATTAAGTTTTTGTGTAAACTATGTAACAAGACATCTGATTGCACGAGAAATCCGACTGAGCCAATCAGGGCTGTTGTTACAAGTAATTATGCAAAAATCAAACGTACGACCGTTACCTAGTAATACGGGGCCCTGTTCTTAACCGCGCATCTCTACCTTTTTTAATGCAGTCATTTTACATAATTGCTAAAACTTTTAGACACTTACCTATATTGCAATTCACTCTCATTCTATTTAATCTATTCAATTTTATTGTGCCAGTAATCTCCTATTCATGCAGCTGCTTTGCCATTTTCAAGCACATGTTTAAATTTTACCTCACTACAAACTTCAAGAGGCGTATTTTCCAATATTTAGTACACTGTATTCTAAAAATAGACTTTATACATGATAATGAAATACACACCACGTGCATCAGACTTGGTTTTAACCCAGATAAAATTGATTAATTAACTCAGTGGTGTACTGTTAGTCAAATCAATCAAACTTGACTCATTTAACCTTTTCCCAAACAAGACCTAGTTTTGACGTTCCTATAAGATTATAGGCGTGGGAAACATTGCTCAGGCAAAAGAAGAAAATGCTAATAATCAGCTTTTTCTCCTTTTGCCTTAAAGGGGGACGAGCTAGGCTGTCGAAAATGCAAATGGCACAATGATTACAAACCAGAAATAACGTATGAAATTACCAACCTGAAGGGGTAGATCATTTATGTCCATTGTTAGCACTCCTTGAGCTTTATTAGATCTAAGTATTAAAATCCAAGTCAATTAATAACATGCTGGTC
Source organism: Fragum sueziense (assembly GCA_963680895.1). Lineage (NCBI taxonomy): Eukaryota > Metazoa > Mollusca > Bivalvia > Cardiida > Cardiidae > Fragum > Fragum sueziense. Next base: position 25,313,722 of record OY804593.1, read on the forward strand.
GTCCTTATTTTTGTTTTGTAACGGCTACATACGCCCAACCTTCAAAAATCAATTACGTCAGAGATACGTCATCTGTGCTCAGCGAGATTTAACACACCGTAAAGGATCTTTGGTATTCTATAGTTGATAAATACGCGTATAAATGTTCAGTGCTAGTACAAAATAAACCTTTTCGCGTATTCCTCGCAAATAAGGTCACAGTCATCGACACAGACGGTTGTACGGTGTGTTAATACCGCGGAGGCGTGTCTCGTTGACATTGACCTTGTCTTGTTTTGAAGTAAAAATAGAATGTGTAAACACGCTTGTAAAGGATTGATCTATAGCAAAGGAAAGATGTTTTTCGCCGAGATTGAGGTTTTTATGCATTGCTAATTGTTTTTCCATGCACAAATATGAGTTCCCGAACAGTTCGAAAGCATAAAAACATAGAATGAGCCCCTTTAATATTTTCTGGGTTATAATGTACACGAATTCTATCTTTACTGGTGTTCATTTTACACGGGTGGTAAACTTTGGAACGACCTCCAAAAAGAGGTAGTGAATTTCTGTTCCCATAGCACATCCGGGAACTCGCGAGGTCGGTCCAATAGCTAAAAACGTGTAAACAAAGGTAGGTGTCGGTGGTTCTTTTGATTGTTTTCGAGGTTTCTAGCAAAAAATGGATAATTATGACAATGCTATGTCGTGTAAAAATGACTTACCGACGCACACGGCCCAAAACTGCGGTCGAAACCGAAGTAATTTCCGCTGGATCCTTTTTAAAAGTTCGAACACGATATTGCTTTTTCACAACAGTTTGTCAACAACTGTCACCTTTTTGCATAATTTGTGGTTTTCCGCGAAAAATACTGCCCCGGTACGTTCGTCCTGGGGAAACGAGTACTCTGCATCACATATCCTGTTAAAAACGGCTACTGGGCGAATTATTTAAGAAAATGACTGAGAAAAGTCCAGTAGAGGTCGTTCCAATAAGGTAGAGCTTGTTCCAATTTGAATGAGATCGTTCCCAGAGCTCTCCTGTTTTATACAATGAAATAATGCCTGTGATATCAGACCAGCCAAACTAAGACAAAAATTAATGATGGTGTTTGAAATATCAGAATTATCGTCATATCAGAGGCGTCGTTTTGTCTTGTGTGGTGACTTTGTTTTACATGAAAGTCTGTTTCTGATGTTTCTTAAACCCTACGCATGGATCTCTTGAAATGCACTTTTAGCTCACCTGAGCACGAAGTGCTCGAGGTGCACTATTGTGGTCACTTATTTTCAGTCGTCCATCCGTCTGTCTGTCTGTCTGTCCGTCTACACTCTAGCATCCGCAAGCTTTATAAGCCAATCTTAAACAAACTTGGTCAAAATAATGACGGTCACATAAGTTCTTGGATGAGTTCGAAGAAATAGTGAATGCTGAAGAGTCATTTGAAGTAAAGTCGAAAATTGCAGTTTTGTCAAATTCGAGGGCAGATAACTCAAGATGCATCATTCTTATCAGGATGAAAGTTTTACCTATGCAAGATCCTATGGCCAACAATATTCAGTCCAAGTTTATTTTCTTAATTGAAAAATATTTGTAGTAGCTAGACTAGTGAAAACAAAGTCGAAAATGGCAATTTTATCAAAATCAAAAGCAGATAGCTCAATATGCATTCTGATTAGGCTTAAATTTTCTTTTAAGTAATATCTTATTCTCCTAAGATCTTATTTCTTTGGATATAATTTTGATTGAAAGAAACTGTGAATGCTAAAGAGTGAAAGTAAAGTCGAAAATCGCAATTTTGTCAAATTCGAGGGCAAATAACTCAAGATGTATCTTTTTAATCAGGCTGAAAAGTTTACCTATACAAGATCTTATGATCAACAATATTCTGTCCAAGTTATGCGTTGATTGATAAATATTTGTGGATGCTAGAGCGGAAACAAGGTCGAAAATGGCAATTTTGTCAAAATCAAGGGCAGATAACTCCAGAGGTGCATTTTCAATCAGGCTGAAAATTAAACCTGCCCAAGATGTTATTATCATCAACTTTTCTGTCCAATTCTTGTATTGATTGATCAATATTTGTAGATGCTAAAGTGTAAACAAAGTCAAAACAGCCTTTTTGACATTCAAAGGCAGATCACTCAGTACATTCTGGTTCGATCAGGCCCATAATCGAACTCATCCAAGAACTTACGACCATTATTATTTTGACCAAGTTTGTTTAAGATTGGCTTATAAAGCTTGCGGATGCTAGAATGTAGACGGACAGACAGACAGACGGAAGGACGACTGACAATAAGTGACCACAATAGTGCACCTCGAGCACTTCGTGCTCAGGTGAGCTAAAAGTGCATTTCAAGAGATCCATGCGTAGGGTTTAAGAAACATCAGAAACAGACTTTCATGTAAAACAAAGTCACCACACAAGACAAAACGACGCCTCTGATATGACGATAATTTTGATATTTCAAACGCCAACATTAATTTTTGTCTTAGTTTGGTTGGTCTGATATCACAGATATTATTTCATTGTATAAAACAGAAGAGCACTGGGAACGATCTCATTCAAATTGGAACAAGCTCTACCTTATTGGAACGACCTCTACTGGAATTTTCTCAATCATTTTCTTAAATAATGCGCCCCGTTGCCGTTTTTAACAGGATATGTGATACAGAGTACTCGTTTCCCCAGGACGAATGTACCGGGGCTGTATTCTTCGCGGAAGACCACAAATTATACAAAAAGGTGACAGTTGTTGACAAACTGTTGTGAAAAAGCAATATCGTGTTCGAACTTTTAAAAACGATCCAGCGGAAATTACTTCGGTTTCGACCGCTGTTTTGAGCCGTATGCGTCGAGAAGTCATTTTTACACGACATAGCATTGCCATAATTATCCATTTTTCGCTAGAAACCTCGAAAACGATCAAAAGAACCACCGACACCTACCTTTGTTTACACGTTTTTAGCCATTGGACCGACCTCGCGGGTTCCCGGATGTGCTATGGGAACAGAAATTCACTACCTCTTTTTGGAGGTCGTTCCAAAGTTTACCACCCGTGTTTTAGACGGGTCAATATATGAAAATAAGGGCCTTACCCCCAAAAAATTGCAACAAAAGGTTTTTCAACTGTTTTGGTTAGTATAAAGGGTACGTAATAACATACTAAAAATCTACCAAAATCTGGGTCACGGAAAAGGGTTATTTTCAAGATGGCGTCCAAGATGGCCGCCGAAACACTAAAATCGCCATAGCTCCATTATTATTTGTGCTAGGTTGGTAAATTTGGTGTCTATCCATAGGTTTAAGGGGTCAAGGAATTCATTTAAAGCATCAACACTGGTACAAATTGATTACATAATGAGTAAATGGTATGTAGGACCAATGCTGGTCACCGAGGCATTGCTATAACTGGGATTAATTTACGATGGGCCATGCATTAATTGAATCAGGTGTCAATATATATTCATATGAGCCATTACCTGAAAAGGGAGTCTGATATGACATTTAAGACCAGCTTTGATCCAGATCAGTCTGATCAAGATCCATGTTGTTCTGAAATAGCTTTATCGTGACAGATAGCAAAGTTCTGTAAAATACCAGCATGGATCATAATCCATAATTTGGTGTCTATCCATAAGTTTAAGGGGTAAAGGAATTCATTTAAAGTATTACAACAAATGAGAAAAATGATGTATCGGACCTTAGCTGATCACGAAAAATAGTGTCATTGCAGGATTTGAATTATATTTGTCAATACATACATGTATATTATAGAGGTATTTGTAGTCACTAAGACATTCAAAATTACAAAAAGGTGCAACATTGGTGTCTAAAAGGTTCTTGAAGAAGACATTGATGTCATCATTCGGTTAGTATTAAGAAAGATTATGCTATTAGTTGTTTCGGCTGTCAGATGAAGTGCATTTTGAGATCATTAAAATGTTCAAAAACTCAAAAATTTCATACTTAGTGTCAGCCGCTCTGCTATATCTTAACAGCGGATAATGTGCAGTAGATCAATATCATTAAACTAGCCGCATGTTTGCAATTTTGCATGTTTACCTCATTATATCAAATTGAAACAGAAATAAAATAATTCCTATAATATGGCATAGGATAACGATGACATTTTTCGTATTTTGTTACAAAAAGACATAGAAATACAACGTTTTGCATTGTCCATGCATCGTAATGCTAAACAAGTCTAATAGAAAAACAAAATCTGGAAAAAACGCACATTTCGTTTATATGAAAAAGCATCGTAATTAAGTAACCACAGACCGGTATGGATTTTATATTTACAGAATATAGATATAGCCATTCAATATCTTTTATGAAAAAAAAACATTTGATAAATTCGCATATGACCTTCATATAATATACGAGTTCAAAAATTAATGTAAGACAGTAAAATGCCCAATGCCATTTATTAAAAAAATGATATTTTAGATAGTACTGGTTACTACATTGCAATTTCCTTTTCTGGCAATTGTGCTTCACTGACAAATAGAACTTAAAGATGAATTAACGGGTAAAAAAATCATAAACAGTGTGTCACATTTGCTAAATTACATCTTTTTCTCTTAGAACACATATATTATATTGGTTTTTTTTATCGGAATACTTAGTTATACTAGAAATTTAAGCCTTTGCAGTCGTGTAAAATTTCAAATTTACTGAAAAAGGTCGATGCAAACAGATGAAACATATACACAAGATATGAAAAATGAGTTTTCGTTTCTGTCTAGTGGAAATTGACATCAATATGATTTATACAATTTTAATAAAAGTTTAACAAATGGGCAAGAACAATTACAGCATATCATTTTCCATTCTAAGGCAGATTTCATATTATATTTAAAGGGACATTTCATTCCAATTTCAATTCTTTAAAGTATGTCTTGATGCCAAGATTGTTTATTCTTATGAGTATAAATACTATTGGATTTTTGAAGTTGTTGCCAATAAGCGAGAAACACGCATTTAAAGTTGAGACATAATCGATAAATTGTATATAAATCCGAACTGTTGTCCACAACAATTTGTTCAATTTTAACACAAAAATATAAATTTCTCGTAAACGGCGCAATATTTTGGCTCAAAATTTTCAGAATTTTCATAAGGAAATATGCTTCAGATAAAAATAAAAGTAAAATTTATGACAAAAAATTCTGAAATGTCACTTTAATATAATTATTTGTCAAATTTTAATAGACACTTGCTATAATTGTAACTGTTAGTCCATGAGTTAAATTTCGTTATATTTCGCTAAATCAATTTCTAGAAGGGACTCATGAATGCTAGTTTGTTAAAATAAAAACATTTAAAATATACACGAGAACTTACACATGAATCTTTAAACTTAAGGGCAGATCGTTTCTACACAGTGAAAAATTGGCAATAAAGTATTCCAACCATCATTAGATACCAACATTTCATGCAATTTTGCTTCTAACTTTGCTGTTTTCCGTGGCAATGGAAATTGACAAGGATATCCAGATCTGGAAACCATAGAACTGATGTCCCTGAAGTTACACAACGTTTTGGGTTACTAGTAACTGGTGGAATACGAATTCGTTCCTGTCAAGTCAGCTTTTTAATTCCGAGTAACCAATAAGGGAAGGCAATTCTCGACAGAAGGTGGAAAATGCATTCATGGTAGTGGTATGTATGTTTGTCTGTAAGATCCGAATTTTGAACCGTATCATAGCTTTTTTACCAATTTTAGAAGAAGACGGTGCGAAGAAAGCTATACTTGTGGTATAGTATATTTTTATCTCATTGTTTTATTGTATCTAAGAAATTTATTTAATTTCAATTCCCATTACCTAATGACTTAATGAATGTATTGTGCATGTTAAAACATGAAGGAAAATGGCGAAAAGGAGAAATTGTCGTTTTTCAACATCAGTTTTTCTTTCAGCACTCTCCACAGTTTGTATGTTACTCACTGTACACTTTGCTGTATTTATTCTAAAAGCTCGTAATTACAGCTTTAAAAGCCGTAGTTAAATGTGTGGGTTTTTTTTTCGAAAAGCAAAAAATGTATAAGCATATGTGTGAAATTTATTTCCCGGAAAATGAACATTCACTTTGGCTTTTTAATAGACTGTTGCGATGTTTTGTACTTTTCGTCAGTATGTTTGCAATATTCGGTTTATTTTCCAAATCAAAACTTGACGTTGTCCGTGTTTTTAACATTTTATGGCTTTCTGAATGCACTTTATCTCCATTTGAAACAAACTAATAGTGTAGCCTTTCTTGGCACGGACTGGTGACATCAATAACTTTTTCAAGAACGTTTCTGATGTTCAGCCGTGTCGCAAAAGCTTGTGTGCAGATCATACAAATATTTCAATTGATTTCGTATATTTTAAACTTAAAAAAAGGACAATAAAATTTAGTATTCAGTTTGATTACAATCCATGCTGGTACTTTACAGTTGCTATCTGTCATGATAAAGCTATTGCAGAACAACATGGATCTTGATCAGGCTGATCTAGATCATTGCTGGTCTTAAATGTCATATCAGACCCCCTGTTCAGGTAATGGCTCATATGTGAATATATATTGACACCTGATTCAATTAATGCATGGCCCATCGTAAATTAATCCCAGTTATAGCAATGCCTCGGTGACCAGCATTGGTCCTACATACCATTTACTCATTATGTAATCAATTTGTACCAGTGTTGATGCTTTAAATGAATTCCTTGACCCCTTAAACCTATGGATAGACACCAAATTTACCAACCTAGCACAAATAGTAATGGAGCTATGGCGATTTTAGTGTTTCGGTGGCCATCTTGGACGCCATCTTGAAAATAACCCTTTTCCGTGACCCAGATTTTGGTAGATTTTTTAGTATGTTATTAAGTACCCTTTATACTAACCAAAACAGTTTAAAAACCTTTTGTTGCAATTTTTTGGGGGTAAATCAGTATATTGACCCGTCTATTTAGCAAAAAAGTAAAGTAAAGGTGGTTTAAAGTCTCAAATTTACGACCTAGGTGTATATTCACGCGACTTTCACATTTTACTCCACGATCATTGAATTTCAAGTCGGCTATTTATAGTCGGTACCACTGGCAGCCACAGCACTTTCGCGTTCAACTCTTCCGTGAGCCCATTTAAATACACCTGGGTGAAGAGGAGCAACATGGGGTAACTTTTTTGCTCAGAAAAATTCCCGTGGCACCAACGGGATTTGAACCCAGGACCTCTCGATCTGGAAGCCTACGTCCTTCCACTAGACCATGGCGCCCCACCAAAGTCATATTCATGCAGCAATTTTTTAATTAGATTACCCGACTTTTTTTGTTGTTGTTTGGGAATGTGTTAACCCTTTCCCGAACAAGACCTTGTTAGAAGTTGCTTGGGAAAACATTGATACAAAAGAAGAAAATGCTTATAATCAGCATTTCTCCCTTTGCCTCTATTGTCAACGTTTCTCTTTTTTTTATTTTTTATTCATTTTGTCATCTGAAGCAGATCTCGAATCAGAGCAGTCCAATTTTATTCGTTTGGGAAAGGGTTACAAAGTATCTAAGTACTAGGGACGTTGAATTAAAAGTGGCGAAAATACTATTAACCCCCCTATGTTGTATGTTCACCAAAATTGTGTTTGTTAATTCTTGCTCAGATGGCCAATTCTATCTTCACATAGTTACTAGTTACATTTATAGTTAATGCACATATATACTTCTATTATAATAAGTTTTAATTTTACGAAACAGAAAGATAATAGTAAAATGTCTGTATTTTTGTATAATCGTTAGTGGGAGATCAAAACATCGTAACAACAGCTTGAAAAAAGATTTGCTTACGATATATATATCCCCTGCCTGTGCTCTTCTGTATGTGGTTGGTTACCATAGAAACTACACATGTATGAATAAGAATGTCGATCTAACCAAACGTATTGCATGTTACACATTTTAGAAAACATTTGGTTATCACTGAGTATATTTGATCCCGCAAAAAGCGTCCACCTATGTAGACTTAGAGTGGTTGAATCTTATCTCTCAGATGATTTCTGAATCTAGAATGTCTCCCCACCTCAATATAGATTGGGCCTATAAACGTTCATTTTCGAAATTAGATTCCTGATTGGCATCTGCAAATTGTTTTTTCATCTACATTGATATCCAAGATGATCCATTTTGGCTTGATAGGTCACAAATATAGGCTCATGATTGCTAGAATTACATTCTTTCTAAAAATAGAACATGCTTTCAATTTACTGGTTACCATGGTAACCAATGTCTTTCTGTTTGATAAGTTGGTAATTGGTACAAACGTTTGGTCCTCAAGTGATAAGTATATGAGTGGTAAAATAACAATTTTCTAAGAAAAAGAACATTTTTCTACTTACTGGTTACCATGGTAACCAATGTCTTTATATTTGATAAATTGATTTTAATAAAATTAGTATAAAATCATTTAATACACACTTAGAGCAAAAAGAATTATGAAAAAGAAAGTTTCTGATAAAATATCTGTAAATTTACAATTTTCATGCAAATAATAAAACCGTTGCTATGGCAACGGTACCAATCAGAATGGGTTGTTCTTGTTATTTTCATAAACTTCAATGCCTGATGATTTGAATAACTCATGTTTTTCGGAAATTCGGAGTAGGGCCATTTTAACCCCTAAGTGAACCTACCCCTTTGATTTTCCCTTATCCCACTCCAACTTACAAAATTCCAATATGGCGGCCACCACTCAAAGCAAAAAAGTATTTAAATTTTGGACATAAAAACATAAAATGTGTCTAGATTTTGGTTTTTATTATCAAAAAAATGTTTACCAATCGTCTGATGTGAAATGATATGACCCTTGTGCGCATATGAGAGATATTTTGTTGAATTACTGCGTGCTTATTAAAAAAAAGCCGCTTTAATTTCTAGTTTGAAATTTATGCCTCTGAAACAAATGTTTACAGTGCCAGAAATAAGTTCAGGCACTCACTAAAACCGATATCAAAATTATTCTTATACATGTAGGAACACGATAAAACCCACATATATGTACATTTTATCCGTCAATATTTGAAAATATATAAAGGTAATTCTTTGTACCCTCATACTTTCAAACACACTATTTCTTTCCCAAAAGAAATCAATTCCTCAAATGAAAGGAACCGTAGACCATATCTAATTATATGCTTATAACTAAAACCCAAACATTGTATTAGACTTTCAGAAGTTGACAAATGATAACATACGAGTTGTGATTCCGTATGAATCATCATTTTAACCCTTTACCTGATAACCAATTGAACATCGCTATTTGTAAAAATTATGCAAATTCTAAAGACAAAATTGTACTAAATCTTTTTACAGTCTTTTACAGCTTCCTTATAACGCTGCTTCTGGATTGTATATTGAATCTAAGGACGTAAATGGAAAAAGAATCTAAAAACTAAAAAAAAAAAAAAAACAGATCAAATCACGGATCAAACCACGTTACAATTAGCTGACCACGAGTTTCACATTTAAATAAGGATCGCCGGCTAAGAAGTGATGGAAATCGAGTGTGAATGTCTGAACAGTGATGATCTCATCCACGCGTCGTTCTCAAACGATAGGCGTTTGATCATCGCATCATAAAATTTATTAGAATACATGTTTGTGTCTTCTACAATAGGGTTTCTCGGTAAATTGAGCCAACCAGTATATAGGGAAGAAACGAAATTTATACATACTACAATTTGTTACCTAAATAGGAAGTTTCAAAGTTCAAAGTTTCAACTCACATGCAAACTGATGGTATCAATCAAAATCATATAAAATTACTTGAAAAATGTCTCTGATAAATTTATGTTAAACGGAGAATCATACCAGAGTTAGTGTACATGTTAGTGTATTCGAGGAATTTTATTTACAAATGGAAGTAATATTTAGCGATTTATTTTGCTAAAAATAGATACGGAAAATGTCGACATTTGTCGAAAATGTAAGACAATAGTAAGGATGCATTAGAATTATTCTACCTTAAGTCTTAGAATTGACTGTTCAGAAATCCAGTCTCCTTTGCTCGCTTAAATATGTCTCGTAATAACCACGCAAAAGTAGCTCTAATGAACAGGAAGTAGTATGTATTCAAACTCGAAACCGAAAGTAAAACGTTTTAGGGAAAGTACAGCAACGCCCGCATACTCAAGCTGTTCAATTTCGCCTTTACACACACAGTGGACACAATTTGTGATGGGAAAGAGATCTATCAGAAAAGGTCAGTTGCTAAAGACGTGATGTGGACGTGAAATTGTATATATGTGACAAGGCTTTAAATTATACACAAGGCTTTGCAACAATTATGTTGTCACTTGTGACACAGTTGAATAGTTTTGTCGTTTTTGATGGAATCACTTTTTAATGAGTTTGTCTACTTTTCTTAGTTCGCTGACTTTTTCCAAACAAATCCCTTGACATACATGTAGATCTATATCGTTAGACGATAAAGAAAATGTGTCATTTTCGGTAAATTAGTGAAAAGAACCATTAAATGTGAACTCAATATTTTCTTAACCATTGGAAATTGTGTCCTGTCGCCCTCAAAATATTTGGGATATAATAACAAGCCAAACCCAATTTTGTGTTGAAATGCACTTTATTCGCGTTCTTTCGAGTAAATGCAATTTTGATGATTCAATGGTAAATGTCATGTTACTTAGGTTTGAATGATGCACATAAACTTAGACTTCCCCAGGTCCAAGTGGCGTTTCTTTTTCCTTCTCTACGTCTACGATACCATCATCCTCTGAGATCACAGCAGCTACCGCATATCGTGAGCTTTGACCGCTGTGGTCTCCGAGGATGCGATACAATAGGCCTATAACTGAAACAATGTAGTATGTCGGGGCTTTTTTTCACAGATTTATGAAGAGGCCTTAGCCTGTTCATTTTGTGAAATTTTAGCGCGCTCTTCTTATCATTTTGGGAACACATTTTTAGCAACACATTTAGGATTATGTACAATTTAAGCATAAATTAAATTGTTTTATTATTGAATCTCTACTACTTGCAGATGATACCAATGATAAAACTAGCTGTAAATTATATAGAATTAATTTTAAAGAAGAAACAATGCATGAAATGCAAATTGAAACACAAGTTTTGTGAAGTTTTTTCTGCCAGCAGTGTGAAAAAAGTAGGGGTTTTTTTTTTAATTGTGAAGTATCCTGTTATATAGGCATCTGCTAAAGAACGAGCAAAAGGCCTGTATGTTGTTTTTCGGGAAAAAATGGCTAAGCAATACGAAATGAGCCCTTTGCTATTATCTACCCGTTATTTGGTTAGCCGTTATCAATATACTCTTTTACAATGACACAATTGTTAAAATTGTGATTGAAAAAAGAAGAAGAAAAAAAAACACCAGAAAAAGTGGACATGAAAAAAGAGAAATGCTTCTTGTGCTTCTGATCGTTTCGATTATGATTAAAGCCACCAATTGCCTTTATCTGTATAAAGCGTGTGTCGTCCTTGATACAGGTCGCGGTTATCTTTCCATGTATCTATACACCCTTTCAGGCTAAAAGTTTACAGTCGGCTAAAACACGGTATTCGGGGAGAAAACGTCGCCTCGTTTTTAAGCTGCGCTATCTTCATTTTTGAAAAAATCCTATATTTGGTATCGTTGTGTTCGTATTTTTATGCTCTATCTCCTGAACACCAGATATCGTCGATTGGCGGGCTGGTTTTTGAGAAATCGCGTATGCATATTGCTCTATCTCCTGATTTTTTCTTCAAATTGATCTTAATCTTATCCTATGTCCAGGACTTAGAGCAATCTGTGCCTGAAAATTTCTCTCGTCCAATGAAAACAAGAATAAAAACCACGTGACCTGTTATGTGACACAAACACGAATTCCGATTACAAAATGTGAACAATCGATTTCTATTGACGATTTTGATAATACGTAAGTACATATATGTTAGCAAGTCAATCGTTAACAATTTCAAATGCTATTTTAATCAATGGCCGTTCACACTAACACTATATGCATGTCGGCATTCTGATTACCAGTCCTCGATGGGTAGAATAGCCGGATAGTCTTTAAAAAAATGTAATTGAAATTAATTTAGGCACACAAGTACTTCAACAGGTAGATTTTTTCAACTGTACCTTATGTAGCCATTATAATAAGCAAAATATATTTCTTTAGGGCGAAAATGATATGAATTTGTTGCAATTTAAATCTACGTAGACTAGAGTCTGTATTCTTTACGATGCCATAAAAAGTTGAAATCAATTTGTACTCGAATATTTCTTTTTACTTTATCTAGAACAAAGGCCACCGGTTCGTAATACAACCGCATGCGTTGTCCAATTTCTACGGCAAAACGACAGTTTGTCTTTTTTTATGATTCGTAAGGTCGGCCTATATAGCAAAGAGTGTTTTTCTGTGTCATTTTGATCTATCTCCTTTAAAAGTGAAAAGTGGTTTTGAAAATGACAGAATTTGCTCTATCTCCAAACAGAAATAATGATTTTTATCAAAAAATGCTCCATCGTTTCTTATTAAATTGCGCATGTGGATAGATAAGGTTATTTCTGACTATCATGCAAAATTTGGGTCAATTTCAAGCATACATAAAAAAGTTATGAAGGTCTGAATCTTTAAAGTCGATTTTCTCGGAAAAGTGGTTTTGGTAGTTAGCGCAATCTTAAAACGAGGCGACGAAAAGGGGGTTTTTTAATGTTATATATGATTTTCTGAAAACTATAGCCTAAAATATATCTACAAAAAGCTCATATTATGAGGTTAGACTAGTTTTTGATGTCCAACAAATTTCATGAGTCAATCTTTTATGATCATTGAGAAATCATTGAATATGTACTCAGAAAATGGCCATTTTGGGGCGTTATATTGTCTCATCAAAATAATTTTAGAATTTAAGGTACATACGATGAATTATATTTGATTGTTTCCAAACAATTTTATTTTGATTTGATAAAACAGTTCCTTTATCTAAATTTTGGTAGTCTATTGTACCCATATTTTCAGAGTTGTGTCTCAGAAAATGGGACATTTATAGACCCTAGCTTGAATATGTAGTGTCCGTAACAAATTGTTACAATGGTGATTTTTCAAAGGATCCATTTACAACAAAATTTCAATAGTCTAGAATATTACAGCTCTCAATATGGTAGCCATTTGCCTGTATGTCCGATAATGACTGATGTTAGGGCATTGTTGAAACCCACCAGTAACAATAATTATGGCTTTTAATAGACATTGGCCGTGAAATACTGTTGAGGCTCTAATATCTCCAGTTTATCCGCCCCATTTATTGCCAATTTCTATGCGATGAGCATTTGATGCGTCTTTTGACCACCTGTATGCTTGTCGGTCGGACTCCCATAGGAATCGTGCGGTTAATGGCTAGACAGCCTCAGGTTGCTTAAAATATAGGTGTTCTTAGGCCTAGTTTATGATTTGAATTATGAATAGCTAGATACGATCATGAAATATTAATGAAGAGTTCTTGAACAAATTGCGTAGAAAGTATACATTTTTTATGTTTATGAAAGGTAAAGATTCTATACCATACTTGTGTACTAGTTGTATCTATAGACGAACTTGATATGATCAATACTTTTTGTTAATAGGTTAACTACAAAGAACTAGAGCCTTTAAAGCAAAATGGACGAATTCGATAAAACAGACAAAACAACAGAACAAGTTGTGGCCGAAATCAGTGCAAAATCACCAACAGATACACAAAAGAGAAACATTGACGATCAAGATGGGATGATCAAATGCAGAAAAGATTTAATTCAAAACATTCTGGTAAATAGTCCTGGATTGCTATTAAGTCATTAGATGGTTTTGATTGATTCTGATGTTCTGAATTGGCATCTGTTTATTAACCCTTTCCAAAACGACAAAATCTTAACTGGTCCAATTAGACAACTGCTATAGACGACAAAGTCAACGTTGGTAAAGATACATGTATGTTTAGTGTATAATTTAGTACAGAAAATACTGAGGCAAAAACAGAAAAAGCTGGTTATCAGCAATTTCTTCTTTTGCCTCAATTTTTCCCAAACCTTGTCTATAAAAACGTAAAAACATGTCTTGTTTGTGAAAGCGTTAAATGCCATAATCAGATCCAAGACATGTTTTTACATTTAGTTGAAAGTCCTAACAGCATGTCACATGATATCACTTGGCATACTTGCACAAATCGAGTTGGTATTCACTAAATTTCAATCATAAATCGTCGGTGTTAATGCAAAGCCTCGTTTCTCATTTTTGGGAATGTTTTAAAGGGGGTGTAGAATTTGATAATTTATCCGAAACTGAAAGGTTTTACCTGAAATTCGGACATATTATTCGCATATAATGTGTCATTTATACTGTTAAGTAAAAATAGCCAAAATCTGGAAAAATTCTATAAATGTAAGTACAAGGCTTTACTTTGAAAATCACACAAACTGACATACGATTCTTTGCATTTACACAGACGATATACAAAACCGCAAGTCTATGAATTATCATGAAGTCAATAGGCAAAAGTCCTGTTTATCAAAGAAACTGTTTAAACTCCAGTAACATTAAAAATATATTTGCTATGATTTTTCATTTATTATAAAGGAATAACAATCAGAGGATGGCATACATACATTGTGCACAGGTCCGTTTTATCTTATATTATAGGGTTAATTCACGTTTTTGCGGTCGTTATCATTCGCAAAGGCACAAGAAATACGTTAACGCCCGACCGCGAAGCAGGAGGGTCGTTTTAGTATTTTGCGGGCCTCTGCGAGTGTTAATGACCGAAAACTACATGAATTGACGCTATTATTGCATAAAATATGCATATTCGGGGCAATAACGTACAGAATTGTGAAAAAATGTCGAAAAACGTCGAAAAATATGAACCGGCACAACTAGAAAATGTACCGGATTTTCCCGATATTAGGTCAGGAATTCAAAATAAATTCAGTTATGCTTTGAACCACTGGTGGTGAACTCGGCCAAAGCGAGGGACGTTTTTCGCAACAACAAGGTACAGATATTTCATTGCACATCCGGATTTTTGTAAACAATAAACGTGGCATTTTGTTATACTTCTCTTTCCGTTTTTTTAAAGGATGCACTCAAATGGAAGTTTCTAAGGTATGTAGATATGATTTATAATACGCACGAAAATATCAGTTTTATCGATCATTATTTTCAAATGGTATAAACGGATTGCAAGTGCACGAAGCGCATATTGAGATCATTTCATTGTGGGTTGATCTTAATCGCCCGAACAAAAATGGTACGATATCACTGGTTATGTTTATCTATTTGCATTACATTTAAACAAAAAAAACACATATAAATGTACAAATAAAGGCTGTAAATGGCAGTTTTTGGTGTCATGTCATTGAAAATCATTGTGCGGTTTATTTGTTACAACGCTACAGCATGTTTTCGATGTTATCTTTTCCAGGTACGGTGTTTTATGAGAACTTGTTTGATAAATTAATCGATTGCACTGGGCTTAACGACATATTCAAACATTTATTCGGTAATATTGCACTGATTTGAGCATCTAACCATGGATTTCCGGCATCAAATTCGAGCACCAGGTACTTGTTTCACTATATATCAATATGTACTACCTAACTCCCCTTTCAGGTATTACTGACAGGTGATGACAATTTGATGACATCATCATCATCATCATCATCATCATCATCATCATCATCATCATCATCATCATCATCATCATCATCATCATCATCATCATCGTCATTTTGATCGTTATCTTGGAGTTTCACCGGTACGATTTTCGTTATGCCTTCTTAAATTTGGTACAGGTCGTGAATAAGCGATTAAATGATAACAAGATGGATCTTGATCAGACAGTGCACATGCAAAGTCTGATCTGGATCCATGTTGGTCGCAAAAGCCTAAATGAACTTTACCAGATCTATACTGAAATGTTTGTCATTACCATTATCACCATTTATTCTAAGAATGTTTAACCTTTCCAAAACAAGACATTGGTTTCACGTCCCTGTTAGAAAAGGCTTCGGAAAATATTGAGACAAAAAAAGAAAATTATACAATACAGCATTTTCTCATTTTGCATCAATATTTCACTCATGGGAAAGGATAATGATACTTTTCCTTTTAAGGCACCTATCAATAGGAAGAACACATAAATAAGAGATATCGGTAATGGCAATCAACTGTGTGCTAAAAATAGACAGCTTCAAACAAGCTCTAGTTGCGACGTTTACATTAACATTTACGGAATGCCATCGTTTGTCCGAAATTACATCACTGTTTTCTCGATAAAATTGATCCCTATTCAAAGACGAAGCAATGATGTAAATTAAGTATTTCCGAAACAGTATCCGCAAATTAGAAGGGTTTGGAAAAAACATTTAATCAAAAGATGAATAGATCTATACTGAAAATAATTTGGCTCCTTTTTTCTAAATATTTTTCTTTCATATTTTCTTATTTAGTACACACATTTTAACTTCTCAACATCACTGGTGGTGAACTAGGCCAAAGCGTGGGACGTTTTTTCGTGATCATAGTATTCCGTCGTTGTTGTTACAAAATATCGTAACTAAGGCTTCGATAAAGCCGTAGTAACGAGATTTTATAACAAAATAGACGGTTTGTCAATACATATCGGTAAACCCTGTCTATTTTAGAGCAAATTCATTGTTATTAGAAAAACTGTCCAATCAGATCTTTAAACTCACATTTAAACGCAAAAATCTGTACCTTGTTGTAGCGAAAAACGTCCCTCGCTTTGGCCGAGTTCGCCACCAGTGAACATTTAAAATTAATGTATTTTGACATCTAGAGCAGTCAGCCAGACAAATTGACGGACGGGTGGAAAAACGGACGGACTGAAAGCCTTCTAATCGGGGGTTGCAATACCAGATATTGTTTTGGAAATGATTAGTGTATAGGCCTACCATTAATTCGTCTTTGAAAAAGAATAAATTTTATCTACTATTTATAGACCTAGTGACGTTTTTTCGGACAAACACTAGTGATTCGTCGGTGTAAATCTAAAACATCTCAAACTCAACTTTATTGAAGCTGTAGTTACGGGATTTTATAACAACACCTACGATTTATCCATATTTAACCGAAAACCCATTCTATTGTTAGGCAAAAGTCGTTGTAATTTTAACAGCCATTGAAAATATTCACGGTATCACAAATAAACCGTACAAGTCCCCTTCAAAAAACGTTTATAACGATTTTCACGTCGCAAAAAAACTTTTACTCCAAGAATTGTAATACCGACTTCAGAATCAGTCAGAGAAATAAATAACAAAATTTACAATAGCCTCCAAGTCTCCCCCCGTTTCGTCCATATTGTTTTGGGCGGATAAACACGTGCAAATCGTTGTGTATATAATCGATTCACTATTAAACGAGAATAATTTCAGTTGAACTGCTTTCACGGTACGGAAACTACAGAGACAGAGCCATTGGCTCTGTCGCTTAAATCCTCTGGGGCGCTTCCGGCCATGTGTGGCTCTGTCTCTGGGGTCGCGATTTTTTGACAAAAACAGATGAGTGTTCAACTTTGTTGTCTTTGAAATCGTTAACCTAAGTGGGCGAGCAGCTGGAGGCTCGGTAAGGGTGTTGTGGTAGTACTGGTTTGAGAAACAACAGGAATCCATGGGTAGGTGCTCCAGCCGCCGCGATATGACCCTGGTAGTTGAAAACGGCGTAAAACCCCAATAAACTCAAACTCAACTTTGTTGTTCATTTATTTTCTTCTGGTGCTTAAAATCGAAAAACCGGGAATGTCATGCTCCCCTAAGACCATTTATCTGCCTGTTCTAATTCTGTGAGCTTCAAATTTGGCAGAGTTTTCACAGGATCATTGTCGTCGTGGGTCGACCCCTTCTTGTTTACATCATGTATTCATGTACATTTCAACGGTAAATAGCCAATAGCTGCAGCCAAAACATGTGATATACTAATCGAGGGATAATCTCGATCAAACATTGCTTTCCCATGTAACACAACCTTAGAAATGATTAGCAAACGTAAAGTTTGAGCAATTTCTATCGGTGGCTCTGTCTCTGGTGGCTGGCTCTGTCTCTGGCGGCTGGCTCCGCTTTGAACTGTCGGTTAATTTTAGTTTTTAGCCCGTTCTGCAATATATGATGACTTATATAGGCCAAGGGTTTATCTTTTAAGGAGATTTCGCTTATCATTACACACGCACTCAAATAAAACCATGTGACGCATTCGCTTTATGTGCTGTTAGCCTAGTAACCACGTCCTCATTTTGAGCAATAGTTGGTGTTTAATTTGTACCACCCAACAAAGCAAAGGCTGAAAAATTTGCTAGTCGTTTCGGTTTATGCTTCGCAAATATTCTTTGTCGTTTTCTTAAACATGGTATACATTAGATTGATTGAGGAGTTTGTGTCAACATTAGAATAATGATTCACAAAGTGCAAACTTGTAACAAGTTTAAAGTGCAAACTTTTAAATAGAACAGGCATATCAGCCTATTGTTTAGTGCGTTGGAGTAGTTGAGAGATTCTGTGCGAACTAGCACGCCAGATGATGAACGAATCGATGATGATGATGGTGGTGGTGGTGGTGGTGTGGCTGGCTGCAGATTAAAAATGTTTTAAGAAATAACCGCGTTTATATAATTGATATGCACTTTCACACGAAAGATTGCATTAAGTATGCAAAAGAAGCAAGTGAAACTATATATCGGATCCGGGATTTCTATGATGGGGTTCGAACATACAAAATGTGTATTCGTTTTCCTCTATTACGCAGTTTTTTACTGAAATGCTTTATCATCCCAACCCCATGCCCTCCGTTTACATCTTATTTAGGACTGCTCCAATTCAAAAGGGGCCAGTTTCATTTTTAAGACGTATTTTTTCTCTTACCGATGACTTACGACAAGTTTAGGACAAGAAACGCGTATCGCCAATTTATCAAGACCTGGGGCCCGTATTGTCAACGCTCTTACGCTTAATTTTTGCGCAGTTACTTGTAACAACAAATCTGATTGGTCCAATCTGATTTCTCGTGCACTCAGATGTTTTGTTATACATTTTATACAAAAACTTGGTCGTAACATCGTTGAAAATACGAGCCCCTGGATTATGCGATTGTTGTTTTAACCGATATTCAAGACATCGTTAAGTCAAAATTACTTCTTAAATGTTTTGATGAAACAGGCCCCTGACTTTTCGGAAGCGTTCACACCGAAAAACGTCTGCCTCAAGTCTGTTTTGTGTATTTTCTCAGCTAATACTCGACGGATTTTGACGAGATAAAGTGCACCGCACGCGCGTCATTGAGAGGGACATTCCCCGGTTCTAACTCACTCCGCATCAAATCCCAAGGTTTCTCCAAACATTCAAAATGAATGTTTTTGGTTGCATTTTAATGAAACTATGGAATTCTCTGCATAAAGAGGTTCAGGAATGACCCTCTCAAAGGCGCGTATGGTGCAATTTCTCGTCAAAATACGTAGAGTTTAAACTGAGATATAGAACAAAATATACTTGAAACAGACAATTTTTCGGTGTGGACCATTCCCCAAATCACGTGGATTACCCATCGTGTAATTGTTTCTTTGTCAACACCCAGTTTGTTGCCTTAAGTACAGTACTACATAGAATCATGAGCCGTGACGAAAGGTTATTGTATATTCTAATATAGATAAAACGCGATATTGTGACCATTATCGGGCTCGCTTTATTATTGTAAACAGATTGGTCACCTCGAAACGCAATAGACCGTAGCCCAGGTGATCATTGCATAACTTATATAATGTTTTAATTCGTCCTACGTAAGAAGTGGGGGAAATATCGACTGACTGAAAGTACAATAACCGTCAATCTTGCGACCCGGGTTCGATTCCTCTGTATACCGATATCTTTTTTTCTTATTCTGAGAAACTTTTATTTTAAAAGATCGTGCACGGGACACATGCTCCTTTGGTGCTGCGATTACTCGGAGACAGATAGTATCTAGATTTTTGCTATTTGTTGTCGTTTTGTTGTCATAGATTTTATTTGTGAAAACGTTTTGAAAAATGATGAAAAATTGTAAGTTACAAAAATGAAATGATGTCAAATAAATAATCACTACTAAAATAGACGAGGAAAAAATAAAAAGAATAAAAAGAGAGAAAAAAGCCTTATAAAGCTAAAATAATGATACCAAATGATAATCATTTGAAGTATTGTAATGAGACAAGTAATAAGCATAAAACTATACATTCGAAAACTTGTAACCATTAAAAAAACATTAAGCTCGCCCCTAGCCTCGAACCACCACCTGCATACCGCCTCTTATGAAAGAGATTTAGAAGCCACTAATGTATCCAATAGACCATTGCAGACATAGTTAATATGATGACGACAATTCAAATTAATCACTTAAAACACATAGATAATTGATCATTAATCTGCCCCTCCTATAGGTAAGTATTGGTTTTTCCCAAAAATGTTTACAATAGCGCGTTAGAGTTATACATACTTGAACTAGTAAAACTGGTTTTAAACGCGCATTTAAACATTAAATATCTGTACCTTGTAGTCGCGAAAAACGTCCCTCGCTTTGGCCGAGTTCACAACCAGTGTTGAACGAGGCCGTCTTCGTCGCTTCAACTGAATTTTCATTATTTTTACCAAAGAATAGGCTTTTATATTCTGTTTTTATTCGGGAGACAGGGCGGAGCCTAGTAAACGGTTCATTACTTAAGCTTGAGGAGAAACAGCCTTCTCGATGAGCGGTAAATCGTCGGTACTATTGCAAAACAGTTTAACTACAGCGCAAATCAACCTGTAGTTAGGAGGTTTTAAAACAACACATTTACAATTGCACAGTCTTTCAATTTCGACATGTGTTCATGCTCGTGCCGCACGTTTTTCTCTAATATCAACCAATATATCCAGTAGTAAACTCGTCGATTAACCTTTTGGCTTAGCCACACCCTGAAAGGTGAATAACAACGGTGTATAACTGTATATTGTCCAGCAAGATTAACCCGGGACATCTGCATATGTAATGACCCCACTTCGGCTTTGTTTTGTTAAGACGCTCAACTAACGGACTCTGCGCACGAAAATTAAGTTGTCCCGGGTTAACCTTGCTGGACAATACATTGTATAGTGGACGAGAATTGACCTGGCAGAGCATTCCATTCCAATAGCATGGGCTACTCTGCCAGGTCAATTATCGTGAGGTATAGCATTGGGGGGCAGATGTCAATATTTAGATTTAGAGGCTTTCTATCGTGTTTGCAAGTCCATTTCAGTGCAAAAATAAAAAGAAAAAATCGGAACTTCCGAATCGGTTCGTTTCGGATGTTCGTCCGTTTCAGTATTCATTGAACAAAGTTAAATTTGTACTCAGAGCTTGAAAAGGAAAGATTGGAGTAAATAAACTTAAACAAGAACACGAAACACAAATCCCTACCGCACTTGATTGTTCGATCCATCCAATTTGCTCCCCTCAATTCTACGTATCTTTATCTCTAGTAGACAATGTCTGTTAAAAAGTGTTTTCCGCGGTCGTCCGCTTTTGAAGTTGAATATCCTCATAAATCCTGTTTGTAAATGTTGAAATATTGACCGAAATCCAAACTGAAAGAGAACAGCGACCTTATATAATTCACATGCCGAGACCATTTTCTTGCAATAAGATAAACAACCACTGATCCCTATCATTCCCTGTCAACGAAATCCAGTTTTAGTTGATAAACCGTCAGCTACCCTTCTGTTTACTTTTTTTGTTCAAGAAACCTACGTCACGATTATGTGATCAGATATGGGTAGAATTTGTTATCACTAGTCTACTATTTATGAAGGTGTCCAGGGCAAAGGGGTCTGTAATTTGACTCAGGCCTAGCACGTAATGAACCTTTCTTTAGTAAAGGGACTTTTCTACACGGGTGGGCACCAGGGGAGCTACCTCGAAAATGTGTTAACGTAAATTTGTTCCCGCGCCACATCCCGGAATGTGGAGGTAGTGGAAATCCTAGTATTTTGACAAACGGACAAAGGTGAGCTCTTACTTTTATTTGTTTTTTTTTTTTGTTTTTTTTTTGTTTTTTTTTTTTTTTTTTTTTTTTCAAAGAGCGCATTACTTAAAAATTTGGCGATGCAGCGCAATGCTACTATGTTTTAGCAAAGTATGAAGACCGAAAACCCCATTCAATAGTGGAAAATACGAACAGGACGACATTAATTTCAGGATTGATGGATTGCATTTTCGCCCTGTGTTGACATATCGACAGGCATCTCGATGCAGATTTTGTACTTTATTTTCAGTTTCTGACCACTAGCACATGTTTTGATGCAACACGTAGTCAAATTGGCTACGATGACGCAAAAAATTAAGATGTTCTGGTCTCCTGAACAGACTACCTGTCCGAAAACTCATGCGTGTTGTTCCCAGACCATCGAGGTAGCGGTAATCTATCGAGATCGTTCCCACGATTCCACTTCCTACTGTCACAAAATACGGCGTAACTTTTTTAGATAAACAGATAATCTGTCCACTTTTTCGTTAACTGAGAGCCAATATATTTTTCTTCAACGAAAATACAATCGTTTAGGGGTGGGTGATGCAGTCTGGCTGCTACAATGGCACAAAGTTGAAATTTACATCTAAGATTTGCTCCATTGAAAATATGGCGTTCAGTTGATTTCAAGATATGAGCACGCTTGAGATCGAACAAAACATTATATAAACTGCGTGAACACCAAAAGCAAGTTTAAATCTAACACTGACCTGTCAAATTCGTCTTTTGCAAACCTAAAAAACTTGAGAATTTGGTGGTTTTGATGTTTGTTGTCAAATTTTCAAAAGGAAACTGCAAATCTGGGTCAGATGTAACGATGGGTAATTTCGTTGGATAATCGTCGTCACCTTTTGGTGACGTAATTAGCGGCGAATGATTTCATTGGCTGACTATCGTTTTGACAGTCTCGCGCGAGACTGGTACTCGATTTCTTAAGTTTTTTTTAAACAGTTTCATGATGTAAGAGCGGGAACCAGAGGGTATTTAAACATTTAGCTTACGGAGACAAAGGGAAGTTGGAAAAGTTCATGTTAATTTTTTCAGCAGTAAAGAGATGATTAGTAGAATGTAGATTATTTAAAACACATTTAGTTAAGCTAGTGGTGCTAGCGCTTGTAGTAATGCCTCGATTTTCGGGGGGAATATACAAACAAGTTAACAGAAACGAGTCGACCAATGAAATTATTCGTCGCCAATTACGTCACCTTTTCAAGATGTTTGCTTTCATGTCAATACTTTAGCTGAACGGGAAAATCGTAAAATATTTGATTCTAAGCCATTAGAAAAGACGAATGTGACAGGTCAGTGTTATATTTAGACTTGCTTTTGGTGTTAATGCAGTATTCATATCTTGAAATCGACTGAACGCCATAATGTCAATGAAGCAAAAACTCAATACAAATTTCAACTTTGAGCCATTGTAGCAGTCAGACTTCGTTACCCACCCCAAACAATTGAATTTTCCTTGAAGAAAATATGTTTGCTCTCAGTTAACGAAAGATTGGACGGATTATCTGTTAATTTGAAAAAGTTCCGCCGTATTTTGTGATAGAGTGGGTGACGATCTGAGCGAACGTAGAAAAATCCCTTGCTAAAAGTAATGTCTAGAAGGTGTCTAGGGTCAAATTACAGACCCCTATGGTACAGGGGGTCATCCAAAAAATTACATCGCGGAAAATGGAAATGGCAAATTTCGGCATTATTTTCAATTTTCTGAATCACTCACAACAAATCCCCGACCGAGGATATTTGAGTGCAAAGCCGGTCCGATATCGCACGCTAATTTCCCGAATAACACATGATTTTTCACGACATCACCCCAGTTTCTTCTCGTTATTCAATGGTAATAACGGCCCAAAACACACATTTTATGCAATAATTAGCGATAGCAAATAGAGAAGAGGTTTCTACAAATACACGACGCATTGTTATCAATAGAATTTTACGTTTCAAGCTAACATAACTTTAGCAAGTTACATAAAATGAAATGCAGTTTAGACCCATACACATTTCAGAGGTTCGCGGTTTCAAACAAAATAATGAATAAATATTCTATTTGATTAGAAACTAGTAAATAGGATAAAGAACAGAAACGACGGGCTTGATAATACAGCAGAGGCACAGTACTGGCTCGTCCAGAATTTGATACAGCAGAAGGAAAACGTAGATAGTAAAGACAAATCAAATACGAGAGGAAGCTGGATATTTTTTTGGCGGTCCAAAACCACTTCAAAAGGTGAATATCTTCTTCTTCTTCTTCTTCTTCTTCTTCTTCTTCTTCTTCTTCTTCTTCTTCTTCTTCTTCTTCTTCTTCTTCTTCTTCTTCTTCTTCTTCTTCTTCTTATTATTATTATTATTATTATTATTATTATTATTATTATTATTATTATTATTATTATTATTATTATAACATACATTCTTTTAATACATGTATTTAGGGTAAAAATAGAAATGTTAGATTAAGAGAAAAAGAGAAATACACTTTGCTTCAGTCTTTTGCCATCCGTTACATAATTGTGTAATTGTGTGTAATTTTCTAAGTAAAATTAAAATGACATTTATAGGTTCTACTTTCATTTGATAAGCGACCGTCTATACATCAGCTTGCTGATCTTGGAAAAGAAATCGAATGATACAACGCAAACATACACGAATATGTGTTTTCAACAGTCGTTTGAACACTTTTTATTTGTCACATTCATTTTATTCTACGACGAATTAATTGTCTTGGTCAAAGACAGTGAATGGGAAATGAAATATATGATATGTAACGGTCAAAATTCATTTACAGCTATCATTCAATTTACCAGACACGAAAGACAAAATTAAATTACAGTTGATCCGGGATCTGGACATAACGTAACATATTATTTACCCTGAGTTAGAAACATGTTTGCACCCCTATCCCCCGGGGGGAATTTGTAGACATGATTTTTCTTGTTTGAATATTGACCTACAGATGTTAGAATGGTATCAAATGTAAGGTTATGACCTGCTCGATAATTTGCTATAAATTTTATGCAGATTACCTCATTTGCATATTCATGAATATTAATGACTTTAATTTAAAACTGTGAACTTTTTGCATAACATTTGATAAATATTTTCAAAAACTTTGTGTTTCTGTTTCGGAGGAATCATATGAACATTGTTTATCTTAATGAACATTTATTAGAAACATTTTGCGCGATGTTTGCACTCTGGTGTTTGGGGGCCTTATCTTAACCCTTAACCACGTCAAATTGTTCATTCAAAGTTTCAAAACGTTTTTGGTCACATCTTGATTGAATATTGACTTACAGATGTAAGAATGGTATCAAATGAAAGCTAATGACTTATTCTTTAAATTGCAGTTACTTTATGCAAATTAGTTTTTTTTAGGTTAAATACATACCAAAATGGGGGATTTTTTTCTTTCTCGCGAGTTTTCAACCATTTAATATCCATGTTTACTCTTTTCAACATCTGGGCCGTGTTTAAGATCTATTTTATGTTTTGTTTGGAAGTAACTGTGACTTTAAAGTGTGCAACCCATTACATTTTGTTCCTATAAATCTTATTATCAATGTAAGTATTCAGTTTCCATCTGATTTTTTAATCTTTATTGTTTTAAGTACAAATAAAATAAATTGGTTCCTTGTATTGTATTGGTGTTATTGCTTATATCTAGTTTAGTTGACAGAATGTTATCCTTTGTAAAACTGCTGCATGAATCCAAAATTGCCACAAAATAGGACTTTAAACATAAACATTTTATCAAATGCCATAGAATGATACAAAAGGTGTCTAACCTGCGGTACTTTATTCTAATACTCATATAAAATTAATCATTACAATTATTTTTTAAGTTTTATGGCTGAATAGAGATCCTTGTATGTAGACAAAGTGCATACATATACATGTACCAGAATAACATTGTTAAGCAATTATCAAGCCTTTATTTTTTCCATTCACATTGAAAACAGCATGATTTTTTCCCATCTGGAGTGCCCTTCCATTTGTATTCCTCATAGCCGAGTCAATTTGTTGGCCTTAAGGGTATTTGATATGTAGCTGACAGATCACGGACAATGGTGTTACCATTCCTTTATGCTCTATCAAGGCAATTTCAATTCAGATAATTTAAGCTTGGTGGGCCATATGTAGAACCTATGTATCAAATGCATAAAATCCAGAGATGTACGCGCTGTATGTATGTAGCTAGAGTACAGACAATAACCGGTTGCCATTAAAAGATTATTGCAATTATTTACGATGCATTTATTTGTCTGTATAGATCAGAACAGATATGAACTGGTCCATACTACGGATAGCCCATGCTGAATATACATTCATATTCTTACTAATCTAGACATAGGTCTTATATGTGCTTTCAGCATAGTACCACATCACAATAAATTGAAATAGTTCCCTTGCGATACACATATAATCTCTTTCAATATGGCATGTATGTTTTCCAGGATAGAATTAGATAGCCATTGATATCTTCAGTTCAATACTTTCCTGATATTTAAATGCTACAACTAAAACCATGTTTAGATCAGCATATAAAATCCCATATTAAGACACTTAAATTTTTAACTGTTCTAGGACAATTTGACTAAAGATGATTAACATCACACTTGGATGCAATCTTGGAATTACTTAAACTGTGGGATTTGGGCAAGGTTATCATGGCGGAAACCTACCTATATTAACACTAGAAAGTCTATTTAATGCAAAGAATCGTCAACATTTATTGCACTAAACATAACAGGGTTATTATAACATATAGCACTGTCAAACGGAATACATTAATGGATTTTCCTCAATAAATGCGTTTTTGTCCCAAACATTTAGAGAATCAATAATATTCATGAATATGCAAATGACCAAATTGCCATAAGATTATTGCAAATATACAGGCATTTTACAATCTTTTATTTTACACCATTTAGACGTTTGTAGGGCAATATTTGATCAAGATATGACCAAATACGTTTTGAAACTTTGAATGAATAATTTGATAGGGTAAAGGGTTTTGATAAGGGGTTTGACCAAAAGCCCAACTGCCACAGTGCAAACATCGCTTAAAATGTTATTCATATAATGTTCTTTAAGTTTAATCATGTTTGCATAATTCCCCATGGACAGAAACGTTTTGAAAATTTGAATGAACAATTTGACGGGGTTAAGAGTTTAGATAAAAGTCACGGCCAAAAGCCCCAGCCGACAGAGGGCAAACATTGCTCAAAATGTTTCTAATAAAATGTTCATTAAGATAAAACATATTTACATGATTCCCCCTGAATGTTTTTTGAAAGAACTTATCAAATATTCGCAAAAAATAACAGACATTTAAATTCATGAATATGCAAATAAGGTCATTTGCACAAAATTTATAGTAAATTATTGCGCAAGTCATAAGCTTTCATTTGATACCATTCTAGCATATGTTGGTCAATATTCAAACAAGATATCACCAAAAACGTTTTGAAATGACAAAAAAAAATATAGGGTTAAGGGTTTAGATAAGGGTTATGGCCAAAAGCCCCAGCGGTCAAAGTGCAAACATCGCTCAAAATGTTTCTTATATAATTTTCTTTAAGATTAACTGTATGTTTACATAATTCTCCTGCTCAAAAATGTTGTTGCTGATAAGCGAAAAACACCCCGACAGAAATGAAAAATTCCATATGCACCAATTTGTTAAATTTTAACGCAAACATTTTATTTCTTGTTACAAAGGGCGCAATCAATATCTTCTGATAGAGGTCGCTAAAGTCTATTACCATCTATCTAGTTTTGGCATCCTGGGCTAGCCACTTTCAAAATGTTAGCGCCCTTAAAATGCATACACGTGGGTACATACTGTCACGCCAAAGAATTGGTTCTTATGCTTGCACGAAGTAAAATAAATATGTATAATACTCTGATTTGAGTTAATTCTTTAATCTAATAAAATTGAGACGAAAAGTAAACTTAATTTTGTAGTAAATTTAGTTTTATTGCGATTTTCTGCTTGCTATCTTTTATACCCCCACCTACGAAGTAGAGGGGAGTTTATTGGTTTTACCATGTCTGTCCGTCCGTAGACTTTTTCGTTTCTGTGCTCGAACTCGTGAACCGTTTGACATAGGATCATGAAACTTTACTCAGTTGTTGCCAATAACCTAAGGAGGTGCTCTATTGTTTTTGGGTCACAGAGGTCAATGTCACAATCGGACTTTGTTATGCTCCCCGAAAGGAGAGCATATAGTCGCCGCTTCGTCTGTCCGTCCGTCCGTCCGTCATTCCGTCCGTCCGTCCGTCCGAAGCGATTTCTCCATAACCCTTTGGCCAAATCAAATGAAACTTACCACGTGAACTCCCTATGACAAAATGCCGATGCACTTTTCCCTGTTTTTTTATTTGAGGCCTCGTCATGGGAAAAGGGGACTTAAGGTTAAAAACAGTTTTTCTCTAATTTCTCCTAGTCTAATGGTCAGAATTTGATGAAATTTCATATTTGAGTAGCATATCAGATGCCCTTGATAATAAACTATTTAAAAATTTGCGTATACAAAATATGTCATGGAAAAAAGGGGGCTTAACATTTTTTAGCTTTATATTAGCTCTGCATGGCATATATTTATTGTGACAATGCCTTATTCGGGGAGCATTGTCCGTCTCTGACGGCTCTTGTTTAAAATCCGTTTCCGTGCTCTAACTCGAGAACCTTTTGACCAAGGATCATGAAACTTTACTCAGTTGTTACCCATGACCTAATGAGGTACCCTATTGTTTTTGGGTCACAAAGGTCAAAGTTTAAGGTCACAATCGGACTTTGTTTAAAATCCGTTATCGTGCTCTAAGTCAAGAATCGGATGATTTGGGATCATGAAACTTTACACAGTTGTTACACATGACTCAAGGATGTGCCCTATTGTTTTGGGGTCACAAAGGTAAAAGGTCACAACTGGACTTTGTTTAAAATCCGTTTCCGTGTTCTAACTAAAGAACCTATTGACCTATAGCACTTTTTCAGTGACAAGGCGCTAGTGGGGTCCGCTTTGCGACAGTTCTAGTTGGCGACAGGATTTCGGAGTTATAAAATGCGCACTACATAGTGATTAAGCCAAAATAGGATGAAGTGATGCGCCAAATCAGTCAGTCCTTTCTGAAATGATTGACCGGATACCAAAAAGAAATAGACTGGCGATTAGTCAATGGCGGCGCAAGAGTTGGCTTGAAATTTTCAGAATGTTCACAGAAAATACTTTTATTCTCTTTCAGATGAAAATAAAAGTAAAATTAATGGAAAAGGATATGTGATATGTCACTTTAATGGAACAAATTAATAGAATTTATGTTTGTATTTACAGTACTTCAATTGATTCTTTTGGCGCTATTAATTTCATAACAGTTACGGAACTACCTGTACGAAAAATTACGCCCGTAAAACAGGCGTAAATGTGACGGAATTATGAGACGGAATCCGCCTCATTTTCCGCTAGTAAGCTTGTTTAAAGAAATATAAGAATGAGACGGAAACCAAGCGT
Organism: Fragum sueziense; assembly: GCA_963680895.1. Taxonomy (NCBI): domain Eukaryota; kingdom Metazoa; phylum Mollusca; class Bivalvia; order Cardiida; family Cardiidae; genus Fragum; species Fragum sueziense. The sequence goes on from OY804593.1 coordinate 25,343,284, forward strand.
AAACCAAGCGTAATTTAGAGGCGTAAAATGTTAATTAACCGGAATTTTTAGAGACGGAATATGCAAATGAAGCGAATTTTTTTACAGGCGTAATTGCTAGGAGGCGGATTCCGCTTGGAATTCTTAAGAATTTACAGGCGGAATCCGCCTCATAATCCCGCCTCCTAGATATTTACTACATAATATGTGGGTGGGGAATGGTAAAAATGAACATTTGAATTTGTTTAATTTAGTCAAAAGAACACTCACCAATGTTGCCTCATTTGGTCTTACCATTTAGTGAGCCCCTTAATGTACTGGATTCATCAATATCAATGTTTGAATTCATACCTCAAACATTAACTTTGCAAAAAGTCAGAGAAGCAAAATTCCCTCCAATTTTCTAAACAGGAAGTAGGAAATGGTCATAGACTGGGAGAAAATAGACTGGGACGCCTTATTTTCCCAAAGTTAATTCTATATCTTATGAACTATATATCTCAGGCACTATTTGAGATACAGGGGGGCATATATGTTTTACAAACATTTCTTGTTTAGATAGAGCCTTGATAATTCACACAAAGATACTACCTGACATTTACTTTCATTAAGGAATTAAGACCTTGTGACCTTGACCTTGAAGTTTGACCTACTGTTTAACCTGGCCTACATCTCATACACTATGAGATATAGAGCTTTGATATTTCACATATGGATAGAACTTGTTAAGACCTTTCATTTGGGATCATGACCTTTGGCATTAGGACCTTTACCATAAGGTATATACCTTGACTTGGCCTATATTTCAATCACTTTTACAGATGAAGTCTTGATAGTTTACTCTTGCATACCTCCTACCAAGACCATCAATGTTGAACTTGACCTTTTGACCTTGAATTTGGAGTTTGACCTTCTTAACAAAAGCCTTTTCTTTGCCTATATCTTATGCATTGCAAAATGAAAATGGCTAGTATATTTGAATCGCGTCATCATAGTCCAAAAATTCCGTCTCCCTGGAAAGTTTAAGTTATTTTCCGCTTTAAGAAACAGCCATTCCGCCTTGTTAAAATGGCTAAGTCCAAAATTACGCCTTTTCATAAATTAAAGTTTTAAATTACGCCTGTTATGATAAAATTTCGCCTCCATTTCATTTTACGCCTCTAATTTACGCCACTACTTTGCACAGTGACTGAGGGGTAAAGTATAACTCCGCTACTGTTACAAGCGTAAATTGCCATTTACGCCTCATTTACGCCTGTTTTCCAAGCGGAATCCGCCTATTTTTTTCGTACAGGTAATTATCAGTAAACAGCTCCTTCATTTGTTTTCTATATATTTCTCCGGTGATCAAATCCAGTAATTGTTTTGGAATGAGATAACTTATTGTACATATTTTTAAAATGTTTCAGAAACAGAGCTTCGATCGGACGATCTGAATCAGATGGAAAAAAGAGCCCTTGAATCACTTCAGGTATGCAATATTTCACGCAAGTCTAGAATAACTTTCTGATTAACACCTGTACCTTATGTGCTTGTTCGCTATTAAGTTTGGTTATCATTTAACTTAGCTATTCTAAGTTCTCAATTACAGTCTTGAAATTTGAATTATTAATTTGGCTTTTTTGTTAAACATTGCCATAAATATAAGATATAAATTTGTGCATATCAAATGTAATCTTAATTGCACCTAGATACAGAAAATGTTTTACCACCAAGTAGCCAAACATATAATACACGAAATTTCAAATACGTATAACGTCATATTCTATAGAAACAAAAAGCAAGTCGCTATCTGCCTTGATAAGGGAGATATGGCTAATTACAACTTACACTAGGCAGTCATATTGGAATTCAATATAGCACGGTCATCAGGGAGCTCAGATTTAGGAATTCACTTTTAAAATCATTTTATGGGTCTATACTACACGCGTGCCAAAGGATGGGATGCAACAAGGGCTCAAAATAGATTTTCTTTAAATTCTGTGAAGTGATAGAGTTACATAATATCTTTACTTTGGTAATGGCTAACAAAGTGGGTGGGGTAAATTGACACGAGAGGCAAATTTTCACTTTGAAATTAAATAACTTTTTCTGTATAGATCAGGTCAAAATGCAATTTTGCATGTACATTTCATGGACCGAGGATAATACATTTTTGGAATCAGTATTCCTATATATAAGTGTATTTATTTTCTGTATTCGTTCTTCTGTCAATCTCAGATTTTGCTTATTTTTGATGTACTAACTTTACGAAACTATCTCTACAGCTGTTTATTTTTGTATGAATTGTCATTATATTTTGTGAACCTATTTCTATATAAATGATCTAAATATGTGCAAACTTTCAGTCGAATTAATTACATGGAACAAAAGTTATTTGACCTTGACCTTCAAAGGTCATTCTAAAAAATCGATTTTTATATTTTTCAGCTTTATCTTGATAATGAAATTGGCTTATGAAGTATATTTCAATAAATAATGTCACAAACTTAATAGAATTTGTATTCTGAGTTAGTTCAATGCTAATTTCACAGTAAACTTTGACCTTGGCATACAGAACAATAAAGATAATTGACAAGGAAATTGTCCACTTGCCTCTTCAAAAATTCAGTATTATTATGAGCATCAAGGTCAAGATTAAATACAATTTTGCGATAGAACTAAGTAATTACAGCAAGGATATTATGAAAATGACTTTTTTTTTTCAAATTCACTTTGTATAGTAATTGAAATGATAAAATTTGGCTAAAAATCCTAAAATGTAAGATTTTTAGAATAACCTTTGCAGGTCAAGGTCAAATAACCTTGGTTAAATGTAATGCATTTAGTTCAAAATTTACACATAGTTAGCTTAATTATATGGACTCATGTTTCAAAAAATATCATGACAATTTATACAAAAACTAAAGCTGTAGAGATAGTTTCGTAAAGTTGGTACATCAAAAATAAGCAAAATCTGAGATTGACAGAAGAACGAAAATACAGAAAATCAACATACCGATATATGTGGTTAACGATTCCTAAAATGTTATGTCCTTGGTATATTAAAAGTAAAAATAAACCATCATCAGAATTTTTACACATACAAATTAAAGATATTATGTAACCCTATCATTTCACAGAATTTGACGAAAATCTATTTCTTGTGCGATTTTGATCCCTTGTTGCAACCCATCCTTTGGCGCTTTCTTTAAAAAGTGAACGGTCATACGCCATATCCGGCTAACTATATACTATTTCAGAAAGCCATTTCAAACCAAGAAAGTTCGTTACATACCGACATTTGTGAGCTACACTCTTCACTTACATCTGCATTCCCAACTGTGTTTTCTACTGTACCAGAACCATTGCCACAGGAAATTATTTCTAGTGATGATACATGCACTGGCAATGGAGGTAGCAAGATGATTGGTGGTCCTAAGGCGGATAATGATTCCCCAAAAGAAGTTAAAAGGATACCAGCTGACGTGGATAGTCAAAGAAAACAAGATAAAGTTCAGAAACAAGACAAAACGCGTTTAAAGAAAAAGAACAAGACCGAAGACTTCCTCTTAGTAAATAAAAATGATACTCTTGAGGAAAAGCAAAAATTGTATACACATTTACAGGAAGAATTTGAAAAATTGAAAACAAAAGAACTTGAGTTGAACGATAAATATGAGGAATGTCTAGAACGATTAGACGAGAAAAATAGGGATTTGTCAAAGATGAAGAAAGACATCGAGAAAATCAATTCAGAAAATACCGATTTGTTAAAAGAAAAGTCGGAAATTCAGAGGAATTGTACAAATTATCAAGCAGAGAAAAATGAGCTCAATACTGAGTTAACAAAAAGAAACCAAGCCTATGGCATGCTAGAAAAACAGCATTATGATATGCGAAAAGAAAATGAAAAGTTGTCAAATGAAATTGCAGATGTTCGAGGGAAACTAACTGGTCTGAAAGGTGAAATTGAAAAAGAAAAAGATGAACGAGAATCACTATCCCGTCTACTTAAAATCAAGGAAAATGAAATTGCCCAACTGCAGTCTGATGTTTGGGACCGAATACGAGAGCATGATATACTTAAAGAACAGATAGACGGCTTGCAAACTGATGCTAAAATGAAGGAGTCGGAACTTCAAGCAAAAGATTCTGCAATCCAGGATATCGAAGAAAAGAACCATCAAAACGAAATTAAGCTGCAAGAAAAACAAGTCCAAACCACAGCTCTAGAAGAGAAGACGCGCGATTTACAAACGGAACTACAAAAGAAGGAAAGCGTTATCAAATCAATGAAGAGAGTTTCTGAAAGCCAAGATACCGAACTTAATAAAAGATCATCTATAATCAAAACTCTTGAAAGAAAGTCAATGGAAATGGAATCGGAACTTAAAGACAAACAAATAGCCATTATATCGATGGAGGAAAACCTTAATAGTCTGAGTTTAGACATAGAAACGACAAAAAGGGATAACAAGCACTGGAAAGACAGAAATGATAAATTGCTGACAAAGTTGTCCACTTTAGAGACTGAAAGGGCACATTTACAGACAAAATTGAATGATGCACAGGAGCAAATCAAGACAATGAATGCGGAGCTAAGAGATCTACGTGGATGGAAAAGGAAGTATGACGATGAACTGGAAAGACAACGTATGCGTAAAAAAGGTGAGTGACCTTTTTTAAATGTTTTCTAGTCAATACAGTGAACAGTTCAAGTCTCGAAGGAAAAAGGTCGGTGTCATAATACACCGAGATAGCGGTAGTTCGATACATTCTAAGTTCATTCAAATGTGCCGAAAATAAATACATGGTTGACAGATGCAGATTCGTTCATTCAAATGCGCTAGTTTAAGGCGATGTTAAAGTTTTTTTCATTTCGTCGGATGTTATATTCATCGGAAGAAACTTGATGATTATCGAACGAAAATTAAAACTGTTAGACCAAATGTAATATTCGTTCGACGAAAAATAAGTAGTTTTAGCTCAAGCGGTACATCAGAGTAATGAATATACAACATGTTTCCCAAACATTTGGTCAGTAAGGTTATTATGTATACGATAAGCATAACCGAAAAATTGCATGCATACATTTGAGTGAGTACATGTTCTTATTTTATCGACGAATATTGAAATCAGCCAGACAAGCGTATTAAGACAAGTTTTGACTTAATTATTCTTCATTATTAGCTATCCTGTACATACCAAGACGTGGTGACCTAGTCAACATGGTGATATCAGACCTGAGGGCCAGATTGGTCAGTCTGTTTGAAGAAGCACAGTCAGGGCTGGATTTTGAGGAAGTTGACAACGTGTCGAGGATCAAACCTAACACCCCAGTACTGGTGTTCTGTATCAACGCTTCGAGACTGGGTACAGATGTGTCCAATGCTTTAAACGGCGTCAGAGGTCAGTATAGAATTATGTTTTTTGCGGGGACATACATATTGGGCGGAATCATGAGTTATCCTTCTATGGAATTGTTTAAGTTTATACAGTAACGCATCAACCCCAATTATTTGTCCAAATTGCACAAGTTTACATTTTAAGGATGCTTGGTCTTGTCGACACTTCCTTTTGTCAACTCGCTTTAACAATATTTACGGTAAAAGTATGTTGATAAAGAAATTAAAACGGTGTTTGTTGACACAGTGTCATTCTTGTTGAAATTAAACTAAATGTCTCATGCATTATATTTGTAATGGTGGTAGAAATAGTAGTAAATCCACATGCAATATTAGTTTTTTGGTGAGTATTATTACTGTGTATATAATTTCAGTGAGTTCCCAAGTGGCCGTGATAGTGCTACACCACAAGGAGCAGCACGCATTACCAAACCAGTCGAGCGAGAGGGTCCTAACATCGACCGAGTACAAATCTCTAGGTGGAATATTCGATATGGCGTGCCTCTCTAGCAAGGGAGGCATATATGAGTGTGATATGAACTCGAACGCCATTAGGGCACTGTTTGACTTCATCAAGCAAAGGAACGTGCAACAATAATCTAACTTATTAATTGAGCGAGTCATATCATCTACGCGAGTACAAATCTCTCGGTGGAATTGGCTTTCTCTTAAGGGAAGACCCGGTTATACTCGTGAGTGTGGTATGAACTTTGTATAATGGATAATGCCATTTGGGGACTGGTTGAGTTCATCAAACAGAGGTACCGTTCTTGAATGATTTGACCAGTTCCCATATCATAACATTACTAGCCAGATTTGCGTCGATATGCATCGAATTGCAAATCTGTATTAATTAGATTTAGAAAAATTGTCACAAAAGAACAAGCGGACCAACATGGCACTAAATCGCTAACCTTAGACGGCATGGGAGTTTTGAGAAGATTAATTGACAAGGAAATTCAACATCCCTCTGCATTAGCGCATAACAAACTCATAACCCTTTCTCAAACATGAATTAGTTTTGACATCCCTAATATGATTCCTTTGGGAAAAGATTGTAGCAAAAGAAGAAATTACTGATAATCAGCATTTTCTTCTTTGGGCTCAAGTATTTCTGTGTTATTTGATGTACAAATCCTTTTGTTAATGGCAACCCATCCTATGATACCCGGGGTCTGCTACGCTACATGTAGCCGCGGCGTAGCAGACCCCGGGTTATCCGAGAATGATGGCAACCATGAAGTTGTCTGAAGCAACTTCTGGATTGGAGTAGATTTAGATATCTAGTCCATTTTTTTGCCTTCTGAAAAAAGGGTAAAAAATTCATAAGTCTCTTTTGGGGAAATCTGGTCCAGGCAGGAGACCCCTTTGAAAAATAATGAAAACAAAGCTTTTGGTTTTCAGTACATGTTTAATCAACATTACATATTGCATATAATAAAATGCGTATAATTTGTTATCACTTTTGGACATTTAAAAAAGAATGATTACACATTAAGACACAGTCATGCTTGGCTTATTTACAAATGGAACTCTTCTATAATAACCCTTTCCCAAACTAAAAAAATTCTGGAGCTTTTCAAAAGTCGGGGGTTATTATAGATAATTAAAGAAATCTAGGTTCCCCTTTTAAGCAATGATATTGCTAAATATGACAGAAGACAATAAAAGAAAGGGGAGAATACTGGTTTAAGGTTATCTGAATTTTCTTATAATCTTTCAATGTTCTTTTTTTTTCAGATTGTTTTTTTTTTTTCTTTTGGCCATTAAAACCATTTTTTATTTGGGAAAGGGTTTTCGATTATATATTATTACAACGTCATGGTACAAAAACATAGACAAACATAAAAAAATACATGGACAGGATGTTGCTTTATTTCATAAATTATAATACTATGAATAGAAACAAACTTCATTTTTAGAATATCATTACATTTTTATCAAAACAGAAATCTAGAAAGTTAAATCAAAAGCTCTCTAGAAAGCTGGTCAAAATAGAAGGATAATGAGTTTGTTTTTGTTTTTGCTCTGTCTAGTCCGGTCATAATATTATGGAACATGTTTACAAAATTTTATGATGTAAACAGAACAATATCAAACTCCAAACTACTGCAATTTTCCATGTGATGGTTCGAATCTAATTGCAGGTGTCTCAAACCTGCAAGATTCGAACCAATAAATGCAAAATTGCAAATCAAATTAAGCAAATTCCCTTGAATATGAAGGTAAAATGTGTAAACATAAGCCATAAAATCTGCCTGGACAACAAATGTCATTCATCTTGTTTATGCATAAACAAGAAATATATTAATGTATAAATTATAGTGTATTTAATCTTATTTCTGCATTCTAAGAAAATGAAAATTATATATGTAATTTATTATGAAATCCATATTTCAATTTTAATAAAAAGATAATGTTTTATTTCTTTTCCTTTTCCTTGTCTGTATAGTCAAGCTAAACTGGAAGAACAAAGTTAACATGCATCACTTTAACCCTTTCCCAAATGGCCAAATTTGGAACTGCTTCCTTTTGAAAGGAGTTGCAGACTGCAAAATAAGTATTATTTTGTGTATGAAAGTTGTATATTACAATAAAGAAAATATTGAGGCAAAAGGAGAAAATGCTGATTATCAGCATTTTCTTCTTTTGCCTCAATGTTTTACAAAACTATTTCTATCAGGGACGTCAAAACCAGGTCTTGTTTAGGAAAGGGATAAACCTTGAACAGAGACCAGCATTTTCTTCTTTTGCCTCAATGTTTTCCAAAACTATTTCTATCGCGGAACGTCAAAACCAGGTCTTGTTTAGGAAAGGGATAAACCTTGAACAGAGACAAACAAACACCACTATGAGATATCCAACAATAGAACTAAGTATCTAGAGGAATCACCTGACACAACAATTTCTTCATTTTTTCAATAATTCTGTTAATATGTAGCCAATTTGAACAAAATGAAGCAGAAACGGTAGGAAGTGACAGGGATTTACTAAATGTGAAGGGCCTTTTCAATATCTGCTGATGAAAAAAGTTATTGGTGACCAACCAAAATTTTGGTTGGCCATCAATAACTTTTTATTATCATGTTTCGTTGAATAGATCCACCAAATCCATAAATTCATGGCTTTTCCTGTTTTGTCTGCATCAAATCAGTCACTTATTGACAGAATTATTGATGATTTTCTGAAATTGTAGATCTAGTGTCATGGGATTCCAAGCCGTGTTAGGAGACAAATGAAGGCCACTTTGAGATTTCCAACCATAGAACTATAACTGACACTGCCTGTAATATGAGGTTAGTTTAGTCAAAGCATTTAGAATGAGTTTTCGTCCTATTATAGTCCTATGGTACAAATGTGATTTTTGTAAAATGTTTCACATGTTTCATAGGACATTTTGTAAGACAAAAATCCTTCCCCAATGCTTTGATGCAGAGCTCCAGATAAGAGGGATTGATGAAATTTCAAGCTCCAATAATTTTGTTATATTCTATCAAACCCTATGTTTTGGGTACTCATTTGTATCGTCTCATCGAGACGATTCAAATGAGTACCCACAACATAGGGTTTGGAATTGAAATAACAAACTTCGAATGTCTTCATCCCCATTGATCTGTAGCCCTGTTTGATGAACTTGCCCTTGGATTTTTTTATGTCAATACTATTGATCTATTTGAGTATTGCTACATGTAACATCCATGTTAATAAATATTTAAAAAGAATTTGTTTTCCTATTTGTTTTATCTTTTTAACCCCATGTTTGGAGATCCCCCAGAAGCTCTAATAAATAAATATGCGAAATATGACTAGAAAATGAATCTCATACTATACATAATTCACAATATAATCATGAAAATTGTTCTGCTTTCAACTTAAAGAAAAAAATCTGTTACATTAACGAGGATGTTTTCCTTTCCTCTCAATGTGTTAAAAGCAGCAACACATAATTTGCACTATCATGTTTGATTAATTACATTTTTGTGCATCATTTCTATTTAAACCAGTTCAAACTTAATATTAAGAGGAAAAGTCATTTAGCAGTTATATTCCAGAAGATGAATCTTAAAATATGGTAGTAAATTCATGTTGGTTAGAACTTAGAACCAGTAACACATAAATAGATCTAGTAGAGTTAAGGCAACACTGTTTTAAATGTATATCAATCCTATATACACTTACAACAGCATAGCAATAAACCCTGTACAGAATTATGACTTACATTCAAATAAATTGGACCAAAAATTTGCATAAACAATAAGAATAATATTGCACTTTTAACAAGTAAGTTTAACCCTTTCCCAAACAAGACCTGGTTTTGACGGCCCTAAGAGAATAGGCTTGGGAAAACATTGAAACAAAAGAAGAAACTGCTGATAACCAGCAGTTTCTCCTTTTGTCTCAATATTTTCTATGCCATATTTTACACAAATTCTATCTTTAGTAGCTTCCACTTTGTCATTTGTGACAGTTTTTGAAGTGGATCTCACTAAAATTTTGCCGTTTGGGAAAGGGTTAACTAGATACATCACCAAATGAGATCAGTCCCTATTAGCACTTTGTCACAAGCCTAGAAATTGAATGGGGTTTTATGACTCTTTCATATGCTGTGGTAATATGGTTTAGGCTAGAGCATCTATCCATGGATTCCTATTGATTCTCTCACCGGTACAACCACAACATTCTTTCCCAGCTACCAGCTGCTTGCCCACATAGGTCTACTATGATCCAAACCGTTGGAGGGTGACAAAAATGTCAGAAAAGTTTTTTGCCAAAGCTTGGGATTGAAGTTCATCATCGAACCTGTAACCAAATGCATGACGGTCCCTACCAACAGCTCTCTGGCCCTGGTCATCCAAAAAATCTGAACAAAGGGTCATAGTGCTGTGACAGTTCATAGAACTTGCACAGCTTTGGAAGATCTAGTAGTTTAGAAGAAATAAAATGGACAAAAAGTCACATAAGGACAAATGATCCGACTGATAAGCTGAGTCCTATATACCTTCCCTAAACGTAATTTTAGGAGGTAACACTAAGAAACTAGCTACATTTACACATTGAGACATACAAAAACTGATACTGTCAATTCAATATTCATCTTTCTCATGAAATTATAAAAATATACAAACAGAGAATTCAAAATATGTCTTGAAACTTCAATTTTCCACTGGGAAACTATTCAAATAATTTACTAAATTAACTGGATGAAATTCATAAGAAATTAATGATTATATCTTATTGCTGCAGGCAAGATTATTTCAAAACAATATTTTTGCCATAACAATAACATGTACATATAGATCTACATGCTTTATAAATTTTTCAGATATTGTCTGTAAGAGGTCAAAACCTCGTAACTCCAGCTTTTTTCAAGGTTTTGACCTCCAACTTACAATATCATTTTTAATATAGCATATATTATGGAATGTTTACTATTTTGACATAAAATCAACATATCTGCAACAAAACGAAAACAAAACTAAAATACTGGTAAGCTGAACTTTAAGCTGTGTTCAACATTTTTTTCCATTATCCCCTGCTAAAGGTTCATTTAAGTTCTAGAACATTCTAGAATGTGTAATGCCACTTCTAGAACTGTTCTAGAACAATCTTAGAAGTGCATTTAATGTTCTAGAACAGTTCTAGAACTAGAAATGCATTCTTGAAACTTTTTTCTTAGGAATTATTGCAAAGATTGATGCCCAGAACAAAAACAACATCGCATGATCTGACCCCCAAGCTATAGTAGTCGGCCTTGTCAGTTTCTCATATTGAGTTTACAGACTTCCGAGAAGGTCCACTTTTACACAAACGGTCAAACAATTATGTATCAATGCGACAAATACAATACATAGTTTGTGCAAAATCTTGAAAACCAACCCACACTTTGAATGCATAGCTTGCAAAGATTTTTCTTGAATCTTGAGTTAAGTATAACTGCTGTTTGGTATTTTTTCTAACAAGTCATTTTGCAATCAGGGCCGGGTTTTGACATCCCTAATAGAAAAAGTTTGAGAAAACATTGAAGCAAAACAGGAAATTATGATAATCAACATTTCTCCTTTTGTCTCAATATTTTCTGTGCTATAATGTATATAGATTTCATATTCATTATCATCCAAACAACAGAATTTAAGAAAGCCATTGCAAATGACAACACAGATTGTTGTGTGCCTGACCATTATGCTCCTGGTAAACATCAACTAGCTGTACAAACAAACCACACAAAAGCATTAACCAAATGAAAGGGATAATATTCATAGGAATTTATTTTGTTATCATTATATTGGGAGACCTGGTGCACCTGACCATAATTATCATCACTTTTCAATGAAAACCTCGTAACTGCAGTTTTAAACAAGCTGCAGTTACGAGGTTTTCGTTGAAAAGAAGCAACATGCTCCTGTTAAACATCAACTAGCTGTACAAACAAACCACACAAATGCATTAACCACACTTTGTCAACACTGAACAAGACATTTGACCACATATTCTAACCATTTGCTAAACAAACCTACATTGTAGTTTTGACGACCCTGCGAGGAATACATTGAGAAATAAGAAAATGTTGATGGGTAATTTTCTCTGTATTTTTCTTTTGGAGGCCTGATGCATCTGACCATATTGTCACTTTTCAATGAAAACCTTGTAACTGCAGCTTTAAACAAGCTGCAGTTACGAGGTTTTTATTGACAAGCAGCGATATGCTAATGTTAAACATCAATTAGCTGTACAAACAAACCACACAAAAGCATTATCCACATTTTGTCTACACTGAACAAGACATTCGACCACATATTTTTACCATTTCCAAAACAAACCTAGTTTTGAGGAACCTGGGAGGAAAACATTGAGAGACAAGAAATGCTGACTCCTGTCAATTTCTCATTGTATCTCAATGTTTTTGCTATATATCGTACAATATGTCCACTTTTTGTAATGTTTTTGCTTTTGAATTTTCCCAATTTATTTTTTTTGTCATTTGGAAATGGGTTGACTTAACTGCAAACAATACATTTTTGTGATGGTACAGACCTATATATTTTTTTTATCTTTTCATGGACGATTGAAATCTGCGACAACTACTGGGCCTAAAATGCCTGTAGCCAATGAAGACTGCAATGATTAAATAAATAAGTTGATTTAACCCATTCCCGAACAAGACCTGGTTTTGATGTCCCTATTAGGAAATGCTAGAGAAAACATTGTAACAAACGAAGAAACTGCTGATAACCAGCAGTTTCTCCTTATGCCTAAATATTTTCTTAGCTATATTAGACACAAATCCTTTCTTTTTCAACATCTATTTTGTCGTCTACAGCAACTTTCAAATTGGACAGCTCTAAAATTTTGTCTTTGAGAAAGGGTTGATGGAAGACAGAGAAGAATTAACCCGTTCCCACACAAGACCTGGTTTTGACTTCTTTGATACAAAAGTCTTGGGAAAACATAGAGACAAAAGAAGAAAGGGTGTTTGCCTAAATGTTTTTTATTACCAAATCATTTCTTTATCAACATCAATTTTGTCGTCTGCAGTTACTTTCAACATGTAGTGACCTATATTTTTTGCCATTTGGGAAAGGGTTAACGGTACACACATTTATTTTTCATAATTTGTACAAATTTTGAAAAATATACCCCATGGATCATAAAGCGCATGGTCAAAATTCTTTGCAGTATGCAAGTTTTATTTTTTCTAGTTTTGCTAAATCAAATCTATTCAAAATGGTCCAATCTTGGAGGGGTAAGTTCCTACAAATCTAAATGTAAAGAGAAGATGATTCCTCAATGAAAATGAACAACAAAAAGAAAAGATAACGTTTGGATACATTAATGGACAGACAGACAGACAAACAAAATGTTGATTGATTTAATGGTGCTTACAGTTCCTTTGAGCTGGTGTAGTCATATTTTGAGACCAAAGCAACTAACAAGGGTTTCCTGTTGTTTCTCTCACCAGTACTACTAACAAGAGCCGTCAGAGACAGACAATGCTCCCCGAATAAGGCATTGTCACAATAAATGTATGCCATGGAGAATATGAAATTTCATCAAATTCTGACCATTAGACTGTGAGAAATTAGAGAAAAAGTGTATTTGACCTTAAGTCCCCTTTTCCCATGACGAGGCCTCAAATCCAAAAACCGTGAAAAGTACAACGGCATTATGTCATAGGTCGTTCACATGGTAAGTTTCATTTGATTTGGCTCAAGGGTTATGGAGAAATTGCTTCGGACGGACGGAATGACGTATGGACAGGACGGACGGACAGACAAAGCGGCAACTATATGCTCTCCCTTCGAGGAGCATAAAAATCATTTCCCAGCCTCGAGCTGCTCATCCAAATAGGTTTACAATTAACTTACCATTGGTGGGAGACAAAATTTATGTCATAAAGGATGTTTTCCATTTATAATGGATATCTGTACAATGGCTCAATGCACCAGATAATCATTCAAAATAAAATTTAATGAGACAATAGTTCAAATTTCAAAGCAAGCTCAGTAGCCAGTAATTCTTTGCATAAGACCAAATATCATTGGGACATTTTTTTACCCTTTGCCCATTTTTTGACTATACTTTAGATCAACAGCTCAATATGGCAAAAATATCAAACAAGATGTTTGTGAAATATGAATGCCCCCAAAATGGCAAATGTTAAGTTTTTGGAAAGACAGAAAGACAAACAGGGAAAAAAACAATATGATCTTTCAATGTAGGGGCATAAAAACTGAAAGAAAATCTTAATTATATGTGGCGCTACGTCGACAGCATGGCAGCTAACAATTCTTCATCATAGGAATCCATAAATACACTAGACCTACATGTGGCATTTTTCACCAGCGAGGTGTCCATTTTTTGTGGGTTGAGCAAGGATCGGTTCTGTAACTCGGCCGTGTAGTCCTTTATAAGGTGTGCTATCTCAGTTGCCTGTAGTAGAAAATGTTGAATGTTGTTTATTCATTAGTGATGCTTGGGAAAAATGTTTGGGAAAATATTGTGGAAAATGAAGAAATTGCTTGTAACAAGCAATTTCTTCATTTTCCACAATATTTTCCAAACAAAAAGACCCAAAAATGCAAAATTCCATTCACTTTAAATTGTCGTCTGCAACATCATTGAATGTGAACAATCCAAAATTTTGCTGTGTAGTAATGGGTTAAAAGACGATCATAGAAGAGAAAATATTGACACAAAGGAAGAAGCTTTTCATGACAAACATTTTCTCCTTTTACACCTATAATTTTTGTGTAACATCATTGCTAGATCTACAAGACACAAGAAAGCTATTAGAGAACACCATGGTGGTATCCATTTTTTGTGGGTTGAGCAAGGATCGGTTCTGTAACTCGGCCGTGTAGTCCTTTAAAAGGTGTGCTATCTCAGTTGCCTGAAGTGTAAAATGTTGTATGTTTGTTTCTTTTAGCCTAATAAAAGAGGGCAATACTTTGGACAATTCTAATTTGACAGATGTTGCCGACAACAATTTCAAGTTGATGAAATTTTAAAAAAAATTCCCATTTTAGGTTAGAAAACCATGTAAAGTGAAGAAAATGTTTGTCTCCAGCAATTATTTCATAATTCATAAATTACTTTGGTGCTAAAGGGCACCATATTTATGAATCATAACATGTAACTTGCCCACCAAATATGAAAAAGAAAATTCAGTTTAACCCTTTCCCATAGAAGACCTGATTTTGACGTCTACAGTTGGAATGGCTTGGGAAAACATTGAGGCAAAAGAAGAAAGTGCTGATAATCAGCACTTTCTCCATTTGCCTCAATATATTCTGAGCTACATTATACACAAAACCAATATTTACCAATGTTCATTTTGTCATCTGAAGCAGCTTTTAAACAGGACCACCCTAAAATTTTGTTGTTTTGGAAAGGGTTAAAGAGTATATTAAAAAATTATATTATGTTCAATATTCTAAGATAACAACAAATGAATACACACCTTGTTAGTTTGGAACATATATTTGGTTCCCTTGGCAACATCCCCAACAATCAACATGATACTTTTAATAGCTGGACTAGTATGTAATACATCTGTATATTCATAGGACTGGATGATTCTCTGTGGAGATGAATGTAAAAAATAATTCTAATGATAATATGTTTGGTTTTCATGACAACAGTCTAAGTTAAGGTAAGTAGAGAAAGGACAAGAAAACCTGAAATTTTATGCAAACTTGGCCTTTGATTCATAAGAAAAAAGTGTATGCATTATTACCATGGTTGCAAAATGTTGACAATCAATCAGCTAAAACCTTTAAAATGGATTCTCAAAAGAAAGAGTAATAGAAAGTGTGCTAAGCGAAATGTGTACATGTACTTACAAATGTTTTTGCCTCTAATAAATGTACGCCCTTTTGATCTACAGCCAACAGTAAACTCTTTGGTAAGGAAGATGTGTAACATTGCTGCAAAAAATGAAAGAGATGTAATATCATTTGCTTTCAAATTGCATTCATTAGATGTATATGTAGCAGTGAATTATCTGCTTGTAATAGTATTTGTATTTATTTCACAAATCTGACCATGATATAAGTGTTGATAAGTAACCTGGCAGAGAATCTCTAGCTAAAAGCTAGAGATGCTCTGCCAGGTCGTTTATCATGAGCATTTGGCCTTAAATAAACAATCTTAACCTTGGTTAGATCACATGAAATGTTTTGTTACAAGGAATTCAAATTTGGAAAAAATTCCTTCCATTTACCAGTCAAAATTTTCAAGTTTTTTGAGAAAATGAAGTTTTGACATGATTTATTTGGGTTTAATGCCGTTAACGACTCCTAGGGTCATATCATGGCAGCGGGAGCACCTAACAATGGCTTCCTGTCATTTCTCATACCAGTACTACCACAACATCCTGACAAAGCCATCAGCTGCTCTACCACATAGGTTAATATTGGCAGGAGAATTTCATCTGAAAGAGTATTTGTCGCAACCAAGGGTCAAACCTCACAAGTGAGAGTCTGGTGTGTGGATTTCAAGATCTCTACAAACTGAAATACCACCTGGCCTGGCATAAACTTCTCCATGGATTTGTGTACAACTCTTCTACTATTATACTGTATAAGTCACTTGATATTATACTGTACAACTCACTTGATATTACAATGTATGACTCACTTGATATTATACTGTATAACTCACTTGATAATATACTGTACAACTCACTTGATAATATACTGTACAAGTCACTTGGTATAATGTGCAACTCACTTGATATTATACTTACAGAGATTTCAAATACACTAGCACCAAATAGTGGCCATGATTTCAAGACCTCTACAAACTGTAATACCGCCTGTCCTGGCATTAGATCAGACATGGATTTGTGAAGTATCACCACCTCCTCTAGTCTCACATGGGGTCGCATGTCTCGTGGCAATATCCTCATTACAGAACTGGAATAGAAAACAGATTAATCAAAATTTTCCCAAGGATTTGGATATCATAACAGAATATACTTTAGAAAACTTTGAGTCAAAAGTAGAAAATTTTCTGATGCTTAATATTTTCTGTACTATAATCATATGCAATACCTACCTTTAACTTTTATCAAGATCATTTTGTCATCTATAGCAGGTTTCGGGTTACTGTACAATTTTGATGTTTTGGAAAGGGTTAATATCAAATATAAAGGAATAATGATGAATCCATACTCACGTTAAAATAATGCAATTAATCCATTACCAAAACAGCAAAATCTTAAAAATGGTCCAAATTCAAGATGTTGCAGACAAAAAGAAGCGAGTCAAATTAAACTCCTGGATTGACAGATTGTGACATTTCCAACTATGCTTTCCAGGTTGGCAATTATATATTAAAGAAAAACATCAACACCATCTACACAACAAAGAGATATATACTGCACCTATAATCAATATCACTGGGTTTAA
Source organism: Fragum sueziense (assembly GCA_963680895.1). Lineage (NCBI taxonomy): Eukaryota > Metazoa > Mollusca > Bivalvia > Cardiida > Cardiidae > Fragum > Fragum sueziense. The sequence goes on from OY804593.1 coordinate 25,360,559, forward strand.
TTTCTTCACTCTCTGACTGTATCTTTAAGGCACACAAACGAACCTGAAATGTTAAATAAAGATATACTTGGACGAAAAACTGATGCTGGGAACATGATAATATGCAACATACGTTTGAGCCGGGAACTGAAAAAAATGTCCCTTATAGCATTTTTCAAAATTGGGTTTTAAGATCAGCCTGTTGTAAAATGCAGTTCAATATGCATCCATGCTGCTCTCTTTAAGTTACTACAGGTCACGAAGAAGCTATTAGAGAACAATGTGGATCCTGATCAGACTGTGCATATGCACAGGCTGATCTGGATCTATGTTGGGCTCAAAAGCCTTAAGGGACGTTTTTCCAGATTCTGGCTCATTTCATTTCTTTGACTGAATATCAGCATTTTATTCTATATCAGCATTTTATTCTTCTGTCTCAATGTTTTACCAAATCAATTTATCTAGGGACATTAAAACCTACCATGTGTTGGAAAGAGTTCAACAGCCAAAGAGGCTCAAAAAGTTTGTATCTATATATGCCATTTTTCTATTCGTATTCCTATGGTTTCACTAGTACAATGCTTTTGTCTTAAAAATGCCTTTCCCAAGCATATAGGCCTACCCCTATAGTATTTTCCACTTTTGCCTCAATGTTTTCTTTGCAATAACTTTCAAATGTCTGTTTTTTATTAACATCAATTTCACCTTTAGTTTAAACGTATTTAATGAATTTATTTTCTTTGTCAAGGATAACAAATTTAATTGATAGGATTAAACAGCTCTTTCAATTTGCTATGGACATATCACAGTGGCTAGAGCACCTAACCATGGATTCCTGGTGTTTCTTATCCAAGTCCTACCACAACATCCTTACAAAGCCTAGCCCTCCAGCTGCTCGCTCACATAAATTAATGATTATCAACCCATTGGTGGGTGACAATTTTGTCAGTAAGGATATTTGCCATGGCTGAAGATAGAGTCCAAGACCACTCCAATGAGAGTCTGATGTGCTGCCAAAATTAATGCACAATTGCTTTAGCTCGAAAATAAAGTACCGTAATCACTGCATCAGAAGGTGTAAGTTGATGGAACACTTAATTAAGGGACCTTTTTCTAGTTCCTTTATTTTCTTGGTCAGGAATAACAAGGGCTGTCAGAGACGGACAATGCTCCCCTAATAAGGCATTGTCACAATAAATGTATGCCATGGAGAGCACTTAATTGTCAAGGGCATCTGATTTGCTACTTAAATATGAAATTTCATCAAATTCTGACCATTAGACTAGGAGAAATTAGAGAAAAACTGTATTTAACCATTAGTCCCCTTTCCCATGACAAGGCCTCAAATCCAAAAACGGGGGAAAAGTACATCGGCATTATGTCATAGGGAGTTCACATGGTAAGTTTCATTTGATTTGGCCCAAGGGTTATGGAGATATTGCTTCGGACGGAATGACGGACGGATGGACAGACAAAGCGGCGACTATATGCTCTCCCTTCGGGGAGCATAATAAAATACTCACTGCATCAGAAGGTGTAAGCGGGACTCTGTGTTTGAAAACATCCTCTATAAGTTGATGGAAGACTAGATCACATTCTACAGGATCTATAGGGTTCAGATAGGGCTCTATGAATAAACGTTTCTGAAAAATGTAAGAATTTATTTTAGAACAAACTTGGGACACAAATAGGATTTGCAAAGCATTGCCACATAAATTGTAAAACAAAGCTCAGAGAATGAGAAGGTGCATTACATGAGAAGTAGACTCTATTATAAATTACCCTTATTATTCTAATAAACGCCCGGGCGTTCACTACTTACTTACTTAGTTACTTACTTGGTTACTTGGGGGGGGGGGGGGGGGGGGGGCATTTATTAGAATCATTTTTTCCCTAACATTGTGCTTCCAATGTGCAGATTTTCAGCCGAAGTTTGGGAGATGGGCGTTTATTAGAATATGGGCGTTTATTAGAATAATTATGGTATTTATAAAATGGATGAAAGTTTACAATAATTCTTTCATGAAGTTCTTTGTAACTATATTTTACAAAATTCCTGAGCCACAATTAAAAACTTACTGTCTTCTACACTACTTTTGGCAGGATAAACAATTTTTGTCTGCAAAAATTCTTTTCTATTTATAATTGCAGTATTTCAGAAAGACTTACTTTGAAGACTAGTTTCATTTCAGAGATAGATGACCCCTTGGATAACCTTTCCCATTTACTGAGTGTGTCTGACATTCTTTCATCGTGGTTCATGCTACGTTCTGTAATAAATACATAAAAGAATGGAATTTTCCACGAGTCACACTGAAAAAAATTCAATATTTCAGGAAAATCAATTAAAACAAGAGTTGTCACTAGACAATGCAGCTAGCCTTTGCAGAAGTTTTTCACAGAAAAGGTCAAACTTCAATGTCAAGAGGTCAAAGCTCAAGGCCTCAAATGAAAGACCTTGGTGGAAGGTATATATGTTTAAAATATCAAAACTGGATCTATATTAGAGCATAAAACAAAGGTCAGTTTAAAGCTTTTCAAAAGAAGGCCAATATCATGAAGTCAAAGGTCATGATCCCAAATAAAAGCCTTGTCAATATGTATCCATGTCTGAAATATCAAGGCAGCATCTATGAAAGGAAATGAGATAAAGGCCAGGCTAAAGTTTTTGTTTATGTAATACATGACGACTACACTACGGCTTTGACATTTATAACAAGGTGTCAAACTGTCACAAGATACGCCCGTAACACTGCTTTATGTCGACAGGGGGAGCAGGTTGGTAAAAGTTTCATGGTCCTAGCTATTATATTTTTCGAGATATGCCCTGGACAAAAATGAAGTATGAAAAATAACAAAGGGCAATAACTCAGAATTATGGTTCTTGTGCACTGCACTCTCCTTTGATGAGATCTATACACCCATGAAGTTTCATGATCCTAGCTATCATACTTTTAGAGATATACTCCGGACAAGATTCTAGTATGAAAAACAACAAAGGGCAACAACTAAAAAAACAGGCCAGGTAGAGTTATGGTTCTTGTGCACTGCACTCCCCCTTGGTAAGATCTATACACCCATGAAGTTTCATGATCCTAGCTATTATACTTTTAGAGATATACTCCGGACAAGATTCAAGTATGAAAAACAACAAAGGGCAATAACTCAAAAAATAAGCCAGGTAGAGTTATAGTTCTTGTGCACTGCACTCCCCCTTGGTGAGATCTATACACCCATGAAGTTTCATGATCCTAGCTATTATACTTTTAGAGATATACTCCGGACAAGATTCAAGTTTGAAAAACAACAAAGGGCAATAACTCAAAAAATAAGCCAGGTAGAGTTATGGTTCTTGTGCACTGCACTCCCCCTTGCTTAGATCTATACACCCATGAAGTTTCATGATCCTAGCTATTATACTTTTAGAGATATACTCCGGACAAGATTCAAGTATGAAAAACAACAAAGGGCAATAACTCAAAAAATAAGCCAGGTAGAGTTATGGTTCTTGTGCACTGCACTCCCCCTTGGTGAGATCTATACACCCATGAAGTTTCATGATCCTAGCTATTATACTTTTAGAGATATACTCCGGACAAGATTCAAATTTGAAAAACAACAAAGGGCAATAACTCAAAAAATAAGCCAGGTAGAGTTATGGTTCTTGTGCACTGCACTCCCCCTTGGTGAGATCTATACACCCATGAAGTTTCATGATCCTAGCTATTATACTTTTAGAGATATACTCCGGACAAGATTCAAGTATGAAAAACAACAAAGGGCAATAACTCAAAAAATAAGCCAGGTAGAGTTATGGTTCTTGTGCACTGCACTCCCCCTTGGTGAGATCTATACACCCATGAAGTTTCATGATCCTAGCTATTATACTTTTAGAGATATACTCCGGACAAGATTCAAGTTTGAAAAACAACAAAGGGCAATAACTCAAAAAATAAGCCAGGTAGAGTTATGGTTCTTGTGCACTGCACTCCCCCTTGGTGAGATCTATACACCCATGAAGTTTCATGATCCTAGCTATTATACTTTTAGAGATATACTCCGGACAAGATTCAAGTATGAAAAACAACAAAGGGCAATAACTCAAAAAATAAGCCAGGTAGAGTTATGGTTCTTGTGCACTGCACTCCCCCTTGGTGAGATCTATACACCCATGAAGTTTCATGATCCTAGCTATTATACTTTTAGAGATATACTCCGGACAAGATTCAAGTTTGAAAAACAACAAAGGGCAATAACTCAAAAAATAAGCCAGGTAGAGTTATGGTTCTTGTGCACTGCACTCCCCCTTGGTGAGATCTATACACCCATGAAGTTTCATGATCCTAGCTATTATACTTTTAGAGATATACTCCGGACAAGATTCAAGTATGAAAAACAACAAAGGGCAATAACTCAAAAAATAAGCCAGGTAGAGTTATGGTTCTTGTGCACTGCACTCCCCCTTGGTGAGATTCTATACACCCATGAAGTTTCATGATCCTAGCTATTATACTTTTAGAGATATACTCCGGACAAGATTCAAGTTTGAAAAACAACAAAGGGCAATAACTCAAAAAATAAGCCAGGTAGAGTTATGGTTCTTGTGCACTGCACTCCCGTAATGATGAGAAGAATATAACTGCCAAGTTTAAAGTCAATCGGACTTAAGGTGACAGAGTTATGCTCCGGACAAAGAAGTGGACGCCGCCGGACGCCCCGGACGCCCCGGGACGCCCGGACGCCCGGACGCCGGACGCCGGACGCCGGACATCACGGGTGATCCCATAATACGTCCCGTCTTCGACGGGCGTATAAAAAGCTTAAAAAGTCCTGCAACACAAATAAAAATTTATGACAAATTGTCTAAAACAAACAAAATATACTATATTTTGAAAAACCTTATGATTTCGATCTGAACTAAAGATAATATTTTCATACCTGAAGTTCCTGTCACCTCGTATAAAGAGAAACATTCAGCGTCTGTCCTCATACCTATCTTGGCTTTCACAGTCTTTATCACCTGAAAATGAAACAGTAATCCGAAATAAAATTTAATTAACAATTTATATGTATGACCTTTGCTATAAATCTACACAACTTGTGATGTTTTGAACAGATCAATATAGAGAAGATTAAAATAAGAACTCAATATACAGGGTTTAATAAACAGTGCATTTCTTTGTTTAAATGTCATTCAATTTGTTTTCCTTCAGTCCATTAACTCAATCCTGCACAATGAAGTCTTTTGATGCCCCATGAGATAATGGCTTACGACATTATTGTAGTAAATAAAGAAATTGCTTGTTTCTTAGCTTATCACAATACTCTGTTCTAAGTAGAGGGACCATCAATGTACATTTTCATTTACTTGAAAGTCTCATCAGAAGCATCTTTGAATATTTTGATGTCTGGGTCTGGGAATGGCCAGGTTAAGGAGAAATACTCTTATTATTGATTATGACTGCCAGACATAATCAAGATCCACCAGAGCCTGAATTTGATCACAACTTCACAAATTCCCTTACCTCTCCACAGACTGCTGCCCCATCAAATTCTATCACTCTATGGTCACCATTCAACAAAAACACTTTCTCATTGATTGGTTTTCTGGCCATTACACAGTCAATCTCCCGTACAGAGGGTGGGAACTTTCTCTTCTTCTTCTCCTGGGTCCGTGTCAAACACTGTGGAAAAACACAAGCAATACAATGACATTCCAATATTTTATCAAGATATGTTAAATATAACACCAATGTAATTTCATGCATTGGAAAGCTGCATAAAAATTCAAAGTCAAACAAGACATACCCGTGAAACATTTTGCCTTAGTAATAACTGTTTCTTTCGCAATTGACCTTGACCTTCAAGGATCATAACTTGATAACTTGGTACATCCATTCACGGTGGGGATTGTGCATGATGGGATGGATAATGACTACCGACAATAGGGAACGATTTTATCAAGTAAACCGTGACGTAATTTCGAACAAATAAATAGTATTTCGTTGGTGTTGTTATAAAATCTCGTAACTACCGCTTGAATCAAACCGTAGTTACAAGATGTTATAACAACACCGACGGTTTATCAAAACATAACGGTAAACTCAGTCTATTTTTTGCACAAAGTTTGATGCCAACTCGCCTCGCTTCAGGTAAGACATTTTGCAATAACTCTGTTATTTCTGTATCAATTTTCAAGCGGTTTGCTGCATGTACCCCGCCTTATCAGGCTCTCTCATCGGATGTATGACATATTAGATAACTCATGATACTTTTTCCGAAATATTGTCCCAACCGACCAGAAAGCGAAATGGTAACGACTACGGCCAAATTAACCATGCTTCAGGTAAGAATTTGTGCAATAACTTTCTTATTTCTGCGTCAATTTTCATGCAGTTTGTTGCATGCACTCCGTCTTACTAAGCCCTTTTCTCAGATGTATCATTTATCTTGAACTTCCCTGTACTTTTCTCAAAAACCGATCCCAACTGACTAGAAAAAGGGCCTGAATTTTTTGTTGTTTTTCTGGTCGGTTGGGATCAATTTTTGGACAAAGTACAAAGATTCTACAAACAAGTCATATATCCGAGGAAAGAGCTCACTAATGCGGGGTACATGCAACAAACCGCTTGAAAATTGGAGCAGAAATAAGAAAATTATTGCACAATTTCTTACCTGAAGCGAGGCAAATTTGTCCGTAGACTCAGTATTTGTTATCCATCCCATCATGCACAATCCCCACCGTGCCATTGTAAAGTCAATGAAAATCATTTGGTCAACTTTTGTAAACAGAAACTCCTCTCAGTCTAGAGAACAACTAGTCTTCTCCAGAAATACTCCCTAATACATATTGGTCAGATCTACCTGGCTCACTTAAATGAGCCATATGGGAACCTTGTACTAGGTACTGTTCTAGAATATTCATGTATGTGACCTACCTTATTACAGAACCTAGCAAATTTGCCCTCCTCTGTTGTGGTATCGAGTGAACATTTACGTAAATGTGAGTTGAGATATTTAAGCACTCGACTGTTACTCGGTACAACACAGCTTGTCGCTACACACATTAACTGCCAGTTTCTTCTATTGACATTACTATTGGGATCTGTAATCAAAATTAGAAATCTTAATCCTTTACCAAAATGAGAAAAGTCCAATCCAATTTGAAAGCAGCTCAAGACAACAAACAAGATATTAAGAAAACTATGATTTGTGTACAAAATCATACAGAAAATATTTAGATACAAGAAGAAAATGCTGGTTATCAGCATTTTCTTCTTTTGTCTCAATATTTTCTCAATTCTATTATTTTTGGGACCTCAAAACCAGGTCTTGTTTGGGAAAGGGTTACGTAAATGTGAGTTAAGATATTTAAGCACTCGACTGTTACTCGGTACAACACAGCTTGTTGCTACACACATTAACTGCCAGTTTCTTCTATTGACATTACTGTTGGGATCTGTAATCAAAATTAGAAATACAAAAGCTTCGAAAAATGAGAAAATTTGAGACCAGTCCATTTTTGAAACTGCTCAATACAACGAAGTGTAAAATATCATACAGAAAATATTGAGACACAAGAAGAAAATGCTGGTTATCAGCATTTTCTTCTTTTGTCTCAATATTTTCTCAATTCTATTGATTTTGGGACTTCAAAACCAGGTCTTGTTTGGGAAGGAGTTAAGTTAATGTGAGTTGAGATATTTCAGCACTCGACTGTTACTCGGTACAACACAGCTTGTTGCTACACACATTAACTGCCAGTTTCTTCTGTTTACATTACTGTTGGGATCTGCAATAAATCAAGATATGATTATCAGCTAGCATATTAATAATAAATAAGTATAATAAATCATGATCTTGATGTATCAAATAATGCCACAAGCAAGCAACCCTTTCAATGTTTCAAACAGGGCATCTAGGAGCGGAGCTACGACTTTTTAATGACTGCACACTATATTATGTAATTTTGTGCATACCGTTTTTTTAATTTTCATAAATTTCTGACAAAAAAATTAACTGAAAATTCTAAATATTTTGCACTTTACCCATACTTGGGGCATCGATTTGTATGCATGTGCATTTGTGCAAAAAAGTAGCTACGCTCCTTGCATCATTGGCTTGGCGTACAAATTGTCTGTAATGTTTTTACCTGGATGATCTGTAGTCTGTTTAATCAATTGTAGATAGTACTCATTACACAATGGTTCACTTTCCTGACATTTCTGCATGACAGTTTGTATCATCTCATTGTGGTCAACAGCACCATGGTTTGTATTTGTGACCCGTCACGCTAAAAGGGACCTTATCGGACGTGTGAAAAATATCGACCCTAGTCAGTCTGCGCAGTCCGCGCAGCCAGACTAGGGCCGACACTTTCCACTTTTATGTAATTTTCTTAATCCGGAATGTTTTCCCTTACTTACAATATGTTCATTTTTAACATACGGGATCTGGTTGACTTGTGATGAGAGTGACAAGTTTGTCAATATTTTGATTTTTTGAGTTGGGATAAGGTTCCTTTTAGCGTGACGGGTCACATTTTTATTCTTACCTGGATGATCTGTAGTTTGTTTAATCAACTGTAGATAGTACTCATTACACAGTGGTTCACTCTCCTGACATTTCTGCATGACGGTTTGTATCATCTCATTGTGGTCAACAGCACCATATTCTCCTGCAGATGAAATGAAGATGTTTATATTTCTGACAGTTGGTTAGTTTATTGGGATTTTACGCTGTTTTCAATTGCTATGGTCATATCGCAGCAGCTTGAGCTCCTAACCATGGATTCCTGTTGTTTCTCATACCAGTACTACCACAACACCCTCCCTAACCGAGCCTCAAGCTGCTTGCCCACATAGATAACAATGTCAAACCATTGGTGGGTGACATTTTGTCAGAAAGGATATTTGCAGCAGCCGAGTATATGACCCGGAACCTCTCGAGTGATAGGCAGATGCACTACCAACTGTTCTGATATTTGGAAGAATAAAGATAGCTGTTGAAGAGAGGTTATGCTTCCATATCATGCTTTGATGAGAGAGTAAGAGAATGGAAAAACATTTTACAAGCCTTATATGCATGGCCAGAAATTCTAAACAAAGTGGCTATAAAATAACCAATTGACTTGCATGACTGCAAACTAATTATTCACTAGGCCTATATTTAACCCATTCCCACTCAATGACGCATTTTGACGCCTCTCAATGAAAAGGCATGAGAAAACATTGTGGAAAATGAAGAAATTGCTTGTGACAAGCAATTTCTTCATTTTCCACAATGTTTTCTATCCCAAAATACCCCAAAAATAAAAAATTCATCCACTTGAAATTATCGTCTGCAAGATCTTTGAATTTGGATCACCCTAAAATTTTGCTGTTTGGGAAAGGGTTAATATTGCTTTTATAGAAGCCCAAGAATAATTACCAACCTGATTCTATAACACCAGAGAAGATAAGTATCATGTATATGCAGTCTGATCTTGTTCTATGCTGCCTGCAAAAGCTATCAAAATATTCCATGATCAGCATGAGGTTACCAGTCATTTTGCATTTGTCTTGGTATCAAAATAATTTACCACAAATTCACTTCCATGCATGTTCGTGTACATGTAGGGTGTTCACAATCAGAAGCTTCCAAGCTTTATGTCTTATGTAAAGATTCTGTTCTGTTGTTATATACAAGAGACAAAAGTTAAAATTACCAACCTGATTCTATAACACCAGAGAAGATAAGTATAGAGTTAAACACTTTCAGTGCCAGTTCCTCAACACTTTGGTCTTGCATCATTGTCAAGCACTGTTTTAACAAATGCGTTCATGACTTTTATCATTGTTTACCCATCCCAATTTTTCCAAAATTACAACAAGCAGGCAACATAGAACAAGATAAGACTGCATGTATATGCAGTCTAATCTTGTTCTATGCTGCCTGCAAAAGCCACCAGAATATTAAAGAATCAGCATGGGGTTACAACTCATTTTGCATTTGCCTTGGTATCAAAATATTTTACCACAAATTCACTTTCATGCATGTTGAATGTTGCATAGATGTAGGTTGTTGAAAATTATATAATCTTCCAAGCTTGATGTCTTATGTAAAGATTCTATTCTGTTGTTTAATACAAGAGACAAAAGTTTTACTACCAACCTGATTCTATAACACCAGAGAAGATAAATATAGAGTTAAACACTTTCAGTGCCAGTTCCTCAACACTTTGGTCCTGTATCATGGTCAAGCACTGTTTTAATGTGATATGACTTGTATCATTGTTTACCCATCCCAATTTTTTCAAAATAACAACAAGCAGGCAACATAGAACAAGATAAGACTGCATGTATATGCAGTCCTATCTTGTTCTATGCTGCCTGCAAAAGCCATCAAAATATTCCAGGATAAGCATAGGGTTACCACTCATTTAATCTTTACTTTGGTAACAAAATATTTTACCACAAATTCTCTTTTATGCAAAACAGTTGTATAGATGTAGGTTGTTGAATATCATATAAGCTTCTAAGCTTTAAGTCTTATGTAAAGATTCTATTCTGTTGTTTAATACAAGGGACAAAAGTTAAAACTACCAACCTGATTCAATGACACCAGAGAAGATAAGTATAGAGTTAAACACTTTCAGTGCCAGTTCCTCAACACTTTGGTCTTGCATCATGGTCAAGCGCTGTTTTAATGTGATATGACTTGTATAATTAAGTCATGCCAGATCAAAACACGCAGGCAACATGAAACAAGATAAGACTGCATGTATATGCAGTCTGGTCTTGTTCTATGCTGCTTGCAAAAGCAACCAGAATATTAAAGAATCAGCATGGGGTTACCACTCATTTTTGTCTTTACTTTGGTTACAAAATATATAACCACAAATTCTCTTTTATGCATGTTGGTTGGTGCATAAATGTACATGTAGGTTGTTGACAATTTTAATAGCTTCTAAGCTTAATGTCTGATCTGCTCTTTTACACAAATTCCCTTTTATGCATTTTGATTGATGATGATAAGCTTCTATAGATGCTTTATGTCTTATGTAAAGATTCTGTTCTGTTGTTTAAGAAATGTTAAAACTACCAACCTGATTCTATTACACCAGAGAAGATCAGTATAGAGTTAAACACTTTGAGTGCCAGTTCCTCAACACTTTGGTCTTGCATCATCGTCAAGCACTGTTTTAACGCCACCTTACTGAACGACCAATAATTGACATCAAACATCCCGATATTGCCTCCCGCATAACAGCTCCGTAATCTCTCCATTTTAGATTTTGTGATCCTGTAAATATTTTACATTGTGGTTATAGCAATGCTTTTTGAAATGGGTAACAATAAAGTTCTAAACTGACCAAACAATGTATAGTTACTATTGCCCTTTTTAGAAACAAAGAACATGATTCCATCGAAGCCCTATTCAGTTCATTACTTGTACGATATTTAATGCCTCTTTAACAGTATCTTAGTTATGTCACTTTAGCTGGAGCATCTTACCATAGATTCCTGTTATTTCTCTCACCAGTACAACAATAACATCCTTTCCATACCTTACAAGCATCACTCCCACACAGGGTTACAATTATTCACCCATTGGTGGGAGACAAATGCCAGAAAAGACATTTGCTGTAGACAGCTAGGGATCAAATCTGTGACTCATAATTTACAGTCTGTCACATACACTACTAACAGTTAGCTCTATGGCCAAGACCAGTTCAACACTCTTATTTCTGTAAAAGTATTGCACATTAAGTATTGAGGCAAAAGGAGAAAATGCTGATTATCAGCATTTTGTTATTTTGTCTCAATATATTCCCAAGAATGTTCTATTAGGGACATCAAAACCAGGTCTTGTTTGGGCAAGGGTTAAAGGGGAAAATCCAGCTAAAACAGAATTTTCAATCAACCAAGTCTGAAGATAAAAAGTACATTTCAAAAGACAAATGTAAATTTTAACCTTCTCAGGGTGTTTTTGAAGAAACTGGAATCTCGATCTTGGATCGGTCGGTGTAATAAACGAGTTTCTGACAAACTCCGTCTGGCTCGCACGAGATCCTCGTACAATTTCAACTTTTCTTCATCTGTCATCTTCATCTGTAATGAAACATTGTGGAAATGTGTCTCGCATCTAACCCTTATCCAAATAGCAAAAATTTGAACTGGTCCATTGTGAAAGCTATATAGCAGCAGAAGATATATCTTGATGGAGAAAATATATTAAATTGGTTTATAAATCACTTGGAAAAGTATAGAGGCAAAAGAAGAAAATGCTGGTTTTCTTTTGTCTCGATGTTTTTCTTAATTAAGTGTCCTCCACTAAATACATAAGACCAAGTCTTGTCTGGCAACATTAAATCAGATTTATTGAAATTTCTTAAATCTCTGAAATGGCGAAAATAAAGACTTGAAATGAAAAGGAAAGGATGAAATATGTTTCGCTTAACCCATTATAAGACGGAATTATTTTACACTGATCCAAATTAAAAGATGTTGTAGACGGCAATTTCAAGTGAATGAATTTTTTTATTTTTTTAGTTTTTCGCGGTAGGCAATATTGTTGGAAAACAAGAAATTGCTTGTCATAAGCACTTCCTTCATTTTCTACAATGTTTTCGATGCATAACGACACCGCCCGAAAAAAATCTGATGTTTTATGAATCTTAAAATGGCCACATTACGGGTATGCTACCTTAACCAAAACACAAACACTATCTTTATCTCCATCCATTTGACATCTGTATCAAATGTCATATTAGATGATACTGAAATTCTGATATTTGGAAAAGGGATGATTCAAATTAAAAATAATTTTTGTGAATGATTCAAAATAACTTCCTAGCCCTCATTCACATTCACATTTTCACCTCTAAATGTTTTGAATTATAAATTGGTTGTCATGGAGAGGGTTACATAAAATTAGTACAAAAAGAAAGAGAAATTATAATTATTGATGGATTTCTATTATGTATGGAAAACATGTTAAATCTACATCAGTAACTATATTGTTTACGGTATGTAAAATTTTAAATATCGAATGATCTGGGAAATAAATAAAAGGAATTGAGATTTATTCATGTGAATGAAATGATTGTTTCCACTAATTACTAAAATCTGGCCCATTTTCAGACTAGCCCACTAACTAAGGATATTACTGAGTAACTTAATAATTAAAAGATTATATATAGGCAGAGAGGGATTTTAACTGAACATCTCATTTTATTTTTCTTCAATTTGAACATTCCCGAAACATACATAGTGTTTTTTATATAATTTTCCTTGAGCTTTAATTAGGAAAGATAAATGTTTTCATATAATAAAATGTAGGCAAAATTAACACTTCACCACAAACCATATTCAAAGTTACTATTAGAAAGCACTATGGCGTGACAATTAACTGTAAGCATAATTTTATTCAAAAGGAGTAATTTTCTATCTTGCATCTACAGAGTTTAATTAAATTAAGTCTTTCCTAAATAAAATGTCCGCGTTTTCTTTTGCCTGGTGCTTTATAATTAATTGTTAAATACATTTCAAAAGCTGTCAAAAAGCTAACAAATATCAATGCTTTTCGACAAAGACCTTGTAACTGCATCATAAAACAAGCTGCAATTACGAGATTTTTCTTGCAAAGCCACAATTAATATCAAGAGTCTGATAAGAAAAAAATAATAGTCTCTCTATTCACACCAGGCTGTTTTATTATTTCTCTCAGGTATAAACTTTTGATATCTTAAAACTCACTTTAATTTTAATTCTATCAAAATAAAAGCATCAGTTAAAATAAATTCAAAGCAATTCTGCAACCATTAGTATGATAGTTATAATCACAACACCTCAAATGACCAACAAAACACAATTTTAGCAAACTTATAACATCTGCATATCTTTGATAATTCTTAATTTAGTTATTAACCCTTTCGTTTGCAGAATTATTTCCCAGAAATGACTTTTTCCCTATTTCCAAGCACTCTGTGTATACACATGCTTAATAAATAGATTTTACTAGCAGAATACCCATAAACCTATATATCATTGGAAAGGTTATTTAATTTCCTTCAACAATATGATAAGTAACTGATAGAAAATTTGTATCTCATCAAAATCTCGACCTCTAGCCCCATGACCCCATGTCAGCCCCCCTGCCAAGACCCCCGACCACCCCCACCCCTACGATTTGGGACTGGATTCGGTTTAGGGTTATTGGAATCACTATCGGAGACACTATTCGAAGTCTTCGAAACATTTCTAATGTTCAAATCACCTTTTTACCACCTAAAAATCAAGGTAATCGCTATCATCATCGTCCGGCACTGACATGGTGATTCGCCGGACCTCTTCTGCAGAATATAGAACCCTCCTGACCATCGTAACAACTCATACAAACCCAAAAACTGTGTTTTTCTTCACATTTCACAAGAACATAACACTTTCGCGCAATATTTCCGGTGTCATAATAACTTTAATAGTGTAAAAATTGCTTTTAAAAGCCCATACCCCCCTAAACAGTATAGGCGTTCCTGAACCGCGCTTGAAAGCGCGCTTGCAAACGAAAGGGTTAAGGATATTTTCTTAAGAAACTTGTAATAGACCATGACATAATTTTTATGATGTCAATATTTCAGCTAGAGTTATTTATAGATAATATAGATCTATAGCTAAATGACACATGAGCTGGTCTCCCAAAAAGTTCAAACTCCAAGGTACCCAAAAGACGAGTGAGGCTGAGTGAGTCCTAGCTCATGACAGGTGGATTTAAAACACAACAATATACTGATATTTTTTCATATGATATAAATGCAGAAGTTCCTGTTTGCTAAAGTTATGTTGATCATTGTTAACTTAGTTAAGGGACTCACAACCATATAAATGATTGTCTGTTACAAATATTCTGTAATTTGTACCAGAAAAAACAAGATGTTTTTGTGAAACACAAATGCCCCTAAAAATGCTAGTGTTAAGTTTTCATGTTAAGTTTTCGGAATGACTGACAGACAGACTGACAGACAGACAGACGTGCTGACAGATGGACAGCTACATGTAGCTAGACAAACACAAGTAAAACAATATGCCCTGATATTTTGATATATGGGGCATAAAAATCTTTTTCATAATACTTTGTCTGATTTTTTTAGACTAATGTATACCTATGGTTGAGAGTCCCTCATATAAATAATAATACATCTGATACATACAATGTCGAACATGCGTCCATGCTGAAATTAGTCATGTGATAAATAATGGTGAATACTAGGAAATAAACGAAAACATTACAGTGGTGAAATTATAAGTGAATGAAAATATAGGTGAATTTATGAAATTCAATGCGATGAAATGATATGAGTTTGAATCTAGGAAAGGGTTATTGTATTTGTGACCAACACATATATATAATTATCTTGATCAGCCAGCAAGTCAATGTTAAGGCCACGTTTCTATTGCCGACCATATCAACTTGATCAACTTGATCGCCTAAATTTCCCGAACAAACCCAATTAAATTCGATCACGACTTCTTCTTTATTTCTTGGCGATTAATTCCCGATCATTTTTGCCGACCATGCTCAATCGTCCCGATCACTCTTGCCGACCAAGCTCGATCAGTACTCCATCGCTTGATCTAGCTTGATCGAGTTGATCTGGTCGGCAATGCATGGGAACACACCTTAACCAATAACCAGACAGCAAAATTATGGACTGTTCCAAATTCAAAGATGATGCAGACGACAATTTCAAGTAAAAGAAACTTAACATTTTTGGGTCTTAATTTTGAGGTAGAAAACATCGTGGGAAATGAAGAAATTGTTTGTCACAAGCAATTTCTTCATTTTCTACAAAGTTTTCCAAAGCATTTTTCTTCTGGGGTGTCAAAAGCTAGGCGTCATTGTGCAGTAAAAGATTAAAATCATATTCTGAAAGCTTCTCCATGTTCTGTAGCAGAACATAGAGAGCTGGATAATGGATCTTGATCAGGCAGCATTGTGGTCTGAAATGCTATGATGGCCCTTTTCCAGATTAAGACTAACATATAAGAATGATTACAGTCATGTGAATAAAAATAGTTTTACACATGTATAGCAGAAATTAGAAATCCTTGATTCATAAGGCTTTGAGAGATATCTTTTGGAAACATTCTGCAAATTTACAATGCACAAACAATATAAACTGACACGATTTAAAAACGCAAAACACATTTTCATTAACCATTCCTTTCCTATTGCCTCGATCAGCACCATATTTGGGGACATGTATGAGTCAATGTATACACGTCACGCCCCAGCAATTTTGTCGTGTTTTCTGTAAAATATCCGGACATCTGAACCGTTCATCACTAAATGCTCGTGTAACTCGTGCATTCAGACCACGTGTTAAATCACTAAGATTTTTTCGTGTACAAATTGCCACTTTGATTTACTTATTGAAAACATACGAGAACTATGAAAAAAGCAAATGTACAAAATGCTGAGGATTACTTTGGGAAAAAGGAACCAAGATTTGGGGCTTTTAGTTGGTGGTATTTCGCAAATGAGGGTAGCTAGACGCTTTTATGTAGCCAAATCGACGGTTCCACGGTTAATGAGACGTGTAAACGACACGGGAACATTTACAGACTGCCCATGTCCCGGTTAGTCGCGTGTAACAGCTGTATGTCAACACAATTGTATACGTCAACGTCACTAACGCAACAGATTTGTGACGGCTCAGTCTACAGCGAATTCTATGGTTGGTAATCGCGGGCGGCCTATACATCGTGACACGGTGATGAACCGCCTGTGAAAACACGGGGTTCGCTGTCGTCGTCCTGTTCAATTTAGGCTCTTGACTCAATGTGCATTTAGGCATAATCTGACGTCCATTCAGGCATTGTTCATGGATTTAAAGGTCATTTTTTGTCATGTTATGTTAACAATTGTAACATTTACAATTATACATAGCTATACATTGGTTTTGTTGACTGTAGTAGATACCATCTGTAAAAGTACATTTTTGCGTTTTTAAATCGTGTCAGTTTAGGATTTGAAAAATAAAATCTGGTAATGTAATGGCAATGATAATTTTCACTATTAAAAGACAGCATATAAATCAATATTTTCCTGCAAAAACAAGAACATAATGCATTTTAAGGTAGTTTACCCCTAATGAGATTGACACGACGTTGGAATTATTTAGGCAATGTTGAAAACATTCAGCGTTCGAACATTCCACCGCAAAATGTTTTCAACGTCGCCTGAATAGGTTCGGATACATAAGGAATGTTTAACGACGTCACACAAATAATTCAAATGTCACATGAATCTCATTACGGGTGGTGTACCTTAACAAGTTAATTAATAATCATAAGTCAGAAAAAGACTATTTCACAGCTAGATCTAGACACAGAATACAGATTTCACACTTCTCACCTTTTTCACCGTCTATATATGGGCATATATGAAAAATAATGAATGTAGGAGCATGATGATGATAATGATGATTGTGATGATTATGATAATGACTATAATGATGATAAAAGGTACTCAAATATTTCTATAGAGTGACATGAATACATCTACATAGAAGTACAACATAAACCGAATAACAAAATAGTGATTTTCTTCCCCCAAAAGTAGATACGATTCTAGATAGATTCTAGATGGAAAGTTTTCATTTTTCCAAAATTCTTGAAATAGATAATGTTGCAAAAAAGTCAAACACTCAATAAATGAAAGGAACCTTAGGTATTTCTTAACTTCTTTTGAATTTACCAAACGCCGACTGTCAATCAAAAACATCAATTAGCCAATGGACCATAAGAAAAATGTCATGCCCCCATTGTTCATCATTGCACGTGTTATTGTATCGATTTATCGACTGACAATCAAAACAATCGACATGCCAATGGCAAAGAACTTTGTGCTAACAATAGACTAGGTTTAACGTTATGTTTTGATAAACTGTCGGTGTTGTTATAAAAATCTCATAACTACGGCTTGAATCAAGCCATAGTAACGAGATTTTATAACAGCACCTGCAAAATACTATTTTGTTTGTCTGAATTTACATCACGATTAACTGGATAAAATTGTTCCCTATTAACGATCACATCCCCATTGTTTGTCTTAATTTCTATGTTGGGCGGAGCGATCTGTCGATTGGCGTTTGGTCAATTGGGAATGTACTGTAGTTTTGACTCAAAGGTACAATGCATACAGCCTCGTATATAAACTAGTCCAAAATGCTATATATAGTGTGTATCAAGACATGATACCAGCACTTTAATCATAGTGCAGAGTACAAAAGATTGAAGTTCAAATACAATAATCATATAACAACAAGAGCCGTCAGAGACGGACAATGCTCCCCGAATAAGGCATTGTCACAATAAATAAATGCCATGCAGAGCTAATATAAAGCTAACAAATGTTAAGCCCCCTTTTTCCATGACAGATTTTTTTTACGCAAATTTTAAACAGTTTATTGTCAAGGGCATCTGATTTGCTACTCAAATATGAAATTTCATCAAATTCTGACCATTAGACTAGGAGAAATTAGAGAATAACTGTATTTGACCTTAAGTCCCCTTTTCCCATGACGAGGCCTCAAATCCAAAACCTGGGAAAAGTACATCGGCATTATTTCATAAGAAGTTCACATGGTAAGTTTCATTTGATTTTGCCCAAGGGTTATGGAGAAATCACTTCGGACGGACGGACGGACGGACGGACGGACGGATGGACGGACAGACAAAGCGGCGACTAAATGCTCTCCCTTCGGGGAGCATAAAAATCAGATTGACAATTAGCAAGTAATTGCTGCTCACAAAAACAGAGTATAATAATAATCAAACAAATACAAATAATAGTCACACATGATATACTTGCATATAAGACAAAATACAGATGATTTGATTATATGGAATATTGAGACAACACCAACATTCAAACAAATTCCATCACAATTTATTTTTCTCTGAATATTTTCTTGCTTGAGTTTGAGGGATCATGTTATAAATAGCTGATGGCATATTTGAGTGATGGAACAACATGTACTTATAAAGATGGGTACCATCAAAGTTAGATTAAAGCCCTTTGACTCCTAATAATATTGACAAAATTTTCGACCTGTTCAAAATCAAGACAGATTCACACAATAAAATACATACATTGAACTTCAGGAATATGAACATTCATTTAACTAATTATCATATTTTTTACTCCCAATTCTGTATATACATTGTACCATACAAGAACTATTACGTCTGTGATAAGTTATTGTGGGTGATACATAACTAAGTGATACAGTGATATGTTCCTTTAATAAAAGTGAAAGACAGAACATGCCCTCACCTTCTTAACTCCCTCATAATCCGGTTTCAGCCATGTTGAATGCACGGGTGAATAACTCGCAATCAGATTACCCAGATCCTCTTTATGATTCGTCTCAAACATGAAGCACCTCTGCGGACAATCCTTTGCGACATCGTTCTTCAACTCCATCGTAACGTAATTATCATTAGGGTCCAATGCTATGGATTCTATCTCCCCATATTTAAAATCGTGGAGAACTTTTTTGTCTTTGGCTCGTACAAATTTCACACCGTCCATGTTTATCGCCAGCAAAGCATCGTGGGAATGAGACCATAATCCCTTGTGGAGTATAGGAAATAGGGTACATCCGTACAGTGCGAATTGTTTCACTATGGTTAGATACCAGACTTTGGCTTCTAGCTCTGACTTGCCCTGTCCGTAATGCTGCAAGAAACAAAGAAGATGAATTAAAAAATGTGATCCATCACACTAAAAGGGACCTTATGGGAATTGTGAAAATTATTGACCATAGTCAGTCTGCGCAATCAGCGCAGACTGACTAAGGCCGATACTTTTCACTGTAATATTATGAATCTAGAATGTTTTCCTTTTTTTACTATAATATTCACTTACCAAATATAGTACCTGGTTGACCGCTGCTACAAAATTGATCAAAGGCTAGCTGCATTATTAGAATTTAAAGTTGTGTTACATAATTATGACAAAATGACATTATTTTGTGTTTTGGAAGTTTCAAAAATGATTTTGATTGCATTACATTTTTTGTATGTGAGTAATTCAATAAATGGTGCTTTTTCATTGATTTTGCTAATTCAGCAAATGGCATTTAATGGTTTTATAATTTGAAAAATTGAGTGATGGTCTAATTAGAAATGTTATCAATAATTCAATTGAAACTTCTAATCATTTCAAATGCAACAGTTATTCCAATTCATTAAACTCTGCAGCAAACTAATTCCAATTTTGCAAAGGTTGTCAATTTAATAATGCATTCATCCATTACATTCTAAATGCCAATATAGGGATGTTGCTTGCCATAGAATGTTACTAAAATAATATACATGTAATTTCCTATTTTCGAAATTCTTTTTAAAGCCTCATGATTTGTCAACCTATTTGTCTTTCAATGCTTTCAATGCAATTGACCAAACGCCATAAGACAGATCGCTCCGCCCAACATAGAATTTAAGACAAACAATGGGGGATGTTATCTTAAATAGGGAACAATTTTATCCAGTTAATCATGACGTAAATTCGGACAAACAAACTAGTATTTCGTAGGTGTTGTTATAAAATCTCGTAACTACGGCTTGATTTAAGCCGTAGTTACGAGATTTTATAACAACACCGACGGTTTATCAAAACATAACGTTAAACCTAGTCTATTGTTAGCACAAAATTCTTTGCCATTGGCATGTCGATTGTTTTGATAGTCAGTCGATAAATCAATACAATAACACGTGCAACGAAGAACAATTGGGGCATGACATTTTTCTGATCATCCATTGGCTAATCAATGTTTTTGATTGACAGTCAGCGTTTGATCAATTAGTATTCATCCCTAATAGAGCTTTGTCACTTGGTCAGAGTTATCAATGTGTGAAATATCAAGGCTCTACTTCTACTAGTACATAAGATAAAGACTAGGCTAATATTGTTTTCTTTGTAACCAACATGAAGCAGACATTGATGCTGACGCCATCGACACAAGGGCTGTGACATCAACTCCCGCAATATTAACCCTTTCCCAAACAAGACCTGGTTTTGACATCTGTAATAGATATAACTTGGGAAACCATTAAGACAAAAGAAGAAACTGCTTATAACCAGCAGTTTCTCCTTTTGTCTAAATATTTTCCATGTCGAAGTATACACAAATTCCATCTTTCACAACATCTCTTTTGTCGGCAGCAGCAATTTTCAAATTGTATCACCCTATAATCTTGTTCTTTTGGAAAGGGTTAAGTCCCCGCTGTCTAAAAGCGCCAATATACCTACCTTATGTGCAGATTGTACTTCTTCGCTCCAATTCCTGCCCGGTAGGTTGAGAATTCTGCGACACAAATATTGCTCCACTTCACGATATCTGGTATGTTTGCCCTCTTCGAAATCACCAAGAATAACTTGTGCTTGTAAGCCAGCCAACTGTAACGCTACTTTGTCCGAGACAGAAAACTCGTCCTGTAAGAAGATTGAAGATTCATTTATTGAGTTTTCTTAAGCTAAATTGTGCAAACATACAAGCATGCAGAGTAGAACAAGGTTAGAATGCATGTATTTGAAGGCCCCCAGCTGCTTTCTCACTTAAGACAATTCACATACTGTAAACCAGGATAAGTTTGCGTCAAGAAATGTTCGCGTTTTCATTCACTCGGGCTTGTTCGCGGCTTTTTAAATTCGCGGATCAATGGTGTCCGCGAATCGCGCGAAACAAAACACGCTATGGAGGAATTGAAAAATTGACATGTTAAATAATATCGGGAATCGGATAATCAGATAATTACATACAGTATTGAATTATGACTGACTATCGGTCATCGCCCTTGGGTATGAGTGAACAGTTTTTATGGGTATTACTGATGTTCGCTTGACACATAATAGGATTAGAACTAAGTTGTGTGTCAGTTGTTTGTCAGTCGGCAAAATGTCGATCCTAAGATTTTTTACACCAAAAAAATCAAACAAAAATGAAGAACTCGAAGATCGAAATGAGGATCCGTTGGATACAATATTACCTACGTGTAGTGCGAGTAGCGATATTCAGTGCACAAACTCTGAAATTAAGGATATTATTAAGACCGGAGTTAAGCGTAAAAGAGGATCCTATTCACATTATGACGACTGCACTCGTGCTGAAATTGGAAAGCATGCTATTCTACATGGAAATGCAAGTGCCGCGAGACATTTTACGAAAAAACTCAAATTGGAAAAGCCTATGAATGAAAGTACTGTTCGTTCTATAAAGGCATCTTACAAACGTCAGATAGACAAAACTCCTGAAAAGTCTCTGGAAATATTGTCCAAGAGTCCCAGCCATGGAAGGCCGAAATTGCTTGGAAAGTACGACGATGATGTCATTGACTACGTTCGAAAACTTCGCCAGTCTGGCTCAATAGTAAATAGACAAATTGTGATTGCTAGTGCTCGCGGTATCATAATGTCAAAAAACAAATATATACTGGAGGAATTCGGTGGACATATTGTACTTGGTAGATCGTGGGCTGAATCGTTCATGAACAGAATTGGTTTTGTGAGGAGAAAGGGAACAAAAGCAGCCCGAAAATTGCCATTTGACTTCGAGGATCAGAAACAGGAGTTTTTGTCTCGTGTGCCGGACATGAGAGAAAAGTACTCGATCCCGGACGAGCTTGTCATAAATTTCGACCAAACCAACATTAGCATTATTCCCTGTGGCAATTGGACCATGGACGAGAAAGGTAGGTCATATTTGTGATAGATCAAAATTTCATCGCTAATAAAACATCGTAACTGCAGCATTATTCAATCTGTATTTACGATAGTAAGCATTTTATACGCCATTGGTAGTTTGATCGAAGCAAATTTCAATCGACCCATTGTTTTATTTCACACTTTATAGTATACAGTTTGTAACACAATACATAGAATTCGAGCGTTACATTAACTTCACACCTATTTTAACCTTTTCCCAAACGGCAAAATGTTAGGGTTATCCACTTCAAAAACGACAAAAAAGAAGTTAATAAAGATCGAATATGTTTAAAATGTGGCATAGAAAATTTGAGACGAAAGGATGAACAGATGATATCAGCAGTTTCTTCTTTTGTTTCAACGTTTTCACAAGTCTTTGATACTAGTATTCGGGGCGCCAAAACCAGGTCTTGATTGAGAAGGGGTTAATTTACCTATAGCGTTTTAATCAATATCATCGAATGACGATTCAAACCTCGTAGCTGTGGCTAATTCAAGCTACAGTTACGAGGTTTTAGACGTCAATCGACGTTTGCTTTCATACTCGGCATTCGAATCTCAAACGACCTCTTTTCTCAATTCCAGGCTCAAAGCAAATATCTATCACTGGTTTTGAGGACAAACGGCAGATTACAGCTCTCTTGTCCTGCACGATGATGGGCGCCCTCCTACCTCCCCAACTCATCTATCAGGGAAAAACCGACCAATGCCACCCTAGTACGAAGTTTCCGAACGACTGGGACATTTACCACACTGAGAATCATTGGTCGAATGAAGAATCTATGATTCGATTCATCGATAAGATTATTACACCTTACGTAAACAATATGCGTGAGAGTCTGGACCTTCCACTAAAACACCCAGCGCTGCTTATTTTTGACTGTTTTGCGGCACACCGTGTCGATTCATTTCTCCAAAAGCTGGAAAAATGCAATTACAAATGTGCCTTTATACCTGGGGGTTGCACAGGAGAGTTACAACCACTGGATTTATCAGGCAACGCTCAAATTAAAGACGAAGTGAAACGTCAGTTTACTCTGTGGTATGCCGATATGGTCCAGAAACAACTGAATGGGGGTACTTCCGTGGAAACCCTCAATATTGACTTGAAACTGTCCACAGTGAAACCAATTCACGCAAGATGGGTCATTGCCGCATTTGAAAATATCAAAAATGACTCTGAAATTATCAAAAGTGGATGGTATCGGTCGGGATTGCTTAAAAAGCAATAGATATAAACTTGAGTATTTGTATATATTAGTAGACTGTAGACGTCATTCAGTGATCTAAGAACTGCATACTAGTATCTAGTTGAATAAGTTTGTTTTTCTTTCAATGTCGTGTTTTTCAATATGTCACAATATAAATGTATTTTTGGATGAAAACAAAAGTAGATCTAAAATAAAGAAACTTTTCACTTACACCCTGTTATGAAAAAGTTATTTCCCTTGTTTACAATAGTAGCCGCGTGCGATTTAGGCCAGAAGTTGTCTTCTGGAAGAAGAAGATGCAGTCTGGTTCCCGCCTCTGATACACTACGTAGTATTTTTTCTACTATGTAGTGTATCAGAGGCGGGAACCAGTCTCTTCTGGAAGAGCTCTACCGGCCTTAATCGCACACGGCTAGTAACAAACACGTGAAACAAACACAAAGTAAGTAAAACATTTCCCCATTGGTTTTTCGGCCACAAAAACTACGAAAGCGATTAAAGTTCGCGTTTTTATTGAAAGTAGCTTATTCGCGGCGTTTTAATTTCGCTGATCACACCCCACCGCGAAAGACGCTAACTTAAAAAGCGCGAAAACATTTCCTGGTTTACAGTACATTAGCGAGACATAAACAACTTTTTGCAACCCCCTGATAGGTTACTAAGGTAAACTCTATTACCGACTGAGCTATATGGGCTCAGAATGTCATCAATAGCTCCTATTTTCTACAAATAATCAAGCTAAAAGTCACAGAAAAGGAGATACCATTTAATCACAGGACATAAGAGCTAAGAGATGCATCACAATTGTTAAAAGGTTTGAAGCAATAGCATCAGCAGATGATAAGACCTGAGATATAGAAACTCCATGTAAATTAACCAAAGTATTACACCGACATAGATTACGCAATTTCATTAATACCAACCCCACAACAACTTTAGTAGCTCCTGTTTTCTTCAAATATTCAAGCTAAAAGTCACAGAAAAAGAGATACCATTTAATCACAGGACATAAGAGCTACAAAGTAATCATTTATTTATAGCATGCTGCATTTGTTTGGCATTAATTGCAATTCTAACCTTATCTATGCACACAAAAAGGTTTTCATTGGACAAAAGTAGATAAATTCTGCAGTGAGCAGACTCTAATCACATTAACCCTTTCCCAAACAAGACATGGTTTTAATGTCCTCAATAGATGAGGCTTAGGAAAATATTGAGGCAAAAGAAGAAAGTGCTGATTATCAGCACTTTCTCCTTTTGTCTCATTTTTTTCTGAGCTATTTTTTTGTACACAATTCCTTTCATTAGCAACATTCATGTTGTCTTCTGCTGCAGTTTTCAAAGAGGACCACCCTAAAATTTTGTCATTTGAGAAAGGGTTGAACAAGGCAATAAAATTGGTTCAGATTAGCTAATCAGCACTATGTTCTTGTTTACCCTGTCCCATAAAAACAACTCCGACTTTGAAATCTGCGAAAGGAAAAGCATAAAAACAAACAAAGACAATGCTGATTATTAAAGAACAAATGGCTATAAGGTGCACGGTCTGTAATTTAATATAATTCATCAAATCAGTTTTAAGCCCATTTTAATCAATCAAATTCATCAAAGTGATTGAGGCATCAAACCTTGTGAGAGAAAGTGTTGCAACAAAGCAATGAAATTAGAGATTAGCCAATCATGCCCATTTTCTTGTTTAACCCTTTCCCAAACAGCAAAATTTAAGGGTGATCCACTTCAAAAACTGCCACAAATGACAAAATGGATGTTGTTAAAGATAAGATTTCTGTAATATATGACATAGAAAATATTGAGACAAAAGGAGAAACTGCTGGTTATCAGCAGTTTCTTCTTTTGTTTCAATATTTTCCCAAGCCTTTTCGATTAGGGGCGTCAAAACCCGGTCTTGTTTGGGAAAGGGTTAATCAAGATTTCCCCGGCACTAATTGTTGTTTATAGGACACAATCCAATCCATTTCTATGTTTCCAACACAATTGTTATCTAGGTAATCTTGTAAGCAAAAAAAAGACCCTTTCCAAATATGAGAGGAATAGCGCTGATGTTGTTGCAAAACCTTGTTAAGTTCTACAGCTTTTATCAAGCTGTAGTTACAAGGTTTGGTAATTACACTGACGATACACTTATGTAGATTTTCTTCAAAATTTATTCTTTTGTTGACTTTGAAATCAAACCTTTATTTTTTGTAGACTTTTTGTATATGCTTAAACTAGGTGCATAGATGTGAACAACATATGTAGACCCTTTTCATTTTCTTTTTCTCACTTTTTATCTATAGATCTAGTTTGGGCATAATAAATTCTAATTTTGTCACTTGCCTAAATCCTTGTCATTTGTCTTGACTCTATGGTGTGGGTACTCATTTGAAGCGTATCAAAAATATGATTCAAATGAATACCCAAAACATAGGATTTGATAATTAATAAAATCATCTCATTGAACGTAAAAGCCATTAAAGCATGGCAAATGCCGTCAAACATTAGCTCCATTATATTACCTTAACAACTTTATTGACAGCCTCAGCATACAATAAGTGATACTCTACTGGGTCGTTTGGTATATCATGTACTTGCTTGTAGACCCATTTCATTTTCTTTTTTTCACCTTTTTTATCTATAGATCTAGTTTGAGCATGCCATAATTTGAAATAAGTCACACATCTAAACCCATACATTTGTCATTTGTCTAAACCCTATGTTGTGGGTACTCATTTGAATGGTCTCATTGAGACTATTCAAATGAGTATCCAAAATATAGGATTGGACAATTAATAATTGTTAAAGTCTTTAAAAGGCTGTCAAACAAGCTCCATTATATTACCTTGACAACTTTATTGACAGCCTCAGCATACAAAAGGTGATATTCTACTGGGTCGTTTGGTATGTCATGGACATGCTTATAGACCCGTTTTCTAAAGATCAGCTTGGCGTCGCTGCCACCTAGCGCCATTTTTGGTCCCTTCTTGGATACTGTCTCGTACTTGCTGGGCTGGGCTGACATTCTGTCCTGACTGTAGAGAAGAGAGACAATATTCAATTTCAAAACTTTGAAAACCAGCAAATTTTGTTTATTACATGTGAATGGTTTTGATTGAAAGCTAAATAAACATTTATTCATATTGAAAAGGGATCTTTGGAGCATTCTGGGATTTTTTACATTTACTAGATTATATATTACATCAGTTTAATCTTCATCCTTTAATACAAAGTATCTAAGCATTGCAACAAATTATACACAAGTACATTGCGATATTACATTTTGGCATGAACAATCTATACTGCTACATTATACTAATAACTATTATGACAAACAATAATTTTAAGCTACTTTTATATTATCAACTACAGGCTGTGGCCATGGTGCAGTTGGTAGCGCATCAAACTCTCACTCCAGAGGCCGCAGGTTCAATCCCCGGCCGACCTGTTTGAAAAAATTGTCACCCAAAAATGGTTTGATTTTGTTAACATATAATTATGTGAGTGAGCAGATACAGGCTCTGTGAGAATGTTGATAGAACTGGTAAGAGAAAAGACAGGAATCCATGGTTAGGTGTTCCAGTCCTTGCTATATGGCCATACTAAACCCCAATCAATCAATTGATATTTTCAACTCCAACTTTTCAAGAAGTGTAGAAACATTTTGGTTGTAAAAACTTACAGTTCCCAACTTGCCAGAACATCAGCCACATACTCATAGGCCCTGATATATCTCTCATACTCTGTCGTCACCTGAACAGCAAAATAAACACCTCAATATCATTTAAGCATACATAAATGTGATCCATCACACTAAAAGGGAAATCTGGGAAGTCTACAAAACCAAATTTTAAGAAACGGGTCAGACGCAACAGAGGCCAACCATATCCATAATTATCTGTGAAATGAACAAATAGAAAGATAGGAAAAATATTCTAGATTTTGAAAATCACCTTAGAGTGAAACATTTGATCTTAGTCAGAAATGACAGAGAGACAGATGGACAGACAGACAGACAATGGTTAAACAACATACTCCCAATCTTTTACTTTAGTTATACTATCAATAAAATGAACTTAAGGTTTACAGACCCTGAAAAAATCACCACCTTCTAGCCATACGAAATGCATCAAATTACACGCACTTGTAAATACACTTCAAACAAGTTGATTCACTGTGCCGGAATTCAAGATTATGCTTCAAGAAGAAAATGATTTACAAAAATTATTTTACTCTAGCAAGGGAGGTAATTTTGAACATTTTTGTCAAATATTTCCATAAGTATGCATTAATTCAAAATTCTAAACCGTTCAAAATGCTTATGTTTGTATTTGAATGGGAATGTAAAACAGTTTAGGAGTTACTGGCACTTTTCAAATTTCAGATCTGGGTCTTTGGAGCTTTTGAGGGGTTGGATACCTTAACATAACAGACTATACATCAGATAATTTTAGTCCAAGATCAGACTGCACATGTCTACACTGTCTGGAGCAGCAATCTTGACTCAGTAAATATTACCTCATAAATAGCCCATCCCTCTACCGACTGAAGTCGAATCTTCTTCGCCACTTTAGCAAGAACCTCTTGTGTTGAATCACATGGCATAACACTAACAGCTTTAGTTTGACTATCCATTAAACAAACTTTGTATTGCACACTATTGACCATACAGTGTAGTCTAAGATCAGACTGCACATGTGTGCAGGCTGATCTTAGTCTGCACTGTATGGTGAAGCTATCTTAATTTGAGTGAAAATTATACATGTACATGTATATTACCTCATAAATAGCCCATCCTTCTACCGATTGCAGCCCAATCTTCTTGGCTACTTTTGCTAGGACCTCTTGTGTGGAGTCACAAGGCATAACACTAACAGCTTTAGTCTTGCTATCCATAAAGTGTACTTTACATATCAGCGGGCTGAGGTTCCTCATAGACTGAAATGGAAACAAGCAAATTCGTTGAATTGATATCCCCCGCCGAACATATTTTCATTGTCAATAAAGTAGAGCAGAAACGAATATAACTCTGTATGTATATGGCTTCAACAGAACGAATATCACTCTGTATGAATATGGCTTCAACAGAACGAATATCACTCTGTATGTATATGGCTTAAACAGTCAGGGGCAGTAACTCTAAATTCGGCGGTCGAACCAAATAACCCCAACGATATGCGCATGTCCTCTTTGTAGTGAAGCTGTGTGCCAAGTTTCATTGAAATCCAGTCTACAGTTTTCAAGAAATAGCGCGGAAACGAATATCACTATGTATGTATATGGCTTAAACAGTCAGGGGCAGTAACTCTAAATTCGACCGTCGAACCGGGTAACCTTGACGATATGCGCATGTCCTCATTGTAGTGAAGCTGTGTGCCAAGTTTCATTGAAATCCGGTCTACAGTTTTCAAGAAATAGCGCGGAAACGAATATCACTATGTATGTATATGGCTTAAACAGTCAGGGGCAGTAACTCTAAAATCGACGATCTAACCGGGTAACCCCGACGATATGCGCATGACCTCATTGTAGTGAAGCTGTGTGCCAAGTTTCATTGAAATCCGGTCCCATTATTCTCTTACCATGATTTCTGACAATGACGGCGGGTACTTCCTAGCCATTGCTCGTGGCACGGTGACATGTTTGAACACCTGATGAGCGTATTTACCAATCACTGGATGAGATTTGTGTCTCCTGATGTATGATACTAAATACTGAAAATATACAGAACATGTTAACATTAACCCTCTCCAAAACAAGATTTCCATTGCTTGCGGCACAGTCATGTGTTTGAACACCTGATGAGCGTATTTACCAATCACTGGATGAGATTTGTGTCTCCTGACATAGGATACCAAATACTGAAAATAGATAGAACATAAAACATAGCATTAACCCTCTCCCAAACAAGATAGCCATTGCTTGCGGCACGGTCACATGTTTGAACACCTGATGAGCGTATTTACCAATCACTGGATGGGATTTGTGTCTCCTGACGTACGATACCAAATACTGAAAACAGACCGAACACAGCATTAACCCTTTCCTATATAATAATTGATTGTAAGACTGAAATTCAATCATACAATTATCATAATGATGAGAAGTTGATCTTAACCCATTTCCAAAAGTGATGCCTTTTGACAACCAAACTAATTACCAGAAAATTGGTTAAGAAGAACTTGCTGATAATCTTCTAATATTCTATAATATTACATTAGCAGTTTCTTTTTTCCTACAAATATTTTCAAATCATTTACTTCCAGGATGCCAAAATCTGGCATCACTTAGGAAGGACCATGTGATAAGATAAACACACATTTTGTCACCCATTATATAAATCTACATCCCTTTTAAATTTCTTTAGGAAGCAATAAGATAAATGTAAAGCAAGATGTGTTTGTGAAACACCAATACCCTCTAGTGAAGTTTTCATGGTAAGTTTTCAGAGAGACAAATGGACTGCAGACATTCAATGAAACAACAATATGGTGGCAGCCCTCAATCTTTCACTAGGGCATTAACCCTTTCCCAAACGACAAAATATTAGGGTGATCCACTTCAAAAACTGCCACAAATGACAAAATGGTTGTTATTAAAGATACGATTTGTGTAAAACATTAGCATGGAAAATATTGAGACAAAAGGAAGAAACTGCTTCTTTTGTTTCAATGTTTTCTCAAGCCATTTCTATAAGGGACGTCAACTAGAAAGACCTGAAGGTCTTGAGTCGCTCCACAGGCCTGAATTTCTTATGGATCAAGCTGAAAATTACACAAAGGCAATATCTTATCGTCACCAACATTCTGTTCTAGTTTTGTCTTGATTAGTCCATATTTGTAGATGCTAGAGTGAAATCAAAGTCAAAATAGAGCCGAAAATGGCAATTTTGTCAATTTCAAGGGCACATAACTCATGATATAAATTTCAGATCAAGCTGAAAATTATACCAAGGCAAGATCTTATGGTCACCAATATTCTGTACAAGTTTTGTCTTGATTAATAAGTATTTGTAGTTGCTAGAGTGAAAACAAAGTAAAAATAGAGCCGAAAATTGTAATTTTGTCAATTTCAAGGGGACATAACTCATGATGTAATATTAAGATCAAGCTGAAAATTACACCAAGGCAAGATCTTATAGTCACCAACATTTTGTAAAAGTTTTGTCTAGATTTGTCAATATTTGTAGTTGCTAGAGTGAAATCAAAGTCAAAATAGAGTTGAAAACGGCAATTTTGTCAAATTCAAGGGCACATAACTCATGATATATGATTCCGATCAAGCTGAAAATTACACCCAGGCAGGATATTATGCTTATATATATTCTGTCCAAGTTTTGTCTTGATTGGTTGATATTTGTAGATTTTAGAGTAAAAATAAAGTCAAAACCAGCTATTTTTGACATTCAAGGGCAGATAACTCAGGTTATTCTGGTTCGATCAAAATTCTTTGAAGGAATCTGAGAGAGGGTCACCCAAGGATCATTCCTGTAAAGTTTGGTTGAAATACATCCAGTAGTTTCTGAGGAGAAGATTTTTAAAGAAAAAGTTTACGGACGCACGCACGCACGCACGCACTGACGCACGACGGACACATCGCCATGACAATAGCCCGCTGGCCTGAAAGGCCAGTGGAGCTAAAAACCAGGTCTTGTTTGGGAAAGGGTTAAGTTTTTCATGGTAAGTTTTCAGAGAGACAAATGGACTGCAGACATTCAATGAAACAACAATATGGTGGCAGCCCGCAATCTTTAACCCATCTCCAAACGACAAAAAATTAGAGTGGTACAAACTGAAAGATCATGCAGACGACACTTTCAAGTGAACGGAAATTTTAATTCTTGGATCTTTTTGTATGGAAAACATTGTGGGAAATGAAGAAATTGCCACAAGCAATTTCTTCATTTTCCATGATGTTTTCCATTCCCATTATTTTGTGAGGAGTCAAAAAGAGTCATTGTGTGGTAATGGGTTAAATACTCTAGAGCATTAAAATTCTTGATAAAATGCATACATTACCTTGTGTAAAGTTTTACTTGGAGCAAACGAAGCCGTACACAGACATAGAAACAACCAGCCTAGGATAAGACTGCTGTCATCTGGGTTGTCCGTAGTTTGTCGTATAAGTTGACACAGTATCTCATCACGAAGTTCGATCCTCTCTAAACCATATCTGATCACAGTCTGCATTACTCCAGCTGCTGAGTCATCTTTAATGTCATCCTTCATGCACTTTGTAATATCCTGTGAGGGAAAAGGAAAAGATTGACATGAAAATATTGTGAACAAAAGATCAGACTATGAAGTTTGATACTCTCTATGCCATATCTGATCACAGTCTGCATTACCCCAGCTGCTGAGTCATCTTTTATGTCATCCTTCATGTACTTGTTATATCCTGTGTGGGAAAAGGAAAAGATTGACATGAAAATATTGTGAACAAAAGATCAGACTATGAAGTTTGATTCTCTCTATGCCATATCTGATCACAGTCTGCATTACTCCAGCAGCAGAGTCATCTTTTATGTGGTCTTTCATGCACTTTGTAATATCCTGTGTGGGAAAAGGAAAAGATTGGCACAAAATTCATTCGAAATATGCACATTATCATTGTTTTGATATCTTAAAAGCCTTTACTTTCCCAACCAATGACTCAATTTCAATCATTTAGAGGAAGAAACTTATGATAAAAATTGAGGAAAAACAAGAAAATGCTGATGGTCAGCATTTTCTACTTTTTCATCAATTTTTCTTTGATGAAATACACAATGTTTCACGTTTATTTCTTTAAATTCATTTATTTCCTCTGCAGTTCATTAATTTGAACCAGCCTAGGATCAGACTGCTGTCATCTGGGTTGTCCGTAGTTTGTCGTATAAGCTGACACAGTATCTCATCTCGAAGTTTGATTCTCTCTATACCATATCTGATCACAGTCTGCATTACTCCAGCTGCTGAGTCATCTTTAATGTCATCCTTCATGCACTTTGTAATATCCTGTGTGAGAAAAGGAAAAACTTAGCATGAAAATATTGTGAACAAAAGATCAGACTATGAAGTTTGATCCTCTCTATGCCATATCTGATCACAGTCTGCATTACTCCAGCTGCAGAGTCATCTTTTATATGTCATCCTTCATACATTTTGTAATATCCTGTGTGGGAAAAGGAAAAGATTGGAATTAAAATATTGTAAACAAAAGATCAGACTACCAAGTTTGATTCTCTCTATACCATATCTGATCACAGTCTGCATTACTCCAGCTGCAGAGTCATCTTTTATGTCATCCTTCATGTACTTTGTTATATCCTGTGTGGGAAAAGGAAAAGACTGGCATGAAAATATTGTAAACAAAAGATCAGACTATGAAGTTTGATTCTCTCTATACCATATCTGATCACAGTCTGCATTACTCCAGCTGCAGAGTCATCTTTAATGTCATCCTTCATGCACTTTGTTATATCCTGCGTGAGAAAAGGAAAAGATTAACATGAAAATATTGTAAACAAAAGATCAGACTACTAAGTTTGATTCTCTCTATACCATATCTGATCACAGTCTGCAATATTCCAGCTACCGAGTCATCTTTAATGTCGTCCTTCATGCACTTTGTTATATCCTGTGAAGAAAAGAAGACTTTGGTCTTAACCCATTACTACATAGTGACGACTTTTGACTCCCTCTCAAGAAATGCTAGGGAAAACATTGTTAAAAACGAAGAAATTGCTTGTGACAAGCAATTTCTTCATTTTCCACAATATTTTCTAATCCTAAATGGAAAGAATTATAAAATTTTATCAACTTGATATTGTCGTCTGCAACACCTTTCAAATTGGAACAGTCCAAAATTTTCCCATTGGGTAAGAGGCTAAGCAATTAATGTGCAGTTGACACTCCTTGTACCAAAGTAAGACTCTCAGGGGCCATTGAAATACCATGACATATCTGGAATTCGACTTGTCCAATTTTTGTTCAGTTCCATTAAAATGGCATTATATTCATTTTTGTTTACAATCAAGTATGTTTATAATTGGAATATAGTAGGAATAGGAAAGAAAAGGCTCAAAATGAGCAATTTCTCTCCTTTTTCTACTATCTTTCAATGGCTATAATTGTTCCAAAATTATTTTGTTTAACATTTTTCAAAAGTTATGGCAAAGATTTAAAACTGGTCCTAAAGGCCCGGTCCCACTGGCAGATTGACAAAAACGTATGCAAAAAGGACACAGCGGACGAGCAAAATTTCGGTAGTGGTACCATCCGTTTTCATCCGCTTTTATAAAATGGCGAAAATATAACGGAAAAGAGCGCACGTCAGTAGTATATAGCGGGGATGTTAAACGGATATTCATGGGAAGCCTGGCGGATGGGAGCGGATGTCAGCTAAATATATGGAATACATCCCAGATAAAAACTCTTTTTTTCCTTTGTATACTTCATATACGCGAAGCATATGCTTACATCCTTTCTATTTCCGTGCTGCTCACGATGCAAAGACGTTCTGTGTACCTTATCATTCCCCTATCAATCCCTTTTCAGTTTCGGTTGATTTGAGTTTCAAGGATGCCTGTAGGATGGAGAAAGGATACAACGGACTGATAACGGACATAGAACGTCTGTTGCTCGTATATATTGCGGATTTATATCGTACACGACGGAAGGTTCATCCGTTCTAAAAGTTTTGGGCATCCCAAAACTTCTTGCGCGGATGAAATTACGGTTGACGGATGCCAATTGGATAAAACGTATGCAATAAGTACACATCGGACTTCCAACGGATGGAAAGGGACGTCTAACGGAAAGCAATATTTTTTGTACGTTTTATATCCTCTTTGCATCCGAAAGTGCAGTGGGACCGGGCCTTAAGTATTTAAATTTCCAGAAAGTTTGCAAAGGCCTAGTGACAGATAGAAATTGGCAAAAAAATATTTCAATGGGACTTTGGTGGGGTAAAAAAAGTCTTGTTTCTTACATTTCCAAGTTCCATTTCTAAAAAATATAATTTATCAGGGTTGAACTTATAATTGTAAGAAAATTGGTAACCGAAATCCAATTAACTTTTCGTCAGCCTTAAAGGGCATGGAAAATAAAAGAATATTCGTAAGTAAGAGAATTTATGTCTGGCCCATGTCTCGCTTCTTGCGTGATACAATAGACCGTAAAAATTAATGTGCGATTTGTTGCCGACACTTGTAATTGTAAATCACACATAACAGAAATTGCTGATTTTCAACAAAAAACTCGTAACTGCAGCTTAAAACAAGCTGCAGTTACGAGGTTTTTGTTATAAATCACACATAACAGAAATGTAGTCTAGACTTGCATTCAATATGAAAAAATTCAATTAGCATCGGTAACTGCTGCTCACGAGATCTTTTCCATAAACCTATATAATTTCAGTGGTTTGTCATGTCTTTATTATCTATGAATTATTATCTATCTTATAATTTCAAGGCAGCTATTTCATCCCTAATTTTGGAGACAGCTTATATAAGTTATAGAAGTGAAGTAAAGCTTAAGTCACAAGGGCGATCATCAGAATTTACTCCTTAATCCTCAAGAGTTTCTTAACTAACACACAAGACGGTAGGACTTGTTTGTAAATTTTCTAAAAGTTTACCTTAAAAATCGAGCAGGAGAGTACAATATTTTCTGTGTCATGTAGTTTGACATGCAATGTCAGTATAGTTCATGTTTTACAGTGTTTCAATTAATGGCAAAAAATCCATGCAGGAAAAAGAGAAAGTCGCTGCTTTTCAACAAAATTCTCGTAACTGCAGCTTAAAACAAGCTGCAGTTACGAGATTTTTGTTAAAAAGCAATGAAATTCAGGTTATCAAGAAAAGACTGTAGGGCAATTTTGAAAATGTTACAAATTTTACCTTGAAGATGGAACATGAGAGTACAGCATTTTCTGTGTCATGTAATTTGACATGGGAGGTCAGAATGATTCCTGACTTACAATATCTCAGCATCTCATCTTTACTAAGGAAATCTCTCTGGAAAAGGAGAAAGATGACTTTAAATGGATACTATTCTTTTCTTTTCTCTATGACTACACTAAACATAATTAGCACTTAGAATGAAAGCAAAACTTGGTTCAATCAATGGTCAGCAACTTCAGTCTTTTTATCTATAAATAAAAGAACCAATTATTGTTCTTTACATGGTAACCTGAATGACTGCTAAATAATCCTATTATCCTAAGGTTTCTGTTTTTGTTGTCTATTATCTCCATATATTACAGGGGCCTTGATTCTCCTTCAATTTTTACCCTGGCATTATCATGCACTTTAATAACTGCTCTTTTAACTTTGTAAACAAGAACTAAGTACCAAGTTAGAATTGGGAAACAAAACTTCTACATAAATTTTTACGGGAATTCCATTGTGTTGTACAAAGTAACATTGCAATCTGGTTTCATGCTATTAAGCTTTCATTAATAAGGATATCTTTTCCTTACCTCTGTGGAGTTTCTTTTCTTCTTAAGACTCTTCATACTCATATCTTTGGGATGATCGTTGAAGTATTTCTCCGCATATTCCTGCATGTCGTAAACCTCAGCAAAGTCCGCACCAGGATCCGACATCGGACTGACGGGACTAGTTGGCGTCATCACCGTCTTCCCGTTTGGCAATTGTTGTCCGTTCTCATTTTCACCACTTAGTAAAGTTGTTAATTTCTCCTCCATTTTAGGAGAGAGGGCTTCCTGTAGTCTATTAAGATTTTGGTTATCTGGCACTTCAATACTAAGACTTTTCTTCAGAGCAAGTTTATTTTTAGCTTTATTGTTTAACT
Source organism: Fragum sueziense (assembly GCA_963680895.1). Lineage (NCBI taxonomy): Eukaryota > Metazoa > Mollusca > Bivalvia > Cardiida > Cardiidae > Fragum > Fragum sueziense. The sequence continues at coordinate 25,397,292 of OY804593.1, forward strand.
CCGCCTCAATTTCTGGTGGGAGTGGCGGTGCAGGGATTGTGGGTGGTGGTGGTAACACAGGGGGCTGTCCATAATTAACATCAATATTCTCTATCTCCGATATAGCATTCTGGATTTCCTGATATTCTAATGAGGTCAATGATTCCCTCCTTGGAGGCGGGGCCGGTGGTAAAGGTCGACCAATCACAGAAGGAGGGGGTGGAGCCTGTGGTATATTGCCATTTTCTAATAGTGGAGGTGGTGGTGGTGGGATGAAGCTGTCCAATGGGGGGACAGGAGGAAGCGGTGGTGGTGATGGTGCTGATACGCCCTCTACAAGAGGGGCAGGTGGAGCAGGGGGGATAACTCCTGTTTGAGGCTCGTCAGGCGGGGGTGGTAGAGGCTCCTCGACGGAGAGATTCTCTGTGCTGGCTGTAAGCTCTGGTGGTGGAGGGAGAGTAATGAATGGTGGTTCTTCTGATCGACTTCGCTTTTTCTCTTCTTTATCTTGACGTTCCTGGAATTATAGTTTAAAACTATTGTTAATAGCATATGTAATAAATAAAATAGAAACACATATAGGTCTTGATAAATGACCTTGCAGTATGTGCCCTTCAATTTGACAAATTGGTGTTTTAGACTTGGTTTTCACTCTTACAGCCACAAAATTAATATCAAACAATGAAGACAAAATGTTGTTCACCACAAGATCTTGCATGAGTGTAATTTCCTGCTTGATCAGGATCTCAGATCACTTTGTACTTATTTGTAAAATATTTTCTTTCCAGGAACATTAGGATACATTTATATGTAGGTTAACTTCTATTCAGAAATGAATAATTTAGAATGTTCAGCTAGCTAAAAACCCAAGATTTAACTGATACGAGACCAGTCCATTGATCAAAAGGAGAAATAAGAACTTTTCCGGAATATATTTATGAATTATTAACATGTTATATACCAATTTGGAATCCGATATGACTTCTTTAGGAGGCACTTAGTTTCCACAAAAAGACACAAATATATTGATTTAAATTCCAGGAAAAGTGCATTGTTTCATAAACATGTCAAATTTTGACTGTCAAAATCTCAAATTTCAATATTTCTTGAATTGGTAAATTATAGATCCAGCTATGAAAGGTTATTAAATTCAGATTTGAATATATTCTAAACAAATTGAATTGAATAACTCAGAATTTCTTTTAGAAATAATCACCACACAGTGACGCTTTTTGATGCCCCTCAGAAACATTAAAAGTCCTGGAAAACATTGTGGAAAATGAAGAAATTGCTTGTAACAAGCAATTTCTTCGTTATCCACATTGTTTCCAACGCAAAATCCAGAGTTTTACAATTTCATCCACTTGAAATTGCCATCTGCAACACATTTCAAATTGGAAAAAAAAAATACATGTGGTAATGGGTTAAAAATTCCAAACCAGACCTTATTTAAAATCTTTAAACAATTTTACTAGAGTCCCCTGCACCACAAATATTGAGATGCACTTCTAATAAATACCGAAAAACTATTGACTCCTCCACATGAGCGGAGAGATATTACGAAATATTGCATTTTTTTGCCCTTTCTGACAATAAATTATTGAGGGAAATGAAGAAATTGCTTGTCAAAAGCAATTTCTGCATTATCCACAAATGTTTTCCGAATTTTTAACTTGTAAGGTTGTTAACAAGAGCTGTCCGCAGACAGCGCGCTCGACTTTTTATCGCTTTGATAGTATAGAAGGCATTGATGTTTGAAAAACTTTAACCTTTGTTGCGACGCCAACGCCGACACCCGGGTGACAATATAAGCTCTCATTTTCTTCGAAAAGTCGAGCTAAAAAAGTGTCTTTGTTTGTCAATGGATTAACCAAAGCATTATGCTGACACAAATGCCTATCCCTGGGTGACCAAATAGTCGTGCTAAATTATGGGTATAAAAGTGTCGGAGACATACTGTTTCAATGTTTTCCTTTATTGGATGGTGGACTGTCAAGACCATTGACGGATTACTTAATTACACCATACTGATTGATACACAATTACATACAATAAATTGAATTTACAGGATTGATATTTCCACTGGACATAGCGTTACTCTTTCCCATTTCCCAAACTAAAAATACTTGGGTTTGGTCTAAATTCAAAGGAGTTTCAGACTACAAAATAATGTTGCTTTAAGCAGAATTTTTGTATCATACAGTCAAAACAATATTGAGACAACTAATGTACCTTCCCCTGCAAAAAATAGTTTATTTAACTTCAAGAACTGTTCTAGAATGTTCTAGAATGTTAAGTGGCACTTCTAGAACTTGTGTTCTGGTTGTTAGTTGGAACACCGGCTGGGCCAAATTCCTTTCTGACATTTGACAAAAGTAATTTTTCTGTCACCAATGGTTTTGCAAAATGACTCAGAGCAGCTCTATGCTCAGATTGGATATGGTGGTAGCTTAAGTGCTGAAAGAAATATACCAGGAATCGATGATGGAGTCATTTTGCAAATCCATTTGTGACAGAAAAATTACTTTTGTCAAATGTCAGAAAGGGTTATGGCCCATCCGGTGTTGGAACTCACAACCAGAAACTAAGTTCTAGAAGTGCCATTTAATGTTGTAGAACAGCTCTTGAACTTAACCTATCACAACGCAGTTACTCTTTTTGACTCTCTACAAGTTAATGGCTTTTGAAACAAGCAATTTCTTCATTTTTCACAATGTTTTCTACCCAAAATGATATATCTTTTTTAAATTTCATTCACTTGAAATTGTCATCTTCAACATCTTTGAATTTGGAGCAGTCTAGAATTTTGTCTTTCGGTAATGGGTTAATAGAACTTTTTCGCAGGGTTATATTGTTCTACATGAGTCAAAAACTGCAGGCGAAATCAATTAACATTGATTACCACCATCAAATGTATAAATATTTTTTAAGGCCATTAGGTCAGCATCTAGAAATATTGCAGGTATTTTGCTAATAGCTGAGAAAACATTACAAAATCTGTATCTGGCCAATGAGATCAATGATGAACTTATTTTTTCTATTCATTATATTTCTTTCAGTGTTTCCGTGCATGTTTTTATGCATTATTTTCAAAAATATATTTCAGAGCATGTTCCAGTATTTGACATAATTGTCCTTATGTGTCCTATAACTGATACATTACATTGTTTGCAAAGTAATTAGAGTATACTTATTACAATTGACCTTTTTTCCAAATTGCAAAATTTGATCACAGTCCAATTTGAAAGGTGCTATTGATGACAAAAAAAGCTTTTATAAAAGACATGATTTATGTGAAATGAATAGCACAGAAAATATTGAGATATATTGAGATTGCTGATAATCAGCATTTCTCCTTTTGCCACAATGTTTTCCCAAGCTGTTTCAATTGGGGACATCAGATTCAGTCTTGTTTGGGAAAGGGTTGATGATTATTTATAATCTTTCTTGCAAGACCTTGGAATTTTCTAATTTTTCTTGCCCATATTGAATTATGAAAATGAATTAATTCAAATATTGTGTTATTTATGGTTTAAAGTAAGCTAGAAATTTAAAATAAAATATTTGATTTTTTTATGCAGAAACTTATGTGCTAAATCTTGTAATCAAAATTAAATTTTCTTTTCTTCAAGATTGATAGCTCAAGACCTCATTTTGAAGTCGATAACAGAAGAGGTTTGCGAAAACCTTGAAGCAAAAGAAGAAAGTGCTCCTTATGTCTCAATATGTTCTGTGCTTTATTGCAAACAAATCCTATGTTAAGCAACTTCAATTTTGTTGTTGTATATATGCAGCTTTAAAAATGGGCTAAACTTTAATTTTGTTGTTTAGGAAAGGATTATCCCTTTCCTAAACCAAAATATTTCAATCCCAAATTGAAAGGAGTTAAAAAGAAGAAACAATCTCTACAATCTCTGTAAGATCATATTGAAAGAGCCTTGAAAAAAAGGAGAAAATGATGGTTTTAAAAAGAACAATACCTTCTGGATATTTTATTTCCACAATTAGAATATCTTCCTGAATAAATATTACACTATGAATACTGTAAGCTTCACATACAAACAAATAGCTAGGTCCATAGGATTTTACTACGCCAATCAAAAACATTGATTAAGAAAAATCTTTTTGACATTACCATCAAGAAAAGGGTTGGAGAAAACAATGTGGATAATGAAAAAATTGCTTGTCACAATCAGTTTCTTCAATTTTCACAAAGTTTTCTAACCAGAGTCATATCATTTTAAAATTTCATCGCCATGAAAATGTTTGAATGTGGACCAATCTGAAATTTTGTTGTCCGATAATCATGGGTTAATTTCTTAACCCATTACCACACAGTGACTCTTTTTGACTCCCTACAAGATAATGGCTTTGGAAAACATTGTGGAAAATGAAGAAATTGCTTGTCACAAGCAATTTCTTCATTTACCACAATATTTTCTACACAAAAATACATAAGAATGTAAAATTTCATTCAGTTTAAATTGTCGTCTGCAAGATCTTTCAATTTGGACGACCGTAAAATTTTGTTGTTTGGTAATGGGTTAATGTTTCGGAAAAGACTTTATAGATTAAGTTACAAAATTAATGCAAATTTAAATATGTAAATTTTTTTGAAATGATTTTCACCCTAAAACAGTCATTTATCCACATTAACCGTTTCCTTAGAACAACAGACATTAACCGTTTCCTAAACAACAAAGTTTTAGGGTGCTATGATTTGAGAGAAGTTGCCTTTGATAAATTTTGGGTTTAGAACAATGAAATTTATGAACATTAAAATTTAGCACAGAAAATATGTATTGCAGCAAAGGGAGAAAATGCTGCTTATCGGCATTTTCTTCTGTTTATCAGAATTTTCTTCATTTGTATAATTTTGCTTTCCAAAGTTTTTTTTATTATTATTATCATTATGGATGTCAAAACCATGGCCTTTATGTGCTAGGAATAGGTTAAGCAATGTTTTTTTTTTGTTTTTTTTTTTGTTTTTTTTTTTTGTTTTTTTTTTAATCTTTATTTATCCAATTTGTACAATAAATAATGCATGTCATATAACAATATATAACAAATTAATGGAATTTCTTAAATAGCATACATGGTATTGCTTTAATACATTGCTAGCGAATCAAAAAAAATAATTATCTATGCTTCAAATCTATGAGGAAAGAGTGTAGTAGGACAAGACGATATAAGAAATAAATCTCTTTTCTGAAATGGGTATTTAAAACATTTCTGTTCTAGCGTTTTCTTAACTATTATATTGAAGATTTCCTCAATAATTATGTCTTCTAGCAATGGATTAAAACATTCGGATTTGGCTATGTAGTAGTACATTGATGTATAATTTTATAGTTATCTCAAGCATGTGTAGCTTTACATAATTAATGAATAAGGATAAACAAAGATATATGCTAATTAAAGATAGAAATAAAGAATGTTAGATGATCTTATTTCTTAAGCTTTCATGTATGTTTTTTAAGTTCTCTGTGCCATCCTCCTAACAATTGCCCAGTTTATTTTAAGCCGCTCTTTATTTTTTGTTTTATCGATTATTTCGATCGATAGCTTTAAGAAGTTTAAAAATCCGTTAACAGATGGGTTAGTCTTTTTTAATTTACGCATATAGATATACTTTTTGTATTCTAAACATAATATATCAATATTTGATTTATTATTGCACCCTAACATGACATCTACACTGTTTAGATGAAAATTGGTATAAAAATCGTTGATACTTAGGTTTAGCAGATGGATTATCGGCTTTACCTTAACACAGTCATAAAAAAGGTGTAAAAGAGTCTCTTCATTTGACTGACAAAAGGTACATAGGTCATCATCAGTGATGTGGGACAGCGGGGTCCATTTCGTCAGCACGCCTAACGACTTTGTTGACCACTAACGCTATCGGTACACCTGGACAGACGGTAGACAGGTACCAGGCACTGAACTTTGGGGAATCAGCAGCCCAGATACACCTGTTAGCGGCAAACTGCTATGTACGACGAACGAGTCCCTGTCACCTTAGGGGTCCACTGCGCTCCTATTTTTATATTAATCTCCACCTTGGAGCACAGAGTATGTTTCGGATGAAACAAAGCAAGAAAACGATTAACAGTTCTAACAATCTACTTTAATAACGTTTATATACAATCTTTCCAATGTCATAGTATTCAAATCCATGTAATTCTTTAGCATTCAAATTCAAAGTTCAAAATTCAAATGTTATGTTTTAACTGCTTTCCAATTAATTTCTCAAAATCTCAAACTTTCTATATCTTTTCTCAAACTCTAACTATCTCTAACTCTTTCTATCTCTATCTCTTTCTCTTCCTAACTGTCTGTTCTGAGCCCAAACTCTACATTTTGTAGTCCAAATCTCAGATAACGAATTAACCAATCAAATTAAGTTTGCAATCAAACAATCAATATTCTGCCACATAGTAACAGCCAATGAAATACCTCCTCAAGTGAGAACAAGTTCTTGATGTCCAGTAAAGGTGCGAAATTAAGTCTTATGTTACAATCAACTAAATAGGATTTCCTCTATCAGCTTAATCATCAAATAATCAAATTAATAAGAGACTTAAGTTTAAGACATATTTGACTGATAGGAATTATCAAATAAAATGAGATATAAGACTACCTAGAATTAGCTTGTAACAACATATGGAAATAAAGATTAAATTATCAAATACTTAAAGATCAAATAAAAATTCCTTTAACCCTTAAATATAACATGTATTATACACAAAATATATACAATGTGTCTTTTCCACAATGTTTTCCAAAATTCACTATTTATTATGCTATTTATTATTTTATCATTCAATTTATTATTGATTTTATTAAATTTTATTATTGCCTCAGAGTCCTCTGTGACAGATACCCCCCTTGTTGAAGATGTTTGTCCTCAAACAAGTTAGTACTGACATAGAGCACAATTCATATCATTTTAATAAAGACTGCATTGTTTTATATACTGCTTTCAATATCATTAATGCAAGACATGAAAATAATACCAATTGTAAAATAAAACTGAATTAAAACACTTGTAATTTATCAATGTTCATCATGATTATCACTGATTTAAGTATGGTACAGTACAATCCGTCATAGCTTTATTAAACATATGTCAGAAAATGTGACTACACAATTTGAAAGCCAGAAAAAGATATAAGCTCTTGCCTAATGCCAATGTAAGCTTGGTCACAAATTGCTCAGCCTAAAATATTGAATACAGATGGGAAAATGGCTTTTCAAGTTAATGAAAATAAAGGAGAGAAGGTTAATAATTTGCTTATTATGCACAAGAAAACATTTTACTGGTCACTGCTGAACCTTTTGCTTTTTGTGATCTGACAGTAAAAGTCCTATGAGATTATTGAGTGTTCCAGGAGGGGTCTCATCTAATGTGATCCATTCTGGAGAAAGGTAGGGATTTTTGTATGAGACTAGTAGCATCCAGCCTGAATCAAGTCTAATTTCATGAATCGAATTAACTGCCTTTAGTCCAACCTTTTTTCTGTTTTCTACTAAGTGTGAATCTTCTGTTTGAATGTGTTCAATTTTTAATTTCTTCATTCTTTCATTTTGCCAATTATATAGCCAATTGATGAAAGATGCTGCAATGTCATGTGCTGCGGTTATGGTTTTGTATTGGGGTTTATTTGACCCTGTTTGTGTTATGTAATATGGGCGATGGTTTAATATGGTTACACCAATGCATTCCTCTGACTCATTGTTTTCTGTGCTCGGAATTTTGCTGTCATTGTGTGTATTTGTTTGTGTTGAATTGTTTTGCTTGGTATTTGTTTGAGCACTTGTTTGGTTTTCCTTTGTTTGTGATACACTGGTTTGAGTTGCATTTGTCTGCGTTGCTTTTGAGACAGCGTTGTGAATTTTCACACTGTTCATGGAATTGACCAAACGCCGACTGTCAATCAAAAAAATCGATTAGCCAATGGACGATCACAAAAATGTTATGCCCTAATTGTTCATCGTTGCACGTGGTTTTGTATCGATTTATCGACTGACAATCAAAACAATCGACATACCAATGGCAAAGAATTTTGTGCTAACAATAGACTAGGTTCACAGTTATGTTTTGATAAACCGCGTCGGTGTTGTTCTAAAATCTCTAAACTACGGCTTAAATAAAGCCGTAGTTACGAGATTTTATAACAACAACTATGAAATACTACTTTGTTTGTCCGAATTAAGTCACGATTAACTGGATAAAATCGTTCCCTATTACCGACCACATGCACATTATTTGCCTTAAATTCTATGTTGGGCGGAGCGATCTGTCGATTGGCGTTTGGTCAATTGTGTTTGTCTTCTGTGAAAAATTGGTGCCTTTGAAGTTTTTTCTTCCTTCTTTTTCCTGACATAGTTCTGCTTGCATGAAATTCCCTGATTAGCTGATTGGGTATTTTGCATGGAAAATGCCATTCTGAGTGGCCATCTTGCAGTTTCAATTTGTAGTACAGAGCTCCATTGCTACGGCTAGATGCAAGAATTGTTTTAATTGCATCTGCACTGAATGGTTTGCATGAGTTGTTTGCACAGTCTTTACATGTGGGTGTCTGCTTGCAATGAACATCTTGTGTTCCATTTTGCTTGCTTGTAGATGGGGTGTTAGTGTTATCTTGATTTTGCGTTTGTGGTTTGCTAGCAGAATTTGGCTTTTGCTTTTCACTATTGTTAGTGTGACCTTGATTTTTGTTAGTGTGCACTTGGTCATTGTTCAAATGGTTAGGTTTAACATTATTTGTTAATGGGTTTTGATCAGGTAACTTTTGATTTTTAGTATTATTACCTTTACCTCTATTCTTACCCTTTTTGTCAACAGGATCAGTAACTTTTGTTCTGTCCTTTCGGTTCGACTTTGCGTTTGGGCTTTTGTTTAATTGTGCATTTTGCTCATTTTGTTGAGCCGCATCTATTGGTTCTTTTGACCGTTTCATTCTCTTATTGTTGTTGCGCACTGTATTATTCTCCAGATTTTGTTCCTGTGAGACAGTGTCTGTATTCTGGGGTTGATTTTCCCTTCTAATTTCAACGTTTTCCTGATCATCATCATCTCCATTTGGAATTTGGTCCGGATCCAACTCAATATTGTCCTGTTCCATTTCATCTGACGGATTGGTTGGTCTGGTGTCAGGATCATAATAAGGTTTAAGTCTCATGGCATTGACTAAAGACTTGACTTCTTTATTTGATTGACAATGCCTGAGTTTATAGGTGTCATTTGGACCTATCATGGTTATGTAGTAAGGACCGACCCATTTACGGTGTAGTTTCGGTGCCTTACCTACAGGTACCTTGGTGCAGTAGAGCCATACTCTTTGAGCTGGTCTGTATCCAGGAAGTCTAGCATTCTTGTCGTACTGATGTTTGTACTTCTCTTGGGCATGCTTGATATTATCCTTGGCAATTTTCCTGCAGTTTTCCAAGTTGTTCAGTATTTTGCTGAGATGTACCTGGTAGTGTTGAGGTAGATTGTCTTTTGGCAGCAGGACTGTGTCTATGGGCAATCTCATCTCACGTCCGAACAGGAGGAAGAAGGGACTGAAATCGGTTGATTGTGTTGCTGGTGTGGACCTGTAAGCCATCATGATTCCTGGTAATAAGTCTACCCAATCATCTTGCTGGTTAGTGCAGTAAGCTCGAAATGCCTGGAGTAGATAGGAGTTCTTCGATTCCACTAATCCATTCGTCATAGGATGATAAGCACTCGTGTAAGTGCGCTTTATCTCAAAGAGCTCTGCTAGGGCCTTCACCAAATTTGACATGAAGTTTTTACCACGGTCACTAAGTAACACTCGAGGGGCTCCATATCTTGCAATAATCTCCCGGAACAGTACATTCGCAACTTCTTCTGCTGATTGCGATCTGAGTGGGAAACACTCTGCCCACTTTGAGTAACTATCAACAACTAAAAGAATGTGTTTGTATTTATCCTTTGTTGTTGGGAGTCCACTCAAGATGTCCATGTGCCATCTGCTGAAAACATCATCAACTGACTGAGGATGCAAAGGAGGAGGCCGGGCATGGAAGGCTCTTTTGGACTGCTGACAGATCTCACAAGTTTTAACATACTGCCGGATGTTTTCATACATTGAAGGCCAGTAGTACTTGTTTCGAACTGCAGCATATGTCCTCTCGAAACCTTGGTGACCGCCACCTGCTATGCAGTCGTGATACGCTTTCAGTACATCATCCCGCAGAGTTTTGGGCACGGCAATCTGCTTCACAAGGCGTTCTTCCTCAGGCACTTTCTTAGCACGTCTGCTGTAAAAATGCAGGAGTACTCCGTCTTCTAAAGCATAGTTGGCAGCCTCTGCAACTACGGTAGTTGCTCTTCTGGGATGGTCAGGCACAATCCTTTCGGAAAGATAGTTGTAGAGATCCTGGAAATCTGGACACTCCTTTTGATGTTTGATGAGGTCTTTGAATTCCAAGTTCTCCTGATTTTCAACCTGGTCCAATGCAGCCATAACAGTTACCTCATCTTCCCCAGGATATACAAATGCAACCTGTGTAGGTTCCATGTATTCTGAAGAAAGTGAGCTGATATGATCGGCTAGTTCATTGGAACTGGTTGGTGTTGAGTTTGGATAGTGTTGGCGTGACAGGAAGTCTGCATTACCATTTGATGTTCCAGCACGGTGCTTAATTTCAAATGTATAAGCTTGAAGAAGAATACTCCAGCGACCTAAACGACCTTGGCAATCCTTGATCCTCTGTAAATACTTAACTGAAACATTATCAGTGTATACAGTGAAATTTTGGTTAGCCAGATAGTGCCTAAAGTGCTGAATTCCTTCGACAAGTGCAAGTGCTTCCTTGTCAGTAATGTGCCATTTGAGCTCATTCGCATGCAGTGCTCTTCCTCCATAGCATACTGGATGCTCACGTCCATCATGGATCTGTGACAACACATACCCTATAGAGTGTTCTGAAGAGTCGACAGCTAGAATGAACCTTTTGTTAAAGTCTGGATATTTGAGAATTGGTGCAGTTGTTAGTTTGTGCTTTAGTGTGTTAAATGCTTGTTCACATTGATCTGTCCATTCAAATTTCCTATCCTTTTTCAATAAATCTGTCAATGGTTGTGCTATCTTGGCATAATCTTTGACAAACTTTCTGTAATAGCCAAAGAGACCTAGTACTTGTTTAACTTGTTTTGCCGTTTTTGGTCGAGCAGCATTTCTGATTTTCTCAGTATTTTCAGGCAAGACTGTCATACCATCTTCTGAGACAATATGACCTAGGTATTTGACTGACTTTGAACCAAATTTGCATTTTTGTGGGTGCAGTTTCAGATTTGCTGCTCTCAAATTTTGAAAAACTAGGTCTAAATGAGTCAAATGCTCTTCAAAACTGTGGGAAAAGACTATGACATCATCAATGTATACCAGAGCTATTTTAAAGTTAAGATTCTTTAGTACTTTAGTCATTAAACATTGGAAGGACATAGGGGCGTTTACCATCCCAAAACCGAGACGTTTCATCTGGTAGATCCCGGAATCTGTAATAAAAGCACTCTTGTGTTTGGTCGATTCGTGGAGAGGAACTTGCCAAAAGCCACTTCGCAGGTCGAGGGTGCTGTAAATGGAAGCCTTGGCGTCTGCAAGAGTGTCAAACACATCCGTCATGTGAGGGATGGGAAATGACATCTGTTCAGTTACTGCATTCAGCTTCCGGTAGTCTACCACAAATCTATACTGGTTATTCCCAGGTTTCTTTACAAGAATGACTGGGCTGTGCCAGGGAGAGTTGCTTTCCTCTATTATTCCAGCATCTAACATGTCCTTAAGCTGCTCTTCTATAATCCTTCTCTTGTCTGGCGTTTGGCGATATGGTGCAGAGCTTACTGGTCTAGCATTACCTGTGTCTATAATGTGTGAATGAAGATGGGTTTCTCCTAATTCTGTAAGATCCTTTGCAAAAATATCCCTGTTCCTACCTAAAAATGTTACTAGCAACCGTTTCTGGTTAGGAGTTAGTTCAGAACTTTCAATGTCAAATTCAAGATCCTTCACTATTTGCTCATAATCAAGATTGTCAGTTGCATCAACATTTAGGTTAGAAATGTTAGTCGTGAAATTAGTCTCTGAAATTTGTGTCTGATCTATTCTAGTTACTTTCGCTATTTTAGAATTAGTTTTCAAGAATATTGGTAAATTAGTAGGATTCATTAGCCTGTAAATGCTTTTAAAACCCTGCACTACTGAAACGCAATTGCCTCCTGCAATATTCAGTGTTTGCAGGTCAGCTTTTGGCTCCAGAAGCACAGTAGAACCATTAAGCACATGTGAAACTTTGACAGGAATTATGCATTCTGAGTGTGGTGGTATAACTGTTTCACTTGTAGTGTATGCCCATGCTGTGGATAGTGTTGTTTCCGTTGTGATGGGTATTTGTACTGAATGTATGTGTGTTTGTGATGGTATTGTCATTTCAAAGTTGCCAAAATTGAGCTGCACTTTATTTTGTTTCAAGAAGTCTAATCCTAACAAGATTTTAGAATGCAAATGTTGGAAAACATGAAATTTATGTTCAAATGTTTGTCCACCACATTCAAATTCTAAAATGATTTGACCCAGCACTTGATGTTTTTCGCCACATACACCTACTACAGCTGACAAATGACTCTTTTGCAACAAAACTCCTGGTTTGACACAATCTAGCAGATACTTGCTTATAGCACTAATCTCAGCACCTGTATCAATGAGACACTGGGTGCTGTGATTTCCTACTGTCAGATTCACGAAATTGTTTTGTAATTTCGGACTAAAGGACACATTTGGTTTAGCAGACGACAAATTAGCACTATTCATTCTGCATTTTGTTTTTGAGCAGCACCATACCTTTTTGATAGCCATTTTCGGATAAATAGGAATTGGACAGACAAAAAATAAATAATGTAAATATTAACAAATAATGTATAATTTGTGAACTTTTGCCAAAAGGGGCTGAGCACACTTAGCACTTTTGAAATTGAAAATAACTTAAATTTCTTACTATATGAATTTGGTTAAAACACTCTTTTCATGACAAGCTTACGTTGGACACTACGGGGAGCTTCATGCAATTATTTGAAATAAAATACATGTAGTCACATCAACAGACATATGAGAAACAAAACACACAAAAGATTGTACTCACCAAACTTCTATGGTAGAGTCTTTTGATCTAATGATGTTGTCTGTATCTTCTATGTCAGCGTGTGTCAGCTCTCCTGATTGTATAAGGTCCTTCTTCACGATTGTTCGGTCACAAAGTTGATTGTCCAACAAACTTAAGAATCGAATCTCACCGGATCACACGAAACTGGTCACAAAAGTCAATTGTTACCCGGATTTCTCCAACCACTTGGGACAGCGGGGTCCATTTCGTCAGCACGCCTAACGACTTTGTTGACCACTAACGCTATCGGTACACCTGGACAGACGGTAGACAGGTACCAGGCACTGAACTTTGGGGAATCAGCAGCCCAGATACACCTGTTAGCGGCAAACTGCTATGTACGACGAACGAGTCCCTGTCACCTTAGGGGTCCACTGCGCTCCTATTTTTATATTAATCTCCACCTTGGAGCACAGAGTATGTTTCGGATGAAACAAAGCAAGAAAACGATTAACAGTTCTAACAATCTACTTTAATAACGTTTATATACAATCTTTCCAATGTCATAGTATTCAAATCCATGTAATTCTTTAGCATTCAAATTCAAAGTTCAAAATTCAAATGTTATGTTTTAACTGCTTTCCAATTAATTTCTCAAAATCTCAAACTTTCTATATCTTTTCTCAAACTCTAACTATCTCTAACTCTTTCTATCTCTATCTCTTTCTCTTCCTAACTGTCTGTTCTGAGCCCAAACTCTACATTTTGTAGTCCAAATCTCAGATAACGAATTAACCAATCAAATTAAGTTTGCAATCAAACAATCAATATTGTGCCACATAGTAACAGCCAATGAAATACCTCCTCAAGTGAGAACAAGTTCTTGATGTCCAGTAAAGGTGCGAAATTAAGTCTTATGTTACAATCAACTAAATAGGATTTCCTCTATCAGCTTAATCATCAAATAATCAAATTAATAAGAGACTTAAGTTTAAGACATATTTGACTGATAGGAATTATCAAATAAAATGAGATATAAGACTACCTAGAATTAGCTTGTAACAACATATGGAAATAAAGATTAAATTATCAAATACTTAAAGATCAAATAAAAATTCCTTTAACCCTTAAATATAACATGTATTATACACAAAATATATACAATGTGTCTTTTCCACAATGTTTTCCAAAATTCACTATTTATTATGCTATTTATTATTTTATCATTCAATTTATTATTGATTTTATTAAATTTTATTATTGCCTCAGAGTCCTCTGTGACAGATGCCCATTTTTTTTAAAAGAGAGTTTGTTGGAAGTATTCGGTGAGATCATCCTTGTTTGAAACCATTGCGTGTAAGTATCATTAGTTAATTTGAAAATTTTGGAGTAAATAGTTTTCCAGTCTGTGTTAAAATGATGGTAAATTGAAAGCCACTTAGTTTGACTTGTTGGTTTTTCGCTGTTTATTATTAACGTTGAATAGATGTTTTTGTTCATATTGTTTTTTGTGATCAATGGAAAGATAAAACAAGATGCACATGGGTTATGTGCTGTAAATAGCTTCGAGTTATCAACTTCAAAGTTTTGTTCTCTTACGAAAGCTTTAACTGCATTTCGAATGCTGTAAAACTCTAGAAAAAGCAATCTACCTTTTACATGATCTTTTATATCTTGATAATTCTTAAAACTGCCATTTTCAGTCAGAATATCTTTAACGAATCTTACACCGTTTTGATAGAGACAATCGTTATAGACAAACTTTGAATCTATTGTAATTTTGTCGTTGTAAAAAAGCGGGAAATGTAGAACTTGAGTCCAATTTTCTAGGACAAACTTTTCGGTGTATGAAATATAAGCTCTTATAACATCAGCCCAAAAGCTATTATTTATGTTCTTAATAATGTGATCACCGAAATACTTTCCAGTATTAAAAAGTTTATCTATATCAAATAAAGTATTAGCCAATTGATAGCATAAACTATCTGGATGTACAACCATATTCTTTAACCACTTTATTTTCATAGTTTTGATAAAGCAATCAATATCAGGAAATCTTAGCCCACCGTCTTCATAATCTTTAATTAATATCGAAGCTTTAATTTTCGGCCGTCCATCCCAAACAAAGTCTATAAATAAATCATTCATCTTTTTTAAAAAATCTGATGGTGGTGTTGCTAAGCTGATAAAAAGGTGGTTCATCATGGGTAAAAGAAGAGACTTTATAACAGTTATACGCCCTATTGGTGTTAATTTCCGCCTTTTCCAAAATGTTATACAGTTTTTTATGCTTTTTAACTTTGGATAAAAATTCAAGTTTATCATCTTTTTTAGATCAACATCAAATAGTATACCTAAAAGTTTAAATTGTGTTTCACCCCACGATAGTTTCCATCTCGTTTTAATGGATCGGGTGCTGTATTTCAAAGATCCTATCCATATAACTTTTGTTTTGTCAAAGATGACGTTTAAACCTGATAATTCAGAAAAATGGTTGAGTATGTCTAGAACTGAATGTAGCGATTTATCTTTCCCGTCTAGAAGGAGGGATGTGTCATCTGCAAATTGTGAAAGAAAAAATTCTTTGCCATTAACATTTATACCGGAAATGTCTTTGTTTGATTTTATCATTAAGTTTAAGACTTGCGAACATAGGATGAAAATATAAGATGAGATCGGATCGCCTTGTCTGCATCCTCTTTTTACGTGGAAATTCTCGGAAATAAACCCGTTTAGCTGTACTGACACTTCGGTGTTGTACAGAAAAAGTTCGATCCACTTTTGAATAGAGTCGCCAAATTGAAAAAAGGAGAAAGTTTTCTTAATAAATTTAAATGATAAGGAGTCGAAGGCCTTTTCAAAATCAATAAGCATTAAAAGTCCGGGTATTTTCTTTTCTTCACAAAGTTTCATAATATCATATATTAGTCTGGTATTTTCGCCTATATATCGACCTTGTGCGAAACCTGTTTGGTCGGGGGAAATGAGATGATCTAATGTTGATTTTAATCTATTAGCGATTGAACCAGAAGCTATCTTATATAAGACGTTTAATAGTGTTATTGGTCTCCAATTTTTTAAATATTGTTTTTCTTTATTTTCCTTTGGGATACAAGTGATAGTGCCAAGTTTTATGTTTCGAGAAAAACAACCAGCCATGTATGCATAATTTAACGATCTTACAACAAAATGACCTATCTTTTTCCATAATACTTTATAAAAATTTGATGTGAAACCATCGCATCCTGGGCTTTTATCATTTTTCATTTGTTTTAAAGCTTTCGATACTTCATTGTAAGTAAGTAAGCCTTCTAAAGATTCTGCTTGTTGGTGATTTAATTTATTATATTCAACATTTCGGAATTCTTTTTCTAGATTAATATATGTTTTATGTGGACGTTCATTGTATAAGTTTTCGTAAAATGTTTTAGTTTCTTTCAAAATTTCAGTTTGAGAGTATATTCGAGAACCGTTTTCTTTTTCAATAAAGGGTATGGTTTTGTTTTGTTGATATCTTTTTTCGAGATTGCAAAAATAATTCGTAACTTTTTCACCTTCATCAATCCAGTTCGATTTTGATCGTATAAAAGCGCCTTTTAATCTTAATTGTCTGATCTCATTTAGTTCGGATTGCAAGTTTAATAGTTGTTCTTTATTTGTGTCATTCAAATTTTGTTCTACTTCAATGATTTGGGACATTAATTGATTTTCTCGTTGCACCATTTCTCGTTTTTTATAAGACGAATATGAAATTGTTTTACCACGTATTTCCATTAACAAGGTTTCTAAAAATAATTGATCATCAATAACAAATTGAATTTCTGATTTATCCATATTTAAAACTGTTTCAGGATTGTAAACTGGTAAACAATATTGTAATACAATTTCATCGATTTTCTCGTTAATACAATTAAGGAAGTTTATATCGTGTAAGTGCGAATTGTTGAATTTCCAGTAACCTTTTCCGTAATTGGTTTCTGAGAATTTTAATGCTAAGAAAATAATAGAATGATCAGATTTGTAACTTATATCAATGTCACAGTTTTTTACGAATTCAAAAATGTCATTAGATGTTAGGAAAAAGTCTAATCTTCCTTGTTGAAAAGGAGTGAATCTTTTCCATGTAAATTTTTTGCTGTCACCATGAATATTTCTAAAGGGGTCTATAAGATCTCTATTGTTTATTTCTGATAACAAATGTTTTCTAGCCTTAATGTTGTTATTAATGTTTTTGTAATTGTTATAATCAAGCGATGGATCTAAAACAAGATTGAAATCACCACAGACAATAAACTTATCATCACTATTCATTGAGTCAATAGTTTGAAATATATATTGAAAAAAATTTGGATCGTCCTTATTTGGTGCATATATATTTATCAAAAGGAATCTATGATCTGAAAAAGATATTTCTAGAGCTAGAAATTGTCCTTTATCATCTTTTTTAGTATTTAAAACTTTTATACCAGAATTTCTTTTGATTAAGATACAAACACCTTTTGAGTTGTGATTTCCATTACTAAAAAAACAATCTCCACCCCATTCTGAATAAACTGTTTTTTCAACATCCCCGGTAAAATGCGTCTCTTGCAGACAAATAATATCAGCGTTTTTTTCTTTAAATAATGTAAATAAATCAAATCTTTTCTTATTTTTGTTTAAACCACGGCAATTGTAAGATAATATTTCTAAACTATCTGTCATTGTAATGGAAGTCAATACTATAAATCTCTAGTAGGCAAATTAGTAAACAGGATGGCACAAAGCTACACATAATATTAAATATTAGCAACCTTCTCTCATGGCAATTCTTTTTAATCATTGATGAAGTAGATTTTAAAATATTAAGGTCATCTAACATAAACAAACTATTGAGAACAAAACGAGGTAACAAAATTAGATCTATAAACATAGTGAAAAAAGAAAAGTTGTGTTTGGTTACTTTTTTAAAACAAGAGCCGTCATAGACGGATAATGCTCCCCGAATAAGTGTTTGTCACAAAATAAAAATTATAAAACATTAAGCCCCCTTTTCCCATGACAGATTTTTTGTACACACATTATTTATAGGATATGGTCTAGAACATCTCAATTATCACAAAAGCACAAAATTTCATTAAATTCTGCCCATTGGATGAAGAGAAATTGGAGAAAATCTAATTTTTACATCAAGGCCCCTTTTTCCATGACGCAACCTCAAATCAACAAACGGAGAAAAAGATTCCTAGGGATAATGCCTGGGAGTTCACATGTGAAGTTTCGTTGAATTTGGTCCAAGGGTTGCTGAGATATGGCTGTGGACGGACGGACGGACACACGGACGGACGGACGGACGGACAGCCGGACGGACAAACGGACGGACGGACAGCATGGCGACTATATGCTCCCCCGAAATTTTTTCGGGGAGCATAAAAATGGATATTGTTCAACATGTGTAATAATTGAACACTTTATATTTGCATACATTAACAGGCGTTCTATTTTCTAACCATAGTATGTGTGTCAGTATGATTGATTGGTCAGATTTACCCTTTATCAAAAAGATGTGATAATAGAAAGTTCCATATCAATTTATGACAAAAACAAACGTAAAATTCATCATAATTATGTTAGAGATTGTTCAAATTCATGTACAGGCTTATCTTAACCCTTTTCTAACAAGAAATGGTTTGATGTCCTTAATATAGTTGTGGCTATTATTAGGGTAGGCATTGCGACAAAAGGGGGTAATGCGACTGACCAATATTCTCTTCTTCTGTAACTATATTCTTTTTGCTATATTGCAAACAATATTCTGGTTATTATCAAAATACATTTTGTTGTCTGAGTTTGTTTTAAAGTTGGACAAATTCAAAAGTATGTCATTTGATAAAGGGTTAAGTAAACTCTGTTTTATTTTCACAATAAGATTTATGGTGAGCGATGATCGATCCATTTCAGCATAATCAGATCGGACACGCCCACTCGGTCAATGGGGCGTAGCGTACTCACGTTTTAGCATAGTAACGAGTGAGCAATGGTCGATCTGTATAAACACAAATTAGATCGGTCACGCCCGGTTAAGCAATGTTAAACTTAAGCAAAATTCATAAAATTATAGCTTCTGATAGACTATAAATTGTAATCCTGATTATCCATTTAGCTTGCTAAGAACTTCCAATCAAAATAATCTATCTGCAGAAACAAAAGCAAAATCTTTTTCAATTCTTTTCCAAAAGGCTCTCAAAGACGTAAAACAAACACTTCACCTACATTAAGCAATGTAACACTTTTATAATTTCATCAAATTGACATCTGCTAGGCTATAATCCCAATATCCATTTGGTTTGCTAAGAGCTTCCTATCCAATGATCAATGCTTCGTTTACAAACCAAATTCCAATACTTGACTTGCTGTCTTGCTATCAAAGGCGAAAGTATTTGATAGAACTCTATGGGACTTTAAAAATTTTTGTCCAGCTTTGCATCTAATTTTAGTTGGCTTCGAAAAACACTGAAGGAAAAGGAGAAAATGCTATTGTCTATCAAATAGTCAATGTTTAATGCTACAAACCAAAATTCCAATATTTGACCTGCTTCCATGCTGTCAAAAGACAAATGTATCTAAAAGAACTCTATATGGCAAACTTTTGCATTATAGCTTTGCAGTCCCTTCAGCAAAATTCTTTAAAAACATTGATAGAAAGAGAGAAAATGCAAGACTAAGCTTCCAATTTGGTCAAATTGATTTGTTCAATGGGTTAAACACCTGTTTCTACTGCTATGGCCATATCCCCGTAAGTGACTATGGCAGGAATTGTAAAACAAGATATTCCAAAAGACGGACAGACAGACAGACAACATTTAAGAGCCAAGATATAATACGACCCTTCAGGCATATAAAACAAGATGTGTTTGTAAAACACAAATGCCCCCAAAATGGCCATTTTTGTAAAATGTTAAGTTTTCGTAAAGTAAAGGGTTGATAAGGGTTAACGGATGACCTTGAGGAAGGTCAAACTGCATGGAACAGATAGATATCATTGATATGAAAGAAAGTTACATACCAAATTTGAGCTTTGTATGTCGAATACTTTTGGAGCAAAGGCCAATGTTAAGTTTTCATGTTACCGTAATTAATCTAATAAACGCCAGGGCGTTTATTAGAAAAGTGATCCATAGAAAAGTTGGGGGTGGGCGTTTATTAGAGATATTCTGATTTTGTTCGTCAAAACATGCAAATCAAATATTAATTCATGGACTTGGAGTTAATCAAGTAAAAGTTTGCAAAGTTTTTTTTTAAAAGGGGACTGTAAAATACGATTTTTGGATGAAATTCCTTCGTTGTAAACATATTTGGGGACAGGAAATCCTCTTTTTCATTGCTTTTGGAAGTGACCTTTCTTTATGACTTACATTATTTCAATCTGGAATAGAGGGATGGGCGTTTATTAAAATCACCCATTCCCGCTTAAATTGTACTTGAAATATGCATATTTTCAGCTTAGATTTGGGGGATGGGCGTTTATTAGAATATGGGCGTTTATTAGAATAATTACGGTAAGTTTTCAGATAGACAGACGGACAGACAGATGGACGGACAGACAGAATTGAGTAAAACAATATGCCCCCGATCTCTCGATACGGGGACATAAAAAATATAACACAAGGACAAGTCTCTGTAACCAAAACAAATCGAGCTACCACTAAGTCTTGTTAAAATAGCTGTAGAAACATTATGATCCAGAATCCATAAAAAGGTGACAATTTCCAGTGTCAATCTGATTTCCAATTTATTTATCCTTTTATTAATATTGATTGCCACATTACTGTTCTATTGTACATGGTACGGATGGTATTATGACAATATCCCGTGCGTATAGAGTATAACGAAATATCAATTTTCACACTGATGACATGTAACTTGTTCCTAGACTACAGAAAATGTGGTGGTATGTCCTAATTGGGAAGAAACATTGGAATAAAATGAGATAATCTACTAATTTTGGTCGCGACATTATCATTCTATTGTACATGGTACGGATAGTATTATGGTAATATCTCGTGCGTATAGCGTATAACGAATATCAATTTTCATACTGATGATATTTAGCCCTTTCCTAGACTGTACGTTATACAGATCCATCATTTTATGTCCTTCTTAACCCTTTCCCAAACGACAAAATTTTAGGGTGATCCACTTCAAAAACTGCGACAAATGACAAAATGGATGTTATTAAAGATAGGATTTTTGTAAAATATGGCACAGAAAATATTGAGACAAAAGGAGAAACTGCTGGTCATCAGCAGTTTCTTCTTTTGTTTCAATGTTTTCCCAAGCCTTTTATGTTAGGGACGTCAAAACCAGGTCTTGTTTGGGAAAGGGCTAACTTAATGTGTAAGGGGGGGGGGGGGTGGATTTGGTGCAGTGATAATGCATTGGACTTGTAAAACAGGAATTGCAGGTTCAGTACCCTTCCATGTACTCCATGCAGTCGATCTTTCCATTGAGACTCAGTTAACCAAGGTCCCATATCTATATGACCTTACCTTTAGCTGTTAGCTATGAATTTGTGTACATGATTGTGCCATAAAATCACTATAAATAAACCATGACCTCTGGACAGACGAGTCAAACTGAACAGGTAAACTAGGAATGTAAACGTCGTGGTTTTAAGAAGGCGTTTACCGTTAGATGTAATCACAACACACCTCTCACGCATTGAGACAGTCAATAGAAAGTTAAAAGTACATTTGAGTCTCAATGTTGATGGTACCGCTATACTGGACTATTATATAGCAACATAACTATATAAACACAAAATTTGTCTTTATTTTCAATTATTTGTATTCCGACTGTTTCAAAGCAAGAAATCACATGGACGTAATTATCCCATACGTTCTTCGTAAATTTTCTACCATAAATTTTACCAGGAATTCTAGCGTAAATTTCTACCATAAATTTTGACAAGCCAAACCATCAATGTAAGAGTTAGCATTAAAAACCCATTACTCAAGCCAGTATGGTGGATGTATTTTCTATCAAATTCTATACATATAAATCTGTCCCAAGAGAAAATATTAACCCTTTCCCAAATACGCAAAATTGTTGATGACCTTGAAAATTCATGATCAAGAAATCATTGAGGAAAAAGGAGAAAATGCTGGTAAAAAACAGCATTTTTTTTCTTTTACCTCAATGATTTCTATGCTATATCGTTCACCTTTCCCATTTAGAGTACAACTTTATTATAACATTCCTCTGGAAATGTATTTTGATTGGAGTTGTCTAAAACATAATTGTTTGGGAAAAGGGTTAAACAAAATAGATGAGAGTTTGAATCTCCATATGTTGGGATATAACATTTGATTTATAATGTCAACCTTCTTTCTATATAAACAGATCTTTCTTTATTCTGGCAAGTTTTTTTTTCTTTATTTTTAAAATATTACAATACATCCGATAGACCTTGTAATGAGTGGATTGTTAAATTCCATGTTATCTTTTATTCAGTGGAATGCGAAACTCCATGAAATCTTCGATTGAGTGGAATGTGAAACTCCATGTAATATTTTATTGCGTGGAATGTGAAACTCCATGTAATTTTTAATTAGGTGACATGTGAAACTCTATGTAATCTCCTATTGAGTGGAATGTGAAACTCCATGAAATCTTCGATTTAGTGGAATGTAAAACTCCATGTAATCTTTTATTGAGTGGAATGCAAAACTCCATGTAATATCTTATTGAATGGAATGTAAAACTCCATGTAATATCTTATTGAGTGGAATGTGAAACTCTGTGCAATCTTCAATTGAGTGGAATGTAAACCTCCATGTAATATTTTATTGAATGGAATGTGAAACTCCATGTAATCTTTTATTGAGTGGAATGTGATACTCCACATAATTTTTCATTGAGTGGAATGTAAAACTCCATCTAATCTTTTATTGAGCCGAAAGTGAAACTCTATGTAATCTTTTATTGATTGGAACATAAAACTCCATGTAATATCTTATTGAGTGGAATGTGAAACTCCATGTAATATTTTATTGAGTGGAATGTGAAACTCCATGTAATATTTTATTGAGTGGAATGTGAAACTCCACGTAATATTTTATTGAGTGGAATGTAAACCTCCGTGTAATATTTTATTGAGTAGAATGTAAAACTCCATGTAATATTTTATTGAGTGGAATGTGAAACTCCTTGTAATATTTTATTGAGTAGAATGTGAAACTCCATGTAATATTTTATTGAGTAGAATGTAAAACTCCATGTAATATTTTATTGAGTGGAATGTGAAGCTCCATGTAATATTTTATTGAGTGGAATGTAAAACTCCATGTAGTATTTTATTGAGTGGAATGTGAAGCTCCATGAAATATTTTATTGAGTGGAATGTAAAACTCCATGTAATATTTTATTGAGTGGAATGTGAAACTCCATGTAATATTTTATTGAGTAGAATGTGAAACTCCATGTAATATTTTATTGAGTAGAATGTAAAACTCCATGTAATATTTTATTGAGTAGAATTTAAAACTCCATGTAATATTTTATTGATTGGAATTTGAAACTCAACGTAATATTTTATTGAGTGGAATGTAAGTTTATACCTCCGTGTAATATTTTATTGAGTGGAATGTAAAACTCCACGTAATATTTTATTGAGTGGAATGTGAAACTCCATGTAATCTTCTATTGAGTGGAATGTAAAACTCCATTGTTAACTTTTATTGAGTGAAAAGTAAAACTCTGTGTAAATTTTCATTGAGTGGAATGTAAAACTCCATTGATAACTTTTATTGAGTGAAAAGTAAAACTCAATGTAATCTTCTATTGAGAGGAATGTGAAACTCCATGTAATATTCTATTGAGTGGAATGTGAAACTCCATGTAATATTCTATTGTGTGGAATTTTAAAATCTATGTAATCCTCTATTGAGTGGAATGTAAAACTCCATATAATCTTTACTTGAGTGGAATGTGAAACTCCATGTAATCTTCAATTGAGTGGAATGTGAAACTCCA